>CM076584.1:1329869703-1330537790 GCA_034641835.2 Pinus albicaulis | reverse complement strand
TAATGAACTTGCATATCTGCAAGTATTTTCCCAATCAAAATTGCTTGACATGCCCATTTTGTTGCTACTCTTTCTTGAGTTTCCTACATTAAACCTTGGAAGTTAGGGGAGAGACAGATCTAGTGATATAACCTTTCCCAAGGAATTTGATACCATTTGCAGGGAAACAAGGATCAAGAGGATGCTAAGAATGTGATTGTAGAGTAACAAATCCATCATTGAGATAGCTAAAACCATGATCTAGGGCATGGATTTACCCATGTGTCTTTAAGCCAAAGCTTGCAACACATTGTCTATATCTTGAACCAATGTCCTCACAGGATCTTGAAGGACAAAACACCAAAGAAATCTTTTGTTATTGAGAAGCCACAAGTATTACATTTTTGTTTCCTTTTTTTTGTCCAATTTATATTCATATTCATGATGAGAAAAGCACTAATATTGAACCCTTGAATATAAAGGTGGTCTTTGTTGGATAGAGTAAGACATCTAGGGCCTACATAATCTAAATTAAAGTGCAACTTAAGACATTGGTGAGCAAGGATATGAAGTTTGATGAAGATGAATGGTCCTCAAAACCATAAAAACATCCTATAGTGATTAATGCATGCGAAAATGTTGTTCCAGATTCTGTTCTAAAACTGAAAAAGAAATCAATGTCAGATCAGCAAGATTCTAGTCAAGGAACAGAGACCTAATTACTTACTAGTGTATCCAGGAAGTTAAGATGGCTTACTCAAACATTGTAGGGTGTACAGGAACAAGTGGGAGCATCTAAGTCCACGTTTCAGGCGAGTCGTCAACCTAAGAAATTTCCTACTTATGTTGCACTAATGTCTTCTATTCTTCAGACATTGCCCTCCCTTTTTTACTTCAATTTCATCTTTGAGAAAGGATGTTTCCTTGGTAAATTTTTGTCATTGTATGTCAAGGGGATTTGCTGAGCCGAGGAGATAAATGTGGCACTTGATGAGCAGTGGCTCACAATTGAGGGTAAACTAGCTTTCAACTGAAAACACGTAAGTGTGTTCTTCCAAATGATCATTGAGAAATGTCTTTCAAAGTTGCTGAAAAAAACTCTGGGCACAAATTTGGACTAAAATTGACATCGTTGTTGTGCCCTTGGGATTGATTTCTTCTACATGTAGTTTATAAGTTGCAGATATAAGGATACCATTTTGAGATCATGATGTGCAGATATCCTGAGCTCACATATTTTTGGTGAATGAAATAAGAGGTAGTGGTGGTACTAGTGTGATAAAGAAAGACCATCCTCCTTTATGAATTATTCCTTATAGGTATAACTACTATAATGAAGTGAGTTCTAGGTGGGAAGACTATCTTCAGTAAGCTACAATGGTCCATCAAAGTGTTTTTCGGTTAGTTCTACTGCCAGACTTGGCAAGAGATGGCTCAAAATTCTTGCAAGTGATCCACCAAATATATATCATGGAGAATTTTCAACTCAAAATGGCTACGATACAGACTAAGGGATGCATCAGGGATCTGATTTATGATTTCTGGTCATTTACCTTGTTTTTGTAGCTGATTGGATTGTTGCCTTAAGGAGTTCATGCTAGTAAACTTCCTAGTGGACCCATAAAAGAAATATGTTCATAATGATTTAAATTCCTTTCCTGTAGGTTGTCATATCAAATGACTTACCCATGGCATGATCAAAGCAACTGTAAAGAAAAAAAAAAAGCAAACTTTTCTAAGCTTAATGACTTCTTTCCATTGCTAAGCTAACTAGGACAACCTTGAAATATTTTCAAGAAATTTCTATGATGATGCTAAATTGGTCTTGCAAGGCCTGTCAATGGAAAATTTTACAGCTTTATTTCACAAATGGAAATTTAGGGTGACTAAAATATCTTCTATAAAGTGTAGAGGACCAGTCACAAGAATGCAAAGAATTGTTTTGCTACACTGTTTATCTAAATTGATGGATAGACTCTTAACCAGACTCCTCAAACATTGATGATGTCATAAAATGATTGAGGGGCTCTTCCAATTCAGCACCATACCCAGCATATTCATGATCATCTTAGATGATATTTAGGCCATTAATGAGATTGGAAAGAGGGCTCTCATATTGGAATCAAATTCAGCATATAAATAGATCTATCTAGGTTTGTACAATAATTCAACTCATCTCAAGGTGGTACAAAAGTCCCTTCAGGTCATCAAAAGCAATGTCTTTCTAATTTATTTCATCATTTGAGTGAATGCCAGTGATTTGTGCCTTACTGATCTTAAATTCTTAACTGTCTGAGTAAAATCACTAACTTCTGCAATTTACCACAGTCAAACTGTATAAGTCACCTATCAGGAAAGAACAACTGCCTTCACACAATAACATGTCTAAGAGGTTCAAGAAGCACACTGAGCTCTTTTCTAGCATTATTTTATAGGATTCAATGGCTTAGAACAAAGTATTCTGATTTAGTACACCACTAAATTGGTAGAGGTGCTCTTGCAGCTAGAATTGCAAAGACAAAAGATTTAATGAATTTCAGCAACATTTGACACCACTATGAATGTAACAAAACAAGATCAGTAAGTCTTGATGAAGACTTCAGATAGCATGAGATTCATTCATTGTGTGAAGATAAGTATATTTATGATACCAAATCCCTTGAAATAGAATTGGGTATAGGGTGGTGGTCTCACTCTGAAGACAAAGGGTTCACAGCTGCAGTAAAAAAGACACTAGAAATATTTAGGTGTGTAAAGTTTAAACAAGGCCTTTTGTCTTGCATATTTTTAGGTGAATGCCTTAAAAGCGTTGATGACTGTGTGAGCCTTGTCAATATTCGACAAAAAGGTTGTAAGTTCATTCGTGCTTGAGAACTATCATACTTATCCAAAACAATTTATGTGCTTGTTATGTATCTAGACTCTACCTACTTTCCTTGTTTATGGTATAACATTTTCGGTTAAGTCCGTTTTGGTGCTTATCCTTCTGTTTATAGGACCTCATATTGTGTCTTGTTGGATAGGGGATGCAGTTGGGATCAATAAACCTAAATGCAGCCTTGTCAGAAGAATCAATAGGTTTTTGTGTTGAAGATATTTTAAATTATCTGTTATCAATGCAGGTGTTAGGCCCCCTTGGTGACGCAACAAATTACATGCTAAATTTTCTCTTTAAATAGGCCCAAATTTTGATAATTTTTGTGAGATGGATGTCCAGCTGTATAGTATCAATAGCAAATAAGATGCAAACTTTGACACTTTATGCAAAGGAGATCAAAATAGTGATCACAAGCCTAAGATCATTGATGTATATCAAGCCATTAGATATTATTCATTCTCAACATAAAAAGTACTAGGAAAATGGAGAATCAAAGATAGGAAGAATGTGGGAGATGTCCTTTCTGATGTCTCTCTTATGAGTTTGGGATTTTTTCCTGTTCTTTGCAGTTGTGTTGAAAAAAATAATGTTGCAAACATACCTTTAGCTGTAATTGATATGCTCTTAAAAGGTTTCCTTGCATCTAATACATGGGTTCTTGTTTTTCAAAAGAATTTTTCCGCAAAGTGTGTAATTAGTCAGCTTCGACATGATAGTTGGAGAGATTAAGCTCTTGCAATCCTGAATTTACGTTTATCTTTAGCATGTGTTAGAGGAGGTGCTGAGATATTGCAGTTTGCTGGGATTTTTTCAAGCTTGTCAACATTTAATCACTTCCTACGGGATGAACTTTCATCAGGCTTTAGAGATAGAGAGGGTCCATTCTCTGTATGGCATAAATATAGACAGTGTGATGGGTTATGGGGTTTAGGGCTAGCAGTTGTAACAACGAGGGTGAATTATATTGGGGAAAATGCTACTGTTGTTTCAGTTCTAGACAATGCATTGCCATTTTATTTTTTCCGAAAAGATTATATCTTGTGTGCATTGTATGTTGCTGACCTTCCAACCGATGCACTTGGTAGGAAAATAACATAACATAAAGACCCTAGACTTCTCTTGTTTCATTACGAGAAACAGAGCATGCCATTACTCTTATGTGCCATCTTGCAAAGAACCGAGTGACATGACTACATGTTATGCAATGTGTAGATTTAGAACTCAGGGAAACTAGTATACATCTATTAGCCTTTATTGTTGGAGAAGGTCTTATCTATACTCTAGATAATACTAGGGAAAGTATGTTTTTGCAATGCCCTCCCATTCAAAAGGAAAATCTAGGTGCACATGAAAAACCTTAAACAACAAAAATGGATGGTTTGGTGTTTCAACAAGGGGATCTATGGCTAAAAGAAAATGGTGGATAGCATTGTAATAATTTGCACTTGATCTTGGAACAAACATTTTGTCATTATTCTTGGTAAAGGGTGAAGCTAAATCAGAAAATATCACTGCTTCCTTTATGAAATACTCAGATTTGGTTTCCTTACAAGTGTTCATAATAAATTTTCTAATTTTGAATTTTTTGTGAAGGCAAGCAAAAGCAACAATTGAAAGAGTAGAGGAAGTTGGCAATATCGATCTTGTTCATTTCGTAGAGCTTCCAGTGTCTGAATATAACACATACCCAGTAGGAATGAGTATTTAAATATGAAAGTCATTGGTTTGATGTATTGTTTCTTGGGTCCAGAGGTGTGGCCAAATACAAGTGAGGTTTTCCTTTGGCATGGAAAGTACATGCTTGAGACCTTGAAAAGATTCCAAATGATTGTTTGTAAATCCATGGTCACCCCAATGATGCCAATTCTAGGTTGCATGCTGACTTGAACTCAGATATGGTAGATCCTTTGATGTATAGATAATTTATTAGATACTTGATGTAACATCAAACTTGATGTATGTTTCATAGTGAACACCTTGATCTAGTTCACAGTTGATCTGAGGTATATTCATAGGGTAGTTGCAAAACATGTTCTTTGATATTTTTAGGGTACAAAATAGTATGGTTTGAAATATTGAAGAGATGGTGAGTTGATGCAGCATGGATTTACTGATTTTTATTGTGTAGGAGATGCAAGTGATAGGAAGAGTACTTTCTGGTGCTGCTTCAATTTGGGTTTAGAAACAATTTTCTGGTTGACTAGGAAGCAGCGTTTAGTGCGATTGAGTTTAGAAGAGACAGTACATTGCAATCAACACTACTAGTTGTAAAGCCATATATGGCTTCACAAGTTGATTGCAGCACTAACATGTGAGATGTTGGAGCCCACTTGGGTCAATTGTGACAATTAAAATTGTGTCGAACTCTATGATAGTCCAATATTCCATGATTGCTCCAAGCACATTAAAACTAGGTACCATTTGTTGGGAACATGTTTTAGAAGGGAGCAATTGATCTAGAGTACATTCAGATAGGTTGCAAATATCTTGACTAAGTCCTTGGCCAAGGGAATTTCAAGATATTCATGGGGAGACTTGGATGGGTGGAGAACAATTTTCTCAATAAGAGGTAGTATTAAAATATTGTACCTTGGATAGTCTTTTAAAATCTAGTTGCACATGTGGTACTCCTTGGCACATGTATGAATGAGGTATGAGTGCTTTAGTTGCATAATTTCGACAGGATAGTGAGGGGCACACTTCCTCTTTCCAAATTCAACAGTATGACACTTTAATTGTGAGGGAGTGATCAATCTTATAGATTGGATTGTTGCTCTGTTCTTAACAATCTATTCTCAGCAATTTGCATGTGTTTTCCATGTAAAATAGGGTGCATGCACTTTGCAAGTGTTAGTTTTAAATTCATTTAAGTAGTTTGCTAATTTTGACCTATTCTGAAGTCTAGTTAAGAAGGGTGCATGCAATCTAGCGATAGGGTGTAGATCTCAAGGAGATTTTATCTCTTCCTTGGAGCACACTAATTAAAATCTTTCCATTATTTAGAGATAGGATGCAGACCCCAATGACCTTAAAACATGTACTTGCATATTTTTAAGTTTTGTATTGTCACCATTATTTGACATGGGTCTGTAGTATATACTAGCAAGTTGTACTAGTCACTATTATCAGAATTCTAGGTTGGGTTTGGAATAATGGACAATGCCAAAATGGAAAATATGTAGTAAGAATGTCTACAGGTTTCAATCTCCACCTATTAGTATGAACGCATGCAAGTTCAAAACTTTACCTTTCTTATTCCATTACACTTCCCTAACATTGTGCTGGGATAAAAACTCGTACAAAGTTTTGTATCACGTTTAATTTGTTGAAAAATATAGAATAAAACTGCAGTTTAGCTACTGAATATCCATATCTAGATATGAATCTGACCTATCCATGCTAAAATTAGAATCATATGCCATTGGTGTTCACGTCTTCTCCTTTTCCCCATCTTAGTTTTCTTTAATTCTGCTATATGAAATTGATGGTAATACTAGGTAAGGATGGAATTTGTAATGCTTTTTCTTTTTTTGGAAAACATGTCTTATATTTTTAGAAATTATTCAAAAATAGTAGAGAAAAAAGTGGAGATCATAAACTCTTATCAAAATATAAGAGCATATAAAAATAAACAATGGGATCTAAACATTGGGCATCTTTGATCAGTAGTGTCTTTGGCCAAACGCTGATGGTATACCTTATCCCTTCACAAAACATAAGCATAGAATGAGCTATCCTCATGGTGAAAAACATAAATCTTGCATAGATTAAATAATGCCAAACTCTGTAAGGACTGCCATATCCCAAAGAGGGCAATACGAACTAGAGATTGACAATCTCCAAAAGATGTAGAACACCAATGAATCTTTCCTGGAAGCAGAACTGAACATTGATCATCTATATGTCTCCAGCAGTGTTTGAAAAACTAACACTCACAAAATATAGGTAGGACACTTGTCATCAGAAAGGATGGTGGAGAGGGAGGCATTCCATAGGTTCCATGGGATGTGCCTTCCTTGTGGCCGAGTAGTGTGGTGTTTAGGGGTTCAGTGCCTCGGAAGGGCTTGTATCTACATCTTCTATGAAAGAACAGTTGCAATTGAGTTATCAAGAGAAAGAACAGTTGCAATTGAATTAATAATAGTGAAATATGAACTTTTGTAGTTCTACTTATGTAGCTGCGCCAATATTGACAATCAACTGCTCTAGAGATTGAATTCTTTATGGAAGAAATCCAAGATATTTGTGGAAATTTTCAAGCTTATTATGTGAGTCGATGAAATCTTCCTTACCCATTAATATTATGTGCCATCTTGCAAAGAACCAAGTGACATGACTAAATTTTATGCAAGGTTCCTTACCCATTACTCTTATGTGCCATCTTGCAAAGAACCAAGTGACATGACTAAATGTTATGCAATGTGTAGATTTAGAACTCAGGGAAACTAGTATACGTCTATTAGCCTTTATTGTTGGAGAAGGTATTATCTATACTCAAGATAATACTAGGGAAAGTATGTTTTTATGATGCCCTCCCATTCAAAAGGAAAATATAGCTACACATGAAAAACCTTAAACAACAAAAATGGATGGTTTGGTGTTTCAACTTTCAACAAGGTGATCTATGTTTTGAGAATTTGTAGGGCTGGAGACTAATTCAAATTCTCTTCTTGATAATTACTTATGAGTTTACTTGAGTTACTTATGTCTTCTCTTTCTTAGCTTATTTAGTCTTTCATGGGAGAGGTTTTTCCCTCACTCTAAGAGCCTAACTTTGTGTCTTTTGTATTTTGGTAATGGATGGTTTGGTGTTTCAACTTTCAACAAGGTGATTTATGTGTTGAGAATTTGTAGGGCTAGAGATTAATTCAAATTCTCTTCTTGATAATTACTTGTGAGTTTACTTGAGTTACTTATGTCTTCTCTTTCTTAGCTTATTTAGTCTTTCATCAAGTCAATTACCAAAATACAAAAGACACAAAGTTAGGCTCCTAGAGTGAGGGAAAAACCTCTCCCTCTTGGAGAGGAAAACCCACGAGAAATTATTCTTATAGATCTTCAAATGACAAGTACCATGACTAAGACTTAGACCCTTGACCTATGAATGCTTCCAAGACCTCACTACTACTTCTTTCACTGCTTCCAATGCTAATCCTTTATATTTTCATCGTCTTACACTGATCTGCTTCAACATTTAGAGAACTTGGTTTCTGCTTCTATTTTCCTTGGTTTAGTCAAGACAATGCTTCTTACTTCATATTCACTTGAAATATATATATATATTACTTTCTTTTGAATACTAAGAATAGGAAGGTAAATCTCCGATTTAGCTTCCTTTCTTTTACTTTCTCTCTATGTAGATATACACCACTTCAGACTTTAGATGATTAACTTGGCAATTCATATCATAGTATCCGCACACTTTTTCAATCCCGATCTGCATATCTATGCACTGGATTCTAATTCTTTAAAGGGTGCTAGCTCAATGGAAGAGCACCTGCTTTACAAGCAGGAGGTTGGTGGTTCGATTCCATCGTGCCCTGATATTCATATATAGGGAATGACGAAGATCAGTTTTTGGTGATGGATGCTCTTTTGACCATCACCAATGAGTTTATGGTGAGACTTTTCGACCCTCACCAAAATATGAAATGGTGACGGTCAACGACCGCCACCATATATATGCATCAATAGTGACGACCATTAAAGGTCCGTCACCATAAATCGTTGTTGTTTATAAGAAATGGTGAGGGTCACTGTTTGTCATTATAGTCTATGGTGACGGTCAATGAACGTCGCCATATATATCTTTTAATCATTTGTGATATGAAAGGGTTCATGCAAGAAATGCGTTGTTGTTCATATGATGTAGTGGCGGTCTGCTATAGGTCATTGTAATTAATATTAGTTCACCGGGACTTAAGACCCTCACTTACAAAACATACTTGATGTTCCCTTTGGTGGCCGTTGATTTCGGTGTGAGCTATTTTCCATCACCATTGCTCATATGAAATGGTGACGGTCACTATCTGTCACTATAAATCATTATTGGTGACGGACCTTGAATGTCACCACAACACCTATACTTTTGGCGATGCCACCTTTGGTGACGTTCAATTTTTTGGTGACGGTTTCTATTGTCCATCACCATTGCTCATATGAAATGGTGACGGTTACTATTTGTCACTATAAATCATTATTGGTAATGGACCTTGAATGTCACCACAACACCTATACTTTTGGCGACGCCACCTTTGGTGACGTTCAATTTTTGGTGACGAAGGCTCTTTTGACCCTCACCAATGAGCTTATGGTGACCATTTTCGCCCCTCACCAATGTGATTTTTTCTTGTAGTGGAGCTTATTGAAGAAGATGATCAGGCAAAGGAAAAAATTCAAATGCCAAGGAATGTTTCATTGGGAATACAAATAAATGTTGAAGTGGAGAGCAGGAAATTTCAGTATGTGCTACAAGAACCTGCTAAATACATTTTTTACTGTAAAAAACCTCCTCTTACTCAGAATTTTTATTTATTTTTATATCCCTGAATTAAGACATTAATACCCACATTACAATTAAAATCCCACAAAATATACAGGGTTGAGTTTTGGATTTATCCGACGATATCTTTTGTTCCCCATTCTCTAATTTAACTATTACACCTCAAACACCATAACATTATTTAGGCTTGTATGCATCTCATAATATTATTATGATTACTATTCATGGTCTAATGGTTGTTAAAATGTTGGCTACCTAGCCTTTGCCCTAGGCACACATTACTTTTGGGTTAATGAACATAGTTTGTCAAGGCGTGTTTACCTTGTACATGGTAAACTATATATAGAACTTTAATAATTACTATGGTGTACTTCACAGTATGCAAGGATACAAGACAACATACATACATAAGAATGCAAGGTTCCATGTTCATTTTCCTCCACCATAAATATATGTCACCATACCATTGTACTAAGACATACTGCAGCCCCGTAAATTTTGGTACTATGATATAATGTGCCACTATACCTTTTTAATTAATTTGATACAGTTGGAAATGAGTACTTTTTTTTTTTCTAACAATGGGATATCCTAGTTCACATGGCCTTCACATTGTCTAACCAACCTATCTTGAAGTCTATTAGAGGGTTAGGATTGTCCCCCTCTAGATACTATGGTTAAGAAGGGTTTAACCTACAACCCTAAGTCTTGTACTTAACATGTTGTTAGGTTTCCATTTTTTCTCTTGGCAGTAAGGTTGTGCTCTGCCTCCATGCGAGGGAAGTTGTTTCACCTAGAGGTGGAGAAGGTTTACTTTCCTTGAAAGTTGCTAGAGTGTGTTACCTCGTAATCTCGGTGGAGGTCCCTAGATCCACGTCGTTGTAATGAATTCACAATGTAGCCCTCTTAATTGTAAGTTTATCATTGCGCTATTGGTTACGCTAGGTTTTAATGATTGCATTGTATGAGATTTCCAAAGGTTAATGTTTCTTTTACTGAATTGATTTACACCTCCTAAGCACTCATGAATACGAATTCTCCTTTTCAGTGTGGCATCTCTATTTGTTTCTTCCTTCCCTTCGACACTCTCTAGAAGAGGTAAATCATAAATTTGTATGCTTTATTTCTAGAACAACATGTTAGATGGTTAATATGCTACTAGCTCACTGATCAAATCTTAATCAGAAGGAACAAGGTTGACCGAAAATGCATACTCTACAATGCTAAGTAAAAATGTTTGGTCAATCCCTTTACCCTTTCTTTCTGTGTATAAGGTATTGTGAAAATCTCTTATCCTTGTTTTTTGTTATCGTAGGATCATGAGCATGAACTCTCACATGAATCATGGATCTTAACCCTTCTAGAGCCTTTAGTCTAGAAAATTCCACTGGATTCAATGAAGTCGTCGCTCAAAGGTCATTTTAATCACATTTTATCCTATTTGTTAACTGTTCCTAATTTTTTCTCAATGCCCACTATGAACAATAACCCTGACAAGTTGCACTGCTACAAACCTTTCTTTAGGAAAACCTATCCATTTATTTATATTCGTGTTCCATTTCTACTATGGTTTACAGTATCCACCTAACGTTGAACTAAAACATTGATTTCTTCTCATGTTTCTTCAGGTATATGCTACCTTCCAAAATTTCTGCGAGAGGACTACTCGAGGGCATATTTCTCCCACCAAAAGATTGGTTTTCCTACCTATAAGTGGCTCAACTATCCCTACTTTTACTAGGGTGTTATGGCCTTTTGTCCTTCCCCCTGCGATATGGAAGATTCTAGAATGGGTTCATGTTTTTTCATTATGTTTCTATGCTCATCATGAGGCTTGAAGTTCCCTAGAGGAACGTATTTACCCCCATAATTTCTATTGGTAGGATTATTTGGCTCATCTAATGAGATTCAGGGTAAATTATACCATTGTCCCCTATTTTGAGAGGTGAAACTAATTTCCATTTTTAATGGAATGGAATGAACACCATGTTTGAATAGGGTTAAATTATGTACTGATAATAAATAAAAATTGTGATGGAATCAATGTTTGACATTGTATGTTTGGGACTACTCCACAGTTGTTTCAGTAGTTTAATATATATACATACTTTCTGTCATGTCTACAAATATTATTCTTTTCAAATCCTTAATTATAATTTAACATGGTTAAGCTATACCACATATACATTAATATGTCCCTTTATTTCTACCATACCCTTACCTTGTCATTTCCTCACACCATACCCTATATCTAATTCTTAATAATGTAAACTTATAACGCTATAAATTTTTATCCTAATCTAACCCTCTAACCCTCTAACCTATGGTCGTATTGAAATCATATTTGGAATCTTATATTAATATATATGTTCCTATATTAATCTAGATAGAACCTACGCACTTTACCACACAATGAATATTTGTTTGTATCCACCAAGGTAAGTAAGAAGGTTTATATGTTGCTACTATAGTTTTCATTTCAAATGTTATAAAGGTACCCAATTGATGACTTGTCCACCTCTCCAGTCTCCAAGGGTCAATAGTCGCATGTGCCCACATGGCCCTCACTCATTTCGAGGTCTGAAATGGATGATGGAGATTAAACTAAGATGGAGCTATGGCTCTTATGCATTTGAAAATCCTAAGAGGTTTACCTTACCTGTCTCTGCCTCATTTCAACATTTCCATTGTGAGTTTAGAGGATCTCTGTCTTGCGAGGGTTATTCCTCCATAGATAAACCTACAAATGTGTTTTCCAGAGGCCTTGCGAGTCACTTCTCCACTTTTATCATGAGGAATGTGGTTAAAACCTGATACAACGTCGAGCCTTCTAGCCATGACCTCACAGGTAATATCATTTATGCATTTTTACTTGCATGTTATGACCCTTATAACATTTTTTTTTTTCTAATGAAATTTGTTTGATTTTTTAGGGAGAATACAAAACCATTTAGACTAGTTACTCAAACTCCCTTCAAGTAAATTGTGGTTATCCCTACCTTTGATTTGATCATGATTTGTGTTTGTCTTTAGCTCACTGAGTATGGGTTTTTTGGTATTTTGAAAATAGGTGTCCTATTTCTTCCATATGAGGATGTTTGAGTAAATTCCTTCTCTTTTCCAGCATTGCGATGACACTCCTTCAGTCCAACCAGCAACCCTCCGACCCTTATTCTTTGAAGAAGAGGTAAGTGTCCCTCTAATTACCTTATGGGTCCCTTCGTTTGTCTCTAGTTCCTCCTTGAAATTTGTAGGTTGTTTTTTTGAAGCAAAAGTAGTATTAAAATTTAGATTTTGGGTGCCTAACCTACTCCCAATTTTATGGGTTTACAATTTTGCATTAAATTTTGTGTCGGATCTCTTCTATTGCCAATACCCTTTCTAGAGTTTTTCATTGTTTTTATTCACTGAGGTATTTTCTCCTTTAAGTCCTTCCAAATTTCTTATTTACCCGATCTAAAATTTGGGTTTGGTGCTAGAGTTCATATTTTTTTCTTTGAAGGTTCTCTATATTATAGCCCAACATTCCATGATTTTCCTTTGAATATTGGGCCACACTGTTGTGATTATGTTTGAACTTATAACTTTACGTATAAGCTAACCCTTCCCTAGAAAACCCCACATTATTGTTCGGGTTGTAGGGTTGCATCATGCCATTAGCATGACTTGGGTTAGTGTGACTGTGTATCAATGGGTCAACGTGAATATGTAGATTAACTCAAGTAAATGTGAAGTTCAATGTGACTCTGTATTAGATAGGTCACTATGAGGTCATGTCCTATGTTTATGAGAGTGTTAGTTTATTCGATCATTTTCTTTCATGACAGTATTATGATTACTCTACTTAGTAGGAATCAGGGTTTTACCCTGTAATGTAATTTATGTGGGAAACTAAACCATAATTTTTAAGTTTTCCATGTGAGGTTCTTTTGACGTCTCGTTGTGTGACACATATATTTAGTATCCTTCATAATTTATTCTTCATAATTGGATGGATAAGTGTTTGTTCTATTTATTCCTTCCACCCATTCATGGAAATATTTGCTTTCTCTTGTGGTAGCATAATACCCAGATCCTAGGTTACTTCTCACTCTATGTTGATAAATTTAAATGGTATCCTTAGGATAGCATGAGGCCTATCTATCCTCTAGTTTTTCGATTTTGTTATTTTGTTTTTCCATCCTGTACCTGCACTTTGTATTAACCAAGTTTATGAGTTCACACATAAATTTTTTTGAGTTATGTATGTATTTATTTCTTACTCAAAATGTTGAGTGTATCTGGTTATACTTTACGAGGACTATCGTTCTTCAGTATATTATTAATACCATTCATTATTTCGTTTGTATTCAGGATACTTCTCTTCTACTTCCTCAGTGTTATATATAATTTTTTTTTCTCTGCCTTCTATTTGTTGGTTTGACAACATAAGGATTGGGATTTTATGATTTTTTACTTTGTTATATTTATTTATGGATTTATATAGCGACCTTGGGTTTCTCTTACTTGCACTGTTCATAGTGGTTGCGTTGGAACTTCTGGTTTTTTATTTTACCATTATGCTGCTTATGAAAGATGCATACCTTTGTGAAGGTTCTTCCCCTTAGGGTATCACACAATATTTTATTCTAGAACTAATCTTCTGTTGAGGTTTGGCACAATCCCTTTTACTTCTTAGTCAACTCCAATTTTCAATTACTATTGTACATAAATTTTGATATTATATTTTATTTTCTTTTGTATTTATTTTCCATTCATAATCTGGATTTTATATGGGTTATTACCACCCAGGTTAACTCCTTCGCTCATATCTAGACTACTGATCAAGAAGCGGTCATCCTCTCCTCTTCTCGCTAATTACAATTTATTAAATTATTATCTAGTTCCATATTTATTAATTTCTGGTATACATATTGAAAGAAAATATTACTCACAACATTATAAATCTGTATGTGCACATGGAGAAATAAAATATGGGAAAATATACATAGGTAAGTTATCCTAATTTCTTGGACAGTGAAATACTTTTTATTAGTCGATTTTACTGTTCTCTAATTCTGGAATATTCTTTTGTATGTATGCTCTTGAAATTTTTCATTTACTTTCATGAAACAAATTCTTCCTTTCCTTCCCATGCTTACCATTTATACTTTCCTTCTCAATTTAGTAGCCCATGGTTCCATCACGACTCTTCTTCTGGTACCTATATTAGTCCAACCTTACTATATTTTATGTGTCAAGGCCATGCTTGGTCTTCGAAAATAAATTACATTGATGTAACATTTCTCATTTTTCAATTAGTCACAAACACACACACACACACACACACATATATATATGAGAGTCAGATTCTCAACGATCTTTAAGAATTATTGTACTTAGAAAATTTATTTATTTGATAATAGGATTTGATTTTGAATTATCATAATCATGTAACTTCTCCCAACTTTTAGATCTGTAATGCCTTTCTCATTTTTTCATTATCTCATATTTTATATGTAATTTCCACAATTCAATTGTTTTTCATGCTCGTTTACTTGGAACATTACTAGTAAGTGTTGCATGTATCAATGTCTTACACCTAAATGTATTTGTAGTTTCTTGTACTTTTTGGATGAACTACTGTACTCTAACTCATCTATGCATATATACACAATAATTCTTATTGGAACATAAACCCGCCTTGGGTTTATAATTTCACAACCCATGATTATATCTTGTTTCAGTAACTTAATTTGTATAATAAAGACTATATATCATTGTAATTAATTACAATGTGGAAAATACACAATACACATTATTATAACTGATTTTTTTTAGCTATTTACATACCACTAGTACATATCAAGACTTAAACCTTTAGTCTAGTATGACATATAACATGAACGAGATATAACTATTTGCACCCTACAAATTCCTATTTTCAAAGAAGAAATTTTCCTATTACATTATATAGACAATAATTATGATCTAGCCATTACTAACAACATAAGAAGTTTAATATAAAACCTTAGCACATAGAAATACCAATTTTTAAAGGCCAATTTTCGTCCCAACCACGAGCTTCTCCTCAAAGCTCTCCCCCAAACATAGATTAGTAGTCCCCCAGTGTTGACAACCTCTTCTCACACTAGTGATGGTACTTTTAAGTCCACTTTGCCTTAGCAAATTTCCATAACAAAGTCATGTTATTATGGGTTTCTCTTTCCCACAACCTAGGCTTTTCTTTTGTTTTTTTCCACAAAATATTACAATAAAACTCAGTTTTCCTCAACTTAGTTTTTCTTACCTCCAGTAACTTTCCTCTTTAGTAGGAATTTTTATTAGATATTTTTCACCCATGTAATGTCATTATTTATTTATTTTTCTCCAAGGATATTCTGTAGAATTTTGGGAAAGTTTGAAAGTCTATCCCATCCTCATGCATAAGAATTTCCCAATATCAATTACTCTATCTTTACAACATTTCTATTACTTTCATAAATAATTATTAACTTAAAATAATTCATCCAACAACATAATTATTCAATAGTTCCACCAAGACCTTGGCCTTATTTTCATAATACAAAATATGGAAATCAAGGGTATTACATGGTCCCCCCACAAAACAAAAACAATGTCCTCGGTGTTAGTAGATAAATATGGTTATTATTTGAATAATATTGGAAACTATTCCTTCATAGTTTCTTCCCCCTCCCATGTAGCTTCTTCAGGTTTAAAGTTATTCCACTAAACTTTCAACCGAGCTATTTTTCTATTCTGGGGCACGGTTTCTTCTCGTTCGAATATACAAAGCGGTTCTGCAAGAAAGTCCCCTTCTGTTTCCTCCTGTATCAAAGTGTAGTCAACCATGTGAGCAGGATAATGAACATATTTTTTCACTAATGATACATGAAAAACATTATGAACTCTAATATGTCTAGTTAGAGCCAATTTATAAGCTATTGGGCCCGCTCATTCCAAAACCTCAAAGGGACGATAGTATCGAGGTGCTCGCTTAGCACAACTACCCATGTGCAGGGTACTCTTTCAAGGTTTGGTCCTCATGTACACATGATCCCCAAACTTAAAATCCTTGCGTATTATTTTCTTATTTGCATAACCATTTTGGTGGTCTTGAGCTGCTTTGATGTTCCGTTGAATTTGTCTTACAATTTGTTCCACTTCATGTAGCACTTTAGGTCCATGTACCGGTTTTTCCTCTGGTTGAATCCTGCTCAGTGATGTATGGAATTTCCTATAATAGAAATCTTCAAACATACTAATTTTAATGGAGGTTTGATTACAGTTGTTGTAAGAAAATTTTTACAAAATGAAGAAAATCCTCCCACTTGGTGGGTCTGTCCATTACATCAATGCAAAGCATGTCCTCCGGTATTTAGTTTGTCCTTTATATTTTCCCATCTGTATAGTGATGATAAGGTTTTTTGAGTCAAATTATACAATTATAATTTTCCAATCTTAAATTTTCAACCCAAAGTAGGTAAGCTTGCTAGATACTATGCAAAACATGTGCAGGCTAAATACTAGAAGTGTTCATAAATTAATCATTCACATGCACATAAAAACTGATGCTTATTTCCTGTATCAATACTGTAATAGCAAGGATATGGAGTGGAATATAACATTCCTCTACATCTCTCGGTGTTGCTCATACCGACCATGGAAAAGATAAAATATAAAATTACAAAAATTTTCTAATCAATTTAGACAATAATGAATCCAAGAATTTATCAAATGGAATTAATACATTAACATCAGAAGCTCAATCATATATTCAATTAAAATTCTCCTGCTGAAAATTAAGAAATAATGCATTAGTTGTGTAAAAGTATTATTGTTACATCAAAATAAATGAAACACACACACACTATGCTTCAGGAGTTATGAGCGAAGGAGGCTCTCCCTCACTCACAACCCCTTTAAAACTTGAGGAGGTTGCTCAAAAAAATGGATATAACATAAGATTTATATTAATATGCAAATATAAAACCAAGTACAATCTGATATATGGTTTATGAGTAGAAATACCAACCCAACAACCCTTTACAATGTGAAATAAAACCCCTTTTATACAATCTCTAAAGCCCATATTTGGCTTGAATGAATAATAAAAACTATGAACCAACAATATAGATCTTCGCTATCAAATCTATCTTATGTTAAGGCTAATCCATGACTGAAAGCATGGATTAGAAGTTTTCTGTTATATAGAGGAAGCTGCACGAAATCTTGTTCGAGAGGAAAATATGAAAATTCAGGTTGTTCAGAAAAGAGGCTCAAAGAATTCAATGGAATAGTATTCATGTGCAACAAATTCCATACTAAAAACCAAGTCTCTTCTGGATCTCGCAATAAGTAGAATAAAATCAACCACTGATGTTGCTACAGGAAATCAACGGTTGCACTAAAGCTCAATCCACCGGAGGAAATCTGCAATGGATGTATGAAATCCAGAACAACTGCTGGAAATATTCATCGGCTGCAGGAAATCCAAAATGGCTGCAGGAAATGTGGTTGCACGAGTTGTCTTCAATATTTTATGGAACTACTTCAAATCAAAACAAATTTTCACATAAGTTCTAGATCAGTGGAAGTAGTAATTCAATAATAGTTACACCTAGATCAAAGAATTCGTCAAGTCTAAGGGAAAATGACACTTAATAAGTTAATTTAACATACCTTTGGCTTATAGTACCCTTTTATACAAAACTAGATTATATGTCCGATCTAAGCATAATTAAGGTCGGATGGAGTTTATAAATAAGAGAAGTAAGGCTTGGGAAGGGTGTAAAAAATAGGCAAAATGGAGACTTAAAATCTCCCACACACCAAAATTCTTGCATGTATGTATGCAAGAAAAACTGTAGTAGCCTTCAAAAAAAAAAAAAAAAAAAAATCAGTCGTTCACCTCAGCTGTAGCTACTATGGCCAAATGATCCAACTGAGCCTAACTGGTCTCCACCTGAATTTGACTCGTGTATATTTAATTCTTCCTCTTTAGATGGTCTATCTCATCTCACATCTTTTTCATAATGTGGCTTTCTTTCTCATGCCACTCCTCATGTTCTTTCTACATCCTGAGGATGCTCTCCTTCAGGGCCACGTTTTCCTTTTTTAAGGCCCACTCTGAAGTGGCGAGTTTTTTAATGTTATCTTCCAGCTCATGGAGAGATCGTTTCCTTTAGGGACTCACTTCCCCCTCATGGTGCCCTTGTGAATATTAGCGCATACTAAGGTCTCCCTGCCCTTGCTGCTCTTCCTTAGTATCATTTTTGCTTTGGTGTAGCGAAGGGCTCTAGAATGACATGGTATCTTTGTCAATGAAATTGGCTAGTTGCACTATCTCCTTTCCTTTGACCAGACCGTGGGATTTTTATTTATTATTATCGCACCTTTTGGGTGGTGTTCCCCCTTTTTTGCTATCCTTCATAGCCAACTTAGCAGCCTAGCGCCTCGTAACACTTTTGGTTGGGGAGGTGGGCCCTTTATGCTGGAAACCATTCATAATGGTTTCCCCGGTCACCATTACTTTTTTGTACCTATCATACTCTTCTAATTGTGGCCCATAAATCTATGGTTCCTTCTAGGTATTCTCTACTAAATGCTCCTCCTCAAGCATTGGGGAGATAGAATCTCCATCTTCCACAAAATGGTTCTCCGTTAGAAACTCCCATCATGTCTTTTTCCTTTTCTGGAGGACCTCTATCAGGATAATTTTAATTAGCCCATGATGTTAGAGGTTTTTCTCTAGGTGGGAGACCCTTACTTTTGTCGTCGAGGACATTCTAGCCAAAGAAATATTCAAATAATATTGAAATTTCAGGGGCTAAACCTGAAACTTCCAGAGGAGCCGCATATGAAATAAAAATGCGAGGCCATAGCGACCTTCGTAAGTGATGTAGTTATGTACTAAGAAAAATAGGTGACAATACTTACTCCTCAAAAATTCTTGTGGAATACTCTTTCCCCATCCAGGGTTCGAATGATCTTTCCAAAGGAAAGATGCTCACATCCCCTTATTGAAGTGCCGAATTTTGAACCATCGCTCCCTATATTGCGAAATTCCACATGCTCTCACCCCCAACTCCTCTTTTAGTCGAAATTGAATATTTATGACCTATTTTTTATCACCATTTATGTAATATCCCAAAAGGGAGAATGCATTAATAATTAAAAACAATATAAAAACTGCAACTAAGTAAACAATAAATCTAAAGACAACATCAGAATATAAAATAAAGCTAAGAATTTTTATTATATGGAGATGACTCGGTTACAAAATGTACAAAATATGAGGGAATATAGCCAAAGAGATGGTCTAGAATGACCCTGCAAACATGCTACAAATAGTATTATGTAACTGGTGAGCTTAGAGGAAGAAATATTGCACTATCCCTTTTGCTGCTAATGTACATGAATTTTCTGTAAAAGGAAATTTAGATCTACGGAGCTTAAGAGATCTGTTGATGCCAATATTTGATATCTGGCCAATGTAATGGTAACCCAAGATAACCCAAAAAGGATTTTCCATATCTACAACTTTGGAAAATTAACCTCCTGTTGTCCTCTACAACAACCCCCCCATTTCATATAATTTTTATTCACAACATTTACAATATGAAATGGGTCCCTTTTATTTTTTAATTGGTATCAATTTTTGTATTATGCAAAAGGGTCCGAAAATAAAATAAAACATAACAAAAAACCTTTTTTACAAACCAATAAAGGCCTTCGGATATAAATAACTAAATCTTTTATCATTGCGATAAAGCGATCGCAAGATCGCATATCGCAATGACAAAGGAGACATAACATAGGGTACTTTTGGTTTGCTCCGAAGCGATATATCATGCATGCTTGTAAGCGCTCGGCGATATACCACGCGATATAACAGTTAAACGCTCCCGATGCGATGCGATATCGCTATCGGCGAACGATGATTCCAAGAGAGGCCAGTACAAGAAAAGCGTCGTTTCATCCCGATGCGATGCGATAAAGCCAAAACACGAACTTCGAAAAAGCTGTTAAAACGGGGATATTACGATTAATTCGTATTAAAAGCCTTATCTTTATAATGAAGATTCACCTGCGCTCAACCGCCAAAACGGCCAAGGCACGCTTAAACAAATCATTTCACCAATAAACGACGTGATGGACATTTAAATGATTGACGGGTTTTTGCGGCCATTTAATGAAATATTAAGTCTAAATCTTTTTACGGATTGGATCCATGGCAACATTAAGTTAATTCTTCATCACGCAATATATTTCCCCCGTATTTGGTTTTTACTGTCAATTCTCTGTGTTACGCTCATTTTTACTCCTGTGCAGAATTCTTCTAAGCTGATAGATGCAAGCAAAATGGGGAAGAAGTCCAAGAAAACTGCAAACGCTTCCGCTTCGCCAGCTATAGAACAAGCCCTCACTGATCAGGGAAATAAAAAGAAAGGATTGATATCTGATACTACATGTTCTGGTCTTGGCAAAACTTCTTGGCAAAGCACCTATAATTTGATAGAAGCTGAAGAACCTGAAGCGACAACAGTAGAAGCCATAGTCGATACCACTCAAAAATCTGAAGGTACTTTAAAGGACTTAGCTGACTCTTTCCTCCATCGGATAGCAGCTCGGGAACAAATTCTCCCATACACGGATATAGTAAGGTGGGCAATTGAGGAACTCCCAATCACAGACAGAACCTTCTGCACCAGAGATGGGAGAGTCTTCGGTTCATTTCAAGCTAACGATTTGAGGCAAATGTATCATTTGCCTGAGCCTGAGAAGAAGTACAACAAGGCATTTCTGGAGAAATTCCGAAATGAGAACGAAACTGAATCCGAACCCATTCGAAATTGGAGGCAGAATCCGGAAAAACACAAGCATAAATCTTCCGGTATGTATTCTGTTGATTCTCTATGTTCTCCTTATTGTTATGCTGGGATCATGATGTGTAGATTATGGGGTTTGCACGACTCCTCTAATTTCACTATAGAAATGGTTCATTTGATAGAGGCAGCGTGTAATAGTGAAATTATGGATTGGGGAACTATACTGTCCGATAAGTTAGCCACCGCAGTTATTGATTTCAGAAACAAGACCCGCATTACTGAAAGGCTTATTCCCCCATTCTACTACAGCGCTTATATCCTGGACACCCTGTGTTTTAATTCTGAATTTCCCATGCTCGGCTGGAGGTGGACTCCACAAGACCCCATGCCCATTCACATATACCATCAGAAATTGTGGAAAACCTCCCATAGGCACCATTTATACCAAATCTGCAATGGCTTCATGTTACCCATTCATTATTCTATTTTTGATAAACCTGCTCCCAAGATTTCCTACCAAGCAGGGATTGATTTAACTGGCTTAGGGAGATGGTTTGTAGAGGAAAAATTTACTTATATAAGAATTTTCGGCAGCCAAGACAAACCTCATGTTCTTCCTTTGTACATACCTGATAAACTGTTGGCAAGGGAGATAGCCTATCAGATTATTTCCGAGGGCGTTACACAAACTCTAAAGAAAAATAAGAAGCAGGTCTGGCCCTCTTTTCCTCTTAGATGTGGTGTCTACACCTTGAATGATCTCAAACATGCAGAGAAAGAAGCTATAAAGATGAAATCATTAACTCTAGCAACTCTCCCTAATAGGCATTTTGATCCCGACAAAGTTGCCTATAATGCCCTTGAACAGGCCAAATTGGCAAAGTTTGATCATAAAGAAGATATGTTTGATGACCTGTTCTCCACAGCCGAGTCAATGTCCCATGTTAGATCGCTGGCCAGAATGAAATATCAAGATGAGGGGTTAGTTGAATTCGACAGACTTAGAGCACAGAGGTTGCAAACTCTGCCCCTAGATCTGTTAGCAACAAGCCCAGCAGCAGGATCAAGCGAGCCTGAACAGCGACATACTAAGGAACCTCTGGTTGTGACAAATGGACAAGAGAAAGTGCAAGAGAAAACCCAGACGAGAGAACAGGAACAGAGCACCATAAAGATAAATCAAGATACTCAAATTGATCCCGAATTGCTCCAGGAATGGCAGCAATTAGATTCAATTATCAACAATCCTGAAGGTTCAAAGGAAGCCCAAACATCAAGAGTAGTAGACACACATGAGAACGTTTCAAAACAGGTTCCAGATGAAACCAGCGGCCTACCCAGTTCTAAAGGAAAAGAGATAATCCTAAAGGACCCCTCCGATTAAGTTATTTTGCAGATAGAAGAAATTCCCCCCTTGGATGTCTTTTATAGCCCGAAACACAAAGATGTGGTAAAATGAAAAAGGAAGAGGAAAAGGACTGATCAACCTTCCCTGTTTCCAGAATTAACAGTGACGGTCAATGTAGTTTGGAAGGAAGAATTTGACCCCTCTGAGGACCTAACAAAACTATCACAATTTGCTGGAGCCTATTCAGCAGCAACCATAGATAAGGCATCGGAGGTAAGTCTTTTATTAAAAACAAAAGACCAGGATATTCTCTTATTACAAGCGCAACTATCAGAAGCACGGCAGAAGGCAGAGCAGGCAGAAATGCAATTGTTAACACAACAGAAAACCAATAATCAATTAACTCAACAATTGCAGGAAGAAAGGCAGAGGATTGATCAGAGTGCAGTCCAGAAGCAAAAAGAGTTATCAGAGGCATTGGCACAACTCAAGACAGCAAATGAACAAAGGCTGAAGATAAAAGATGAGCAAATTGCTCAAATATCAGCCCAGCTTGAGAAAACAAAGAATCTTCCACAGGTAGCTGAATTCAGGGCAGAGGCAGTACAAATAAACAAAGCATTATTAACACAGATAAAGTTGTTATGTCAACAAATCGCCCAGGCAGAACCTTTATGTGACTTAACAACATCTTTAAGTAATAAATCAACTGATGCTATAACAGACTTCGAGCAGGCCGATGAGACAGTGACCAATTATCTTGAGTGGCAAGGTACTGAGGAAGGACAGTCAGCTAAATTGCCAAAGATCTTAGAATCGCATAAAGAGATATTATTTATAGAATGGAAATCTCAGTTAAAC
Source organism: Pinus albicaulis (assembly GCA_034641835.2). Classification (NCBI taxonomy): domain Eukaryota; kingdom Viridiplantae; phylum Streptophyta; class Pinopsida; order Pinales; family Pinaceae; genus Pinus; species Pinus albicaulis. Next base: position 1,330,514,391 of record CM076584.1, on the reverse strand, counting down.
AAAGCAGAGAGGGCAGTTTCCAGATGCAAATTAACCACAAGTAATTTGGTTGAATTAGTTAATGACACTCTCTACTTATCTAACATGATCTCCCAATGTACCCCAGGTGAATTGACAGCAGCTAAAACATTGGAGCAGTCATGTTACTCAGAGCTGGAGAGAACTGGCAGATTAATCGCAGGAATTAACAGTTTGACATGGGACACCTATTGGATGTTCTTAGTCAAACCTTACAGCCAGAGAGCCGCCCTCAAATGCCTCTCAGATGCAATCGGATGCATCATTCCCAAAATGCAGGATGCCACCTATGATGCCCAACTCAATTCTCGCCTTAACCGACCACCAGAAGTGGAGCCGATGCTTGCAATCTGCCAGCTCAGAACTAGAGATGAACAGCCTAAGTGATGATTCATGCCGCCGACTGCCAGATTGCCATGAAGGAGATATTCAAGATTATATGATACTAATTAAGTAGGATTTTTCAGTTTCATAGATATTTAGATAGAATTAGTATTTATAGACCCTTTCATGCATTTATAAAGGGTCGTAAAAGTTTTGTATATGACTTAAAGCCTGGAGTTGCACTACTATACTTCAGGCGTATTCTTTTATAAAACTCGACCAATTATTCTAATTTTGACAAGGAAGCTTTTATGCAAATGTGCACTACTGTCTTTGTGTGAAAGTATTTTTGCGTTGAAAGAAGAATCTCAAATAGCGATTGATATTGGGGAATGACTTGCAGCTCATATGGTACTATTATCTGTGTCTGAATCCATTCTTTTTATATAAATTTTTGTTTGATTACTTTTGCTATTATTGAATATATGTATGTGTTTTAACAGTATTTCTATATTCTTTCCACTATTGGATGTTTATGGTATGCTTTTCTTTCAATCATATATATGTCAATAATATAAATTGAGATAAGTGTAACAATGTTTTATCAATTACTTCATTCAACTAGTTGAATGAAGTAATTATTACTTAAATGAATATCTTTGTTTATTGAATAGTGTCATCTATATGCCTATTAACAAACACAGATCATCAAAAGTTACACTTAAGGATAGAAGCCTCCCGGGATAAATAGTTATTTGCATTTTTGCTTATAGATTAAATATTCCATTTATTATCATTTAGTAAAACAATCATTCATCCATCCCTTTCTATTCTTTATCGGGAAACTTGTCCCATTATATCCAGTCGGAGCCACCATCCCAAACGGAAAAGGAGCTGTTTAAGGTCCGGACCGGGTGGTTATCCCCCAGTATTGTTGCAGCGATTTTCGAGGCATCAACACTTTTGGCGCTAGAAGGAGGGCCATCAACTGTGAATGGCAAGCAAACCCAAATCTGCAAACCATTCTAAAAGTAATTCTCCCTCCACATCACCTCCTACTTCCCAATTTCATGCTGGTTCTCCAGCATCCAAGCAAGAAGAAGAGGTATCCACTATCACTGCTCAAACCCATCATACTCCAGAACAATTAAGTCTTGAATCTCCTGAAGTTCAGTCTCTCATCCAAAAACTTCAGAGTTTCTCGATTTCACCACAGAAATCTGAGCTATCTCAAAGGAGTGAGACTTCACAATTCAATCTACCTCACCCTCTCACTAGACTTCAGAGTGAAAAGCTCGGTATTGAACCTACTGAGTTCCCTTTACCTAAAAGGAAAAAGGCAAAGAAAAACACTGAAGATTCTGACAGTGAAGCACTTTCATCCACATCCTCCATCTCATCCTCCCCAGTGCGAAGTCAACCATCCACCCCCTCATTACATATTGTTGTTCACCAGGAATTTGGGACTTCAACATCTCAACCTGCTCACTCCTCAACATCAATTCTTTCCCAGACATCTGGAATACCAACAACAGTATCATCCACTACTGGTATTACAATGGCAGATCCATGGACCAGACCTGGTGCAGTCAACATGCCCGCAGCATTACATGCATTACCAGATGCTCCTGAAAAATGGCTACCCAAGTTTAATCCAGAAAATGGAACCCAAGTTGAGGAACATATCAATAACTTCATGTTAGCAGTTAATTTGAAGGGAGTAACAGAGCAAGATGTCGTTGTTAGGCTTTTTCCTTATACGTTGCAAGGATCAGCAGGATCCTGGTATTTTTCCCTGCCTTCTGATTCTATTACCAGTTGGAACATTTTCCAAGAACAGTTTCTCACTAAGTATGGAGATGATAGATATTTAGCTACACTAATAAATGATCTCTCCAATCTTAGGATAGAGCATAGGGAACCCATTAAAGAATTTAATGCTCGTTTCAATAAACTTTTGAATAAAATCCCAACGACCTCCAAACCAAGTGAACAAATCAGAAGTGAGTGGTATATCACTGCCCTACCTGCCAATATAGCTATTTTTGTAGACAGGGCCGCAAAACCAACACTCGCTGAAAACATGAAAGAAGCACTTGCTGTGGAGAAACGTATTAATGCTCTAGAAAAGAAAGCGGCTCTTGAGGAAAGAAAAACCAAAAAAGTTTCATTCAAAGATGACTCAAAGAAGAAAATCTCAAAAGACCCATATGATATGGAGGGCCTCCAAAAGGTCCTCAAGACCATGTCAAATGAAATGATTGAAATCAAGAAACAAGTCACTGAAACTTCAACCAAAAGGCCCTTTAAGAATTACAAGAGAACCGAATCAAAACCACCGAATGTCATATCTAATGCAGATTCAGATCAAGAAGAAGAGGAAGAGGAAACAATCTCACCAACTGATGATGAAGAGGAAGTTGTTGAATGCCATGGCATGTGGTATTTCATACTGCCCAACTCCGATACAGATAATGATGAAGAAGCTTTTCCTGTCTCTACTAGGAGTAAGAGTACCTTCGAACCTGTTCAGGAAACTTCAAAGAAACAGAGTGCAAGTGCTGCTACAACAAAGGAAAAAGTACCTACAAAGAAGTCACCTGCAGTCAATATTTCTTCTATCCCTAGGTCTCAAAATTCAGCAGCAGACTTGCTAGCCAATGTTGCTTCCAGACTCATACCCTCCGAAGATTATAGCCCAGATAGATTTTCAATAGAATTACTTTTTAGGCCGTCAATTCCTGACAATGTCACTAATTGGAGAATATTTAATCATGATGAAGACATTTTACAATTTTTGACTTCAGAAAAGTCCTATGATGATCAGATCATTGAGGAAAGCAAACATGACCTTCAAATGAAAGGTAAGCCCAAGGAAAATTCAATTCCAAAGCCTGTGGTGAAGCTTGAGGATCTTTATGATATTAAAGACAGATTTAAACCTGTGACCAATCCAAAGCTCCAGAGCTCTACTTTAAGGTTTGAATTGATAAACCTTGGCACTGAACAAAATCCTCAAAACGTTAATCTAGGATTAGGACTTTCTGTAGAAGAAAAGGAAGCATTCATTAAACTCTTAAAGAAACATAAACATGTTTTTGCTTGGAAATATGATGATCTAAAGACATATGATACAACTATTATCCAGCATACCATTCCAATGCTTCCCGATCAGAAACCAGTTCAGTAGAAATTAAGGAAAATACATCCGAACTTAGAGAGTCAAATAAAATCAGAACTCAATAAACTCTTGAAAGCTAAGATTATTTTTCCCGTTCGACACTCAAACCGGGTCTCTAATATGGTCCCTGTCAGAAAGAAAAATGGCGACATTAGGATTTGTATAGATTTCAGAAATCTGAATAAAGCAAGCCTCAAAGATAACTTCCCATTACCTACTATGGAGCAGATACTCCAATCAGTAGCAGGATCTGAATTAATGTCCTTTTTAGATGGTTTTTCAGGATATAACCAAGTTTTGGTTCATCCTGACGACAGACTTAAAACTACATTCATAACAAAATGGGGAACTTATGCTTATCAGAAAATGCCTTTCGGACTTATTAATGCAAGAGCCACATTCCAAAGAGAGATGGATATCGCTTTCAAAGGATTGATTAATAAAACAGTAGTTGTCTACCTAGACGATATTACTGTATTTTCTAGAAAGAGATCCAATCATTTGTGTGACTTAAATCAAAATTTTCAACGCTGCAAAAGGTATGGTATCTCACTCAATCCTAAAAAATCCTTTTTCGCTCTTGATCAAGGAAAGCTCCTGGGTTTTATTGTTTCCAAAGATGGTATTTATATTGATCCTGACAGGATTAAAGAAATTTCTGAAATCCCATTTCCTCATAATAAAAAATCCATGCAGTCTTTTTAAGGTCAGATCAACTTTGTCAAAAGATTTGTTCCTGATTTTTCTCAGATCATTTTACCATTACAAAGCATGATTAACAAAAATTCAGTGTTTAAATGGGGATCTGTGGAAAAAGAAGCATTTGATTTAATCAAACAATCAATAATCAATGCCCCCGATTTAAACACTCCCATTTTTTCTAATCATTTCACATTGTATACTATCGCATCCGATTCATCTTATGCAGCAGTACTCACTCAGAACAATGATCATGACCTGGAAGCACCGATTTCATTTTTCAGTTCAAATTTCCAGGGTGCAGAACTAAATTACTCCGAAGTTGAAAAACAAGCCTTTGCTGTGTATAAAGCCATTAAACACTATAGGCCCTTCCTTTTAAAAGCTCATACAAAGGTTATAGTTCCTTTTTCTGCAGTAAGACAATTACTGATCCAAAGGGAATTAGGGGAGAAAAGGGCCAATTGGGTTACAGCACTTCAAGAGTATGACTTGGAAATCAAGCCAGCAAAGATTGTGAGAGGTCAAGGTTTTTGCAGGTTGTTAGCAGGAGCATCCAATATTCCAGAATCAGGTGATACAGAACATATGGAAGAAATCAATCAGATAAGTATTACCAATTCTGAATCTCAATACGCAGATTTAATCTTTTATTTCAAAAATGGATATGCACCTCCTAATCTTTCTTATAAAAACAAACGGGCCATTAGATTAAAAGAAAAAAACTTCATAATCATTGATGATGTACTTTTTAGACAAAATTATGATTCAATTTTATTAAGATGCCTAGAAAAACCTGAAGCACAAAAAGTTTTGCAGGAGCTACATAATGGACCAGCCGGAGGACATTTTGGAGCTGATACTACAGCTCATAAAATCATTCATGCTGGGTATTATTGGCCCACTTTATTCAGAGATACTCACGAATATGTAAGGAAATGTCAAAGTTGTCAAACCTCCAGTGGAAGACAAAGAAAACCAGCTTTCCCTTTGCAACCAGTCAACATTGAGCAACCTTTTGAACAATGGGGATTGGATATCGTTGGGGAAATTTCTCCACAGTCTTCCAAACAACATAAGTATATCCTTACTGCTACTGATTACTTTACCAAGTGGGTTGAAGCAATTCTGTTAAAAACAACAAACTCTGAAGGAATTATAGAATTTATAGATCAATTCATCATTACCAGGTTTGGTGTCCCAAATGCTCTTGTTTTTGATAATGCATCTTATTTCTCTGGTAATGCCATGTTTGAGTTCGCTATTAAAAGAGGTTTTAAACTAAAATATTCTGCAAATTATTATCCCCAGGGTAATGGTCTAGCAGAGTCTACCAATAAAAATCTCCTTAAAATCATTAAGCGAACTATTGAACAGAATCATAAAAATTGGCATAAATCTTTAATATTCGCACTATGGACAGATAGAATAACACAGAAGGCCTCCATAGGTACTTCTCCATTCAATCTTGTATATGGGAAAGAAGCAATATTACCAACCAATCTAGCACTTCCTTCCCTTGCCCTAGTACAGTTTATTGAAGAAAGCCCCTCTTCTTCTATCCAACTTAGACATGATCAAATTTTAAAATTAGAAGAAGAAAGAGAAAAGGCCAAAATTACTCATGTGAAACATCAGCAGATAATCAAAAAATCATTTGATTCAGCTTCATCTAGTTCTAAACAGTTGCAGGTTGGTGATCTAGTTCTGAAATGGGATAAAGCCCATGAGGATAAAGGTAAACACACCAAATTCCAAAAGATGTGGCTTGGACCATTTCAGATCAGCGAGAAGATAGGCCATTCGACATTCATGTTACAAGATCTAACAGGAAAGAAATATTCTCTTCCTGTTAATGGCCTCATCTTAAAGAAATTCTTCAATTGAGAAGGTAATTCCTTCTCCTTTAGTTCTAAGTAGAATTTATTTTTTAGGATCATTAGGAAATAAAGTTGTAAGGTATCTTCCATTGACCTTTGCTGTATTTAAAAGTTGCTCAAAAGAAAGGATTGTTGATATTTACTTTTAAATAAATAGAAACCTTAAACAAGAGGAATAATTTCTAGGAAACTAGGTATAATTGCATTCTGAAGCTACCCTTCAATTTTTGTGAAATCTTCTCAAAGTTTAGAAGTATTTAAAAATCATTTTATGTTTTTAAATTCGTCAACAAAAAGGTTATCAATATCAAAACAGAAACTAATCCAATTTCAACATCTTCAACTCTTACCCTGTCATCCATTTGCTCTTAAGGAGAAAATTGTCCATCCCATTCACCAAAGTTTATGATTAATCAGAGTGTAATTCTAAAATTTTGATATAAAAGATAAGAGGTCTTATTACAAGCCTGCTTACCATGATCATAGGGAAATATTTTAACCGACATTACCAATACTGCATACCAAAACAGGGTAATGGCTTAAATTATAAGACAAGGGGTCTCATCACGAGACAGCTTGTTCGGTTAGATTACTACTAGTGAATGGCATTGTCAACAACTGGCCACCAAACCAGGACAATGGCTTTTTGTCTTAGAAATAACAGAAAAAGTAAAAGGAAATACAAAATATGAAAGCATATTTTGAATTCATTCTGGTAATCATACTCTCAAATGGATGGGATAATGGACAATAACATGGTTAAAAGGTATCCCTGTCGGAACTATGAACGTTTGCTGGAAGCAGAGGCTCTACCTATGACAGACGAGTTAACGAAAAAGCTGTTTTGGAAAAGTTTTCTGTTTTATCATTATAAACCAATAGAGGCCTATTTAAAACTTAGAATCCATCTAATTTTCAAGAAAGAGAGGAAATTAGCAAAAAGTAGTTTCATTTTATTTGGAGTGCATATATACTTAGTTATATTAGAATTTTCCCTTTTAATTGAAACTCTATTTTGAAAAAGTTTAAGTATTTCCATACTTTTCAGAGATAACTGTTTCTTCCAGCGAATCGCCAATTGTTGTCCTCTACAACAACCCCCCCATTTCATATAATTTTTATTCACAACATTTACAATATGAAATGGGTCCCTTTTATTTTTTAATTGGTATGAATTTTTGTATTATGCAAAAGGGTCCGAAAATAAAATAAAACATAACAAAAAACCTTTTTTACAAACCAATAAAGGCCTTGGGATATAAATAACTAAATCTTTTATCATTGCAATAAAGCGATCGCAAGATCGCATATCGCAATGACAAAGGAGACATAACATAGGGTACTTTTGGTTTGCTCCGAAGCGATATATCATGCATGCTTGTAAGCGCTCGGCGATATACCACGCGATATAACAGTTAAACGCTCCCGATGCGATGTGATATCGCTATCGGCGAACGATGATTCCAAGAGAGGCCAGTACAAGAAAAGCGTCGTTTCATCCCGATGCGATGCGATAAAGCCAAAACACGAACTTCGAAAAAGCTGTTAAAACGGGGATATTACGATTAATTCGTATTAAAAGCCTTATCTTTATAATAAAGATTCACCTGCGCTCAACCGCCAAAACGGCCAAGGCACGCTTAAACAAATCATTTCACCAATAAACGACGTGATGGACATTTAAATGATTGACGGGTTTTTGCGGCCATTTAATGAAATATTAAGTTTAAAATCTTTTTCAGATTGGATCCATGGCAACATTAAGTTAATTCTTCATCACGCAATATATTTCCCCCGTATTTGGTTTTTACTGTCAATTCTCTGTGTTACGCTCATTTTCACTCCTGTGCAGAATTCTTCTAAGCCGATAGATGCAAGCAAAATGGGGAAGAAGTCCAAGAAAACTGCAAACGCTTCCGCTTCGCCAGCTATGGAACAAGCCATCACTGATCAGGGAAATAAAAAGAAAGGATTGATATCTGATACTACATGTTCTGGTCTTGGCAAAACTTCTTGGCAAAGTACCTATAATTTGATAGAAGCTGAAGAACCTGAAGTGACAACAGTAGAAGCCACAGTCGATATGACTCAAAAATCTGAAGGTACTTTAAAGGACTTAGCTGACTCTTTCCTTCATCGGATAGCAGCTCGAGAAAAAATTCTCCCATATACGGATGTAGTAAGGTGGGCAATTGAGGAACTCCCAATCACAGACAGAACCTTCTGCACCAGAGATGGGAGAATCTTCGGTTCATTTCAAGCTAACGATTTGAGGCAAATGTATCATTTGCCTGAGCCAGAGAAGAAGTACAACAAGGGATTTCTGGAGAAATTTCGAAATGAGAACGAAACTGAATCCGAACCCATTCGGAATTGGAGGCAGAATCCGGCAAAACACAAGCATAAATCTTCCGGTATGTATTATGTTGATTCTCTATGTTCTCCTTATTGTTATGCTGGGATCATGATGTGTAGATTATGGGGTTTGCACGACTCCTCTAATTTCACTATAGAAATGGTTCCTTTAATGGAGGCAGCGTGTAATAGTGAAATTATGGATTGGGGAACTATACTGTCTGATAAATTAGCCACCGCAGTTCTTGATTTCAGAGGCAAGACCCGCATTTCCGAAAGGTTTATTTCCCCATTCTACTACAGTGCTTATATCCTGGACACCCTGTGTTTTAATTCTAAATTTCCCGTGCTCGGCTGGAGGTGGACTCCAAAAGAGCCCATGCCCATTCACATATACTATCAGAAATTGTGGAAAACCTCCCATAGGCACCATTTATACCAAATCTGCAATGGCTTCATGTTACCCATTCATTACTCTATTTTTGATAAACCTGCTCCCAAGATTTCCTACCAAGCAGGGATTGATTTAACTAGCTTAGGGAGATGGTTTGCAGAGGAAAAATTTACTTATATAAGAATTTTCGGCAGCCAAGCCAAACCTCATGTTCTTCCTTTGTATATACCTGATAAACTGCTGGCAAGGGAGATAGCCTATCAGATTATTTCCGAGGGCATTACACAAACTCTAAAGAAAAATAAGAAGCAGGTCTGGCCCTCTTTTCCTCTTAGATGTGGTGTCTACACCTTGAATGATCTCAAACATGCAGAGAAAGAAGCTATAAAGATGAAATCATTAACTCTAGCAACTCTCCCTAATAGGAAATTCGATCCCGACGAAGTTGCCTATAATGCCCTTGAACATGCCAAATTGGCAAAGTTTGATCATAAAGAAGATATGTTTGATGACCTGTTCTCCACAGCCGAGTCAATGTCCCAAGTTAGATCGGTGGCCAGAATGAAATATCAAGATGAAGGGTTAGTTGAATTCGACAGACTTAGAGCACAGAGGTTGCAAACTCTGCCCCTAGATCTGTTAGCAACAAGCCCAGCAGCAGGATCAAGCGAGCCTGAACAGCGACATACTAAGGAACCTCTGGTTGTGACAAATGGACAAGAGAAAGTGCAAGAGAAAACCCAGACGAGAGAACAGGAACAAAGCACCATAAAGATAAATCAAGATACTCAAATTGATCCCGAATTGCTCCAGGAATGGCAGCAATTCGATTCAATTATCAACAATCCTGAAGGTTCAAAGGAAGCCCAAACATCAAGAGTAGCAGACACACAGGAGAACGTTTCAAAACAGGTTCCAGGTGAAACCAACGGCCTACCCAGTTCCAAAGGAGTAGAGATAATCCCAAAGGACCCCTCCGATCAAGTTATTTTGCAGATAGAAGAAATTCCTCCCTTGGATGTCTTCTATAGCCCGAAACACAAAGCTGTGGTAAAACGACAAAGGAAGAGGAGAAGGACTGATCAGCCTTCCCTATTCCCAGAACAAACAGTGACGGGCAATGTAGTTTGGAAGGAGGAATTTGACCCCTCCGAGGACCTAACAAAACTATCACAATTTGCTGGAGCCTATTCGGCAGCAACAATAGATAAGGCATCGGAGGTGAGTCTTTTATTAAAAACAAAAGACCAGGATATTTTCTCATTACAAGCGCAACTATCAGAAGCACGGCAGAAGGCAGAGCAGGCAGAACTGCAATTGTTAACACAACAGCAAACCAATAATCAATTAACTCAACAATTGCAGAAAGAAAAGCAGAGAATTGATCAGAGTGCAGTCCAGAAGCAAAAAGAGTTATCAGAGGCATTGGCACAACTCAAGACAGCAAATGAACAAATGCTGAAGATAAAAGATGAGAAAATTGCTCAAATATCAGCCCAGCTTGAGAAAACAAAGAATCTTCCACAGGTAGCTGAATTCAGGGCAGAGGCAGTACAAATAAACAAAGCATTATTAACACAGATAAAGCTGTTATGTCAACAAATCGCCCAGGCAGAACCTTTATGTGACTCAACAACATCTCTAAGTGATAAATCGGCTGATGCTAGAACAGACTTCGAGGAGGCCGATGAGACATTGACCAATTATCTTGAGTGGCAAGGTACTGAGGAAGGACAGTCGGCTAAATTGCCAAAGATCCTAGAATCGCATAAAGAGATATTATTTATGGAATGGAAATCCCAGTTAATGAAAGTAGAGAGGGCAGTTTCCAGATGCAAATTAACCACAAGTAATTTGGTTGAATTGATTAATGACACTCTCTACTTATCTAACATGATTTCCCAATGTACCCCAGGTAAATTGACATCGGCTAAAACATTGGAACAGTCATGTTACTCAGAGCTGGAGAAAACTGGCAGATTAATCGCAGGAATTAACAGTTTGACATGGGACACCTATTGGATGTTCTTAGTCAAACCTTACAGCCAGAGAGCCGCCCTCAAATGCCTCTCAGATGCAATCGGATGCATCATTCCCGAAATGCAGGATGCCACCTATGATGCCCAACTCAATTCTCGCCTTAACCGACCACCATAAGTGGAGCCGATGCTTGCAATATGCCAACTCAGGACTAGAAACGAACAGCCTCAGTGATGATTCATGCCACCGACTGCCAGATTTCCGTGAAGAAGATATTCAAGATTATTTAATACCAATTAAGTAGGATTTTTCAGTTTCATAGATATTTAGATAAATTTAGTATTTATAGACCCTTTCATGCATTTAGAAAGGGTCGTAAAGTTTTGTATATGACTTAAAACCTGGAGTTGCACTATTGTACTTCAGGCGTATTCTTTTATAAAACTCGACCAAATATTCTAATTTTGACAAGAAAACCTTTATGCAAATGTGCACTACTGTCTTTGTGTGAAAGTATTTTTGCGTTGAAAGAAGAATCACAAATAGCGATTGATATTGGGGAATGACTTGCAGCTCATATGGTACTATTATCTGTGTCTGAATCCATTCCTTTTATATAAATTGTTGTTTGATTACTTTTGCTATTATTGAATATATGTATGTGTTTTAGCAGTATTTCTATATTCTTTCCACTATTGGATGTTTATGGTATGCTTTTCTTTCAATCATATATATGTCAATAATATAAATTGAGATAAGTGTAACAATGTTTTATCAATTACTTCATTCAACTAGTTGAATGAAGTAATTATTATTTAAATGAATATCTTTGTTTATTGAATAGTGTCATCTATATGCCTATTAACAAACACAGATCATCAAAAGTTACACTTAAGGATAGAAGCCTCCCGGGATAAATAGTTATTTGCATTTTTTCTTATAGATTAAATATTCCATTTATTATCATTTAGTAAAACAATCATTCATCCATCCCTTTCTATTCTTTATCGGGAAACTGGTCCCATTATATCCAGTCGGAGCCACCATCCCAAACGGAAAAGGAGCTGTTTAAGGTCCGGACCGGGTGGTTATCCCCCAGTATTGTTGCAGCGATTTTCGAGGCATCAACACCTCCTAGGGATTGATCCTTTAACTATGGGTTTATGCAGATCTGAAGCTAGATCTGATCCAAATATGGCTATAATATGATATAAAAACATATCTAAGCTTTCAGGATTGATCCCTCCATATCTATAAGCTATGAGCTTGAGATCCTACCTCCTCTTCTTCCTCCTTCAAGTTGCACCAATTGAATATGCAGCTGCTATAGAAACTACGATGTACAAGAGGGAGAAAATATATTCCTACTAAAATGTACTGAAATAATCTCTAGGCTGATGAGAATGGTGATGGTAAGGTGAGGGGATGTTCCCTCATAGAATTACTAGCTGAAATACTAGTAACTTCCTTCTTTCAATATACAATGATGGACTGCACAATCCTTGATGGGACTGTTGCTGATATGAGGTCAATAATGCTTGGTATGATGCCAGATATGAAATGAAGCCTTGATAACGCTGCTTTTTAAGCCAAAGGTGATACAAATATTCCTACACTGGTTCTCGAGCTGAAATATTGAAGACAACCTCCACCTCCCAACTGGTCTTCAGAAATTGCGTAATTCCTTAAGGTAGGTGTCCTACAGAGAATGTAATATGTGTGGCACCAATTCTAGATGATGAATGAAGTACAACCCTCTTCCAAGAGATACTCAGTGAAAGAGGTGGGATTCCCGACCAGGAACTCCCAGTGCTAAACAACACTTTCAATCTTAGCTAAACCACCAAAGAAACCATGGAATGTCAAATGACAATTCCAGATCTAAACAAACCTTCAAATGAATAATCAAAGGCATGCCTCCAATGTTTCCTTCATCTTATTTATATAGTTTATGAGACTTCCCATGGCTTGGCCCACCTCTAAACTGCCATGTGCATGTGGACATAATCCCCATGTTTGATTGCGTTGTCTCTGCAAGTCATCCATCATGTCTACATGCAATGTACACCATCTTCATCATGTGTACATTAATTGCACTACTTCCTCCATCACTTCATCATGAATGATCTATGATCTTACATTATATGCCTTCCATGATCTTAGTTGATTGCTTCAACCTCCATGATCTATCTCATTGATAAGACATGATCTCCACTGCATTCACATTAGTAGTTGCTCCACTACCCCATTATGCAGATGTAGGCTTAATCAATCCACATGCACACATAAAATGTGGATATGTATTCATCTTGAGGATTATGATTCCTCCACCCTTTTATTTACTTAATTCATTAATAAAATTAAGAACTCTAATATTCCCAATATTATGTGAAAATTTTGGAATATTACTGTTTAGGTTCAATGTGAATGGCATTGTTACTTTGGAGTTGTAGCCATTGAACATCTGAAAGAAGGGTAGCAATCCTTATTTTTCTATCCTTGACTTGTTATGTGGGTCAACTTCCAGCAACGCGAGGCTCTGTGGCTCTAATCGGAGAGGGTACCATGGTTTGGAGATGGTGAAAGAGGAATGGACAAAGCGGATGAGGAAGGAAGGAATAAAGAAAGTGTGGCTCAAAGAATGTAGAAAAAAATTAATATTGCACATAGTTTACGGAATGTAGAATGACACCTTAACAATAGATTTCTTAACAAAGAGAGGAGGCTAAATGGGAAAAATTGCAACGCACGACATTTTCGAGTGGCAGGTCGTGATTATGATAATCATCATGGTTCGACCTATAGGATAAACATATAAATTATAACCACCTTAACATCATAAATATGATGAAAGGTCATGGGATTTATGTCGTAATTATCTTCAAACATTTTTGTCCACAACGGTTACCATAGCCTAAGTCATGCAAATTACTAAAAATTAAAGCTTCATTATACCTTACCTCAAGCAGCTTATCACCGAATCTACTTTACCAAACTTACCTCTAGCGGTGCAGTCCTTAATGATGTTTTTGACCTTGCAATGATAACTTAACATTACATCAGGTATTTGATCAAGTAATTCATGACTTCAATCCATACTGACTAGTAATAGTATATCAAATAATTAAAAAGAATATTTCTATATTTTTTTTTTCTTTCACGAACCCAGGGCATTGCTTCAATAATTAAGACTTTGTTTGGAAGAGATGAAATTGTATCTCAAACCTTCTGTAGGAATTGAGACTATGTCTGCAAGAAATGAAACTGTCTCTGCTGAACCTTCTGCAGGAATTGAGACTGTGTCTATAGGAATTGAAAATGATATTCCCCATCATTTATGTACAGTCCATTTCACATGAATGAATGTGTTGATGTTGAATGTACAACAATCTCAGTGGATTACCAGCCATTGATAGCGACTATTAACCAATGCGAGGCCCATCACCATTAATGAGAGTTAGGACCAAGGTACCATGATGCATCTTATGAGGTGTGATTTACGAGCTGCTGTCGAACTCCCTATATGATCCAGTAGCAAAAGGAGCCATAATGTTTCTCCATCGTTTCTGGCGAGATATCCTATCTTTAGCACATATAGGCTTCAAGGAATCACAAGGCTCTAATCCTACACCCAAATAAGTTGATGATCTCGATGGGCCAAGATTGTTGGAATGAGGGCCTTAAGAAATCCCACATAAATACAACACGAGAAATCCATAGCTTAGCTGAAAGAATTTTTTTTTATTGAGAGGATCCAAAAGGATGTATTGAATTTTTTTTTTAACAAGACTAGTGGCATTCCATGCTCACCAGATTTCAATTTTAAAGAGTCTTAAATACTAAAAAATAAGACTACAAGGGGTTCCTTTTCTATAATTGGTCCATTGGGCATAGAAAAAGGAATAAAAATATACCCAATAGACATTCCTCTCATGATTTAATGAGCCTGAAGTGTAACAAAGTAAGCTCATTGTATCAGTAGGAAAGTCAACAAGAGATAGTGGAAGGAATGATCCCTTCCCTTACCATTTCTAGTTCTTTCTTCCTCACAACTTCTTCCACAAATTCATCCTTTGACTAGGGTTTTTTAGATGGATTGAGTCTGTTCCCATTCACCAAGAAGGTAAAATTCCCATCATTAATATTTTTGAGTCGAACATACCAACTGTAAAAATGTTTCTAGATCCCATAGGGGCCTAGCCAATGTGTATTCAATTTCCCTTTAAATTTCTTAAATTTGGTATCATACAACAATGCCCAGTCTCCTTTAAATTGTTTCTTTTTGATGTATTTGTCATGCCACTTAGCCCTTTATTTCTGGATCAAGTCAGTATGATGAAAATCATCTTTTCTAATCTCATCCAGCTCATTAAGCTGCAAGATTCCCTGTGGTTGTGCTTCATCAACGTCTATCCCCAACTCTCCTTCCAACTTGAAAGTTATGATATGAAATTGAATAGGAAACAAATTTTTTTTTCCATAAACTAATTTGTACGGAGAAAATCCAGTGGTACTCCTCCATGTGATACTGTAAGCCCACAACGCCTAAAGAAGCTGGTCAGACCAATCCTTCTTAAGTAATTGCACTGTTTTAGTAAGGATTGTCTCCAACACCTTATTGGCTGATTCCACCTACCCATTGGCCTATGGATGATAAGGGTGGACTTCTAGTGAAAAATATGATATTTTTGCACAATTCCCTGCATAATATTAGAAGCAAATTTAGCACCTTGATCAGTAAGTGTTTCTCTAATTACTCCAAATCTCACAAAAATATTACAGAAAATAAATTCGACCACTACCTTTTCCATTGCTCTAGGTAGTGATTTTTCCTCCACCCACTTTGTAACATTATTAGTACAAAACAATATATAGTTATTACCTTTGGATGTAGGACTGATGGGACCTACAAAATCAAGAGACCAACTTTCAAAAGGTTCTATGAGAAATTGTGGCTATAAAGGCATCATGTCTGATTGTACAGGCCACCCCATTATTTTTCAGCTACCACATTTTCAAACATACTCCTTTGCATCCTTAAATACCAATAATAACCTGTGAAAAGGATCTTATAGGTTTTCCTCTTGTCTGCGAAGTGTTCCCTTCAAGGTTCATCATGACAGGATCTCATGATGTCATAGGTATAATCTTCCCTGACACACCAACAAATAATCAAATCAGGTCAAGTGAAAAAGAGATCTCCCCTAATCCAAGTGTAATCAACACTTTTTCTAATAAATTTCTTTTTCTAATTAGATGAAAAGTAAGGTGGAAACTTCCCTGTAGTAAGGTAATTGGAAATTTTTGGGAATCAAGGCATTTTAACAGAGATAGAAAGAAAGTTTTCATTTGGAAATTTATCATTAATAGGAACATCCTCACTTGTGTGGTTGATCCTAGACAAGAAATAAACTACATTATTTTATTTTCCATGCCAATCCAATACCGTGATGTCAAATTTCTGCAGCGGCAACAACCACCTAGTAATTCTTGCATTAGTGAACATTTTATTCATGAGATAATGAATAGAAGAATGATTCATGTATACAAAAACTTCATATCCTATGATGTAGTGTCTAAACTTGTTAATAGCGTAAATCACAAAAGGGAATTCTTTTTCAGTTAGCATGTAATTCAGTTCTGCAGGAGTTAAATTTTTACTAAAAAAATAGATAACATCAGTTATAGGATCTTCCTTTTGACCCAATATTGCTCCTATCGCTGAATCAAATGCATCAGTGGAGATATGGAAGGGAAAATTCCAATCTGGGCCTCTCAAGACAAGTGTTGAAGAAATATTTTCCTTGATTTTATCCGATGCAGCTTGACAGCCATCATTCGAATGAAATTCAGATTCTTTAGTTAATAGTTTAAACAATGGAGTGAATACCTTTGTAAATTTTTCAAAAAACATTCTATAGTAGCCTACATGTCCAAGAATACTCCACACTCCCTTTTGATTGATTGGTGGGGGCAGATTTATAACAACTTTAATTTTTGTCGGATAAACTTTAATTCCTACAGTAGAAACATGATGACCCAAAACAATACCTTCAGTCATAATCATAAAACCCTTTTCATTACTTAATGAATGATTAGTTTCTCTACCTATCTACAAAAAATTTTCAATATTATGTAAAGCCTCATCAAAAGCATCACCCATAACTATAAAATCATCCTTATAGACTTCTACGCAATCATGAAAAAGATCAGCAAAGATACCAAGGAACTCTTGCTGAAATGTGGCAAGTGGGTTGCATAGACCAAATCTTAATACCTTATATGCATTGGTACCCCAGGGACATGTAAATGTTGTCTTCTCCTAATCCTCTGGAGCTATCCTAATTTGATTGTATCCACTAAACCCATCTAAGAAGGAAAATTATTTTTTCCCTACTAGAGTGTCCAATACTTCGTCTATGAACGGTAAAGGGAAATGGTATTTTAGCGTAGCTTTGTTTAATTCTGATTCAGGTGGATATTGGTGGCCACCCATCTATTCCACTTGGGCCCCCACCATTGTCTCTTTTAGTTTTTCATTTTCTGCACAACTTACTATTTTTAGTAGTTTTTTGGGTCCTGAAATTCCGGAGCAATTTTGAGGCCCTAAACAACTTTTTTTTTATCGCTTCTTCAGTGAATACGATTTCATTCATAAATAAATACTCAAGCTTCTAATTTTTAGTCCTTGCTTATGTCTTTCTAATGATGTATCATGTGCATCAAACAGGTATAGTATGCCAAGGTTACAACCCCGGGAAGTTGAAACACCAATTTACCGAAACATGGCCCATAGTTTTGGCGCTTCATCTCCTACGGTTAGGTTTTTGGATGTTGAGGGTTTTCCGTTGTTTCTATGTAATAAATATTTCCTTAAGCCTCATTGTAACACAATTTAGAGGCCTATAGCCACCACATCTCTTCTCAGAGATAGGATACCAGCACCCTAGCTAGTTTATTTCCATTCTGTCTACATGCAAATTTCAGTGATTTGATATTAATGAAATGAAGTGTTATTTCTGCTACATATTTTTATTTATGGCTATATGTGTATTCTGTTGCATTCCTACATAAATCTAGATTAGTGGTATCATAGCGATCTACTTTTTCTTGATCCTTATTTGCATGTCCCCAACGAGGTCAGCGTACAAGGAGTTAGGGCTCGATCTGGTTGAACCTTTTCAATATCAGCCTCGCAAACCCCGACGGCCGCCCATGGGGGATGAAAAGAAAGACGAGGGAGTAGGAGATCCTATAAAAATATTGCTTAAGGAGGCCCTTGGAAAACAAAGGAAAATGATGATGGGTAATTTTTTCCAAATCCTTCAACGACTGCCCGCTGGTGACACATTTGCATCCAACAACCACTCTGGAGGTGCGACTCCTTTCAAGGTACAAGTAAACTTTGACATTACCATATTTGAGGGTGAAATATATGCAGATGTTTTAGATATATGGTTGAATCTATTAGAGGGATATTTCTCTGTTCATGACTTTTCTAACAAGGAGAAGATTATTTTTTCACTCCTCACGCTAGCCCCCATGTCAAGGACTAGTGGGAAAACTACTATGAGAAAAAGGGCAAGATATAACCCTCTCTGTTCTTAGATGTACCCACATGGAATTCCTTTTGAGACATTATCAAGGAACAATACTATCACGTGGTGAGCTATGAGGACAATTACATACAGTGAACCATGCTGCAATAGCAAATGGATCAAGATGTGCATGAGCTGAAAAATATGTTCCCTACCTTGAACACAAAGTTGGGTATCAAATATTCAGAGAAAACTTTGTTGCTAAAGTATCGTAGTTGTCTCCATATATAAATTCAGGAGGAAATGGAGTTCCTCGACATCTCCTCGCTTGGTACGACATATCGGTATGCTTCAAATATTGAGTAGAAATTCAAACAGAAGAATAAAGACTTTGGATTTGCGAATGAAAACCAAGTGAAAGGTGCCCCAAAACCACAGATCAAAGGAAAAAGCCAAGGCATGGCGGCCCAAGAAAACTTGCCAAAGCCACAAGCATATAACAACACTGTGAAGCCAAAGAAGGACACAGGAAAGTGGTGTGAGTTCCATAAGAACTCCACTCACAACACAAGTGAATGTTGGGCCAAGCAGTTGCTGGTGCCCGAGATAAGGGCTTATAAATAAGATGCATGCACTGACTCTGAATCAGAACCAGAAAAGGAGAATGACAAAGGGAAACAAATTATTGATGTGGAGCCCAATGCCACTGTTTCCACTATGAATATCTAGAAGGAGGAAACAGAAGATCTAGAGGAGGAGAAGCATCTCTTCCATTCCCATATGTGGGTAAAGGGTTTCCCTCTACAGTTCATTTTAGACAATGGGAGCCAAAATAACCTCATTTAAATAGATGCTATGAAGCGGCTATGCTTTTAGACCATAACACACCCACAATAATACACCATCGGGTGGTTTCACCAAGGATGGGATCTCCACGTCATCCAGGAGTGTCGCCTTCCCTATAGCATCAAGCCCTTCATAGATGAGGTATTATGTGACATTTATCCTTTTGAAGTCTATGATGTATTATTAGGCCAACCATACTTCTGGATGCGGCATGCTATGTATGAGTCCCGACATTGCCCTGCTATTGTTACTTTGTGAAATAAGTTGTACAAGATACCAAAGGTACCACCACCTACATCTATATCCTTGGCTACTGAAAAATAATGTAGTAAGCTCATTTATCAAACCAGAAAATTTGTTTTCCTAATTATCCACCCCTAGTGAATGAAGGAGACTCTAGCCACAACCTCTAGAAATATCTAATCTACATGACAACAAAAAATGGATAGGGTTGTGGAGGAGTACAAGGACATGTTCACCTCATCCACAGCAGTTCATCTGCACTGTCAGGTCAAGCACTGCATTGAACTAACCAAAGGTTTGCAACTACCAAATGGACTGATCTATCAGTGCTCTATTATAAAGAAGGTTAAAATCAAGAGGCAGATTCAGGAGTTGTCACAGAAAGGTTAGATCAGGCCAAATTCAACACCCTGTGGGAGCCCGATTATGTCAGTACAAAAGAAGGATGGGTCTTGGAGACTCTATATTGACTATCGGGCATTGAAAAAGATCACCATCTGGAATAGGTACCCGATCCCACAGATTGATGACCTTCTAGAACAAATCAAAGGGGAAAAATATTTCAGCGAGATCGACTTGAAGTCTCGGTAACACCAGGTACCAATCGAACCCTTCTATGTGTGGAAGATTATCTTCAAAGCTAAGGAGGGAATTTTTGAATGGATGCTCATGCCTTTCGGGTTGACGAATGCTACCGTAACCTTCATGAGGTTGATGGATGACATCTTATGGCCATTCACCAACTCATTTGTAGTGGTGTACTTGGATGAAATTCTAGTCTTCAGCGAGACTTGGGGAGATCACCTTCACCACATCCGAAAAGTCCTCCAAACTTTGCGGCAACACAAGTTGTGTGCCAATTTGGAGAAGTGTAGTTTTGGCAATACCCACGTTTAATATCTAGGATACACTATTGATGAAAGGGGGGTGCATCTGAATCCAACCAAGATCCAAGTAATTCAGGATTAGCCAGCGCCAACCACTCTAACAGATTTTCGCAACTTTCTCGGTCTTGCAAATTTCTGCCGCAGGTTCATATTGGGATTCTCTCATATCACTTGGCCCTTGAGTAAAGTCACCAAGGGAGGAGCGAAAGAGAAATTATTTTGGTCGAAATATTAGCAGAAGGTGTTCATAGAATTGAAACATTGCCTTTGTTATGCCCCAGTGATCACATTACCAGACTGGCCAAAGGAATATGTCTAGGTCTTGAAAATAACTTTCTAGGTCTTGCAAATTTCTGCTGCAGGTTCATATTGGGATTCTCTCATATCACTTGGCCCTTGAGTAAATTCACTTAGGGAGGAGCGAAAGAAAAATTATTTTAGTTCAAATATCAGCAGAAGGTGTTCATAGAATTGAAACATTGTCTCTGTTATGCCCTAGTGATCACATTACTAGACTTGCAACAACCATTTGAGATCAAGACAGATGCCTTTGGCTATGTTATTAGGGAAGTTCTTACTCAACATGGGCATCTAGTGGCCTATCACAGTGATACATTGTCTGACACAGTTCACAAGTATCCCAATTATGACAAAGAAATGTATTCAATTTTTTAGGCTTGTCGACAATGGAAGCATTACATTGTGGGTAAGGAAAAAATCATCCACATAGATCACTGAACCCTGTAGTTCATACAGACACAAGGGAAGTTGCAAAATGATCATCATCAAAAGTGGTCCACTTGTCTACAACATTTTCATTTGAAAATCAAGTACAAGAAGGGTAGTATTAATAACATTGCATACTTCCTCAGTTGACCACTGATCGTGGCACTAATCACTCTTCTAAACTCTTGTGGGAACAAGAATTCTGATTGGCTGCTTCTCTACAGGAGTGATCCAGAATTTAGCCACACATATAATGCACTCTTGGGGGCCACGCAAGTTCCAAATTTTCACCTCCAAGGTGCACAATTATGTCACATGGAACACCTTTTAGTTCCTTCAAGTGAGCCATCCAAGATGATATGGGAAGCACACTACAGTTGAGTCATTGGGATTTTTGGGGCCAAGAAAATAGTGGGAATACTGCAAAATTATTTCTATTGGGCGAACCTTCGACAGGATATTGGGAAGTACATCAGATCTTACACTACTTATGCCATTACCAAAATGACCATCAAGAAGCAAGGCCTCTATACTCTACTACATACCCCTAGTCAACCTTGGAATCCATCTCCGTGGATTACATGTCAGGCCTTCCTTCTACTAAGCATGGAAATGAATATGTTTTCATTGTCATCGACAGATTCTTGAATATGGCCATTATGGCGGCATGCAAGAAGAATACCATAATAGAAGCCTCTACTAAAATCTTCTTTGAATGAGTGTGGGTGAAATTTGGAATCCCATAGTCTATCATATCAGATTGGGATAGTAGGTTCCTCAGCACATTGTTGTATAACCTCTACTCAATACTAGACACCAATCTTACCAAGTCCACATCTTTCCATCCCCAAATTGATGGCCAGAGAGAGGTTGTCAACAGGATGATTGTACACATTATGAACATGTAAAATTCAAAGCATCCATGCACATGGGATGAGAGCCTCCCCTATGTACAACACAGTTATAATCACGCTCTCCACAACTCGTCCAACCACAACCCCTTTCAAGTGGGCTTGGGATTCCAACCACTATGTCCCATTGACGTAGCCATGCCATTTAGGGCTACTGAGCCTGATTCGACTCATGTCCGGTCTGAAGCTGACAAAGTGGCCATCCTCATAGAGTGCATTCAATACATCCACTAATAGGTTCAGGACATATTGAACAGAGCCAATGATAAGTACAAGCAATGACATGATCAACATTAGGTGCCACACAACTTCTAGGTGGGCTACAAATTTTGGCTACATTTGCAGAAGGAGTGCCTCACTAGACTCCATCGCAAGCTTCACCCACTGTAACACAGGTTGTACATCATCACCAAGGCTATAGGTAACAATTCCATTGAGCTCAGTATTCCACCATTCATTGGTCTACACCCAGTATTTAATGTGGATTTCCTTCGTCCCTACTTCCCACCTCTACTTCTCGCCTCTAACATTGTAGAACAGCTCACACTAACATAATTAAACCCAAAATACATGGAATAGTCCACCACACATTATATCATGGATGTGAAAATCAAGAACACTCGCCAACAGAAGATCCAACTATATGTGGTTTTCAAAGCTGGGCAACTCCTACACCAAGGTAGGTTGTTCATCATAGACCAAGTTCAGTGGAAGATTCCACACATCATGGAGGAACTCAATGCAGTGGGGACCATTTCTTCCTAAGGGGGAGGAATGATCTAGGTGGATATTGGTGGCCACCAACCTTCCACATGGGGCCCCACCATTGTCTCTTTCAATTTTTCAGTTTTCACACAACTTAGTATTTTTAGCAGTTTTTTGGGTCCTGAACTTCCAGAGTCGTTTTGAGGCCCTAAATGACGTTTTTTGGGCATCACTTCTCTGCCGAATACAATTCCATTATAGATTTAATATTTGTGATCATTAGTTGTAATCCTCAAATATATATTTCTAACGATGTATCATGTGCTTAAAATGAAGATGGTAGGAAGTTGAAACACCAATTTAACGAAACGGGGCCATGGTTTTGGCGCTTCATCTACTAGGGTTATGTTTTTGGATGTTTAGGGTTTTCCAATGATTCTCTATAATAAATATTCCCTAGAGCCTCATTGAAACATATTTCATAGGCTTGTAGCCCCCACATTTATTCTTAGAGATAAGCTACGAGTGCCCTAGCTAGTTTATTTCCATTTTGTCTATAAGCAAATTTCAGTTCTTTGATATTAATGAAATGAAGTGTTATTTCCACTACATCTTTGTATTTATTTTTATATGTGTATTTTTTTTTGTTCCTTCATAAATCCGTATCAAATTCCCTATAATATACAGACACTCACCATTTATGACTCTTTTTGTGAACAATAACAAGCGGGGACAACCACTAGATATTTGAGATTGGATACATGAACCCTACATTTAATAATTTTTTCAATTGATCTTTTCCCTTAAAGCGGGGTTCATTCTCCTTTGTGGCTGTCTTACGAGTCTAGAATTTTCTTCTATACAAATATGATGAATGCACGTGTCTGGGCAAATACCCCTCATATTGGTATATTCCAATGCAAATGTAACGGAATTTTTTTAAATGTTTGAATTGATTATTTTTCTTGTTCAGAAGCTAAGGCATAGTTAATGTTAAAATATTTTTTTAGGAAAAATTTCCACTCTCTTACTCCCCCATTCAGACATTGAATATGGAGGAAATGCAGATAAGAGGGCTGAATGTAATTCAGAAGCTGTACTATTTTAATAAAAATATTGCAGATCAGAAATGATACATAAATTATGAATAGACTGTTCTTCTAAATGTTGTGGAAAATCAAGACTAGAAATACAACAATTTATCAGATTTTCCTCAGAATTTTCCTTAAGGCTCATGTCTTGGGCTACTATTAAAATTGGTTGGGTGCATTTACAATCATGCTCTTCTTATTCCACCTAATGTGTATTTTCTTATCTCGAGAGGGGTTTAGCGGGGGGATATAAATTAATGTGATTTGTTTAAGCTCCATGGGTCATGGTCATGTTTCCAGATCTACACCCTATGTATGTATTAGCCGTGGCTAACCATGCCCTCTCCAAAATCAATGGATGCCCTCCCTAGTTGGTTTTAGGCCGAACAACAAAAAATTGTGCAGGGTACCCCCAAGAATCTAATGAGATAATACCCCCTGTCGCTTAACCTTATACCTATATGTTAATTCTAACATTGTAGTATTGGGTAATAATTCAAAGGATTCTATATGAGATAAGGTATATATAGGAATCACATTAATGGTTGCAGCTAAATAAATCAAAGTTTTATTTATTGAATACCCATTGATAAAGGTGCTAACCACAGGGATTCCTGGGTCAGCATATTTATCAATAAAAAATCGAGTGGACATTAAACTTGCAAGCTTTCCACCTACTTGAATTATTGAGGGTTATTTCTTTTGTCTTCATGGATTCTTATTACATAGTTCCTTCACTGTTTTGGCATATATTGGGATATCCTTGATTGCTTACAGCAATGGGATCTTGACACACATATTTCTTAGTTCAATCACAAGATCAAACTCTGGTTGTTTATTTTTTATCTCCATTTCGAGCCTCCTGGAAAAGGAGGATGGATTGTATGGGATGAAGAAGATTCTTGTGGGCTAGATGATTTTTTTCGTTCAGGTGTGGTTTTGTCTTCAGGTATTTCTATTCTATCGTCCTTTACAATTTCTTTAATTATTTCAATATTTTCCTGATCTAATTTTA
The DNA here is from genome assembly GCA_034641835.2 of Pinus albicaulis. Lineage (NCBI taxonomy): Eukaryota > Viridiplantae > Streptophyta > Pinopsida > Pinales > Pinaceae > Pinus > Pinus albicaulis. Next base: position 1,330,489,598 of record CM076584.1, on the reverse strand, counting down.
ATTTCCAACAACGACACAAGCAATTCCTACAGTGGTACAGATAATTCTCGCAGCAGCACAAATATTTCCTATAGCACAAGAAAATAGATTTCCTCTAGCAGCTCTGGTGTAATATAGTAGGTAGGAAAAGTGGGATAAGTGACCAATCCAACATTTTGAGTGGTTGGATGGTTTTATTATTTGGTTTAGACGCTTGCTGAGACGGTAGCCATGTGGGATGAGGTTGATTTTGTGCGGCAGTTAATTAAATCTTCTGTTGTCGTTGTACTATTTTTTGAGGTGTTGGTTATGGAGGATAAAATTTTTGAGTTGGGAAACTTTGTGCAACAAGGAAAGAATAGTTCCCATGCCAAGTTGTTTGAGGGGGCCAAGGCTAATAGGGCATTGGAACATTCCACATCTCATTTTGAGCACAATTAAATTGAAAACATGATTGTGACATAACTTGAGGATGTGGATACCATGGTTTTTGAGGTTCCATTGCATAAAGTGCATTGAAAACTTCTTGATCTACTATATATATGCTTCTTTGATTTCTGTCAGAGAAGGACATTGATCAATGGAATTCTTACCCTAAAAAATTTGACAGACCTCTATACTGTTAGCATAGAATTCTCTTAGAGAATGTTTCTTCCTACATTTGGAGCAGAATACAGCCAAGTATTTCTCCAGTTCATCCTGTTTTTCCTATTTCTTCCTAGCATGCAAAACATCCAATTGTTAAGACAGTTTTAAATTTTTGAAATAAATTACCCATTTTAGCTCGGGTTACTACAGCTCTGGTAACTGATTTAACAAGCTTGGAATAAGTGTCTCTTGGCCCTCCTCAAGCCCGAGAATTTCCTCTAGAATACCTTCTACAAATCTTACACACATCATCATAGGTCAAGTTTGATACATCACCTGCTCCCATTAAATTTAAGACCTCTAGATACTGCGATATGATTTCCCTAAGGAAAATGGTTCTCTTGGTCTCAGGATCTAATTGATTCATTTTAGATATTTTCAAGTTATATTTGAATATTTCCACCAAATCTTCAAGTCTCTCCCATTCCTTCTAATTCATGCCAAATATTTTTACCCTGAGATCCCTAGTCTTACAACAATCTTCGTACTATTTCAGGAATATCTTCTTCATTTCATCCCATTTTTAATGGATCTTGATGAAAACCCCATCAACCACCTGAGAGCTGCATCCTTTAATGTAGCAGGAAATAATTTCATCTTCTAGGAATTAGAATAGTAGTCATAACTCTTGCATAGTATATCGAATTCGAATAGGAAGGCATCACGGTCTTCACTAGAGGCACCAAGAAAGTTAGGAAAGGATGAGGGAGGAATGTTTTTCTTCTGACTAGCTCCAACAGTCTCCTTATTACTAAATTCAAATGTGGCTACTTTCTCCTCATTCTCATCAGTTCCTTCTAGATGATCCATATCAATCCAAGAAAAACTAGGACCTTCGAAGGCTATAGATTCTTCAGAATCAATGGTTTGGAATTTTGGTTCTATGACAGGGTTCACAAGGAATTCCTCTTTAGGTTGACCCCTAAGTAGAGATGTTGTCTATCTGATAAGGAGGGACTCGATATGGGAAACAATGGAATACTTTCCAATAGAGGATTCTGTTGTGGAATTATTAATCTTCTTAGGACTACAAACCTCTTGTTCAGATTCTTCTTTATTTGCTACCTTCTTTCTTGCTGATTTGATTGTTTTGGCCAGTCTATTAGTAAATGAAGTGGTGCTCACACCACCATGAAAATCATTTGAAAATATTGGACCCTATTCAACTTTAAAAAAAAAAAAACACTACTTACACAATAATCAGGACATGGCTTTGGAAAATTTCAGACCTCTGTGGGTGTGTAGGCTTTTCCTTTCATATTATCACTTTGACTCCCCCAGTCCTGAAAAAAAAATCACCAAAGTAAAAAAAAAACACTTTCAATAAAATCCCTTAGCACGTCCCCAAAATCGACACCAAAATGTATAGTCAAATTATACACTTATAATTTTCCAAAATTAAATTGTCAACACAAAGTAGATAAGCTTGTGAGATACTATTCAAAATATATGTAGGCTCATTACTGGAAGTGTTAATAAATTAATCATTCACACAGACACACACAAACTAATGCTTGTTTCCTATATCAATACTGTAGCAGAAAGGTTTTGGAGTGGAATATAACATTCCTTTATAACTTTCGGTGTTGCTAATATTGACCATGGAAAATATAAAAGATAAATTAAAACAATTTGGAAATCAATTTAGACAATAATGAATACGAGCCTTAATAAAATGCAATTAAAACATTACCATCAGAAATTAAATGATCTAATCAATTAACATTTTCCTTCTGAAACTTAAGAAAGAATACATTAGTTTTGTAAAAGAATTATTGCTGCATCAAAAGAAATGAAACACACACACACACACTACGTTGCAGGAGTTGTGAGCGAAGGGGGATCTTCCTCACTCACAACCCCTTTAAAACTTGAAGAGGTTGCTAAGAAAAATGGACATAACATAATATTTATATTAATATGAAAATATACACCAAAGTACAATCTAATATGTTGTCCATCAATAGAAATCCCAACCCAACAACCCTTTACAATATGAAATACATCCCATTTTATACAATCTCTAAAGCCCATATTTGGCTTGAATGATTAATCTTGGCTATCAACCAATAATAAATATCTAGGCTATAGAATTTATCTTATGTTATATATAATCCATGACTGAAAGGATGGATTAGATGTTTTATGTTACATAGTGGAAGCTACAGGAAATCTGGTTCAAGAAGAAAATCTGCAAGTTCACGTGGTTCACAAAAGAGGTTCCAAACATTCAATGGAATAACCTTCATGTGCAATCAATTCCCTACAAAAAACTAAGTCTTTGATAGATATGAAAATAATTAGAATACATTTAACCACTGATGTTGCTGCAGGAATCAACTACTACAGGAAATCTAGATCTACTATAGGAAATCCGCAATGGCTGCAGGAAATCTAGACTAGTTGTAGGAAATCTGCAACGGCTATAGAAAATATGCAATGCATGCAGGAAATTCATAGCGGCTGTAGGAAATTTGGTTGCACAAACTGTCTTCAAGATTTTATGGAACTACTTCGAATCAAAACAAATCTACACAACAGTTCTAGATCGATGGAAGTAGTAATTCAGTAATAGTTACATCTAGATCAAATAATACATTAAGTCTAAGGAAAAATAACACTTATTAAGTTAATTTACCATACCTTAGGCTTATAGTATGCTTTTAGCCAAAACTAGGTAATATGGCTGAACTAAGAATAATTAAGGTTAGAAGGAGTTCAAAAATAAGAGAAGTAAGGGTGTAAAAATAGGCAAAATGGAGACTTAGCAAGATGTGTTGAAGTTCAAATTTTTTCCCATTCCTCCAAACATTGTCCTCAATAATTCGGAGGTGAAATTTTGATCCCTATAAGAGATGATCATCTTTGGTATTTCGTGAAGTTTAAAAATTTCCTTCATAAGCACATTGGCCACTTTTGCTGCCCTAAAAGTGGATTTCACTCAAATGGAATGTGTTGCATTGTTTAGTGTTTCTAACACCATCATAATGGATTTAGGTTTGTATTTAGTATGTGGTAGTCTAGTGATAAAATCTAGGGAAACCACTTCCCCCTTCCATTTTGATATCCGAATAGGGTTGAGTAAACATGCAGGATGTTGATGCTCTATCTTAGCCTATTGGCACTCCAAACATATTTCTAAATAGTCAACTATTTCTTTCTTCATTCCCAATGAAAACATATCTTTCCGCAATGTTGTCACCATATTTTCATAATTTGGATGTGATGCAAGGGCATTAGGCACAATAAAATACTTTGTATCTAAGTAAACATAGGGGGGTCTCTTATTTTTAATTTCATATGTAATTATTCATATTTGAGTGATTTTTAGTTAAATATAGGGAGAAATTGTAAATGTTTCCAATTCATTGGAGAACATGAGAGAAGTCGATTAGTTGGGGATGTGAAGGGTCAATTTCAATAAGCCTGTCTATATTTTAGGATTTTGAGAAATTCAAGAGTTTTTTTGAGTCATGGAAGAAGCTGAATCAATTCATTATCACTATGTATAAATGTAAGCCAAGGACATCAATATCAAGAGAGCTGGAGGATGGAGAGACATAGTAGTGATATTGAAAGTGCCACTGAGGTGAAGATCTAGCCAAAACAAGGAGGTTTTAAGCAAATTCACTGGTTTCATATGAACCATTTTAACGAGGAAATTAATAATCTGTTATGGACATGTTAGCGAGAGCGAAGATCATAGAAGCAGATCTTCAAGGGAGAACTAGTGGTCTGTTGAGAAATAAGTATTGCAAGAATTAAGTTGCGGAATTGTCAATTTGATTGGGACGCTGGTCGGTTCAAACCTCGAAAAAGTGGGTGGAAGAAACAATGTTGTTAATTGAAGGTGGGATTTCAAACACCATGACAGATGCATTGAATTAATGATGAAGGATTGCTCCAAAAGATTTTTATATGATTGAATCGAATTACCGTAGAGTGAATTGAAGGTGTAAAGGGTTTGAAGAATTATTGATGTGGTATAGCGTTGCAATGGAAGGAATAGCCGATCGATGGAGTTAATATCATGAATAGTATATGCAAATTCAGAACTTAGTTAATACAACTTGGAGCAACACTAGAAAGGGGAAATTCAGATTGAAATGTTGAATGAAATCATGAGTGAACTGGTATCATGAAACTGGAATGGAACTTTGAGTCAACAACCGGAACCGTGAATGAATGAAGCAGTGAAGGTGGGTTCCGGGACAAAAACTAGCAGTATCGCATAACTTATAAATGGTAAGCTGCTTTTCAAAGAAAAATGTGATACATCTCCATGGTTGACACGTAGCTAAGTGGTATTTGAATAACACGAGTTTCGCATAATTTTTGAGTGCTAAATCTCTGTGAGAAAAAAAAACACGAATTGCGTTCGATCTTTATGGTAGAAGATCCAAGGGAAATCACATCCAAAGCTACTCGGGAGATAATGCAAGGTATGGCCAGAGGTTTTGGTAATGGTAAATTTTTATTTGAATTTAAAGTTGTCTGTTAAATGGATGCATGGGTCCCATAAAATCCAACATCATACAAACTCTTGTTCATTGAGTTAATTGGGTTAACGTTACAAGATTAATTTTTGTGTTATGTATCTGTTGGCATCCAGAGTTTTAATGCTAATTTCCATATATATATATATATATATATATATATATATATATATATATATATATATATATACTAATAAGAGGTGAGCGCATATGGTTGTGCTAAAAGGGTTAAGGCGTTGATATTTAATTAATCAAAGTTTGAAGTATGGTGGGTTGTTAAAGTATTAACCCACGTGAAGATTTATATTTGATATAATATATGTTGCCAGCCATATTATAAGTTGAGTTTAATCCAAGTCCAATACATTTATATTTTTTATGAAGTTGGAAGACTTTGGGGCTAAATTCCTATTTGAATATTAATTTGAATATGCATGTAATGGGTTTTTATAAAAGCACATATTGTATGCATTGGGGTTTCTATAACGTTTGAAGAAATAGTTTCCGCACATTATTGAATTTCCAGATTGTAATTTATTTTGGTCTAGAATAGATAACACATTCTTATGTGATGAGCTCCCGCAATTTAGATTAGACCAAATCTGGGAATTTTGAAAAAGTAAATTAGAGGTGCATTTTTATATACATAGTAAAGAAAAGAAAATGTGGGTTGAGCAGGTAGCTTGGGCATCATTGTGGTATCAGAGTTGGAATAGCTCTGTTGGAAGAAAAGGATTTTTTTTTTGTAATTAATGTGAATGTGTGATGAGAGAAGAGAGAAGATCCGATTCCAAGATCTGATATGCAAAGGTACATAGAGTTGCAATGAACAGAGATTTGCAGAACTGGATGAATGAAGGAAAAGATCATTCAAATATCTTTCAGGTGAAATAATTTTAAATCTGACTTTGAATTTATGATTTCAGAATCATGGTTGCAGAAAAGTGAAGACAAACTTTTGATGATGATAGTAGTGAAGCTGATATTCAGCTAAAGGCTTGATAGAGAGAACAATTGCAGTGTTCTCAAGAAAAGGTTAGTGATGAGTAGTGTTTAACTCTGGTTTGAAGAATTGTTTGCAGAATTCAGATTGTAGGCAATCAGAGAAATCTCAGCAGAAGCAGATCACAGCTTGGAGAGCAGTGATGAAAGAGTCCACCAGAGGATTCTAAGGTGAAGAATAAAGTGTGGTAGAACCTGGATAATTCCCAATAGAGTTTGGATGAAAGAAGAATAGATGTGTTCTTGAAAATTTGCAGAGTGATGCCTAGAGAGAGTAGAAGAGAGTGCTGAAAAGGTTCCAGCATATAAGGGACCAGTACTTTCCAAAAGCCCAGATCTGGAGGGAAGGATTGGTGAGCTAAGTGGCAGCATGAGAGCTTGATATTGCAGATGCTTAGTGCAGCTGATGAGTGAAGAACTCATGGAGGAGAATATGACTACTAATAGTCAAAGCAAATATTGTAGATGTTCTAAGAGAGGCCACAATAGAAAAGAGAGAGAAGATGCCGGGACAAATGGCATGAGGAAGGAATTGACTGATGTAGAATATTTGAAATAGGTAGCTGAGATCAGAGAACAGTTTAATAAATTGGAAGGGAGGATAGAGGAAAGCCAGAGAAGTGGTTGGCTCATGAAGAAGAGGGTGAATTGGCAACCATTACAGTTGAGGTTGAGGAAAAATGAGATTTCCTTATTGAAAGAACAACTCAGAGAAACTGAGTTGAGAAAATAAGTTTCTTTTTGTGAATCAGAATAGAATACACGTGAAGAATGGAGATCTGTAAAATATCTTGTGAATCATGATGAAGACTTAATGCAGCAAGAAGCTTGTCTTGCTAAGGAGAAAATCATTGATGATTTCCTGAGTTATTCGACAAGTCTAGATCAGCTGGATGATGTAAAGACTTGTATTTTTTATTTTTCCCATTTTGAGGTGATGAAAAATTCTACAGAGGAAGAGGAACACAGAGTTCTTGAGTCAAGGATGGAATTTGAAGATTCCACATGCAGATCTGTTCAAAGGGAAGAGCTTGAAGAAACAACCAAGAATGAAAAGTCTTGTTGTTTTGAAACTAAAGAGTTGTGTATGTTTGTAGCTACATCATAGGAAGATGAAAAAAATTTGAAGTTTTTTGAGGAGGAGAAATTGAATCTAAAACCTGTTCAGGTCAATACTGAGATAGCAAGATCTTAGGAGGAATTCAAGACAAGGGAGTGTAATGAGGATATTCAGTAGAATATTGAGGCAGAGAGAGAAGGACCATCTGATGATCGGTCAAGGAAAAGTGAAGGTATAAAAGGTTGTGTGAGGTTCCCAAAATCTACTCCAATTGAAGTTGTTGAATTGTATAGGAGGTTTTATTTTCAAAGAAGAGAATTGGAGAAGCAGAGGACCTATGCACAGGATAAATTGCTGGAGAAGCAAGAAAGAGGAAATTTCATGAATGATAATAAGAGAATAAAGGATTTGGAAGGAACCTCAGAAAAACATATTGATATGTTGTCAAAGGAGGAAGAGGTATCGAGACCTTGTAATTTTAGTGCTGAAGGTTCAGGTGTTAATGATGCAGAAAAAGAAGGACAACCAATGAAAATTGTCAGAGACTTGAATGAAAGAGAAACTATGTTGGCTGAAAACATAGTGAAGGATCATCATTTTACCATGGTGATTGGAACAGTGAAGACAACTCTAGAAGCTAAGGAGAAGGACATTGAAGAATTTCTGAGTCTTGAAAGAGACTTAGAATTGTAGAAAGAAAATTTGGTGCTTGGAATAGCAACTAGGACCATTGGGCCTTGTGATTTTGAGACTGGAAATTTTATTTTGGTTATAGGTGATGCATAAGACAATCCATCATTTGGAATTGTCTTGATAGAAGAAAAATTGTCACAGAAGAAAGAATATGAGACAGTCATGTCTCATGCGCAGGAATTTGTTACTGTTCGTGACAAGGAAGAATTGGCTTGTCTGATGAGCCAAGAGCAGACTGTGGGGCAGATTTTTGGGATTGCTACATTAAGGAGGAATTAGCATGATATTTTGACAGAAGATGAAAATTCAGAGCTTGAAGAACTTGATTTGATTGCAAGAATAAAAAAAGGGGATGAAAGACAATTACTGAAGATTGTCCAAGAAGAAGAAGAAGATGTTGAATTTAAGTTCCAGCATATTGAGGATGTGAGACAAGTACAAATTAAGTGGCTGAAATTTTTACTGGAAACAATTATACAAGAGGAAGAAATTGCAGACATTAAAGTGAAATTGCCTAAAGCCGTGGAAGAACTAGGAGAAGATACTAGTTTGCGGAATCTAATTATGATTACTAGCATACAAGGAGAAATGAGTGGTTATGTTACTGTAGTTATAGAACTGAAAGGTAAATTTGCAGGAGATGAGCAAGATAATGTTGTATAGGGACATTAAGTTTGGGAGGAAGCAACATGGGGGGTGACATCTGCAAGAGTAGTAAACATGCTAGTAACATGTGAGACAACAAGAGCAACAATTATGGTGGCTACAACAGCAACACTCTTGAAGACAGTAACAGAAACAAAAGCCAAGGCAATTACAATAGTAGAAATTGGAGGCAGCAGCAGTGGGCAAATTAATTTCCAGATAGAAGATAAACTAGACAGAGAAATTGAAAACATCAGAGAATTGATGATGAAGGTATCTCGGAAGTAGTAGATGTCAGCAACAAGAAAGAAGAAGAATCTTAGCCAAGGATGTACAAGAAGAGATTATGAAAGCATAGCTAGAGGTAAGTTGCAGAACAAGATATGGAAACCTGGAGAAATGCATAAGAAGAATAATGTAGCTATTGGAAAACATCAAAACAAATTATGGGATCCAAGAAAACAAGGACTGAAGACACATGATCAGGAGATCATGAAAAATTTGAACCTTGGGAGTCTGATGTAGGGGAATTAGGCACAATAAAATACTTTGTATCTAAGTAGAAATAGGGGGGTATCATATTTTTAATTTCCTATGTAATTATTCATATTTGAGTGATTTTTAGTTAAATATAGTGAGAAATTGTAAATGTTCCCAATTCATTGGAGAACAAGAGAGAAGTCGATTAATTGGGAATGTGAAGGGACAGTTTCAGTAAGCCTGTCTAGATTTTAGGAATTTGAGAAATTCAAGAGTTTTGTTGAGTCATGGAAGAAGCTGAATCGATTCATTATCACTATGTATAAATGTAAGCCAAGGGAATCAAGATCAAGAGATTTGGAGGCTGGAGAGACAGAGTAGTGAGATTGAAAGGGCCACTGAGGTTGAAGATATGGCCAAAACAAGGGGGTTTTAAGAAATTTGACTGGTTTCATATGAACCATTTTAACGAGGAAGTTCATAATCTCTTATGGACATGTTAGTGAGAGCACAAATCTTGGAAGCAGATCTTCAAGGGAGAACTAGTGGTCTGTTGAGAAATAAGTATTGCAAGAATTAAGTTACAGAATTTTCAATTTGATTGGAACACTAGTCGGTTCGAACCTCGAAAAAGTGCGTGGAAGAAACAATATTGTTAATTGAAGGTGGGATTCCAAACACCATGATGGATGCATTGAATTAACAATGAAGGCTTGCTCCAAAAGACTATTATATGCTTGAATCGAATTACTATAGAGTGAATTGAAGGTGTAAAGGGTTTGAAGAATTATTGATGTGGTATAGCATTGCAATGGAAGGAATAGCCGATCGATGGAGTTGATATCATGAATAGTATATGTGAATTCATAACTTAGTTAATACAACTCGGAGCAGTGCTAGAAAGGGGAAATTCAGATCGAAATGTTGAATGAAATCATGAGTGAACTGGTATCATGAAACTGGAATGAAACCTTGAGTCGAAAATCGAAACCATGAATGAATGAGGCAGTGAAGGCGGGTTTCGAGACGTAAACCAACAATATCTTGTAACTTATAAATGGTTAGCTTCTTTTAAAAAAAAAATGATACATCTATGCGGTTGACACGTAGCTTCAAGTGGTATTTGAATACCAAGAGTTTCGCATAATTTTGGAGTGCTAAAGCTTTGTGAGAAAAAAAACATGAATTGTGTTCGATCTTGATGGTAGAAGATCCAAGGGCAATCGCATCCAAAGCTTCTTGGGAGATAATGCAAGGTATGGCCAATGGGTTTGGTAATGGTAAATGTTTATTTGAATTGAAATTTTTTTGTTAAACAGAAGATTCGGTCCCATAAAATCCAACGTCATACAAACTCTTGTTCTTTGAGTTAATTTGGTTAATGTTACAAGTTTAAGGTTTGTGTTATGTATTTGTTGGCGTTGGGAGTTGTAAGGTTAATTTCCATATATATATATATATATATATGAAGTGAGCGCATATGACTGTGCTAAAAGGGTTAAGGTGTTGATATTTAATTAATCGAGGTTTGAAGTATGGTGGGTTGTTAAAGTATTAACCCACGCGAAGATTTATATTTGATATAATATATGTTTCCAGCCATATTATAAGTTGTGTTTAATCCAAGTCCAATACATTCAGATTTCTGGTGAAGTTTTGAAGACTTTGGGGCTAAATGCCTATTTGAATATTAATTTGAATATGTATGTAATGGGTTTTTATAAAAAGGCATATTATATGCATAGGGGGTTCTATAACCTTTGAAGAAATAGTTTTCGCACATTATTGAATTTCTAGATTGTAATTGATTTTGGTCTAGAATAGGTAACACATTCTTATGTGATAAGCTCCCGCAATTTAGATTAGACCAAATCTGGGAATTTTGCAAAAATAAATTGGAGGTGAATTTTAATATGCATAGTAAAGAAAATAACATGTCGGTTGAGTAGGTAGCTCAGGCATCAGAATGACCTAAATAAGTTCTCTTATGGTATTCATCCAAAATCATATGTTTCAAGGTAGGTATGTTGGGAATATACAACCTCTACTAATAAACTAGTAGTCCTTTCGGATTCATGGTGTATCTTGGGATTTTAGCTTGCTGTATTTTCTTTGGCAATTCCAAATATCGGGAAAATTGTGACAAAAATTCTTGGATCTATTCCTCGACATTGTATTTCGTAATGTTACCCGTGTAAGAAGAAATTTCATGAGAATGTATACTTAAGGCATCATCAATTTGGTTTTCCTTCCCTTTAATGTGTTTATCTCCATATAAATTTCACTAAGGAAATCTAACCAGCTTGCCTTCCTTGCATTCATATTTGTATGTCTAAAGAAATATTTGAGACTGATATGATTAGTCATGAGAAAAAATTGCATACACAACAGGTAATGTCGCCACATTTTTTATGCATGTATGATAACAACTAATTCTAAGTCATAAATTGCATAATTGTGCTCATGTTTCTTCAGTTTTCTAAACTCATAGGCTATCAATGCATTATCTTACAAAAATACTCCTCCCAATCCTTCTACGCAAGCATTAGTGCACATAACAAATTCCTTTGTTGGATCAACAATTTTTAATATAAGTTCCCTCGTTAGTTTTTTTTTTTTTGTTGCTCAAATCTTTCTTAGCATTTGGCTGTCCATTCAAACTTCACACCTTTCTTCTGCAAAGAGGTAATAGGATAATCTAATGAATAAAATCCCTCCACAAATCTTCCCTAATATCTGGAAATTCCCATGAATGAATGTATTGTGTGTACATCTGTGGGTATAGGCCAATTTAAAATTGCTTGTACCTTTTCCAGATCTACTGCCAACCCTTCCTTTGAAATAAAATGTCCCACATATTGAATCTTTGGTTTGTAAAAATCACACTTGTTGAGTTTTGCATACAATTGTTTTTCTTTGGGTGTTTGAAGCACTATTCGAAGATGTTCTTGGTGTTCCTCTTTTTTCTTAGAGTACACCAAAATATCATCTATGAATACTAGCACAAACTTATCCAAATGTTTTTGTAGAACACTATCCATGAGGCACATTAAAATAATAGGGGTGTTTGTGAGTCCAAATAGTAGAAAAGTGAACTCGTAATGTCCATACCGAGTGCAGAAAATTATTTTGTGTATTTATTAGACTTTGATGCGAAGTTGGTGATAACCAGTTCTCATTAAAATTTTGAGAATAAAGTTTCCCGCTTACTTGATCAAACAAATTTTCTATTCATGGGAGGGGGTACTCATTCTTGATGGTTAACTTGTTTAACTATCTATATTCTATGCACATCCTTAGGGCACTATCCTTCTTCTTGAAAAAAAACTTATGCTCCCCATGGAGACACACTTGGTTTGATATACCCATTGCTTAATAACTCCTGCAACTAAAGTTTCACCTCTAATAGTTTAGGGGTTCTCATTATATATGGGGCTAGGGAAAGTTGGGTGGCCTCCGATACCAGCTCAATTGAGAAATAAATATCTCTTTGAGGGGGAAGTTGACGAATTTCTTCAGGAAATACATCTTGGAAGTCCATAATCATTGGTAAATTTTCTATAGGTTCATTTTCTACTTGCATTCCCAAATATTCAAGTTGTACAACATACACTGCACATCCCTTTCATATTGTCTACTTCAATGGTCATGGAGAAATTTTTCTAACAAACAGAGATTTTGGTTTACCTCTTACCACCGTAGACTCTCCTAGTGTATTAGTACAATTTACTGTCTTTCCAAAAAAAAATACTACTTCTTTCTGTAGTTCCAGCCGATCCATACCAACCAAGAGGTCATAATATCCTAAGGTAAGGATATTCATATTCAAATCTGTAATGTACCCATTCACGTTTACAAGATACTTGTGCATTATGATTTAGAGCTAGTTGTTGTGTTACATGCTCTACAAAAAGAAATGAAGGGGTATACAAAAAACCAAAGTGGATTGATTTGTTATAAAGACAGATTATAAATTCCCAATGTGGAAAACTTGAAAAGAGAAATTTTGGATGGATATCATAAAAGACCCTATGGAGAACATCTCTGATACCAAAAATTAATTTCAGCTTTAAGAAAGAACCCATTCTGGGCTGGTATGAAAAGCGATGTGGAAAATTACTTAGCTAGATGTTTAAAATGTCAATAGGTGAAAGTAGAAGATCAACATCTAGCTAGATTGTTGAATCCCTTACCCAGTCCAGAATGGAAGTGGGAGACTGTTTCCATGGATTTTATTACTGTCTTACCAAGAAACAAATACCAACATGACTGTAACATAGTAGTAGTTTGTACTTTGACTAAATCTACACCCTTTATACCAGTACAATATACCTTTCATACAACTCAAGTAGCTAATGTATTTATGAAAGAGATTGTCAAATTGCATAGTATTCCTAAGATGATCATATCATATAGGGATATAAAGTTTACTACAAATTTTTGGAGGATTCTATTTGGGGGAATGGGTACCAAATTAAACTTTAGTTATGCATTCCATCCACAATTTGATGGCGAAAATGAATGAAAAAAATAGATTTTAGAGGACATGTTGAGAAAGTATGTTATGGATAGACCAAAAAGGTGGGAAGACTACTTACATTTAGCAGATTTTTCTTACAACAATAGCTACCAATCCTCAATCATTGAGTCCTTTTGATACATTGTATGGAAAAAAGTGTCATACACTTATAATTTGGATTCAACCAGAGGATAAGTTAATACTTGGACCAGATGCTTTGTAGGAAATGGAAAGAACTGTAAGAAAAATTTAGAAAAATATCAAAACATCCAAAGAGAGGTGGAAAGGTTATGCAGACAAAAAAAAAAATCATAGAGAATTCAATGTGGGTGATCATGTTTACCTAAGGATTAAACCCAATAAAAGTACTTTATACACTAGTAGCTATGCAAAACTATCACCACGCTACTGTGGAATTTTTGAAGTACTGAAAAGAGTTGGACCAATTGCATACAAGTTGGCTTTACCTAGTCACATTAAGGTTCACGATGTTTTTCATGTTTCATTATTAAAAAGGTGTGTGCATCACACTACTCATGTTATTTATTGGAATGTGATACAGGCGGATCCAGAAGGGGAATTCCTTCTAGAGCCACTTCAAATCTTGGCGTGGGAAGAAATTGAGCTCCGAAACAGGACAGTAGCCAGGCTGAAAGTGCAGTGGAGGCACTTTGCACCGAAAGAGACTACTTGGGAGTGAGAGGAAGATATGAAGGACAAATACCCATGACTATTTGAAAAGTGAACTTTATTTTTGTCTTTACAAAACCGAAGGTAGTGTTTTATTTTTAGAGTGGGAATATGTAATGTCCCCAGTTTCTATGCTTTTATTAGCCATTTGAACAAGTCCAAAAGGGTACAATGAACCCCAATGGAAAAAAAATGTGTGGATTTATTTAATTATTCAAGTTAATACAATAAAATGGAAATTAATGCGCAAATACTAGATTAATATTAGAGTTTTGGAAACCAAACCATGAGGATGGATAAGGTTTTTAAGACCTTCCCAAATCCCCAAAAATCCTTGGAGGAAATAAACTAAATAGTAAAATTAGATTGGAGATAAAAATCTAAAAATCTAGCTCAGTAAAGAGGAAATTAATAGGAAGAGGTGGAATAAAGCTAGAAAGAGGAAAAAATAACTTTAAAGTACTTTTTGTTTAAGAAACAAAATGAAAGCCTAGGCACACGGTAAAACAACATCCTGATTTAACTAGATGTAGTTAAGGGAAACATGCTTAGGGGAAAGCAAGCTTAAATAAGTAGATTTAGGATAGACAAGAGGTTGTCTATTGCTGATTAATTTTTATCTCTTCTTAGGGGAAGTTGTTGACAAAGATCTCAAAGGTTGGGTGGAACCTTCTCTACCTTAAGTGGTATGCACCAGTTAATTTAATTTTAATTTGTAATTTAGTTCTGTTATGATTTCTGATGAAGTAATCTATTTAAAAATAAATGTGAAGCTGTTGAGAACTAATTTGAAGTATATGCTATGGATTAAGGTTAAGTAAAATTAATAGTTAACATATTGCAAATTGAACGAATTTGACTATAAAAGGTATAGTTTATTCTATATTGTTGTACATACATAAATATGAGGAGTACCAACTCTCATAATGTCTAAACCTCATCACAGGATTAGATGTGAGGTTAGGTGACTCTCAAGAAATATTTATTTAGTTAATATTTCTATCTAGTATTACTTTACAATTCAGTACATTCCATTTGAAAACTAGTACATAAGCCATTATACGGTATAGTTAAACAAAATTCTATGTTGTAATATAAATGAGTAATATGAAGTATTAACTGTAAAAAAATATACATGGGAAAGAAAGGTATTTATTTTGGATGTATTCAAAAGGACTCTATTAAGAAAACCATCATAGAGAAGATACAACAAGTACATGAAATATGAAAAACATGCCATTTTCTATGATGAAATTTTGTGTACAATTATTTACAGTATAGTACTTTCAAGTAAGAAATTTAGTTATGATAATTAATAGATAGAAAAAGAATTATTTATGTTCTAAAAATATCTATAAATTTGTATTATAAATTAAATTCTAATTCAAATAATATTTTATAAAGAAAGAAAGAAGATCATTGCATATATGATGTAGCCATACATAAGTAAAGATTCAGTCCATAGAGTTATCCAAATTAATTACAGGATATATATGTCCAAATTATACAATGAGGGAAATTGTTCCTTTATATGAATTTGTAAAGTCCCTTGATAATTTTATGTATATTTGCATGTAAAGAGGCCCAACAAGTACTTGGATGAACCTAGATAGAAACATGTCCACCAGTTAAATTTTAAATGGAAATATTAATAGTTGTATACAAATTGTGAGCCAGGTCATATATAAGTACCTGCAAAAAGTATAGAACTATAGTTTAGTATTGATAAAACATAGTAAAAAAAATTGTAACTAACAATAGAGGCCCTAAAATTGAAGGTGAGGGAATCACCTTATAGGTGTAAATATGACGATAAACTTGTAATAAAGTAGAGGAAAATAGTTGTCACTGTGAAGTAAAAATTGACATCCCCAGGCCATACATTTAATTTAAAGCTATTGTAAACTAAAATCACATAGTAATACTAACATGGAATTTCGTAATGAAGAAGGAAATCAATTTTTCCATAGTTCACGAATGTTAAAAACGTCTTAAAAATGTATAGATCGAAGTTTCATTCTATTTATTTAGAATTATCGTTATATATGCATAAGGAAAGAGAAAATCGAAATCCTTGTATGGAATGAACCAAATAAAATTTGAAGTAATGAATAACATACATAACTATTATGGGTTTAAAGGAAAACTAAGATTCTCCATAAGAAGATAGCGAGGGTTTCAAACAGAAAACCCAAATATGGAAAAAAATACTGAAACTCAACTAATTTAAAATAAATATGAATGAAATGGTAATATACGTTGATGTTTTTAAAAAGAGAGAGCACTGGAACAAAAGTACCTCTAATTTCCTCTAGCTTGTAGAAAATTATCTGAGGACAAAACGAAGTTTTCCTAGGGATGTACTTGCATTTCATATTACCATGGTGAGGGTATGCCTATGGTAAGGAGATTTACTTATCGACAAAAATTAACTATGATGAAAATGAACAACAGGAAATACAAAATAGTTGGTTAAATTACTGCATGAACATGGATAGGAGAAGTCTGGGGAAGCCTCCTATATCCTATGTGTTCACATGAAATTTCCAGAAAATTGTCTTGTCATATAGAATCATGTCGAAATAGTGAAAAATTCCAGAAGAAATAAAAAAAACAACGAAAACATATAAATCATTATATAACTATAAATGTTGGAACATAAATATAAATTGTGTGTAACCAAAACTACAAGTTCTGCATGAACGTGTGAAGGAAAGGTGGAAAAATATTATGAGTTAATAAGTAAATGAAATGCAGATTGAAATATTATCATAATTTCAAAAAAGGGAGAAGTGCTTATCAGTAACCAGTCCATTGAGGAACGGAACCTTGACATCGTGAATCTGGTTAGTTTCATAAACAATATTAGCAATAATTCAAAGTAAAAATAGTATGATTCAATTTTAAAACACAGAAGTTAAATTCATAGTAGCGTATTCACGCAGAACCATTACCTAGATGGGATTCAAGGAAATAGTAGAGTAGCCATTTCATTCATCTCCTAGATTGGATGAAGACTGCTTCTATTCCTCAACGATCATAGGAAGAATACAGAGCGAGGGCAGATTTTAGAAAAGTGTGTCAGTTCGAAGTGGAACCAATGAGGTTCAACAAAAACAAGAAAAGAAAAATGTGCATACACCGAAAATAAAATTAGTTATGGAAAGAAAAACCCTAATCTAGAGTAAATCCTCATCGTCCATGTCGCATAGATCAGTGGTTGAACAGAATGTTCCTACAGAAGGAAATAGTTAAGATGGTCACCAAACGGGCCATGTTACTAAGTACAATAATTTAATGACCAACAAATCCTGAGGTGAATCATGTACAATGATTTGGTATTACGACCATATGGTGAAATCTCTAAATATTTAGTCATCGAAATCCTAAAACTTTCAAACTTCCAATGTGAATAATCAGTCTGACAGATGAGTTAATACAGATTTCAAGTTTTCATCGGGAATTAAATTAAATGGTACAACCCATAATGTAGACCTTGGATGCATCATATCATTGGTTCACGCAGACATCTAACTTGGTAGATTAAATACAATAAGAGATGTGGCAAGGTTACTAAAGTCGATTCCACATGGTAAGTGGAGGGAGAAACATTATATGTTAAACATAACATAGTATACAAACATGCCTTTACCTCCTTGATACCTTCAAGAAGTTCGTAAAAAGGGCTCAATCCATATCTTATAATTATATTATTTTCGTTAATTAAGTATAAAGGTATATGTTATAAAACATAGTGGTGAAGTGGAAATAAGGAGGTTGCAAATTAAGGAATTGTTAAATTAATATAGGTTTTATGAAGATTTTATAAAAGGAGACTTTATAAATAAATTGGTAATGATATAGTCAATTTTAATGTCAGTACAAGCCATAAATAGATATAGATAGTTGTACACAAAATTAAATCTGGTACTGAAAGTAAGTCAAAGTGAGACAAACATAAATCTACTTAGAAGGAAATTTGTGTTAGTACCGCAAAAAAAAAAAACGTTGTTAAAATAAAGATGTTACATGTAATCATTTAACTAGTTTCACTTTGAAACCTATTATTTCCCATATTTTTAATATTCTAGATCCAAAACAAATTCCTAGTTCTATACTGTGTAGGTACTTTTCCCATATTACTTGTTTTTCCAACTACTATTATACCTTTTTGTTCAAAGATAATGATGGAATTTTTTCTTTTCGGGTTGCTCCAGCAACTTACCTTGTCGTTTTTTGATATACTATCTCAGTATAGTTATAGAGATATTGTCCAGTTTATATTGTATGAAACATAATTCTCACTTTGTATAATTTTATATTGCCAAGTTGGGTTATAAACTGTGTAATTATTGGGATTTATATCCTTAACCTACATAAATCTGTAGTATGTTTGAAGAACTTCTTTCCTCTTTAATGAATTTACTTTATAGTTCATGAGTCCTACTTTTCTTAAATATTGAAATTTAGATATTGTAATAATTGCTAAGTTCATCCTTGCAACTTCTTACTATGACAATCTGAATTCTAGTTTTCCTTTCTCAGTTATATTACTGTCTGTGATTTAATTGAGTGACTAATTTTAATATTCACTATTCTACATATTTATTTTCCTTCTGCATTAATTGGTTTATCGAACTTCATGATAATTCTAAGACAGTAATATAATTCAGAACTAATTTCTAAATTCATTGTGAACATATATTTCCATTTCTGTCTCATATATTTTAGTTCATAAATTATTTTTCCTAATTATGCTATCGCATAGGAATTCGGTAGACTATACTATTACATACTATTTGTCATGCTTATGTATTTCCCTTCTATATTAGTGTCCTAATAGAATTTTTTTATTTACAAATTAACATTAGTGCAATAATATTATGTAATAATAATTTTCTAAGAGTCACCTAACCTCATATCTAAACCTTCAATAATATTTATAGTATACTCTATTAAATGTACAAAACTACTCTTGAACATATTTAATCAAGTATAATTCTACAATTTTTACTTCACCATAATAATCATGACAATACTAAATTTCTAACTTAAACTGAAATTAGCTGGTGAAATTAGCTGGTGCATACCAATTAAGGTAGACTACGTTCCACCCAACCTTTGAGCTCTTTCTCCACATCTCTCCCTGATAAGAGATCAAATACACCAACCATAGAAATCCTCTTATATATCTTGAATCTCCTTATTTAAGCATGGTTTCCCATCAATGTTTTTCCTTCACTGTGTCCATTTTATCAAGATGTTGTTATCCTTTTTTCCTAGGCTTTCCTTTTGTTTCTTCCATAAAAGTACTTTAAAACTAGGCTTTCCTCTTTCTATTTTTATTCCACCTCTTCCCAGTAACTTTCCTCTTTATTAGGGTAGCTTTTTATATTTTTATCTCCAATATAAAATGTTATATTTATTTTATTTCCTCCAAGGAATTTTGGAGAATTGGGAGATTATTATGATCCTTATCAATCTTCATGGATTTGGATTCCTGATCTCTAATCATTATATAGTATATGCACCATTTATTACTTTTCATTTTATTAATTTAAATTAATAAAATATATCCACAATAATTATCTTCCTTGGGGTCCACGTGACCCTTAGAGCCTTTTACTGCCTATTTTTAAAAGAAAAAAGTTACGGACATTATAGAATAAAACTAGAAAGATGAAAAACTAGTTTTAAAAGGAGCCTTTGTGGAGAAAACAAAAGCAAAGCCTAAGCTAAGGGAAATTGCATCTCAAAAATAATTGCACGTATTTATAAGACAAAATGTTTTAAATTTCCTTTAGTTTAATTAAATAGATGTTGAAGGAAATGTTTTACAATACTCCAATGGAAAATTAGTACATGGTGAAGGGGAACCATAATAAAAATGAGTTGGAATTAGGATGAAATACAAATGACCAATATGTATAAAGATCTAACTAAGGGAATTCCTTTTAGCAAAAAATAAGTATGGTGATTATAAATTTATTTTAAGGATGTGTTTAGATAAATCTCTCTAAAGAAGAAATTTTAAGCCAAAAAAAACATACGTCAAGATAGAAATTCAGGATGTGAAAAATAAAACAAAGGTAGACTTTGAGTTTTCATAGTCATTGTTAAAATTAATAAATGATGAAGATGTAGGAAGAGAAAAATGATCCTGATCAGAATTGGTAAAAACAAAAAAAAAATGTTGTTATTGGGAGTTGTTACAAATTCCACATACAACTCTTCTCTATCAGACATGACGACAGTTGTAATTATGTCTGCATTTTATATCTTATGCACATGAAAGAGTTAGCATTCATAACTCACAATATGTAATTGATCACTATTTTGTAAAACAACTATTTAACCATAAATTAAACCTCGAGACAACAAACTTTCCATGTGTTGGGGTCCATAAGCCCAGTGCTTTAACTTGGGTTGTGATACCACTTTTCATGTCTCAAAATAAAATAAAAAATTATGTACGTATTTGTGTGATTGACCATCACCTTTCTCTTTAACATCTTGTCCCAATAATATCTCTAATATGGTTACAGTGAAATTATCACATTTAAATCCTTAATTATAATTTAACATGGTTAAGATATACCACATATACATTAACCTATCCCTTTATTTATACCATACCCTTACCTTCTTATTTATTCATCCCATACCCTAAATCTATTTTTTAATAATGTAAAATTTTAACATTATTAATTTTTATCTTAGTCTAACTCTTTAGCCCTCTAACCTAATGTCTTATTGAAATCATATTCCAAATCTTATATTAATATAAATATTTCTATATCAATCTAGATTGGACCTACGCACTTTGATAGACTTAATGAATATTTGTTTGACTCCCATGAGGTAGGTACAAAGGTTTATATGTTACTGTTATAGTTTTCATTTCGAATTTATTGAAGGTACCCCACCTAATGAATTTTCCACCTTTATGGTCTCCAAGTGGAAATAGTCACATTTCATGACATGGTCCTCACTCATTTCGAGGTTACAAATGGATGACGGAGATTAAACTAGGATGGATCTATGGCTTTGATGTGTTGTGAAACCCTAATGGGTTTACCCTACCTGTATCTACCTCATTTAGACATTTCCATTATGCATTTGGTGGTCGTCTGTCTAGCGATACCTATGCCTCCGTAGCTCGACCTGCAAATGTCTTTTCCAGAGGCCCTACGAGTCACTTATCCATTGTTATCATGAGGACTGTGGTTTAAACCTGATACAACATTGAGCCTTGTGTCCATGCCGTCACATGTAATCTTATTTATGAATTTTTAGTTTTTTGTTATGACCCTTATAATTTTTTGTTTACTAATGAAATTTGGTTGATTTTTTAGGGAGAATGCACAGCCATTTTGACTGGTTACTTTACCCCCCTTCAATTAAATTTTGGCTATCCCTACCTATGATTTTATCATGATTTTCATTTGTCTTTAGATCTATAAGTATGCATTTTCTCATATTTTAGAGCGAGGCCCCCTCTGTCTTCCATGACAATCCATTTGAGCAACTTCCTCCTTCATCTAACATTGTGACGACAATACTTCAAACCAACGGGTAGCCCTCCTTCCTTATTCGTCACAGAAGAGGTATGTGTCCCTCGAATTACCTTGCACATTCCATCATTCCTCTATGATTCCTCCTTGAAATTTTTGGGTTTTGTGATAGAAGCAAATGTAGTATTAAAATTTAGATTATGGGTGCCTACCCTACTCCCAATTCTTTGGGTTTTCAATTTCCCATTCACTATTGTGTCGGCTCTATTCTATTGAAAATATCCTTCTTTTATTTTTCATTTTTTTTATTGACTGAGGTATTTTCTCCTCTCATCCCTTCCAGATTTCTCATTCACCCAATATATGATTGGGGTTTTTTGTTACAATTTGTATTTTTTTCTTTGAAGGCTCTCTCTATTTTGGGCCACAATTCCATGGTTTTCCTTTGAATATTGGGCCATGCTACCGTGATTGAGTTTGAATTTCTAATTTTATGTATAATCTCGCCCTATCCTACAAAACCCTGATCATTATTTGGGTTGTTGGGTTGCATCATTCCATTAGCATGACTTTGGTTAGCCCGACTCTATATCAATGGGTTAGTGTCACTATGTAGATTAACTCGGGTCAACTTGAAGTTTAATGTGAATTTGTATCACATGGATCATCATGAAGTCCAGACCTCTGCTTATGAGAGTGTTTGTTTATTCCATCATTTTAATTCATCCTAGTATTATGAGTACTCTACTTACTAGGGATCGGGCTTTTACATTGTAATTTTATTTCTGTGGGAAATTAAATCAATATTCTTAAGTTTTCCATGTGAGTCTCATTCAACCTCTACTTGTGTAGAAAAGATAATTAGTATCCTTAAAAATTACTCTTGATTTTTGGACATATAAGTTCATATTGTATTTATTCCTTCCCACTCATTCGTAGAAATATTTTCTTTCTATTATGGTAGCATACTACCCAAAGCATAGGTTACTTCTCACTCTATTTTGATTATCTTTAGATAGGATGAGGCCTGCATATCCTCTGGTTTTTCTATTTGATTCTTTGTGTATTGTATTTTTTACTTACGCTCTTTAATAACCTAGTTTTTGAGTTCACACATAAAATTTAATGAGTTATATATGTATTTATTTCTTACTAAATATGTTCAGTGTATCTCATTATTCTTTTCCAAGATTAAGGTTCTTAGGTATATTATTAATACCATTCATAATTTCATTTATATTGATAATACTTCTCTTATACTTATTCATAACATTATATACATATTCAATTTTCTCTACCTTTTTTTGATTCGTTTGATAGCATAAGGATTAGGCTTCTATGAGTTGTTACTCTATTATATTTATTTATGGATTTATATTCCAACCTTCAGTTTTTCTTACTCACATAGTTCATAGTGGTTGTGTTGGCACTTCTGGTTTTTCCTTTTATTTGTAAGCTGATTGTGAAGGATGTGTACCTTTTTGAGGGTTCAACTGCTTAAGGTACCACACAATCTCTTATTTTAGATGTGATCTCGTGTTGAGGTTGGGCACAATTACTTTTACTTCTCAGTCAACTCCACTTTTCACTTACTGTTGTACATAAATTTTTTATTATATTTTCTTATGTTTTGTATTGTTTTTCCATTCATAATTTGAATTTTAATATGGGTTATTTCCACCTAGGTTAACAACTTGGTTTAAATATGGACTAGTGATCAACAAGTAGAGATCCCCTCCTCTTCAGGTTAAGTCCAATTTATTAAATTATTATCTAGTTCCATATTTATTAATTTATGGTATAAATATTGAAATATAATATTGCTTACAACATTCTAAATTTGTATGTGTGGGTGGAGAAATCAAAGATGTACAATATACATAGGTAACTTGTCCTCATTTCTTGGACAATGAAATACCTTTTTTACATGATTTGATTGTTCTCTAATTCTTGCATATTATTTTGCAGGTATTCTCTCAAAAATTTTCATTCATTTGCATGACACAACTACTTCCCTTCCTGCCCATGCTTACCCTTTATAATTTTTCTCTCAGGTCGGTAGCATGTTGTTCCATCACGCCTCTTCTTCTGGTAACTATATTAGTCCAACATTAGTAGATTTTATGTGTCAAGGCCATTCTTGGTCTTTGACAATAAATTGGATTGATTTTACATTTCTCATTTTTAATTAGTCATATATATATATATGACAGTGAGATTCTCAAGGATGTTTAAGAATTATTCTACTTAGCCAATTTATCTATTTCAAAATTAGGATCTTGAGTTATCATATTCATATAACTTCTTCCTACTTTTAGATGTGTAATGCCTTTCTCATATTTTCATTATCTCATATGCTATATGTAATTTCTAGAATTCTCCTATTTTTCATGCTAGCTTACTTTGTACATTACTAGAAACCATTGCATGTATCAATGTTTTAAACCTAAAAGTATTTGTAGTTTGCTTTACTTGTTGGCTAAACTGCTTTACTATAATTCATCTATGCATATATACACAGTAATGTTTATCAGAGCATAACCCCCCTCGGGTTTATAATTTCAGAATGCATGATTATAGCTGCTTTCAATAACTTAGTTTGTGTTTGAAAGAGTGTGTATCCATTTTATTTAACTACTGTGTGGACAATGTACAATACACATTACTATTACTAAATATTTTATTCACTATTTACATTACACTAGTACATATCAGGAGTTAAACCTTTATTCTAATATGATATATATAGAAACCATATATAACTATTAGCACACTACAAATTCATATTTTCAAGTAGAATTTTTCGTATTGCTTTGGACTTGAATTCTGATCTAGCCATTACTAACAACATAAGAAGTTTGATATAGAACCTCAGCACATAACATACCAATTTGTAAAGAAGAATTTTCCTCCCAACCATGAGCTTTTCCTCATATCTCTCCCCCGAGTAGAGATCAATATTCCCCAAGTGTTCACAACCTCTGGCCATACTATTGATGGCACTTTTAAGCCCACTTTCCCTCAAAAATTTTCCATAATGGTGTCTCATTATTATGGGTTGTTGTTTCCAATAGCCTAGGATATTATTTTGTTTTTTCCACAAAAATTACTTTAAAACTTTCTTTTCCTCAGCACAATTTTTCTTACCTCTTCCCAGTAAATTTCCTCTTTACTCGATATTTTTATTACATATTTTTCTCTGATCTAATGTAATTATTTATCTATTTTTCTCAAGGATTTTCTAGAGAATTTTGAGAAAGTTTGAAATTATATCCCATCCTCATGGATAAGAATTTCTTGAACTCAATTACTCTATCTTTACAACATTTCCATTACTTTTATAAATAATTATTAATTTAACATAATTCTTCCAACAATATTATTGTTCCATAGGTCCACCTAGACCTTGTTATTATTTGCATAATATGAAAGCTCGAAATCATGGGTATTACACTTTCACTATGTGGTGTATAATTTATGAATATTCTCTACCTCATATGTCTTATTACATGATACACTACTAGTGGTTAATTTATATAGAATATCATCAATCTTCATGGTGTACTTATTTTCTCATTTTTTTTCATGTTTTTGAATAACAATAGTGATTTGGCCTTATATAAAACTATGCACAAATCGAATTTAGTTTCCTTCCGCATACTAGTTATGCTTCGAATTTGTCATTACATGTGCTTATGTCAATAGAGTTAAGGAATTGTGCATCTATACTTTATTTTCATGGATACTTAATACTCTAAGGTTTCTCTATTATAGTTTTTCAAACGAAATCCTTTTGAGCCACTGGCTCAATAATTTATTTGCTACCATCTGAACTTAATGTTGGTGGAAATGCATCCATCATAGTCAAGAGAATTCATGTCTACATAGATAATCCCCTTCATTGGGTTATTTTTATCACACCTAAGTAGCAATCTTTACTGTAAACGTGATATATCCCCCAACATTCACCCTTCTTGAACTAAATACTTACTCTAGCATATATACAAATTTCTAACCATTGTCTCTGTATTAAGAATGATTTCAGCGCCAATAAATCCATCGACACTGTAAACGTCACTTAATTGGTACATAGTGAAGACCATAATTTCATATTTACTGGCCATTTATCATTGTCCGGTTTAAAGTTAAATTACAATAATTAACTAAAAATAATTAGATCAATTAATGGAGACATCACATGAATTATTTTTGTCTCATCACACCATAGGAATTATGTTCTAGTCTCTGATTTTACTATAATTTTATCAAGAAGGAATATGGGAACAATTACATGATCTAGAGCCTAAGAATGCATTCCATGTCTCTATTTTCCTTGTCACTCTTATTCCTAGTTATCAATTAACAATTCATATTGTCATGAAATTTTCGTTATTCTGCGATTATGGCTCAAATATCTGTAGATACTTTATCAAAGGTAATTAAGCTATGCATTGAAATAATCTTGACCTACAACTATATTAATAAAAATACATTTTTCTATCCGCAACAACATCTATTATTTTTACTCGATGCAAGACTCGTAAGTTCTTAAAGTTAACATCTTGATGTCATAATCTTCTTCATATGGAATAATAATTAGATATTTAATTATTCAAATTAAAAATATAAAATTTATGCGAAAAAACTTGTTTACCACAAATAAAA
Organism: Pinus albicaulis; assembly: GCA_034641835.2. Classification (NCBI taxonomy): domain Eukaryota; kingdom Viridiplantae; phylum Streptophyta; class Pinopsida; order Pinales; family Pinaceae; genus Pinus; species Pinus albicaulis. The sequence continues at coordinate 1,330,463,207 of CM076584.1, read as the reverse complement.
TTTGGAAAATCAACACAACCGTGTTAACTTGGAAGAAATTATTTTCCGCCCAACCACGAAATTATCGCCTGAAGTGCTTCCTCGTATTGAGATCAATCCTTCTCCAGGATTCAACAACCTCTATTATCCTTGTTAAGGCCTTATTATTCGTACTTTCCCAACACCCTTTCCTCAATGACGCCTCTTTTTTTGGGTGTCGCTAATCCCCACAACGTAGGATTTTTGGAAAAAGTATAACTTTTTCCTTTAAAGCCTGATTTTATCTACTGTAGTTATTTCCTTACCCATCCCTAGTGTTTTCTACTAAAATTTGGCTCTTTGTTAGATATTTGTCTCCAATCTAAAACATAATCATTTTATTTTTCTCCAAGGGATTTTTAAGAGAGGCTTTGTGAAAGATTTGTATTCCATCATAACTGATTAGAAATTAAATTTTGTCTAATCATTCCATTTATTTTCCAACTTACTTTTCAATATTCATTATATTTATTCACAATATTCATTACATTCCATACTTTTTTTATCAATCAAATATAATATTTTTTCCTTGCTAAAAATAGTTCAACAACTAAAACATTCACACGTAAAACTGGGGTATTACATATTCCCCTTCTAAAACAAAAACATCATATTCAATGTTTAAAATTCATCCATTTTGTACCTTAGAAGTGATGGATAAGCCTCCTTCATGCTGTCCTCATGTTCCCAACTGGTGTCCTCGTCTGTAAAGTGCATCCACAACACTTTAACCTAGGTGAAAGTTCTATTACAGAGCACAATTTCTTCCTAATCGAAGAAATGAAGTGGTACTGAAAGAAATTCCCCTTACGTCTCCATATGTATTAAATTTGAGTCAACTACATGAGAAGGGTAACGTACATATTTTTTGCATATCGATGCATGAAAAAATTATGAATTATAACATGACTAGGTAGAGCCAACTGATATGCCACTAGACCTATTCAATCCAAAATCTTGAATGGCCCACAAAATTTTGATGAAAAGTGTTGGAAATATTGTCATTGATGGGAAAGGCTTAGAAAGGAATTACACCTAAATTATCATTAATGTCAAAGGAGCAAAGAGGCAAAGGAGTAGAAATAGAAGTATAACCTAAAGCAAAGAGAAGTAGCAAAGAGGAAAATGAGCAACATGGAGAAGATTTACTGTGATTATTTAAGGCAAAGAACCAATAAAATAAGAAAGTCATTCAAGGCAGTTAAGGCAGCGAAAGGAAACGAAAGGCACCAAAGGTAGCCGATATAAAACAGAGATATAGAAGAACAAAAATCAAAGAGGCAGCGAATGTAGAGAGGTAGCGAATGCAGCAAAGATACAATAAAGATAGAGAAGCAACGAAATTAGAGAGGGAATGAATGTATCAGAGGCAGCGAATGCAGCTACAAAGGCAACAAATTTAGGTAAGAAGGCTCCAAAGGTAGCAAAGAAGCAAAAATAGAATAGATGTAGCAATTAGCAAAGGAAACATAGATACAACAAAGACAAAGAAGCCGCAAAAGAAGAGAGGTAGTGAATGTATAGAGGCAACAAATGTAGCAAAGATATAGCAAGGACAGAGAAGTAGAAAAATCAGAGAGGTGATGAATGTAGAAAGGCAGGGAATGCATCAGAGGCAGCGAATGCACCTAAAAAGGCACCAAAGGAAATAAGGCAGTAAAGAAGAAGAAATAGCAGAGATGTAGCGATTACCAAAGGTAGGAGAGATACATCAAAGACATAGAAGCAACAAAAGTAGAGAGGAAGCGAATGTGGATAGGAAGTGAATGAAACAGAGGCAACGAATGCCACTAAGAAGGAACCAAGGGTAGCAAGGAATCAAAGGAAACAAAGAAGAAAAAATAGTGGAGATGCAACGATTACCATAGACGTAGCAAACATAGCAGAGAAGCAGTCGAGACAGCTGAGACAACGAATGGAGAAGAGACAAATGAAGGCATTTCGATTTTCCAGACACAACGAGGACCAGATATGTTACACAAAGATGATTAAGCCAAGAGAGAGAGGTGATAGCCAAGAGAAACAAAGGGATTTTATCAGTAGATGTCGAGTGTGATAAATCAAGATGAAATTCATTAACAAAGACAATGACAAGAGGAACAACCTACAGAAACCGGAGTTACAAAGTGGGATAGTGTAAACAAATGAAAAATTGACTAAGGAAGATAATTATTTGAAGAAATCCGAAGGCAAAGGAAAACTCCAATTTGATACTGTAATGATTGTAAATATTGTTGTAAGACTCGGAATATGCTAAGTTAGGAAATGAGTGGGTGAAAGGAAAGATTCGTACCTATTCACTTTATATTTCTTGTATAATGTAAACAACCATGAAGTTATCTATGTAAAACAGGTAATATCCATGTGCAGAACATTATGAAAATAGAGAGAGAGAGAGAGAGAGAGAGAGAGAGAGAGATAGTGCAATAGAATTGAAGAGAATGGAAGAGAGCAAAAGAATATAAGAAATATGGATATGGTTGCAGAGTGAAAGAATAAGAGAGGACTAATAGGGATGGTTTTCATATCATGGGCTAGATATGAAGGCTAAAAAGGTAGCAATGAAGAAGGAGTAAAAAAATGTTGATATCCAAGTAAATCATCATATTATTCTATTGTAGTGTGAGGGAGTTTGTGCTTCCATATCAATTTGTAGCTTGATATATGTCCAGTTGTAGCTAGTTGAGGTAGGATCCTCCTATGGGTTGTATCATGCAGAAAAATACATGGTATTTGGTGCTTCTATTTCAAGTTGTAGCTTGATAGATGTCCAGTTGGAGCTGGTTGAGGTAGGAGCCTCCTATGGGTTGTAGCCTGTAGGAAATAGATGGGAATTGGAACTTCCTTGCAAGTTGTAGCTAGCAGAATTTGAGGTAGTAGCCTCCTGTAGGTTGGAGCCTACATAAAATCAATGGTGAGAGGGAGATGGGGCTTGCCTTTACATCACAAGAATAATAAGATGTGGTTCTCTCCCTTATGGGTTTTCACTGATATATGTTGTCTATGTGCTTGATTATTAGGTGTTTATGTGATGTTTTATATGCTTAATTACTTTCTCTACACACATTAATTTTGTTGACTCATTATATATTAGGTTGTGTATGAAATGAAGGTGTAATTGAGTTGAATGAAAAGAGTTTTAAATGTCCATGAATGTCCTAAATTGATTCACCCCAACCCCCCCCCCCCCCCCCCCTCTTAGTTTGGCTAGGATTCAATCAATTGGTATCAGAACCAATTCCTTCTGTATCATTTTAACAACTCGAAGGAGATCCTAGTCCCCCAAGATGGCCAACCTAGAATGCTGGTCAAAAAATAAAGCCCCACTTTCTACTAGCACAAACTATGATTTTTGGAAAAGAAGAATGGGGACATACATTTTGTCTCTTGAAATAGAAGTTTGAGATGTTGTGGAAGAAGGATATGCTCCAAAGGATATAGACATAGAAAAATATGCCAAATTTTTTTTTATAGCCAATGTAAAATCCATGAATGCACTTTTGAGCAGTTTGCGTGAGTCTGCATTTATCAAGGTAATGCACAGTGTGACTGCTAAAGAAATATGGGATACATTATAAAGTATCCATGAGGGAGATAAAAATTTGAAGATGACCAAGATGCAAACGTATAGAGCTCAACTTGAAAATGTAAAAATGAATGAAGATGAAGATATAACCAGTTTCTTCTTAAAGGTTTTGGAAATTTTGAATAACATGAAACCTCTAGGAGAACCCATTAAGGAATGTGTAATTGTGAAAAATATCTTGAGATATTTACCGTCTAGGTTTGACCCTAAGCTTTCAGCCATAGAAGAAACAAAAAATTGGGAAACCTTGACCACAAATCAATTTCTTGGAAACATAACAGCTTATGAGATGAGACTTATACAAGGGAAGCCAAATGTGAGAGAGAAAACCTTTGAGGTAGACAAGTGCATCAAAGGATAAGGAAGGTACATGTTCATGCTCAGATGAACAAGAGGCCAAATTTGTTAGAAGATTGGATAAAGGCACCAGTAAATATGAAGCTAAAATTCCATTTAAGTGCTTTAAATGTGGATGAGTGGGGCACTAATAATCTAAATTTCCTCATAAGACAACACAGAACCAACCACAAGAGACATAGAAAAATAAATAAATAAATGGTAGAAAGGGAAGAGATTCAATATAAAATCATTTTACGCTCGACAAGATAGTAGTGCATTTGAAAGCTCAGATGAATCCTCAAATGAAGAAGGAACCTCTGAATTTTTGTTTATGGCCAAGGAAGAGCCTAAAGGATTCTGTCTGGAAGATGAGGAAGAAGGTGAGGTAGATCTTGAGGGCAAGCTAAGGAGTGCCCTTGAGGAAATAGATAGAATTATACTCAGGTGCAGAAAACAAAAAGAAATTATCCTTAAATATGTAAAGGAAGAACCTAATTCAGAAAAACTCATTCAGTTGAAAGTAGAACTTGAAGAAGTTAGGAAGGTGGAAGACATTGTTCTTAAGAAAATTAGAGATAAACATGAGGAGAAAGAGAAATTGGAAGAAGAAGTGGTAGGCCTGAGAAAGAAACTAGAAATTTCCCAAAGGGAGTTATCTATGAACACTCCATGAATGAAAAGCTCCGAAGAGTTGCACAAAATACTAAATGCTCAAAGATGTCCTCTCATAAATTCTGTGATAGCCAATGAAGGAGAAACTAGTAAGTATAAGGTAGAAGATAACAAGAATATCATTTTTGTGAAATATGTAACGGAAGAAACTCAAAATATTGCTACATAAGTAGAAGCCAACAAGAACATGATTTGTAAAGAAACAAACAGAAACAAGCAACAACATGAAAGGATAGAGAATGAGAGGAAGAAATAGTCAACTGCTAAAGCCTCATACCCTCCTAAGGATGAATTGAACAAATTCGGAAGATGTCAAAGGAGGTTCCTTCCTCCTGTGAGAATTATCGCTTGTTTTGATTGAAACAAAGATGAACATACTGTGGCTTCATGTAAGGAAAATCAAATCCAGTCCAAAAAACTAAATATGTAGCCAATGAAAACTCTACCTCAAGCAAACAAATGGAGAAGACAATGGATCACCAAGTACACATATCATTTCCATGGCTAGTGTTATGCATGTAATGATTTTGGACATAAATTTTTTCAATGTAAATTTTTTTCAAAAGGGAGAAAAAAGCATTATACATCAGGTTCAACATACCTTGGTAAAATAATATGTTATGTATGCCACAATCTTGGTCACAAAGAAAAATACTATAAGTTGTCATATACATTAAAGAACTATAGACAGATGATGGATTCCAATCAAATCAGACAAAACTGTGAATCAAAAATAAGTTGAGAGATTATGAAGAACCCAATAGATTATGGAAGGAAAAGACGAAAGGGGGAGCCTCTTACTTAAATAACATAATGAATCCATCAAAGTCTTAGGGGCAGTTTCTCTAAGAAGCAATGCAAATATCCAGGCAACAATAAATAAGAAGCAACATCCCAGGGGGAGATAAATTCATAATTAGTCCCCTTAAAATTAGTCTAGGAAGAGCTCCATGGAATAGGAACATCGAAAAGTTTATAAAGGGAAAGGAAAATTCCTCTAAGAAAGAGTTATAGAGGAGGAAGAATACGTGAAGCATTCAATATCTAATAGGTTGAGTGAAGGAGAGAAGGCAACAAGCATCCATGGTGGTAGAGGGAGCATCAACCATGAAAATGTAAGATAATAAGACAATATCACACTAAGTGATGAATGGTTAAAATCACAAAAATTATGCTTTGAGCTATAGAAATGGAAAGATACATAGAGGATGATCACACTGTGCATCACACTACAAGAGTTAGAAATGAAACAAATTTAAGAAGGATGAGTAAGATAAATGTTTATCATCATTATATCATTCCATATTTCATCTATAGAAGGTCCCTCTGGAGGAAATCTGTTAAATGAGTGATAAAACTATGAGTGGTCTACAATTGTACATTCCAAATGAAGAAATTGGAGATGCATTCCGAAAGATAATTATGTTAGAACAATTGAATTGTATATAGAGTAGTAATGATTCTGAAGCATTCCTAGAAAGGAATATGCAGTGACATTCTTTTAAACCAGAATGACAAAATAATCAAAAGGTTAATGATGCCAAGGTCATATTCATGATATTGATGATTGTTGTTAATAACAGTGGGGAGCTCAATAGTAGAATATATAAAGGTTGTCTTAACTATGGGTGCACGTGTGAGCTAAAGTGAATTTATTGCATACTTTATAAAATTAGTATCAATTGGTATTTGGATCAAGCAGCCCACCTACCATCAGAATACTAAGTGTTATCAGTGGCACAATGGTATGGTACAAGTCGTTAGGATCAGAGTATTATGGAAAAAGTACATCAAGGTGGTATACCCAACATTATCTACATTATTAAAGCATAAAAATGTCAATGAAAGTGCAAAAGGATCATTATATTTTTTACACTTGAAGTAGTATATTGAGCATTGAAGAAATATCCATTTGTAGATACAACTGCATGCCTTCCTCAAGTTAGTATAGATATATCTTCAAGGCCTCTTTCTTAATATCATTCATAAAACTCTGTGAAGTCTGTTTGTTGAGATTTCAATTAAACAACTTGAAGATGTTTTGTTGAATATCATCATGATAGAACCGTTAATGTATATGAAGTATGAAGGATTAGTTGTGTTAATATTACATTTGAAGCTCAAGAGTCCGTTATTGATTCATCTAAAGCATACTTCAGTAGAAGGGATTTCTGGGTATTTCAGGATCAAAGAGAGGTTGATCATTGATATACATACCCCCTTATGTCATAAATAAAATTTCATATTTGATAAGTGATTCTGATAAATACATTGAATGTATCTATAGATTTTTATCTGAAATGAATATCATAATATGGACTAAATTATATTTGGATCATACTTTATATGTCGTATGGTGCATTCTTAGTATTTTACTATTGTTCCAATGATGCATCTCTGATCATATAAGTCTAATTATATAATTGTTTTTTATGAAGTTTCCTTATCATCACTTCTAGTTGTAAACAAGTGCAAGGAGTCTGTTCTTTGAGATGGTATCAGCTTACTGTGTACTTACAAGTTCAATGATTCCCAAAAGTGTTCTCCCAACATCTTGTGTACACCAGTATGGAGTAGCAAGGTATAAAGTAAAAATAAGAAGGCCTAAACACAACTCAGAGAGAGCATGCGAAGATAGAATATACACTGGGAGATGTGCAACCCTTTTCCATTAATGTCAAAGGGGGAGGAAAAGTAAGAAGAAGAAGAAAGGCTCTTCTGAAAATAAAGCAAAGGAAGAAACACAATTATTAGAATGAAATGGTGAGGATCTCCTGGATGAAGTATTAAAGTATTGGTGGATATGTTGCCATCAATGGCAACGGGGGAGACTGTTGGAAATATTGTCATTGATGGAAAAGGATCAGAAACGAGTTACATGAGAATTATCATTTATGGCAAAGGAGCAGAGAGGAAAAGGAGTAGCAATAAAGTATAACCTAAAGCAAAGAAAAGCACCAAAGAGGAAAAGGAGAAACATGGACAAGATTTAACATGATTATTTAAGGAAAAGAAGCGGTAAAAGAACAAAGTTAGTCAAGGAAGTTAACGCAGGAAAAGGAAATCAAAGCCACCAAAGGAAGAAAAGATACAACAAAGGTAGAGAAGAAACAAAATAAGAGAGGAAACAAATGTAGAGAGGCAACGAATGCAACACAAATACAAAAAAGACAAAGAAGCAGCAAAAGTAGAGAAGCAACGAATGCAGAGAGGCAGTGAATGCAACAGAGGAAGCGAACGCATCTAAGAAGGCAGAAAGGAAGAAAAGGCAGCAAAGAAGCATAAATAACAGAGATGATGTGATTACCAAAGGTAGCATAGATACATCAAAGACATAGAAGAATAAAAAGAAGAGAGGCAGTGAATGCAGTAGAGATGCAAAAAAGACAAAGAAGTATAAAAAGAAGAGAGGCAACTAATGTAGAGTGGTAGTGAGTGCAACAGAGGAAGAGAATGTAGCTAACAAGGCCCCAAAGGCAGCAAGGAAAAAAAGGAAGAAAAGAAGCAGAAATATCAGAGATGCAGCGATTAGCAAAGGCACGAGAGATACAAAAAAAACAAAGAAGCAACAAAAGCAGAGAGGCAGAAAATGTAGAAAGGCAGTGAATGTAGCAGAGGTAGTGAATGTAGCTAAGAGGGAACCAAAGGAAGCAAGGTAGAAAATGCTATAAAGAAGTAGAAATACCAAAGATGCAGCGATTACTAGAGAGGAAACAAACTTAGTAGAGAAGAAGTCGAGACAATGGAGGAAAAAAATGCAGCAGAGACAAAAAAGAGGCAGAGACAGATGAATCATTTTGGATTTTCTAGAAACAGTGAGGACTAGAGATCTTACACAAATATGATTAAACCAAGAGAGAGAGGTGAGAGCTGAGAGAAAGAGACAATTTTAATCAGTAGTTATCGAGTGTGATAACTCTGGATGACATTCATTAACAAAGATAAGCACAGGAGGAACATCGTGTAGAAATCAGAGTTACAGAGAAAGAAAGTGTAAACAAATGAAAAAATGACTAAGGAAGAGAATTGTTTGAAGAATTCCAAGCGAGGTGAACAAACATTCAGGATTAGATTGAAAATTGAAGGTGAGAGATGGATGGTGGATATCGAATCGCATCAAGAGTGATTTCGCAAATCGCAACATTTAAGAGTTTAGTATTAAGGCGTTGCATCGTATTAAAGTATTTACAATGCAAAATGGAGAAGACACATGTTGGCACAGTGCAACATCACAGATCTAAAGAAATAGAGTATAACCACAATGTAAATCTTACAAAGTGCGAAGAGCGATCAAATGAGGACCGTTAGATCTAGGGGCAGATCAATGGCAAAAGAAAAATCGTGAGAGGACACATTGTAGTGCTTAAGGGATAGAAGGAAGGTGACCGCAAGTTAAGTTAAGGTTTTTGCGATGCAAAATGGGGGGACACGTGTCGACCTTGTGCAACATCAAATCCCGCAAGAAATAGGGTTTAACTTTGAAGACCTTGAGAGGTATGTTGTTTTGATCGTGATGCAGTAAGGATCAAGCAATGTGATGCAATGAAGGGAGTCCACATGGCAGTACCACACTCCAGTGTATATCGGAGATCACATGGTTTAAGGTTTATCACTAATGGTAGAGTGGAAAACCTGCAGGCAAGCATTTGTGATGAGATATGATTGTTAAAGCACTATGGGACTCAATAGCCCTTATTTCGTGTATGTTATATGCTCCATATTATAAAGTTTGCACTATTGATTGCTATATATATATATGTATGTATGTATGTATGTATGTATGTATGTATGTATGTATGTATGTATGTATGTATGTATGTATGTATGTATGTATGCGTTGTTGATTGATAACGTATGTATGTTGATTAATTCTTGGATTTATAATCCACTGCATGTATAAAGGGAGTTGTATGTGGGCCATATCCCACAGGTCACAAATAAATGACATGAATGCAAATCAAAGGACCAGGAGCTCAGGCAGAATGTTGTTACAATAGTAAAGCTAACGAAGGGGCTAAATGCAGAATAAGGGTTAGGCTAAAAGGGGAAGTTATGTAGTAAAGGTGGAATATAATGGCAGAAGCAGAAAAGACACATAGACAACAAGCAGAAGAGGACAAACGCACAACAAAGCAAAGAAACTGATGGGTTGAGTAAATAATTGATTGCAACTGAAAATGTATTATTTAATTTATATTTTTTTTGATGTAAAGGCAAGTCTTTATAGGAAAATAAAAACTCCAATTTGATACTGCAATTATTGTATATATTGTTGTAACATTCGGAATATGCTGAGCGAGGAAATGAATGGGTGAAAGGAAAGAGCTGTGCCTGTTCACTTCATATTTCCTATAGAATGCAGACAACCATCAAGCTATTTGTATAAAACAAGTAAGCTACATGTGCAGAACATTACAAGAATATATATATATATATAGAGAGAGAGAGAGAGAGATCAGTAGAATTGGAGAGAATTGAATATTGTTAGAAAGTTGCAGAATGGAAGAGAGAAGAACAATATAAGAAAGTTTTAGATTGTTGGAGAGTGAATGAATAAGAGAGGACTAATAGATATGTTGTGCATATCATGACCTGATATGAAGTAGATATGATGACTAAAAAGGAAGCAGTGAAGAAGGTGTAAAACAAAGATGATATCCAGGTAGATCAACATACGATTTTATTGTAGTGTGAGGGATTTCATCCTTCCATATCAATTTGTATCTTGATATATGTCCAATTGTAGCTGGTTGAAGTAGGAGCCTCCTGTGGGTTGTAGCTTCCAGAAAAATACATGGTATTTGGTGCTTCCATTTCAAGTTGTAGCTTGATATATGTCTAGTTGGAGTTGGTTGAGGTAGGAGCCTCTTGTGAGTTGTAGCCTACAAAAGAGAGATGGGAGTTGGAGCTTCCTTGGAAGTTTTAGCATGCATAATTTGAGTTAGTAGCCTCATCTAGGTTGGATCTTACATAAAATTAGTGGTGAGAGGGAGTTGGAGATTTCCTTTGCATCACAATATTAATAAGATGTCGTTTTCTCCCTTATGGTTTTCCATTTGTATCTGTTGTCTATGTGCTTGATGATTACATGTTGATGTGATGTTTTAATATTCTTAATTACTTGCTCTACACACATTAAGTTTGTTGATTCATTATGTATTAAGATTATTATGAACTAAAGGTGTAATTGAGTTGAACGAAAATATTTTTAAATTTCCATGAATGTACTAAACTCATTCACCCCCTCCCTCTTAGTTTAGCTAAGATTTCATCAACCACTTGGTAGAACTGCTAGTATTGAGGGTACTTTTTTGAGGTTTAACGCTTAAATAGACACAATCCCCAACATTAAAATCTTTATATGTCCTTTTTTTCTGCACAACTCTTCTGTTAGTCTTGATATTTTTCAATATTTTTCATACCATATGCTACATTCCATACAAAAATCTGGCCTAAGGACCAACCTATCCTCAATTTGAATCCAAATGAGGGGTGTATGTCATTTTATTTCATACAAAGAATTCAAGGGACTCATTTTTATAGAGTAATGGTAGTTTTTGTTATAAGCTAACTCAACTAAATGCAAAAATCCCTCCCACTTCATGGGCCTATCCATTACCTGCATATAGATCATGTCCTCCAGAATCTGAATTTTACTTTCAGTTTGGTCGTCTGTCTAAGGATGGTATGCAGTGCTGAAGTTTATATTGGTCCCTATTCCTCTGAACAAAGACTTCCAGAAGTTCTAGGTAAATTCTGCATCTCTACTAGAGACTATCATCTTTTACAACCTATGAATGTTAAAAAAATATTTCATGAAAATGTTAGCCACCTGCGTTGTTCCAAAGGTACATTGCATAGGGATAAAATGTGCAACTTTGGTGAGTGTGTATAACACTGCCATGATGGATTCATGTTAATATCTATTTCTTCGTAGACCGATTATAAAATCCATGGAGATTATCTCTCATTTCCATTGTGGAATTAGTAATGGAATTAACAATCCTCTTGGGTGATGATGTTCCACTTTCACCTGTTGGAAGTCGTTGTACTATAAAACACCCCCCATTTATTTAAAATAAATTGGGACACTTTAAAAATAAATTGAAATTTATGTTCTTGATTTTATCTTAGCCTAAAAGTTTAGAAAAGAAAGGTTTCTCTTTTTTCCTATGATTCTAAAAGGGCTCATCGCAAATCGAATATCTTACAAGTTGAATAAGTTAAATCATATGTAAGTTCTACAAATAGAAATATGTGCTACAACATTTTCAAGACATATAGAATTCCCATTATGAATGCTTTAGAAACCCTTTTAAAAATAATTCGTTATGCACCCTTTAAAAAGAATCGTCTTATGGCAACTCGCTAAAGATTGGGATGGGTCGTACCCAACTACTCAATAAAGCAACAAATATAAAGCTCCAAAGCTATGATAAAGTGCATTACCATGATTACTTAGAACATTTTGCATTATGCAGCGAATAACCAAAATGTAATGTTTTATTACTACATGAAAATAAGATCTGTGATTTTTGCAGATCACATTTCGTGAAATTCATTGCTGACAAAAAACATAACTAACAGTAATGGTTTAAAATTGTGATATGTGGTATTAATACTTATTATTCAAGTGCATGAAATGATTCATATCTACTCAACTAGACATAGGATTAAATGTGCTAAATTGATATATTAGACATATTACGTAAATGTGTGTAAGAGATTTGATAGGAAGAAATCACGGGTTATTAACAACATATAATTTAGCATGTTCTAAATAATTCATTGATATCTACTTCGAGCATGTTCTAAATAATTCATTGTTGGATTTTTTATTATATTATTTTAGCTCCATCCTTCTCTCCATTCATTTTCAATCTGAGTTTGCTCTTCTCACTTGAATTCAAGAAACCGCCTAATGGAGTCAGAATAATTGGAATGAGAAAGAAAGGAAAGGAAATTTCCCGAACATTTGCTTTTGAAGACTCAAGAATCCTCTATTATTCTCAGATACGGCCTGAAAAAAGGATTGTGGCAGTTCTTTATGGGAATCAATGTATCAAATATTCAAGGATGAACAACCAAGTGTAATAGTCAAAATAGCTACACCAGACACATCATTTTCCTCAGACCCATCCTACTTCAATGTTGCATGATCATTTCTTCATGAAGTAGCAATGGGGACAAAGATTATCCCCTACAAAGATAGGGTAAAGTGGGTGATTGACCACCTTAACATAAAATATAGGTCATTTAAGAATTCGAATCTGGAGAACATTGGTTCATTCACTACAAAATATTTGAGGACAATGTACCACTTGCCCATGCCGCAGAAGAATTATGATAAAGCTTTTGACCAAAGCTTTAAAAGGAAGCATACATACCTAATGAAAGTAATATATGGGTTGAAAGATGACCAAGGCAAGCTACAACGTGAGAAACTCGATATGTAACTGATAGCACAGTTACCCTCCCCTTATTGCTATGTTGTTGGAATGTTATGTAGATTGTTTACAAAGCAAGATACCACTAGGTTTTATGTAGACCGAGTCCCTTTAATTGACAAAAACGTCAATTCTTTTATTATGAACTGGGCAAACATCTTGTCTGATAATTTGGCCAGAAATATCATGGATTATAGAAGTAAATGAAGTGTTCCATCTAGGGTAATACCCCTGTAGAATTTATTGGAAGCTCAAATTCGACTGTAGTAGGTACCTGGAGTTCATGATAAAGAGATAATTTTGTCCTACCCTACAGAGAAGATTTTTTTACATATTGAAGCGATATCGTCACTTGATGTATTCTACAGTCCCAAACATAAGGTTGTAGTTAAGAGAATAAAGAGGAGAAGAATGGATGAAACAATTTCAAATATTATGAATGAATTTTTTAACATTCTATGGAAAGACACTTTGGCTGATCATATATAAAATTTAAGTACTTTATCACAATACGTAGGAGCATATTCTAATTCCACCATTAATAAAGCCACCAAGGTACAACTGTTACTGAAGAAAAAATAATACAAAGTACAATATTTGGAGAGACTATTAGAACATGAAAAGTTTAACTAAAACAAGTAGATGGAAATGAAGATGTGTCAATTTCAAAAGGATTTTGAAAGAATTAATTTACAACACTAAGTGAAGATTACAGAGAAAGAAACACAACTTGAAGAAACAATGGAAAAATTGAAAAGATAGCCTTAAGTAGAGTTGTTTATTAAATAAGCACTGGAAGTGAATGAAAAGCTAACGCAACAGCAAGAAACCTTTTTTCAACAAGCTTAAATCACCAGCTTTTACTGTGACACAATAAAAATATTGATCTATCAAGTGGCTTTCAGGAGACTTTAATACGAGAAAATTGAAAAGAAGATTAATGAGCTCATTGAATCACAAGGATCTTACTAAGGAAAGAAATATGACCTACCTGAGATAGAAAATTTTCATAAAGAGATCTTATTTAAGGATTGGGAAGTACAACTAAGACAAGCATAAAAGGAAACAACAAAGGCATCAAGGTTAACAAAAGAAATTATTGAATCTACTAATAAGAAGCTTTTGAAAGCTAAAATTATTAAACAATCTACAACTTAAGTGCTCTCGGAACTCAAGCCATAAGAATAAAAGTGGAAGAAAAATTCAAACATGCAGGAGTAAATGATTAAAAAGATAAATAAATTTGAGCTAGAAAATTACTAGAATTTTCTCATCAAACCTTATTATTAGTGCCTAACCCTGCAGACTTTAACTTATTCAACAAAGAAGTCACAACCAAGACTTTCAAATGTAGTGTTCAAATTCTAGATCAAATCAAGAATTTCACAGCCATCTCAGCTAAAGACAATGGTGTGTATTTGTCAGCTCTGAGATCAAATGTGCGAAGAGGATGAGAACACATAATCATGTTGTTACTTTATTTTCCTAGATTGTAGTTTAAGTTTTCTCCTGAGAAGGAAATTTGTTGGAAACCTATTTTATTTTTATATAATAATGTATTTTTAAACATATTGAAGTTTCGTATTTAAACCCTTCTCATGCATTTAAAGAAGAGTCTAGAAATTTGTCAAAAATATTTGCAAATAATGCACTTCTGTAAGTTTGTAAATGCTTTGATGGATTAATGGAACAAAATGTGTTATCTTTTGACATTTAAAGCTTTTTATCGGACATTGCGCTATTGTACTCTTTAAATTGCTTGAAAGTGAAGAGGAGCAGAAACTACTATGATTTTATATGAGTAGGACTTCGTATATATGGTACTTCTACAAGTTATACTAAGTTTTTTTTCTTTTTAAATTGAGAATTATCCTTTTATATGCATTATATATATGAGATGTTATCATAAATGGATGTCAAATGCACTTTTGTATTCATATTTGTTTATGATCTCTTATCTTATATATAATCAAAAATATAAATGCGATATACAATTTACAATTCTTTTAATCAAACTATTTTGTTAAAATAATTATCTTTACATAATTTTCATCTCTTTCAACTTTTAAATAATATTTATTACTAATAGTTGGAAGATATATTTTTTAGATCCCATAAACGAAGAAACACCACGGGTATATAGTAGAGTATATAGTTTAGATAAATGCATATGATAGATTAAAATCATTTCCCATCTGTATGTTATATAAGAAAAACACAACCCAAAATCATCCTTTTTGGGAAATTGGTCACTTTATCCCTAGTAAGAACCACCACACCCAACTGAAAAGGACTTGCTCTAAGGTGTGAAATGGGTGGTTTACCCCCATGTTGTTGCAAATAAATTCCAAGGCCTCAACATTTTGGCGCTAGAAGGAGGGCCATTATGAATGGAAAGAAGATATAATCAATCTAAAAGTCAATCTAAGAGTCTCTCTCCCTATAGATCCCCTTCAACTTCTAGAACATTAGCTAGATCTAAATCGTTAGGATTTGAAGTTGAACATCCCTGTCTTAAATCTCCTAGTGAAAATCAACCTATAATATCTCATTTTTTTTTTTTATCAAAACTATCCAGAAGTTCAGTCTTTGACAGGAAATCTAGAAAGAGTATCCATTTCTACTAAAAATCCTAAAATTTCTCAATTAGTTGAAGTTATTATTTCATCCTCTTTACAACCTAGAAGAATATTTACTCGATTAGAAACTCAAAAGATATCAGTTACTCGTTTGGAATTTCCCATCCATACTTATAGAAGGAATAAAAATAAGACTGAATCATATTCAATGACCAGCAAGATATTATCTAATAATTGACCCCATTCACCTCCGTTCCCTCAGCTAACATCCACAACTTCCATTCCAACAACTAGCGTTACTTTAGCTAGTTCCAGTACTCAAACTACTACTCCTTCGACTAGTTCTAGAACTCAGCCTGCCTCTTCTTCAACTCAAACTCAATCGATCACCTCCACCTGAGGTCAAATGCCATGCCAAATACCTCCACAAAATGTCAAACCATGGAACAATCCAGGTGTTCTACAAATTCTTGTTCCTCTTCACACTCTCCAAAAATATATTGAAAGATGGTTACCTAAATTTAATCTTGATGATGATCTTCCAGCTGAAGAACACACTCATAATTACATGTTAGCCAATAATTTAAAGGAGGTAGTTGAAGAAGATTGTGTTGTAAGACTATTTCCATATGCTCTCAAAGGATCTGAAGGATATTGGTATTTCTCATTACCTGACCACTATATAACTAGCTGGAATATGTTTGAAGAACAATTTTTAGCTAAGTTCAGAGATGAGAGGACCACTGCATCACTCATCAATGATCTATCAAATCCAAACGCTAAAATAGGGGAGAAAATAAAATATTTCAATTCAATATTTAATAAGTTAGTCAATAAAATTCCTGCTACATTAGTTTCTGGTGTAGAAGTTGAAATTGAGTGGTATTTTACATCTCTCCCGTCCAATATGGCCATTTTTTTGATAGAAAATATTTTCTTACATTGGAAAAAAATATGAAGGAATATTTATCTGTAGAGAAATTCATAATCTCTCTTGAAAGAATGAATTCGCAAGCAAATAGGAAATCAAATAAATTATCCTTTAAAGATGACCCAAAGAAGAAGCGATCAAAAGACCCTTTTGATGTAGAAGGTCTTCAAAATTTTTTAAACACTATGACAAATGAAATGGTAGATATCTCGAAACAAGTTGTCAAAAATTTGATTGAAAGGATAATTTCAGACCCTTCAAGAAAAATAAGTCTTCTAACCTTAGCCGCCCAACATCATATTTAATGCTGAGTCTGATCAAGATAGAGATGAAGAGAAAATAGTAGAATAAGAAGTTGAACTAAATGGAATGTGGGATTTTATCCTACAAATGATGAACAACAATAAGCTTTACCTATAAGTACAAGGAGCAAGAATACCACTGAAGCAACATAAACAAATCATAAACATAAAAAATCAACATTTGCTAAAGATAAAACAATAAGTAAAAAGTCTTCAACTAAGGCTACAAAAACTAACCCTGCAACTTCATATGTTCCAGCTACGTCAAAGAAAGTGGTAGTCTCCGAAACCATTTAATATAATCTATTTGAGTGTATGAAAAACACCATGGCCAACATTTGAATTCATGAAATTGCCAAATTAAAATAGCAATAGATGATCTTACTTAGATATTGGAATGCAGTTCCTATTTCAGCCTTACCTGTTCCAGTAATAGTTCAAATTTCTAATCAAATGGGTAAACCTCCTTCTCCTTCAACTAAAATATATGCTACATATTTTATTATGATAGGCAATTGATCCATCTCTCATACTCCTCCTTTTCTTTTAACCTATGAGATCTATAATAAGAACGTTCACAATTGTTTAATAGACTCAGGGGCTTCCTATAATATTATGCCAAAATAAGTATGTACTAAGTTGAACATAACTCCTTAGAGTTATCCTATTCATATAGTACAACTTGATAGAAATAAAGTAGAGGTTCTAGGAGAAATAAATCTTGTCTCTATCAGATTTTCATAAAACCATAAGGTTGCCCAGATAATTTATATATTGGTGATTAATATTCCCCAGTTCTACAGTTTAGTGTTAAGCAGAGATTGGTTTGAGAAACTCCATGGATATTTCACAATATACAAGTCACATATGTGGTTACCTCATAATGGAAAGCCAAAGCAAATCTGGGTAGATCAATATAAATTCATTAAGAATACAGTCACTTCTCTTGAAGGAATAAATGAGCCAGTAGAATTCAATAATAATATTATTGGAAATTACTCAACAGAGTCATTTCTTGGAAATTTCAATTCTCAACCATCACCCTTTTTTGATAATGCATTTATATCTCAAATAAAAAACTTTTCCTAGACAAACACTTCTAAGTGTAAAAAATTTGTAAATAAACCAGTACTTAATTCTTTATTTTTGGTTATTTATTTTGATGGCTCTAAATCAGAATATGGTGTGAGAGCTAGTTGTATTTTAATAAACCCGGAAGGAGAAAAAAACATGTTATCATGTAGACTTGAATTCGATTTCACAAAAAATATAGTAGAATATGAAGCATTAATCCAAGGTTTGTACAAAGAAATTGATCTCAACATCAAATATCTAAAAGTACTAGGATATTCGGAAATCATTGTCAAACAAGTAAGAAATACTATCCATTGTCATTCTGGACATCTTAAGCATTACCAATCACTAGTCCAGGAATTGACCTCTCATTTCTTAGATTTAAATATTTCTTTTGTACCCAGAATACAAAATCCTAGTGAAGATTTATTAGCTAAAGTAGCATCAAAATTGATTTCATCTCAAGAATTTAGTCCCGATTGATTTTCCATTGAATTGGTTTTTAGAGCATTTGTTACTCACAATATTACTAATTGGAGAGTATCTAATAATGATTCTGATATCTTAGATTTCCTTATATATATACACACAGATATATATATATATATATATATATATATATATATATTTAATACTGGTAATCAAATTATATATGAAAATGAATATGGTACTTAGATAAAGGAAGAACAAGATGAAAATCCAATTCCTATGTCAGTTGTAAAATAAGAAAACCTTTATGATCTAAAATATAGGTTTAAGAAATTTACTAATTCTAAAACTTAAATTTCAACCTTAAGGTTTGAGTTAGTAAATCTCGGAATTGATGAAAAACCACAAAATGTCAATTTAGGTATTTGTCTATCTTGTGATGAAATATTATCATTTTTCAAATTATTAAATACTTACAAAAGTATTTTTTCTTGGGATTATAATGATCTTAAAGAATATGGCACTTATGCTATTCAACACACTATTCCTATGATTTCATTTGAGAAACAAATGCAGCAAAGGTTGAAGAAAATTCACCTAAATATTGAAAGTCAAATCAAAACAAAGTTGAATAAACTCCTCAAAGCTAAGATCACCTTTCGAGTTAGAAATTCTAAATGGTTTTCAAATTTGGTTCCTATCAGGAAGATAAATTGTCACATTTGGATTTGTATCGATTTTAGAAATTTGAATGAAGCATGTCAGAAACATAATTTTCCATTACCAACCATGGAACAAGTACTAGAAATAGTTCTTGTTTCTGAACTATTGTCTTTTCTAGATGGATTTTCAGGATATAACCAAATCTTGGTACATCGAGATGATAGATGAAATGCCACATTCAGGACTAAGTGGGGGACTTATGCCTGTCAAAATATGCCTTTTGGGTTAATAAATGCAAGTGCCACTTTCCAAAGAGCCATGGACACATATTTCATAGGACTCATTAACAAATCAGTGGTTATTTGTCGAGATGAAATTAAAATATTTTCTAGACATTAAACCAATCATGAAAATGACCTAAATAAAGTCTTTGAGCGATGTAAAAAGTATGGAATTTCATTAAGCCAAAATAAGTCATATTTTGATCTAGATGAAGGAAAAATTTTAGGATTCATTGTGTCTAAGAGAGGTATCTATATTGATCCTGAAATAATCGAAGAGACTAAAATAATTCCTTTCCCTCATAATAAGAAAACTATACAGTAGTTTCTTGGACATATAAATCTTGTAAAAATATGTGTCCTTGACTTTTCGCAAATATTTTTACCTTTACAAACAATTATTAGGAAAAATTCAGTTTTCAAGTGGGGACATAATGAAAGCGAATCATTTGATTTAATCAAACAATCCATTATCAATGCTCCATTTCTGACTACCCTCAATTTTTTTAATCCTTTTACTTTTTATACATTCTCATCAGATACATCTTACGTTGTTGTTATCACATAGCTTAATGACCAAAAAATTTAAGCATCGATATCATTTTTCAGTTCCAATTTTCAAGGCGTATAACTAAACTATTCGTCTATTGAGAAACAATGATTTCCTATATTTAAAGCTATAAATAATTTTAGGCCATTTCTCCTCAAAACCCATACCAAGATAATAGTTCCATTCTATGCAATGAAACAATTATTGATGCAAACATAATTAGGAGAGAAAATGGCTAACTGGGTTAATTATTTACAAGAATACTATGTAGAAATTAGACCTTCTAAAATTGTTAAAGGTCAAGGTTTTTTCACAATACTAACATGAGCATCCAATTTATCATCAGAGGTAGATTCAGGTAATAATGTGCAAGTATAAAATGTAAGCCTCAACGATGCACAATCTCAATATGTTGATCTTAATTTCTATTTGAACAATGTATATGCCCCAACTCAACTCAGTTATAAATCAAAACGTGCTTTAATATTGAACTCCAAGCAATATCAAATGATAAATGATGTATTATTTAGAAGAAATTGATTCTGTGTTATTAATATTCTTAGAGAAAATTGAAGCAGACAAAGTTTTTTAGGAACTCCATGATGGACCAGCTGGAGGACATTTTTGAGGAAATACAACAGCACATAAAATCGTGCATGCAGGTTGGCCAAACATTTTCAAAGGTGCTCATGAATATGCAAAAAAATGCATAGTTTTTTAGAGTGCATCTGGAAGACAAAGTAAACCATCTTGCCCATTACAAAAATTTAACATCTAACAACCATTTGAACAATGGGGATTGGATATAATCAGTGAGATTGTTCCTAACTCTTCCAAACAACATAAATATATTCTCATAGCTACAAATTATTTTACTAAATGGGTAGTGTTAGACTCTTGTAATTCACAGTGTCACAAGGTGACTGATTATTTCTCAAGTCTTTCATATTGGAAATAATATTCCATGGCTGTCATTTATTTCCAGAAAAGGAAGGGTAATCCTGACTATCAAGAACTTCGAAGGAATCAATCTTCCCTTTCAACCCAATGGAAAGAGGAAAGTGTTGCTAAAAAGGTTTAATGGTGAGAAAATTTTATTTCTATCCTCATTCATTTCATTTACCCTCTTTTGCTCTTAATTTTTCCATTTTTTTAAAGTCCCACACTTCATTTCTTTCAAACCCCTTTTTTAGCCTATTATATTTTTATAGTTAAAAAGGTAGCTTCACCCATCCACTAATAGCCATATCATTTTCCCGTTTAAACTTACATTATATTTCCATATTTGTAGCTCCACCCACCCACTAACATCCATATCATTTTCCCATTTAAAATTACTATATATTTCCTTATTCGCAACTCCAGCCCCCACTTTAGGTTTCTTGATATATATATAACACATATGGCATACACCGCATAAGGCTTACCTTACCCCTTCCTTGCCTTTTCGCATCAGCACTTCGGAATAATCCTAGAAAAATTCCATTTGCCACTTTATAACTCCACATATGCGATATAGTGGGACCCTTCCTATCACGTCACCCTTTCCCGACCGCCCCTCTCACACTGCAATTGGCATTTTTTATATTTACATGCTAACACATGGCAGGTTAATTGGTTTAAGTCACGATGTGATGTGATCACCTATTACACATGACAGATGATCCTTGTTATTGTTATTTGTTAATATGTGCGACGTGAAATAAACCTTAAGATGTGTGATGTGCGATAAACCTTAAGATTTGTGATGTGTGATAAACTCTAAATGTTGCGATGTCACACCTCCCATTTTACCTCCAAAAAAAAAAAAATTCCCATTTAATTTCTTCAGTGAATCCTAGCAAGGGATTATGCTTATTCTTTTACAAATGTGATCTATTCAGGATCGATTCCCTACCTTTCGATTTATTTCCCTTGTATCAACTTTTTTCCACTATACATAATAAAATGGATCTGAAACTCATATGACATTTAAATCACTTGAACTCTTCATCACTCTATAATTACCATAACAATGATATATATATGTTTATAACAATTATAAACATATGTTATAGATTTATAACACTTATAGCAATGATAGACAATTATAAGGAATGGTTATATAATTATGTATAATTATCCATTTCATAAGTCCCACTCTTGTTGTACTTGTTAGACCATGGAGGAACGTAGAGGAATTCGATTTGGTCTCACCCCTTTGCCACGATTTTAATTATCCATATATCTATATGAAATTTCGTAGGCTTCTGACTTCATGATTCCACGTACTTACAAGTTTTCACTTGGTGGATAGGGTATAAGTCATGATGGAACAGACTTTACCTATGGTTATATCTCGGCGTACATATAAATCAAGTCGATTTAATTTTTCACTCGTCCTTGTTTCGATTTCAAACGATTTCCATTGATTTGGCCTCCACGTAATATGAGCTTGTGATTTGATGCGTCGTAGGGTAAAATGGAGATGTGGAATCAGTCTCCACGTAAGCTCACGCTCTGGTTCATTCCCAACGTGACCTGCATAGGTCGAGTTCCTACAAATTGGGTAAGGCAACTTTTGTTGTTCGATTTTGAGCCTCCCTTTTCATTATTTATTTACTGCTAACAGTTTCTCTATCTCCTGTGTATGCGTACAGGCTCTGGATGGGTTCAAATTTACCTCACCAGGTATTATCATTTTTCTCAGACCTCCTTTTTGTCCTCGCGCACTTTCGTTCTACTTATCTCATTTAGTGGTGGATTTAACTTGGGTCGTTGGCTCGTGCAGGTACTCTAAACCTTGCGTCTTGCTCTCTTACCTTGCCTCAGAGAGTAATAGTGGCCTTGACGTTAATCTTGGCTTTGTTTTCCCCACTTGCAGGTCGGTACTCACCGAACACTGGCTGAAGGGAATTCCTATAGCTGTGTAGTGTTCGTTAGACAGCTTAAAATTTTTAGTTATGAGTTGTATAATCTGGACAATTTCATTGTTAAGTCTTCGAATTGTATAATTAATTATGGCTACTCCCGTGGCATTTCGAGACAATCCTCAAGCCACTGGGATTGATACTCTGATCGATTTTTGTATATATACATGTATACCTTGATCAAAATACTAATCTCATATATTCATATCAATTTGCCTCGTTCAGCTCATGTTTTCGTTTATGAACCGCAAGGAAGTTAATGTACTATTTTCTCTTCATATTGAATTTCAGTTAAATATATTTTTATTCCTTAGAGTTATTACTGTTTTCAAAAATGATTTATTCTGTCTGTCCTTCTTGTATTTGCGAAGGCTTTCTGCCTGGTGTAAAACATTCTCATACTCTACTAGTGTATAGTTTTACTAGTTGCAGTAGCTAAATCTCTTTTAATACTTCTTGAGAACAGTACAACATATCGTTATTTCTATTTATACCCTTCTTATAGATGTGCACCTGATATTTTTAAAATTTCTATAGGCAGGGTATAAGTATGTATTTCTCTTTTCATGTTTAACAGACATATGTATGTATGATCTGTTGTTTTACCTCCTTGACTTGGGTGCATATAATGGACTAGGGTACATATACTTCAAGATACTATACTGTACCTATATTGAAATATACTATGCTATATATACACTTTACTATACTATGTTGTGGTACATATACATGTTGTTCATTTGCATAACTATCCTTTTGCCTTTTCACTTTCTGGTTTCTAATGCTAGGATGATTCCAAAATATACTATCAATGCATAGTTTCTTGCCATACAATTGTCGTTTTCTTTTTCCAAAGTGTGGCTGCTTGCATGCAATATAAATTTACCATTGAGCCTCTGATTATATATGAATTATGTGCTGACAGTAGGATTAGTTGATATAGTACATACTTTCATTTCTTAATACACATTGAATATTTACAATTCTCCTACTGCTATTTCCAAGTTTAGTAATGACAACTCAAATTTCTTTTTATCTTATATTTATAGATGTTAAAATCATGCTATGAAATAGAAGCAGATTTAAAACCAATTTATAGAATTCTTCTGTGAAGGAATAGGTATCCACAGATTTAAACCAACACTGGTTTAAAGATTCTGTAGGATTCTCCTCCACAGATTTTAGTTC
Source organism: Pinus albicaulis (assembly GCA_034641835.2). NCBI lineage: Eukaryota > Viridiplantae > Streptophyta > Pinopsida > Pinales > Pinaceae > Pinus > Pinus albicaulis. The sequence continues at coordinate 1,330,439,239 of CM076584.1, read as the reverse complement.
TACAACTATGCAGAATTTCAAGGGTGTATTCCTGATGATGGATTCTGTTAAATGTAGAACTTATATTCTAATATAAAATTTACTTTTATATGTAGCCAATTCATACAGTATGAAGTAAACACACCAATAAATTTAAAGACATACCACTCATGGAATTGACCAACCTCCCAACCTTAGAGTCCTTCTGTCTCCAGAACTCACCCCCGAGCTGACATCATCTCCTTGTCACAGATCAACCTCTAATCTATACAAGAGCAGCTTATTTAAGCTATTGTTCCCCAAAGCATGTTTCTAATTCTGCGTCCAGAATCTCAGGATGCTTTTCTTCCTGTTTTACTAGGCTTACCAATTTAGGGACACTTTAAAGCTGTTTTATGCTTTTCCTCAGCTTTTCCAGCTTTTTCACCTCTTCCCAACTACTTTCCTCATCATTGGGGAAATTTATATTCTTCCTCAAAAATCTAAATTAGAATAATTTCTTTGAAGGATTTTTTTGAAAGATTCTGGGGATTAGTTGCCTTATCCATCCTCATGGATTTAGCAAGTGATCTCATAAATCTCATTTTGGTCAATCTGCACACAATCATTTTATTCATTTCATCAAATCAAATATTTAATTACATTCACTAATTTCTTATCCTTTGGGGTCCAATCCCCTTAGGATTTAAAGTTCAAATGTCTAGCTTTGAAATTCAAACACATAAATTGGGGGTGTTACATATTCCCCCTCTGAAAATAAACATCGTCCTCGGTGTTGTTATTCAACTACTAGAGTTCATTTAAAAAAAAAAAAAGGATATCTTTCCATCATTTCAGCTTCTTTTCCCCAGGTAGCTTCTTCAGCAATAAAGTGCTTCCACTGCACCTTTACTCTTGCCACCGTTCTGCTTCTCAATTCAATTTCTTTCCGCTCCAATATTTGAAGCGGTTCTGGCAGAAACTCCCCTTCTGGTTCCACCTGTACAACATTCCAATCAACTATCTGAGAAGCATCATGCACATATATTTTTAATAATGAAACATGAAATACATCATGAAATCTAACATGGGGTGGTAAGGCTAGTTTGTAAGCCACTGGTCCCACCCTTTCTAAAATTTCAAAAGGACCACAATATCGAGGAGCCAGTTTTCCACAACTTCCATCATAAAGTGTGCTCTTTTTGGGTTTAATTCACAAATACACATGCTCCCCCACTTTAAATTCTCGGTGCACTCTCTTCTTATCAGCATAATTCTGCTGGCGATCTTGTGTTGTCTTGATGTTTCTTTGTATATGTTTAACAATTCTTTCCATCTCTTGTAAAGCATCTGGTCCCAACATTAGTTTATCTTCTGGCTGACTCCAGCTCAAAGGAGTACGACACTTCCTTCCATATAGTGCCTCAAACAGACTCATTTTGATGGAGGATTGGTAGCTGTTATTATAGGAAAATTCAGCTAAATGTAAGTAATATTCCCACTTTGAGGGTCTATCCATCACATACATTCTCAGCATGTCCTCCAAAATTTGATTAGTTCTTTCCATTTGACCATCGGTCTGAGGGTGGTAAGCAGTGCTAAAATTCAATTTAGTGCCCATACCTCCAAATAGCCCTTTCCAAAAGGCTGCTGTAAACTTAGCATCTCTATCAGAAACAATCACCTTCGGAACCCCATGGAGCCTTACTACCTCCTTCAGGAACACATTCGCTACTTGAGCTGTCCCAAAGGTAGATTTCACTGGTATAAAGTGAGCAGCTTTGGTTAGAGTGTCTACTACTACCATTACATAATCATGCTGGTATTTGGTTTTGGGTAACCCTGTTATGAAATCCATGGAAACTGTGTCCCATTTCCATTCTGCAATCGGTAAAGGGTTTAAAAGTCCAGCAGGATGCTGATGTTCAACTTTGACTAGTTGACATTCCATGCATCTACTTAAATATTCTGCTACATCTCTCTTCATTCCTGGCCAGAATAACTTCTTTTTCAGGGCTGTTAACATTTTCTGATATCCTGGATGTCCTGAATATGGTTGTTTGTGGTACTCATCCAAAATTTCCCTTTTTAAGGACTCTACATTGGGAATATACAATCTATTTTTATAACAGATCAACCCTTTTTGGTTTTGAGTGAAATCAATTTTCTCCTTTTTCTGCAATTTCACCAGAAGTGTTTCATAATTTGGGTCTTGATTTGCTGCCTTCTTCACCAATTCTTCTATATCAATCTGAGCACTACTTCCAATACTGTTGATATTCTGACAAGCATTTCTGCTTAATGCATCAGCAACTTTATTTTCTTTCCCTCTAATATGTTTTATATCCATATAAAATTCACTTAAAAAGGACGGCCATCTGGCTTGTCTGGCATTCAAATCAGTTTGGGAAAAGAAATATTTGAGACTAATATGATCAGTCATCAGGGTAAATTTTTTTCCAAGAAGATAGTACCACCACATTTTCAAAGCATGAATAACAGCAGCTAATTCTAAATCATAGGCACTATAATTCTGTTCATGTATCTTCAGTTTCCTAGATTCATAGGCAATAACTGAATTTTCCTGCAAAAGAACTCCTCCCAATCCTTCTCTATAGGCATCTGTACATACCACAAATTCTTTATCAGGATCTGCAATCTTCAGTATAGGGGCTGTAGTAAGTTTCAGTTTTAATTGGTCAAAATTGTTTTGACATTTTTCAGTCCATTCAAACTTGACACCCTTCCTTTGCAATGATGTGATGGGATGTGCTATTGCAGAAAACCTCTCTACAAATATGTGATAATAGCCTGCAATCCCCATAAATGATCTCACTGCTGAAACATCAGCTGGTACAGGCCACTCTTTTATAGCCTTTATCTTTTCAGGGTCAACATCAAGACCTTGTTCGGAAATAATATGACCCAAATATTGGATCTTATCTTTATCAAACTCACATTTGCTAAACTTGGCATATAGCTGATTTTCCTTTAGAGTTTGAAATACTATCCTCAAGTGTTCTTTATGTTCCTCCTCAATTTTTGAGTAAATTAAGATATCATCTATGAACACAAGGACAAATTTATCCAAATACTTGTTTAACACACTGTTCATTAGGCACATAAATGTGGCGGGGGCATTCGTCAAACTGAAAGGTAGGACTACAAATTCGTAGTGACCATACCTGGTTCGAAAGGTTGTTTTGCTGATGTCTTCTTCTTTAATTATAAGCTGGTGATAACCAGTTCTTCAGGCAATTTTCGAAAATACTGAAGCTCCTCTCACTTGATCAAAAAGATCATCAATTCTAGGCAAAGGATATCTATTTTTAATGGTCAACTTATTCAGTTGATGATAATCAATGCACATCCTGAAAGTTCCATATTTCTTTTTCACGAACAGCACCAGTGATCCCCAAGGAGACACACTCGGTCTGATGTACCATTTATCTAGCAGTTCTCGTAATTGCATTTTCAGTTCCATAATTTCAAGAGGACTCATTCGATAAGGCACTCGGGAGACAGGTGTTGCTCCCAGAACCAGATCGATTGAGAAATCAATCTCTCTGTTGGGGGGGAGATGAGGGATTTCCTTTGGAAAAACTTCTTTGAATTCTCTTATTACCAGTACAACATCCAATAATTCCTCTTCAGTTTTCTGTTTTGTTTCTTCCACATGCACTGCATAAACCCGGTATCCTTTTCTAGCTGTTCTTTTTAATTGCAGTGCTGAAATTTGTCTTATAGAAATAGGTTTTTGTTTCCCTTTTAGAATAAAAGGTTTCCCTTCCTCATCTACACAATGCAAAGTTTTATCCCAGCAGGTCATCAAGGCTTTCTTCTTTTCCAGCCAGTCCATTCCTATCAGTATATCATAAGACCCTAAGGGTAGAATGTTCAAGTTTACTTCTATTTGAAACTCATTTAATTTGATTTCTATTCTGGGAAACTTATGTGTTACCTTTCTCTTAGTTCCAGTGGCCAGCTATACCAACCATGAATGTTGAAATTTTTCAGTTTTTAAGTTACATTTTTCTACAATATTTGGACTAATGTAACTCAGAGAAGCACCTGAATCAATCAGAACAGTAACAGATAGGTCAAAAATCTTACCCTCCATTTCCACCATGGTTGCTTGATGTTCTGCTTGCCGATTTTCCAATGCTGCACTGATAGTTGATATATTTCTGGCTATATCATTTACTATTGTCGCTTCCCGACCTCTCATGAGCATATGAATGTTTCGATGAGGACAGTCCCTCAAAAGATGGGGTTCTCCACAGCCCCAACATTTCAGAGGTTCTCTCATTTTGGCTGTCCCTTCCTTTTTACTGTCTCCCTCTATTTGTTTGGAAGCTACTTGGGATTGAGCAGTTTGGCTTTCTTTAGGTTTATTAAACTTTTTCCGCTGGTGATCTCTGCCAAAATTTTTCAAATAGTCTGGTTTTTGTTTCCTCCCTTTGAACTCATTCTTATTTACCCAGCTTTTTCCTTGTTCAATTTTTCCTTTGAACTGTTGGTAACATAATCTGGCTTTTCTAACAACTTTGTCCATTGTTTTTGGGTTATCAAATTCAATTTTCTCTTTGTAAAAAGTAGGCAAACAATTCAAAAACCTCTGTACCTTTGCCCTCTCTTCCCTTATGTAGGGTACATATCTCAGCATATTTGTAAACTTAGTGACAAATTCATCAATAGTGAGTTGTCCCAGTCTAAGCTCATGGAATTCCTTTGATTTTTCATCATAGTAACGTTCATTTAGGTAGTGATTCTTGAACTTAACCTGGAAATCTTCCCAAGTGACTGTCTTTTCATTGATGACATGCACCATTTTCATCTCCTCCCACCACAAGGTAGCCTTGCCTTGTAGCTGGTAAACCGCTAATCTGGCCTTCAGATTGCTATCATATTCATAGACCTGGAAATACTTGATCATGTTCAATAACCAAGATTCTGCATCTTCCTCCTTCTCCCCATCATAGGAGGGAGGCTTGATTTTTCGGAATTCCCCCTGTAATTCCTTTTTCTGTTTGTATTGATGCCTTACTGCATCCCCATCTTCAGACTCATCAGTTTTCCTCTTTCCGGAACCTTCGCCTTCCTGGCTGTTCCGCGAAGTTAATTCCCTGATGAGCTTTTCTTGCTCCTCACTGGCTAATGACAATCTGTCATTCTAGCTTTTTATCTCAGCCAACTCTTGTTGCAATTCCCGCAACATAGCCATCATGGGCGCATTTGGATCTGGTGCATTATCCTCATCACGCAGATCAAAAAAAATCTCACCACCTTCTTCCATTTCAGCACCACTGTACACACTCAACACAGATTAGTGAGATAAAAAAATAATAAAATATATATATATATATTTTTTTCCACAGAATTAAATTTATTCAGTGAATACACAGCAATATTGAGCACAATTTCTAGCCCAGTTTTATAACATGGGCTCTGATACCATTTTCCACACCTCCCATTTTACCTCCAAAAAAAAAAAAATTCCCATTTAATTTCTTCAGTGAATCGTAGCAAGGGATTATGCTTATTCTTTTACAAATGTGATCTGTTTAGGATCTATTCCCTACATTTCAATTTATTTCCCTTGTATCAACTTTGTTCCACTATAGATAATAAAATGGATCTGAAACTCATATGACATTTAAATCACTTGAACTCTTCATCACTCTATAATTACCATAACAATGATATATATATATGTTTATAACAATTATAAACATATGTTATAGATTTATAACACTTATAGCAATGATAGACAATTATAAGGAATGGTTATATAATTATGTATAATTATCCATTTCATAAGTCCCACTCTTGTTGTACTTGTTAGACCATGGAGGAACGTAGAGGAATTCGATTTGGTCTAACCCCTTTGCCACGATTTTAATTATCCATATATCTATATGAAATTTCGTGGGCTTCTAACTTCATGATTCCACGTACTTACAAGTTTTCACTTGGTGGATAGTGTATAAGTCACGATGGAATGGAATTTACCTATGGTTATATCTCGGCATACATATAAATCAAGTCGATTTAATTTTTCACTCGTCCTTGTTTCGATTTCAAACGATTTCCATTGATTTGGCCTCCACATAATATGAGCTTGTGATTTGATGTGTCGTAGGGTAAAATGGAGACGGGGAATCAGTCTCCACGTAATCTCACAGATAGTTTCATATCGTTTTTTGTTTTGCCACATAGGAAATAACAATTCTCTACCCATTTTGGTCACGTGAATTCGATCCACGACAATCCAGGTTCCTCCCGTCACCTTCCCTTGTCGACTACGCCAAATCTATAACCTCGCCAGCCCAAATCGACATTTAATGTCATTACTTGTGGGGTTGTATATTGAATGCAGGTTGTACTTAGCTTATTAATGCCTCAATCCGTGACTCCTTCCCTCAGATCTCGCTAGTTGGACGGTGTCGATTCACTGTGGATTTAGGGTTTTTGTAAATCGATCCAAGTATAATTTCCCATATGGCTTTGTTCAGGGTTTTTGTTGTTTTCTTTCTGTGCGTCGGTATTGTTCATGACCGAGAGATATTTTGATGCCATAGCTCTACACCGAGCTCGGCCATTTCTTTGGCGTCTCTCCATACTCTCATGACAAGTCAGATATGCAACTATTGCTCGGTTCTTACTGTAAAATCATGGCATCCTTCTGCGGATTTAATTTTACGCTCCTTTCGTGACCCCTTGCGGCGATGGTTGAACTTAAATATAGCATATGCTTTTATTTTGTTACAGGTGATTTGCATCCAACCAATTGTTATGATTTCATCGAGTCTCATATTTTTCTGTGTTATTTTTCAGAGATTTGTTGGTTTTCCTCTCATACGTGAGGGGGTGCGTATTGAATTTATTCGTTGGCATTTTCGTTTGCGAATTATCCAGAGCTCGTTCTGACTGAACGTGCTTGTGTTCAGAAGTTATCCTCCATTTGAAATGCATCAATGGTTTGTCGGGTTTTATAACTCGGAAGATGGCACGACTCTCTGGTTCATTCCCAACGTGACCTACGTAGGTCGAGTTCCTACAAATTGGGTAAGGCAACTTTCCTTGTTCGATTTTGAGCCTCCCTTTTCATTATTTATTTACTGCTAACAATTTATCTATCTCCTGTGTATGCATACAGGCTCTAGATGGGTTCAACTTCTACCTCACCAGGTATTACCATTTTTCTCAGACCTCCTTTTTGTCCTCGCGCACTTTCGTTCTACTTATCTCGTTTAGTGGTGGATTTAACTTGGGTTGCTGACTCGTGCAGGTACTCTAAACCTTGCGTCTTGCTCTCTTACCTTGCCTCAGAGAGTAATAGCGGCCTTGATGTTAATGTTGGCTTCGTTTTCCCCACTTGCAGGTCGGTACTCACCGAACACTGGCCGAAGGGAATTCCTATAGCTGTGTAGTGTTCATTAGACAGCTTAAAATTTTTAGTTATGAGTTGTATAATCTGGACAATTTCATTGTTAAGTCTTCGACTTGTATAATTAATTATGGCTACTCCCGTGGCATTTCGAGACAGTCCTCAAGCCACTAGGATTGATAATCTGATTGATTTTTGTATATATACATGTATACCTTGGTCAAAATGCTAATCTCATATATTCATATCAATTTTCCTCGTTCAGCTCATGTTCTCGTTTATGAACCGCGAGGAAGTTAATGTACTATTTTCTCTTCATATTGAATTTTAGTTACATATATTCTTATTCCTCAGAGTTATTATTGTTTTCAAAAATGATTTATTCTATTTTTCCTTCTTGTATTTGCGAAGGCTTTCTGCCTGGTGTAAAACATTCTCATACTGTACTAGTGTATAGTTTTTCTAGTTGCAATAGCTAAATCTCTTTTAATACTTCTTGAGAACAGTACAACATATCGTCATTTCTATTTTATACCCTTCTTATAAATGTGCACCTGATATTTTTCAAATTTCTACAGGCAGGGTATAAGTATGTATTTCTCTTTTCATGTTTAACATACATATGTATGTATGATCTGCTGTTTTACCTCCTTGACTTGGGTGCATATAATGGAGTAGGGTACATATACTTCAATATACTATATTGTACCTATATTGCAATATACTATGTTGTATATACACTTCACTATATTATGTTGTGGTACATATACATGTTGTTCATTTGCATAACTATCCTTTTGTCTTTTCGCTTTCTCGTTTCTAATGCTAGAATGATTCCAGAATATACTATCAATGCATAGTTTCTTGCCATACAGTTGTTGTTTTCTTTTGCCAAAGTGTGGCTGCTTGCATGAAATGTAAATTTACCATTGAGCCTCTGATTATATATGAATTATGTGCTGACAGTAGGATCAGTTGATATAGTACCTACTTTCATTTCTTAATACACATTGAATATTTACAATTCTCCTACTGCTATTTCCATGTTTAGTACTGACAACTCAGATTTCTTTCTATCTTATATTTATACATGTTAAAATCATGCTATGAAACAGAAGCAGATTTAAAACCAATTTATAGAATTCTTCTGTGAAGGAATAGGTATCCACAGATTTAAACCAACACTGTTTTAAAGATTCTGTTGGATTCTCCTCCACAGATTTTAGTTCTACAACTATGCAAAATTTCAAGGGTGTATTCCTGATGATGGATTCTGTTAAATGTAGAACTTATATTCTAATATAAAATTTACTTTTATATGTAGCCAATTCATAAAGTATGAAGTAAACACACCAATAAATTTAAAGACATACCACTCATGCAATTGACCAACCTCCCAACCTTAGAGTCCTTCTGTCTCCAGAACTCACCCCCGAGCTGAGATCATCTCCTTATCACAGATCAACCTCTAATATGTACAAGAGCAGCTTATTTAAGCTATTGTTTCCCAAAGCATGTTTCTAATTCTGTGTCCAGAATCTCAGGATGCTTTTCTTCCTGTTGCCCAGGCTTCCCAATTTAGGGACACTTTAAAGCTGTTTTATGCTTTTCCTCAACTTTTCTAGCTTTTTCACCTCTTCCCAACTACTTTCCTCATCATTGGGGAAATTTAGATTCTTCCTCAAAAATCTAAATTAGAATAATTTCTTTCAAGGATTTTTTTGAAAGATTCTGGGGAAAGGAAGTTCACACATAGGTATGATGATATAATGACAAGAATGGAAAAGTGTCAGAAACAAAACTAGCACATCAATCAGATCTACTAAATCAGCCAGTGCAACACCTGATTTAATTATCCAACAATGGCTTTTTTAAGAAGCAGTGCCAAATGTAAGGTTTATTTTATCATAGCCTATTTGTGATATGAAGTGGAAATTTCTTCCTTACTCTGTAATCAATAACAGACTGTTAAATCCATTGTTATTGCTAGACTTTTCTAATCACTGCCTCCATGATTCCACATGGAAAATTTTTAGCTTGAATGTAATTAATGACTATCATTGAAACAGCTAGAGTAACTGACTTAAGTTTTATATAAATACTGTATACATTTATAGTATCAAGGAGAGACCCTGGAAGGGAAGAACCATTGTAAAGGCTCATCTGGTTGTAAACACTATTTTTTTGGATGAATGAGAGGAAATTATTGTTTCCAGATTCTTTTGTCATGTTTTAATGGTGATGTACTTCTTGATGTTATCTAATTTCCTTTATTTCACCATTACTTTATCTCATTACTGTGGATAAGAATTTTTTTTGTAGGATTTTCCATAGGGTACCCTGATTAACAGTAATTTATGTTTTCCTCTAAAATTTGACTATAGAATTCAAAGAAGGTATGCTCTCCATTCACGTTGAACTTTAATCTCTTCTCCTTTTCCATTTAGCAAGATGTAAAGATCCATTGACATGGCTATCTTGGCTAGTATCACATGATATTAGTTATTCATCCATTCGAATCTATTTAAACATATTTGACTCCATATCCCAGTGGCCTTCTTCTGTTTCCTCAACAAAAAAATTCAAAAAAACCCGTATGCAGTAATAGCTAGCCTAAAATTCCCAATGAACAAAGATACATCTAATAGAGAGAGCCCTCTCCGAGTCTAGGGAGGCTAGGTCCTAGATTCCAAAGTGGCTTGATGTTGTCCCTCCCGCATTTCTTCTTCAACCTTAGGAATTATGGGGAGCTAACAGGTACGGTAAATTCCATTGAAGTTAGGAAATTCTGAGAATATTATTGGTTTCATTGATAAATTTATCATAACTAGGTATGGTTTACCCACTTCTTTATTGTTCGATAATGCATCTTATTTCTCATGAGCTAGAATGATAGAATTCACAATCAAAAAAGGTTTTAAACTTCAGTATTGTGCTAATTATTATCTGAAAGGAAATGTTTTATCATAATCCAAAAATAAAAACCTCATTAGGATCATCAAATGAATTATTGACCAAAAACAATGAAATTGGCACAAGTCATTGACATTCACTCTTTGGGTGGATAGAATAACTCAAAAGGCCTCCATTATCACTTCTCTATTCAATATTGTTTATGTAAAAGAATTTGTTCTTCCTAAAAATGTAGTTATTCATTCTATTACCTTAGTTCAATTTATCAATGAATCCCCTTCTTCTTCCTTTCAAGTAAGACAATTTCAAATCTTAAGCTTGAAGAAGAAAGAGAAAAAGGTATAGTTACTCATGCACATCATCAACAGATAGTTAAAGCTTCATTTGATACAACTTTTTTCACTCCTAATAACTTCCAAATTGGTGTTCTGGTATTTAAATGAGACAAAAAACACAAGGAAAAAGTTAAAAACACCAAATTCCAAAGACTGTGGCTAGATCTATTTCAAATCATTGAAGAAATAGGTCCATCAACATTTTTATTATAAGGTCTAGTAGGCAAAAGAGATTCTTTGGCTGTTAATGGGTAGGTTTTAAAGAAAAAAAATTTCATAGGAGGTAACCCTTTATATTCCCTTTATATTACAGTTTTTTTTTTCCTTAGAAAAATAAAAGTTGCATAGTATGGATTTTTGGATTTTTCAGTAAACATCTCAGAAAATCTTGTTGATTTATCGCATATAGAAATAAGTATTGTTAAGGAAAAAATCGAAAGATTTGAATATAAAATAGATTCTATTTTACTGAAATATGCAATTTTGCTGAAGATATTTATTCTCTAATGAAATCTCATCTTTATAAGGCATGGTTATTCTATTATTAGTCAAGAAAATAATATTTAACATAGTAAAGACTCTTTTACAGATAAGAAATATTAAACTCTAAAAATTATCATCCAGAATCCTCAAAGGGATGAATGATTCACCCCATCTGGAAAACTTATCAATTTTTAGAAAGTAATTCAAAACAACTATGCTAAAAAATCTTAGAAGATAATAAGTTTCATCAAGAGCTTGTTTACAATGTTCATAGGGAAATAGTTGAACTGACATTACCAATACTCGCTACCAAAACAGGGTAATGACTTGAGATTATATCGAAAGGAGAAGGTGTCTCATGAAGAGTGAGATCGATCAGTTGAATTACAACTAGTGAATGACATTGTCAATATTTGGTTACCAAACGAGGACAATGGCTTTTAAGTGATTAGAATAAAGAAGAAAAAATATCTACAAAAAAGAAAACAAGTTCCAAAAGAGATAAAGTATATAAAATTGAACATATTTTTTAATATTGTAAGAGTGACTCGATGGGACAATGATTAATTTCTAGGTAAAAGGTAATCCTAGCAAAAGTTTAAATTTCCTATTGTATAAGAGGCTTTACTTGTGATAAAAGATTATATATGTATAAAGCTAATCTGAAAGAGCCACGTGCTTCATCTTTTTTGAACTTAGTAAAGCCTAATATATATATTCATAATTTTATTATTAAAATGAGGAATCCTTATCAATTATTATTAAGAGAGATTTTATTACTTAGTGAGATATTATTTATTGAAATTCATTCCTGCAACTTTTTTTATTTCTAAAAAGTTTTTAGAAATTTCAAAAAAACTAATCAGAGATAGTTGGTTATCCCAATTGAATCACCAATTATTATACTATACAATTCCCTCGATTTATTTATAGTAAATGGGAACACTTTAATATTAAAAATAAATTTATGATATTGGTTTTATCTTAGCCTAAAACATTATAAAATAAAGGTTTTCCCTTTTTTCCTTAGATTTTAAAAAAGCACTCATCGTAAATCGCATAACTTACAATATGAATAAGTAAAACATATTTAAGTGTGTCAAATTGTGATATCTGATACAACCTTTTAAATTTTATATAATTCCTATTACGAATGATTTAAAAAAATTTATAAAATAAATCACAATGGACCTTTTAAAAGGAATCATCGTATGGAAATTTTGTAAATATTGTGATGGGTTAGACCCGACTACTCAATAAAGCAACAATTATAAAGCTCCAAAGATCTAATAAAGCACGTCAGCCTTATTCCTTAGGAAATTTCGTGTTTCAAAGTGAATAACCAAAATCTAAAGTTCTATTACCACATGAAAATGCGATCGCATGTCGCGAAATTCATTAGTGAAGAAAAACATAAATAATGGTAACGGTTTAAAATTATGATACGTTGTATTAATACTTATTATTCAATTCCATGAAATTATTCATATCTAATCAACCGGATATAAGATATAACTTCTTAAATAGATATATTATACATATTATGTAAAGGTGTGTAAGAGATTTGATAGGAAGAAATTATCGGTTATTAACGACATTTAATAGGAGTAAGGTTCGAAGGATGATATCTACTTCAAGCATGTTTTAAATAATTGATTGTCAGATTTTTTATTATATTGTTTTAGCTCTATCCTTCTCTTCATTCATCTTATATGAGTTTAATCTACTCACTTGAATTCAGGGAACCGCCTAAGGAAGTGAGAATAAATGGAATGACAAAGAAGGGAAAGGAAATTGCCCAAACATCCATCATTCAAGATTCAAAAATGCCTCCGTTGTTCTCAAATACAACCTGCAACAAGGATTGGAGTAGTTATTCATGGGAAGAAATGTATGAAATATTCAAGGATGAGAAACCAAGGGTAATAGTCAAAATAGCTATAGAGGACACACTAATTTCCACATACTCGTCCTACTTCAGCGTTCCATTCTCGTTTCTTCAAAAGGTAACAATGAGGCCGAAGATTCTCCCCTACACAGATATGGTAAAGTGGTTAATTGACCAACTTAACATAGCATATAGATCATTTAAGAATTCAAATCTAGAGAGTATTGGTTCGTTCACTACAGAAGATTTGAGGAAAATGTACCACTTGCCTATGTCGCAAAAGAATTATGATAAAGCTTCTGTTGAAAGCTTTACAAAGAGGCATATTGACCTAATGAAAGTAATAAATGGATGTAAAGATGATCAAGGAAATATGAAACGGGACAAAATCTCTATGTACCCAATATTACAGTTACATCCCTTATTTCTATGTTGTTGGAAAGCTATGTAGATTTGTAACACCTCTCATCTCTAAATTTTTTCTTTTCTAACCATAGTCATATCCAAAATTACAATCTATAGTTGACTTATTGTTCATCGCATTATGAGGAAACTCTATTACTAATAATTAGTTATACCACTATTTTTTTATTTATAATCATAATAATGTCTCACTTTTCCACTATGTAAATTTACACTTGTCTTCTTACTACAGACTTGACTTTAGTATTAATAGGTTTTCCATTTTTTTTTAATAGAAACTTTCCTATTCCTATTTTACATTGCACTATATTTTCTAACCCTTAACCACTTGGTTTATATTAATTAATTGACACTACTCAGTAAATGGATACCTTTTTTCCTTTCCACCATCATGCATATATCATAATACTTTGGGAATATGATTTACGACAACCATGTAATCATGTTGAATCACTCCACATACATGGTTACTCCCTTCTTATTTGTATTGATATGGATATGATATTTACAACTATGTTTAACCATATTACCTTAATGTATCTATCTTACTTAAGATACAAGAATAATTTGAACTATCCTCAAACATGTTTATTAATATTGTAGGTTTACTATATTTTATTTCTTCAAACTATGTGTATATTTTTCCACCACTTCTCACTTTAAAATCATGAAAATTATACAAGACCTTCTCATACACGTATTTATGTGTATTCATTCCACTATTAAACTAATGCAATTTCTTTAAAACTCATGTACATTATATATGTGAACGTGGCTATCTATGTGGCATCATGCTGAGCCATCCTTCACTATGTAGTTATGACTTTTACCTTGAGGATTTTAATTCAACTTTCAAGAAATATTGTCAATAACTATTGTATTCATAAATCTTGTCTAACTATCTTTTCCACCAAGTACTTTATTAATTGTTTAATAAAATTGGTACTTCTATCGTATTCCTGAAATGGATGGTCAATACAGCTTAATACGTTGGTTTACTGTTGCATTGATGGAAATATACTGTGTCACATGGGTCTTGGTTTTAAACTTTTAGACGCGGGAAACCTCCTTCATTCCCAGATCATGAACAAATGGATGATGCATATGAATTCTAGTTTAGGATTTGATGATTAATAAAGGTTTTCGTTTTTGGGACGAAGGTTTATTAACTCAATTCATTGAGATTGAGATCATTTTTCTCCTTTGGGAAAAATTTTCTGCCATTACTCGAAATGATATTTGTAAATAGCGTGAGTATGTTCAGGACTTAGCTCTTTCATCCCGATGGAGACTTCTACAATCTTACGTGGACATTACCAACAAGTTAATTCCAGGTATATTGTTTTATATCTCTTATTGGGTTTTTACTGTCAACATTTTTGTTTCTGAGATGTTTCTTGTTTGTTGTGTCCATATACTCGTATATGAATCAGATTTATTCGTAAATTATTTTTTTATAGTGGAGCCTAGAAATGTGTTTTTCTATTTTGTAAATGAGTTCCACTTTCTAAGAATTTTCTGGCAAATCATTACAAACTCTACCATTCACTCTTGTTGCCAATGCATATCCTATTTCATTTCCTTTTCCATTTTTTGTGAAATTCATTTCACTTTGCACCATTCCACTTTTGCTTGTACGCATTCCCTTTTGGCTACTCTGTGTACAGTTGGGTGAGAAGAGTAACCATGTTGGCGTTTAGCTGCGTTTTATGATCATTTTCCATGGCTATAGTCTTCAGATGTACTGAGGAGATATGGGTACATTTCCTTCTTTCTCTTCTAGTATTTACAATTAGTCATCATTATATTCTGGTTTTGAAATCTAGGGTTTCATTTTATGAATGTGCCCTTGTTTAGTTCTGGTTATTATATCCACCAGATAGCAGTCACACTCATATTTCGTTTTGACACTGGTTCATGTACATTTTTGGAGCACTGCATTCTTGGTTTCATTTATTTCAAAACCCCATTAAGTTAGTTTCGATAGGTCTCATTATCGGTTAAATAAAAAGGTTGTTTTTCTCTAAAACGCAGAGGCATCCTCATTAGTAGGTGTAATTCACCCAACGGAGATGGGTGTTGAACCACCTCCTGTCATTTATGGTAGTTCCGAGCTGCAACGTCCTAACCTCACGGTAAGTACCAGTGATATTACGATTTATTTGCACACCAGTTTTGGTTTCATTTACAGCTCCAATAATTTCCATATGTATTTAAGTGTTAAAATAATTCAAAATTTTCTTATTCTCAACCCAAAAGATTCATCCTGTAGCAAGCCCTTTCATTTTATGTTTATGCTTAATCCTCATTAGCTGTATATTTCCATATAGTTTATACTGAATTCACCTTTATCTTTCATTTCATTTATTATATGAAGATACAGTTCTATAAGGTAACTATACCACAATTTTGTCTTTTATATACTAGACATCTTATGTATACATCTACTTATTTCTTCTACTTATTCATTCTTAGTTCTGACTTTTGTGTCGGTTTACGTAGGTATGATTTGAATTCACATTCATGCCAAGCGTCCCATGCTCTTATTAATTTAATATTAATACAATATTCATTCTCTTGTCCAGGTTGGTCGAACGCGTGTTGACTCTATGCAATAATTGTGTGGTTTTTATTTTTCTTTCATTTAATTTTCTAGTTCTATATACGAACAAGGAATTCTCTATATAAATTTCTGTTTATAGACCACTCTAGTTTAATTCAGTAATAATCCATAATTTATGTATTTTTGAAGATGAACTATGGATATGTCCCTACAGTATGAATACCTTTGGTTAACCAGAGTAATATTAAGGTTCTCTGTGTAGATTTTCCTTTTTTTCTATTGAATACCATTTTTATATATTTGTTAGATTTTCACATTGTGTAAACCATGAATACACCTATTTCTATTAAAAAGAAAAATTTTGATGGATACTTCTTAGTAAGATGGTTTAACATATTTTCTTTATTACTGAATATAGAATTGGTCAACTAAGGTCTATAGCCTCCTTTATTCTTGAAGAAGAATATTACTGTAACTCTTAGAAGAATATATTCTATTCACTTATAGCTTATATTCAGCTACAATGTCATAAAAATTTCTTTTTCAAAGTTAATTTTAATTTTTTCTTTTTAACATAAGAATGGAATTTTGTCATATGCATGTAAGTATATTCTCTATCTATTTAGTCCAGTGTTGGTTTATAATTCTCTAAATAGTACAAAAATATTTAACTATAGAGTACATCATATCTTTTACGATGCAGTATCTACCTATTTCATTTATGTCTATTAATTTATGTTTCGAATCTATTTTTAAATGAACTGTACAGTTTGATAAAGGCGTACTAAAATAACTAATTTAAGGAAATTTCAGTTTCCTATGAGGTACCTAACCTCATATCTAAACCCATTAATGGGTTTTAGACATTCTGAGAGTTGGTCCTCTATAGGTTATGTCCATATAATAATACAAAATAAATTATTTTCCTTATAGTTATTTATGTTCAATCTACAGACCTCAATTTTCATAAACTAACTCATCTTAATTTAACTGTATAAACTCGAAATCATTTACAATAGTTCATTTTCATTTCAATACTTGAACTTTTAATAACTCATAACAAGATTAAAATATAATTAGAAAACAAATCAACTTAATTGTGCATACCACTTAGGATAGACTGGTTGCCTCCCAAACTTAGAGCTCTTTCTTCACAGCTCACCCCCGAGCAGAGATCCCTTTTTCTCTAGTGATAGAAATCCCTCTGAATCATCTTATATAATTTTTCTTTCCCCAGCTCGTTTCCCTTAACTACGTCTAGTTAATTCAAGATGTTGTATTCCTATTTTCCTATGCTTTCCCTTAGTTTCTTCGACAAACGTACCTTTAAAGCTAGCTTTTCTTCTTTCCAGTTTTATTCTACCCTGTTCCAGTAATTTCCTCTTTAATGAGATAATTTTTATATTTATATCTCCAACCTAATTTTAGTATTTAGTTTATTCCTTCCAAGAATTTTTGGAAGTCTGGAAAAGTCTTACAACCTTACCTGTTATGAAACCAGCTCCAAAAATAGAAGAAAAGAGACATAAATGCCTTAGAAATAGCCTCTTCGAGGGAGAAACCTTCAATACATTACATAAATGAACAATTCCTGGATGATAAAAATGACAAAACCTCCTCTCTATATATAGGAGACCATGGGGCCACAATGTAATCCTAGTTTGGCCATGATGTAATCCCAGTAGACCTAGAAATAATAATGTAAGGGCACAATAATAACAATATGGGGGTTACATGGGTACAATAATAACAATAAGGGGGTTACACTAAAAAAAATAAGGGACTATGCTAGTAATATAAGGACGTAACATGCTCTTCTCCTTCAAAAAGGTGTTGTCCTCAATGCTCAAGTAACTCTGAGTGCTTCTGTATAAAATTCTCATCTTCCCATGTAGAATATTTAGTGGGTAAGTTCTTCCATTTGAGGAGATACTCTGAAATTGATCAATTTTGTCGTTTTCGAGCTCTTGTTTCTGTGATTTCATTAGGTTCCAATATGGTTTTTCCTTCTTCATAGAGTTCTAGCAAGATTGTTTGAACTGGAATTTTGTCCCCTATAACATATTCTAATGATGAAACATGGAAAAATTGATGCACTCGCGAAGAAGAAGGAAGCTCCAATTTGTATGCCATAGTACCAATCTTTTGCAACACGTTATAAGGACCATAGTAATTTGGAGATAATTTATTATCCCTCTTAGCTAACTTGAGGAACATTTTATTGTATGGTTGTAGCCGTAAAAATACCGAGTCCCCCAAATCAAAACTTCTCTCACTGCGATGTTGATCTACCTGTTGCTTCATTTGATTTTGTGCCAAATTTAAGTTATCCTTTAAGAGTTAGAGAAATTCTTGTTGATGCTCGATGTTATCCTCCAGTTCTTGAACCCTAAAATTTTCCCTTAAATAATACGTGATGGATGATATCCATAAAGTGCCATAAATGGGGTCATTTTTGTTGTAGTATGCAAGGAAGTGTTATACCACCATTCAGCTAGAGGTAACCACTTGACCCATTTTTCTTGCTTATCGGATACAAAAAAACAAAGATATCCCTCCAAAAATTTATTCATTATCTCTGTTTGACCATCAGATTGAGGATGATAAGATGATCTATGAGCTATTTGAGTACCGAAACAAGAAATCAATTCCTTCAAAAAATTTCCTATAAAAATGGCATCTCATCACTTACAATAATCTTCGGGTTTCCATGTAGGTTTTGAATTGTTTCCATAAATGCGGTAGCAACTGTATTTGTTTTAAATGGATGAGATAATTCACACAACTGTACATACTTGGTAAGTCTGTCAACTAACACCATCATGACACTCCTTCCTTTGGACTTAGGTAAGCCGGTGATAAAATCCATTGAAATATCCTCCCAACGTTGACTTGGAATAGATAAAGGTTGTAGAAGACCTAGCATCTTAATTGTCTCAAATTTATTTTGCTGGAAAACCAAACATTCTCCCACAAACGTTTGAATATAAAATTTAAGGCCATCCCAAAAAAATTCTTTCTTGACCCTGTGGTAAGTTTTAAACAATACTGAGTGTCCTCCTAAAGCAGAAGTGTTCAATTCCAAAATAATGTTATGTTTTACTTGGGAATTATTGCAAATATATAATTGATCTTTGTACCATAAGGAATTATTTTTCCAAATAAATGTATCAGATGTACTAGGGTCTTGCTGCAACTTTTGAATGAGTGTCCACACTTCTTCATCCTTCTTCTATTCATCTCTTGCTTTGATTATCCAATCTAGTTGGATAATAGAAATGGCACAAAGCAATGCTTCCACCACTTCATCCTTTCTTGAGAGTGCATCTGCAACAACATTTAGCTTCCCTTTTTTGTGGATGATTTCAAAGTCATAACCCAACATCTTTGTGACCCATTTTTGCTACTTTTCTGAAGATATTCTTTGTCCCAAAAAGTGTTTAAGACCATCATGATCTGTTTTTACCTCTAAGTGTCTTCCCATTTGGTAATGTCTCCACTTCTTTAGTGCATGTAGTATTGTCAACATTTCCCTCTCATAAATAGCATTTTGTAAATAATTTCCTTTGATTTAAGGACTTTCAAAAGAAATGGGTCTTCCTTCTTGCATTAAAACATAACCGATTCCATGTTCTGAGGCATCACATTCCACAATAAAGGTTTTTGTGAAGTGTGGCGTAGTTAAGACTGGTGTTAGGCACATTTCCTCTTTAAGATGTGAAAAGGCCTTAGTTGCTTCAGGAGTCCATGAAAATGAATATTTCTTCAATAATGTTGTTATAGGTACTGCTATTCTCCCATAATTCCTAACAAACTTGCGATAATACCCTGTTAAGCCGAGAAATCCACGCAACTGATTTATGGTTGTGGGGAATTTCCATTCCTTAATGGATTTAATTTTGTTAGGGTCTACCTTAACACCCTCGTCAGATAAAATATGACCCAGATATTCCACCTCTTATACTCCAAAGAAACATTTGGATGTGTTTTCATATAATGTTTCTCCTCCAATAGTTTGAGCACCCTGTCAACATGTTGAACATGATCCTTCCAAGACCTACTATAGATTATTATATCATCAAAAAATTCTAGAACAAATTTTCTAAGGAAGGGATTGAAAATGGAATTCATCAACCCTTGAAATGTAGAAGGTACATTGGTAAGGTGAAAAGGCATGATAAAAAATTCATAACGACCCTCATGAGTTGGAAATTTTTTTTTTGGAATATCTTCAACCTTCATTTGAATTTCATGATATCGTGAATGAAGATCCAACTTGTTAAAATAAATTTCTCCATGTAATTCATCCAATAATTCATCAGTCACAAGAATGGAAAATTTATCTTTAATAGTAATATTATTGAGCTCCCTATAATCCGGACACATGCGCCATGTTGTATCATTCTTTTGCACCAATACTACTCGAGTAGACAAACAGCTTTGACTAGGTTAAATAATACGAACCTCTAACATTTCTGCAATCATACGTTCAATTTCACTCTTTTGGACATAAGGATATTTGTAAGGCCGAATGTTTGGAGGAACACTTCTTGGAATAAAATGAGTAGCATGATCATGATCATGAATAGGTGGGAGTCCTTCGTAATATCAAACACCTTGGAATGATTTTCCAAGACTTTTTGGACATCTGGAGAAATAGATGATTTGGATGTTGGAACTTCTAGTGAGCATAATTATGTAATTACGCCTTGTTGTTATTTCTTTAGAATATTTTTCATGACATTAGATCTTATTATACTTCCTAAATTCCCTTTAATACCTCGTAATTCGATCTCCTTTGCTTCCGAAAATTTTTTCAAGAAAATCTCTTGAAAAATAGAAGTTATCATCTCCAAAGAATTTAACCATTTTACTCCTAGTACAACAGCAAAACCTCCCATTGTGATGGAAAGCATTGGACTATTCAATACATATTCCCCCATTAATAGTTTGATATGATGGCATTTTCTAGAGAAATTTATAGTTCCTCCATTTGCAACCACCACTTGACATTCTGGTGTTGGGTATAAGAAACAATTCAATTCCTTGGCTACCTTACAATGAATAAAATTATGGGTACTACCTCAATCAATCAACACTATTACCTTTTTCTTCTGGAAATGTCCTTCTATCTTGAGAGTTTGAGGAGTGGTAATTCCTGCCAATGCATTACATGATATGTTTTGGCCTCATTTCTTCTTCTTCTAGGGTTGCTTCGTGGTGTATATCATCTTCTTATGAAGTTTCTTGTTCATTTTCTTCCTCCTCTTCACAATCTATGTAAAATAATTTCTTCTCGGCACACTTGTGGGCTTTAGTGTATTTTCTATCACAACTGTAGAAAATCCCTTTTTCAGTTTTTCCTTCCAATTTTTGTGGTGTCAATCTTGTAGGTTGTGGAAGCCTAAGGGTAGCAACACTTCCATCTTTATAGATGTGGGTAGTAGGCTTCCTTGTCACCAGAATTTTACATTCAATTTTTCTTTCCAACCTGAATGCCTTCTCTAATGAATCTGGTTCCCAAAAACAAACTTCATGTTGGATGTTATCCTTTAAAGTGATATGAAGACAACAATCTTGTGTTCCTCTAGAATATCATTCACCCTTAGATTCAATTTTTGGAAGTCCTCAATGTGCTTTGCCACTGAACCCTTTTGTTTGAGATTTATCAGTTGGCTAAAGAAGGTGTTGCTCTTTGCATCCTCATAATGTGATATAATTTCCTCCATAAAAATTGACCAGGTAATGATTTTTTTACGGGAGCAAAAACATCGATACCATAAAAATATAGTTTTTTCTAAATGTAAAGTTGCAATGCATACCTTTTGTGTGCTTTGTACATTATTGAGATCAAAATATCACACCATCTGTAGTATCCATGTTACGGGACCCTTGCCATCAAACTTCCTCATATCCATATTTTGAATATGGTGGTTCTTTAATCCAAAATTAGAGTTTATGAAATCACAATTAACATTTATTTTGTTCTCATCATGAGTTTTATCTACTATCTTTTCACCATTAGGAATCGTTTATTATATCAACTTTGACAAACCTTCCTTCAAACCTTTCATGTCTTCCTTCAAACCTTCCATTTTTTCTTCCATACCATTCTTCAAACCATCCATCGTAGCTTCCATGCCTTTATTCAAACCATCCATCTTACCTTCCATGCTTTTCTTCAAAACATCCATTTCAATTTTTGTTTCTCTTTGTGAGAGCGAATTTTGGTGCACTTTCTCTTGTAATTTTGATAGATCATGTTGCAATTCTTCATATTCATGAGTCATAGTAGAGTATTCTGAGGGCTTAATGTGTGTTGAATTATTTTTAGGAGGCATTTTAGAACCCAATACCGATATATATGCTCAATATGCCTTTGTAATGACTTAAAAATTATTTTTCAAACAAGACTTAGGCAATCTGAAAAAACAATACACACCTTTTTCATGATTTTGAGGAGCTCGATATGGAAATTGAATTATCTATGTGGTTTTAGATCTTCAATATTTGAAATTCAACCCTGAAGTGGCCCTCTGAAATTTCTTTCAAACGGCACAGTTCTAACCTAATTTTGATTCTTTAAGACACAATTATTCCCAATCTCCTACAATGACCTAATTATGGACTGGTTCAATAAAGCAACCTTGTATGACTTGCCTCGTGTCACTGTTTCCTTCGTCGTCTCTAAAATTGTTATAACAAAACCTAGAGTCCATGTTCTTGTGGCCACTTTCTATAGAATCTAAATCTGATGCTCAGAGAGAGAGTTATGATTTTTTTCCCACAGTCACCTCTTTGAGATGAAATTCGGGAGCCTAAAACAATCCTAACTTCCATAGATCATATCTCCCAAAATATTGCGAACCAAGAACTGAAATTTTGCGAAGATGTTACTCATGATTTATTCTTCGGAGTCTAAAACTTTCAGATTTTGAGCCTTCATACAAAGAATATTATACCTAAAATTCCACGATGACCTGTTTGGAGCAGCGAAACCCTAGAATCCAAAGCTCTCATACCAAATGTTATGAAACCAACTCCAAAAATACAATAAAAGAGATATAAATGTCTTATAAATAGCCACTTTGAGGGGAAAACCTCCAATACATTACATAAATGAATAATTCTTGGATGATACAAATGAAAAAACCTCCTCTCTATATATAGGAGTCCATGGGGCCACAATGTAATCCTAGATGACCTAACAATAATAATGTAAGGGCATAATAATAACAATATGGGGGTTATAGGCGCACGAAAATAACAATAAGGGGGTTACACTAACAAAAATAAGGAGCTATACTAGTAATATAAGGACATAACATTATCCATCGTCATGGATTGGGTTTCCAGATCTCTAATCATAACCTAGTCATTACACATAAGATTTCATTTTATTTTAATAACTTGAAAAAATAAAATAAATCTACATAATTGTTTTCATTTGGGGTCCACTATACCCTTTTGGACTTGTTCAAATGTCTAATAAAAATATAGAAACCCAGGGATATTGCATATTCCCCCTCTAAAAGAAAAACACCGTCCTAGGTGTTGGAAAAGCATAATAAAACAAAATCATTTTTTAAACAGTGATGTGTATTTTTCCATCATATTTTCCTCTTGCTCCCAAGTAACCTATTCGGGTGCAAAGTGCCTTCACTACACTTTCACCCTGGCCACTGTCCTATTCCGGAGCTCAATTTCTTCTGGCGCCAATATTTGAAGTGGCTCTCAAAGGAATCCCCCTTTTGGTTCCACCTATATCACATTCCAATCAATAACCTGAGTAGTGTGATACACATATTTTTCAATAATGAAACATGAAGTACATCATGGATGTTAATGTGACTAGGAAAAGCAAGTTTATATGCAATTGGTCCAACCGTTTCCAGCACTTCAAAAGGTCTGCAGTAAGGTGGGGCTAGTTTTTCACATCTTCCAGTGTGTAAAGTACTCTTATCAGGCTTAACCCTTAGGTAAACATGATCACCCACACTAAATTCTCTATGAATTCTATTTTTGTCTGCATAACTTTTCTACCTGTCCTGTGCTGTTTTGATATTCTGCTGAATTTTCTTCACAACTCTTTCCTTTTCCGACAAGGCTTCTGGACCAAGTATTATTTTATCTTCGGGTTGACTCCAACTTCGATGGGTATGGCAATTTTTTCCAGAAATTTCTTCAAAGGGACTCATCTTTATAGAAGTTTCGTAGCTATTTTTATAGGAAAAATTTGTTAAGCATAGAAAGTCCTCCCACTTTGTTGGTCTATTCATGACATACATCCTTAACATGTTCTCCAAAATCTTATTTGTTCTTTCATTTTGGCCATCACTTTGGGGATGGCAGGAAGTACTAAAATTTAATTTGGTACCATTGCCTCTAAAAAAACTCCTCCAAAAAGTTGCGGTAAACTTTGCATCTCCATCTGAATTGATCATCTTCAGAATACCATGCAATTTTAAAATCTCCTTCATAAATACATTTGCTACTTGAGTTGTACCAAAGGTACACTGTACATGTATAAAGTGAGAAACTTTAGTCAAAGTATGCACTACAACCATGATAGAGTCATGTTGGTATCTAGTCCTTGGCAAACCAGTAATAAAATCCATGGAAAATGACTCCCACTTCCATTCTGGGATAGGGAAAGGATTCAACAACCCGGCTGGATGTTGATGTTCCACCTTTACTTGTTGACATTCGATACATCTCACCAAGTGATTAGCCACATCCTTTTTCATACCAAGTTAGAATAGATTCTTTCTTAAGGCTGAAATTAATTTCTGGTATGTTGGATGTCCAGCACAGGGTATTTTATGGTATTTATCCAAAATATCTTTCTTTAATGAGTCTACATCAGGAATCTATAATATGTGTTTATAATAAATCAGTCCTCTCTAGCTCTGTGTATAACCTTTTATCTGTTTTTTCAAGATTTTTGACTGAATTTTTTCATATTTTTGATCTTGTCTCACTACTTCTTGTATCAGTCCTTCTATGTCAAAGTTGGCACTACTTCCAACATTACTCACACTTTTCCTAGAATTTCTTCTTAATGCATTCGCAATCTTGTTTTCCTTCCCCTTAATATGTTTTATTTCCATGTCAAATTCACTAAGGAAAGACAATCAACTAGCTTGACTAGCATTCAAATCAGTTTTTGTTAAGAAATACTTTGAAATAATGTGATTTGTAATTAATATAATCTTTTTCCCTAAAAGGTAATGTATCCACATATTTAAATCATGTATTATAACAAAAAGTTCTAAATCATAAACACATAATTATTTTCATGTTTCTTGAGTTTTCTTGATTCATAGGCTATAAGAGAGTTTTCTTGAAGTAGCGCTCCCCGTAATCCCTCTCCATAAGCATCTGCGCACACTAAAATTTCCTGATCTGGATCAACAATCTTTAAAATAGGTGTTGCTGTAAGTTTCAGTTTTAGGTGATCAAAACTATTTTGACATTTTTCAGTCCATTCAAACTTAACTCCCTTCCTTTGTAGAGATGTAATAGGGTAGGCTAGGGATGAAAATATTTCTACAAATCTCCTATAATATCCTGCGATTCCCATGAAGGATCTCACAGAAGACATATTAGTAAGAACATACCACTCCCTTATTGATTTTATCTTTTCTGTGTCCAGTACTAATCCCTTCTTTGAAATTATATGACCCAAGTATTGAATTTTATCTTTGAAAAATTCACATTTGCTAAATTTAGCATAAAAATTATTTTCTCTAAGTGTTTGTAAAAAAACTTTAAGGTGTTACTTAGGCTTCTCTTCATTCTTTGAATAAATCAGAATGTCACTAATAAATACTAGTGCAAATTTGTCCAAGTACCCAAATGGTAGGACAAAAAACTCAGAGTGTCCATACCTAGTTAGTAATGCAGTTTTACTTATATCTCCATCTTTAATTCTTAGTTTGTGGTAGCATGTCCTTAGATCAATTTTTGAAAATATTGTTGCTCCTCTAACTTGGTCAAAGAGATAATCTATCCTAGGTAAGTGATATAGCTCTAGACATTGGTGTTACTCTAGGGACTAGGTCAATTCAAAAATCAATTTATCTCAGAGCGGGCAGATGAGGAATTTCATCTGGAAACACATCTTTATATTCTCTAATAACATGCAATGTCTCCAAAGTATTCTCTTCTAGTTGTTGTCCCAATTCCTCTACATGCACAAAATACACTTGGCAACCCTTTTTAGGAATTCTGTTCAACTGAACTGCTCAAATTTGTCTCACAGATATGGATTTGGGTTTTCCTTTTACTATGACAGGTTTTCCCTCCCCATTTATGCAATGTATAGTTTTGTCTAAGAATTTTAACATGGATTTCTATTTATCTAATAAATCCATTCCTACCAGTACATTATAGGACCCTAAATGTAGAATATTTAGATTTAGTTCAGTTTGGTATCCATTCAGATTTATGGCTTCCTGCAGTAACTTATGAGTCACTTTCATTTTTTTACTTGTGGATAACTGACATAACCATGTTTGCTAAAACTTTTCTCACTTTAAGTTACATTTTTCTACCGTTTGAGGGCTTATATAACTTAAATATGCACCTGGATCTATTAAAACAGAAAAGGGTTGGTCAAGAATCATACCTTCTAGTTCAACCATAGTGGACCGGTGTTCTGCTTGACGATCTTCCACGATAGCACTGATTTTAGGGATGTTTCTTGCCACATCATTTATATTACTTTATTCTCTGACTACTTGTATGGATTGGATGTTTCTGTGGGGACAATCCCTTAGTAAATTAGGTTCTCCACAACCCCAACACTTTATAGGTTCTCTCATTTTAACAGTCCCTTCTCTTTTACTGTTTCCATTCATCTTCTTGGACCCCATTTGCGATTGAGCTGGTTGATTTTATCCACTATTTTTGAACTTCTTTCTTTGGTAATTTCTCCCAAAGTTCTTCAAATATGCTAGTTTTTTTTCTCTTTCCACTAGAGTCACCCTTCTCTTTGTTTTGTGAGTTCTTTGCTTGTTCATTTTTTCCTTTAAATTTTTGGTAACATAATCTTGCCTTACATACCACCTCATCCATGGTCTTGGGATTGTCAAACTCTATCTTTTCCTTTTATATAGTAGGTAGACAGTTTAAGACATGTTTTACCTTTTCCTTCTACTCCATTATATAAGGTACATAGTGTAGCATATTGGTGAATTTGGTTACAAATTAATCAATAGTAAGATGTCCCAATCTAGATTCATGAAAATATTTGTATTTATCATCATACTATCGTTCATTCAAATATCTATTTTTGAATTTGATTTGGAAATCTTCCCATGTTACAGTTTTGTCATCTATAACATGAACCATCTTGGTTTCTTCCCACCACAAGGTAGCCTTCCTTAGCTCTCAAGTTATTTTTGTATTTGTAAACCTGAAAGTTCTTTACCATATTCAGAATCCACGCTTTAGCATCTTCCTCCTTCTCTCCATCATAGGAGGAAGGCTTTATTTTTAGGAATTAACCTTGCAATTCTATATTCCTCCTAGAATGATGTCTAGAGGCATCATCTTCCTCAGAATATTCTGAGTGATTTACTTTTCCTTTGCTCTTCCTTCCAAAATATTCACTTTTGCGACTATTTGGGAGGTAAATTCTCTTATTAATCTATCTTGCTCTTCGTTGGCTAAGGATAGCCTTTCACTATGGTTTTTCAGTTGTATCATTTCTCTTTGCATTCGATGAAACATAGCCAGAAATGGAGCACTTGGATCTGCTAGATTTTCTTCACCACCCATATCCACATACAAATTTTGCCCTTCTCTCATGGTTTGCATCTATATACTTCAGCACTGTTTCACTGTACATAACTTTAAACATTAGTAAAAATTAAATTTAACACAACAAGTTACAGTAACATAATTTTTCTGGTCTGAGCACACATTTTTTCCCAGTGTTTTAACTTGGGCTCTAATACCATTTGTAACACCTCTCATCTCTATTTTTTTTTTTTAACCATAGTCATATCCAAAATTACAATCTATAGTTAACTTATCATTCACCACATTCTGACGAAATTTTGTTACTAATAATTCATTATACCATTGTTTTTTAATTCATAATCATTACAGTCTCGCACTTTGCCACTATATCAATTTACACTTGTCTTCTTACTTCAGATTTGACTTTGGTATTAATAAGTTTTCCATTTTTTCTTTTTATAGAAACATTCCTATTATTGTTTTACATTCCACTGTATGTTCTAACCCTTAACCACATGGTTTATATTAATTAATTGACACTAGTCAGTAAATGGTTACCTTTTTCCCTTTCCAGCATCATGCATATATCATAATACTTTGGGAATAGATTTAAGACACCCCTATAATCATGTTGACTCACTCCACATACATGGTCACTCCCTTCTTAGTTGTATTAATAATGGTAGGATATTTACAACTATGTTCAACCAT
Organism: Pinus albicaulis; assembly: GCA_034641835.2. Classification (NCBI taxonomy): domain Eukaryota; kingdom Viridiplantae; phylum Streptophyta; class Pinopsida; order Pinales; family Pinaceae; genus Pinus; species Pinus albicaulis. Next base: position 1,330,410,827 of record CM076584.1, on the reverse strand, counting down.
ATTACCTTAATTTATCTATCTTACTTAAGATACTAGAATAATCTAAACTATCCTCAAGCATGTTTATTACTATTGTAGGTTTACTATATTTTTTTTCTTCACTTTGCCACTATGTCAATTTACACTTTTCTTCTTACTCCAGACTTGACTTTAGTATTAATAATTTTTCCATTTTTTATTTTTATAGAAACATTCCTATTCTTATTTTACATTCAACTATATGTTCTAACCCTTAACCACATGATTTATATTAATTAATTGACACTAGTCAGTAAATGGTTACCTTTTTCTCTTTCCACCATCATGCATATATCATAATACTTTGGGAATATGATCTACGACGCCCCTATAATCATGTTGACTCACTCCACATACATGGTCACTCCCTTCTTATTTGTATTAATATTGATACGATATTTACAACTATGTTCAACCATATTACCTTAATGTATCTATCTTACTTAAGATACTAGAATAATCTAAACTATCCTAAAACATGTTTATTACTATTGTAGGTTTACTATATTTTGTTTCTTCAAACTATGTATATACTCGTCCAACACTTCTAACTTTAAAATCATGATAATTATACAAGCGCTTCTCATACACGTATTTATGTGTATTCATTCCACTATTAAACTAATGAAATTTCTTTAAAACTCATGTACATTATATGTTAATGTGGCTATTTACGTGGCATCATGATGAGTAATCCTTCACTATGCAGTTACACCTTGTACCTTGAGTATTTTAATTCGACTTTCAAAAAATATTGTCAATAACTATTGTATTAAGAAATCCTTTCTAACTATCTTTTCCATCGATTAAATTATTAATTGTTTAATAAAATTCGTACTTCTATCGTAATCCCAAAATCGACAGTCAATCCGGCTTAATATGTTGATTTACTATTGCAATTATGGAAATGAACTGCATCACATGGGTCCTGGTTGTAAACTTCAAGATGCGAGAAACCTCCTTCATTCCCAGATCTTAAACATCTGGACGACGTAGATAAATTCTGGTTTAGGGTTTGATGATCAATAAAGGTTTTCATTTTTGGCACGAAGGTTTATTAACTCAATTCACTGATATTGAGATTGTTTTTCTTCTTTGGGAAAAATTTTCTTTCATTACTCGAAATGATCTCTGTAAATAGCGTGAGTGTATTCAGGACTCATTTCTTTCATCTCGATGGAGACTTCTACAATCTTATACGGACATTACCGACAAGTTAATTCCAGGTATATCGTTTTATATTTCTCATTGCGTTTTTACTGTCAACATTTTTGTTTCTGAGATGTTGCTTGTTTTTTGTGTCCATATACTCATTTATCAATCATATTTACTTTTAAATTATTTTTTTATAGTGGAGTCGAGAAACGTGTTCTCCCATTTCGTAAATGAGTTCCACTTCCTAAGAATTTTCTGGCAAATCGTTACTAACTCTAGCATTCACTATTGTTGCTAATTCAGATCCTCTTTTGTTTCCTTTGCCATTTGTGGTGAAATTCATTTCATGTTGTACCACTCCCCTTCCGCTGGTACACATCCCCATTCGTCTACTTTGTGTACACTCAGGAGAGTATAGTAGCGAGGTTGGCCTTTAGCTACGTTTTTGTGAACATTTTCCATTGTTACATTCTTCAGATATACCAAGGAGATATGGGTATGTTTCCTTCTTTCTATTCTACTATTTCAAATTAGTCATCATTATAGTCTGGTTTTGAAATCTAGGGTTTCATTTTATGAATGCACCCTTGTTTAATTTTGGTAATTATATCCATCAGATAACAGTCACATTAATATTTTGTTTTGACACTTGTTCATGTACATTTCTGGGGTGCTACATTCTTGCTTTAATCTATTTAAAAATACCATTAAGGTAGTTTCGATAGGTCTCATTATTGGTTAAACAATAATGGCATTTTTCTCTAAAATGCAGAGACATCCCGGTTAGCAGGCGTAATTTACCCAACGCAGATGGGTGTTGAACTACCTCTTGTCATTTATGGTAGTTCCAATCTAGAACGTCCTAACCTCATGGTAAGTACGAGTAATATTATGGTTTATTTGCACACCAGTTTTGGTTTCATTTACAGCACCAATAATTTTTTTATGTATTTAAGTATTAAAATCAGTAAAAGTTTTCTTATTCTCATCCCAGAAGCTTCATCCTGTAGGAATTCCTTTCATTTTTTGTTTATGCTTAATCCTCATTAGTTGTAGATTTTTTTTTCTATCCCCACATTTTATTGTTGATTATGTGAATTTCCATATATATCTTATGTTTTTATTTAATTCACCTTTATCTTTCATTTTAGTTCGAATACGAAGATACAGTTCTATAAGGTAACTATACCACTGCTTTTTCCTTTATATCCTAGGCATTTTATTTATACATCTATTTATTTCTTCTACTTATTCATTCTCAATTCTGACTCTGGTCTCGGTTTACGTAGGTATGATTTGAATTCACAATCATGCCAAGCATCCCATGCTCTTATTTATTTAATATTAATACAATATTCATTCTCTTGTCAGGGTTAGTTGAACGCCTGTCAACTCTATGCAATAATTGCATGGTTTTTATTTTTCTTTCATTTACCTTTCCAACTCTATTTACGAACAAGGAATTATCTGTATGAACTTCTGTTTACAAACCATTCTAGTTTTATTTAGTAATACTCTATACTTTATGTATTTGTAAAGATGAACTGTGGATATGTCCCTACAATATGGATACCTCTAGTTCACCAGAGTAATATTAAAGGTTCTATGTATAGATTTTCCTTTTTTTTATATTGAGTACCATTTTTATATATTTGTTATATTTGCACAGTGTGTAAACCATCAATACTCTTATTTCTATTAAAAAGAACAATTTTGATGGATACCTCTCAGTAATATGGTTTAACATGTTTTCTTTATTACTCAATATAAAATTAGTAAATTGTGGTATATAGCCTCATTTATTCCTAAAGAAGAATATTATTGTAACTCTTAGCAGAATATATTCTATTCACTTATAAATTAGATTCACCTACAATGTGAGAACAATTTATTTTTCAAAGTTACTTTGAATTTCTGCTTTTTAACATAAGAATAAAATTATGTCATATGTATGTAAGTATATTCTCTATCTATTTAGTCCAGTGTTGGTTTATAATTCTCTAAATAGTACATAAATATTTAACTATAAAGTACATCATATATTTTACAATACAATATCTACCTATTCCATTTATGTCTATTATTTTATGTTTCAAATTTATTTTTAAATGAACTGTAAAGTTTGATAAAGGCATACTATAATAACTAATTTAAGGAAATGTCAATTTCCTCTGAGGTACCTAACTTCATAACTAAACCCATTACTGGGTTTTAGAAATTCTCAGAGCTAGTCCTCTATAGGTTATGTTTTTACAATAATACAAAACAAACTATTTTCCTTATAGTTATTTCTGGTCAATGTACAAACCTTAATTTTTTTAAACTAACTCATCTAAGTTTAACAATATAAACTAAAAATAATTTACGAAAGTTCATGCTGATCTCACTACTTGACCTTTTAATAAATCATCACAAGAATAAAATATAATTAAAAAACAAATCAAATTAATTGTGCATACCACTTAGGATAGACTAGTTGCCTCCAAACCTTAGAGCTCTTTCTCTATAGCTCACCCCCGAGAAGAGATCCTTTTTTCTCCAGTGATAGACAACCCTTTATCTATGCTAAATTAGCTTATTTATGCTTGCTTTACCCAGCCTATTTCCCTTAACTCCATCTAGTTAATTCAAGATGTTGTATTATTTTTTTCTTAGGTTTTCCATTTGTTTCTTCCACAAAGGTACTTTTAAAGCTAGCTTTTCTACTTTCTAGCTTTATTCTACCTCATCCCAGTAATTTCCTCTTCACTAAGGTACTTTTTAGATTTTCATCTCTAATGTAATTTTAGTATTTACTTTATTACTTCCAATTATTTATGGAAGTTTGGTAAAGTCTTACAACATTATCCATCTTCATGGATTGGGCTTCGAGATCTCTAATCATAACCTAGTCATTGCACATAATTTTATTTTTATTTTATTAACTTGAAAAAATAAAATAAATCCACATAAATTTTTCCATTGGTGTCCACTGTACCCTTTTGGACTTTTTGAAATTTCTAATAAAAGCATAGAAACCTGGGGGTATTACAAGATTGTTTGCAAAGAAATATACGATTAGGTTTTCCATAGATTGGGTTGCTTTAATTGACACAATCATCAGTTATTCTATTATGAATTGGGTGAACATTTTGTCTGATAATTTGGCCAAAAATATCATGGATTATATAAGTAAAATAAGTGTTTCCTAAATGGAAATACCCCCCTTCTACATGAATGCTTATACTATGGATGCAATTTTATTTTGTTTAAGTTTTCGTGTCATGGGATGGAAACGGACAATGGAAGACCCCACTCCAATACATATTGACGACAAATCCCTTTGGGAATCTAATTTTCATTTACATTTTTATAAAATTTTCAATGGACTCATGTTACCTATGTAGTAGATTATCTTGAATGAGAAATCCCCTAGGATTTCTAAAGAGGCTAGCACACACATTTTTCCCATTTCTAGATGGTTTTCCGAAGAGAATTTCACCTATATAAAATTTTTTGAGATTAATGCTTCTCCCATGTTCTACCTTATTGTGTTTGTGATAAGCTCCTAGATAGGGAAATCACTTGCCAAGTTCACAGATATACTGAAAAATGCATCAAGTCAACTCAGTAAAAATGACTTTGAAATTTTCCAAGAATATAGAAATAAGAGGCTGGAAAGAATTCCTTTTGATTTATTGTTTATTTAAAATTTCAACAGAAAAAATATAAGCATTAGCCTGGATAATGAAACCAAAGACATGTCTGAAGATGAATCCCAAGAAAAATATGATCATGAGTCACAAAAATCACAACATAATTTTCATAACCCAGATCACTCTGATAATGAATCTGAGAGAAAGAATGAGAGCTGAGATCAAATAATTGATAAATTGATCAAATGCATTGAAACACAAAAAAAGGAGAGAGTAATGGAGCTTGATCATATTCTCAATAAGTTCAACATATCCAAAATACACCTATCTAGACAAACAATTCTGAGCTAAAACATTTGAAGAATGAATGGGAATATTTTCCAAGGCACTACAAACACTACAACCAAAGCCTAATATTGATGAATCCATAAGTTTTAAAATTCCCAAACATTCAAATAATTTAGTGGAAACTTCAGTTCCTTTAGAGTAGGTACATGAATTTCATGATCAATAGATCATTCTGGCCTACCCTGCAGAGAAAGTTGTTTTACAGATTGAAGTGATACACTCACTTGATGTATTCTACGGTCCCAATCATAAGTTTGTAGTTAAGAGAAGAAAGAGGAGAAGAATGGATGAAATAATTTAAAATATTATGAATCAATATGTTTACATTCTATGGTGTTAAACACACACATGGTGTATGAGGAAAGATAAACACACACATAGAAAGATAGGCATTTGTTGCTCATATTATTCACCATAGATGTACATTTATAATACAGTGGTATGACCCCTGGATTCATCTTCCAAGGTCACTTGGAATCCTTTGTGACTCTTCACCTTCCACACCTACCCGTGGAGGATTAGGTGTTCAACATTACCCCCCTTAATCTGAAGGGGAATGTGTGAGTCCAAAAATAGAACTGTAATACAAATCTGCAAAATCTGCATGATAGCACTTAGGCTGAATAAGCTCTTTGAAATGTTGACATAAAGAGGTGGTTTAAGGATGACCACAAACACTATAATGGAACGCTTATTCCAGTTTCCATAACTCTTCCAAAACTGGCAAGAAGATGAGGGCTTGTTCTAGAGGAAGTATCCCTCATATTTGAAGAGGGAGACCTTAAACCTAAAGGAAATGAAGTCTACAACCTGTAATGGTTTAAGGATGACCACTAACACTGGAATGCTTGATCCATTTCCTGGAACTCTTCCAAAGATGGCAAGAAGCTGAAGTCTTCTGATAGAGGAAGTGTTCTGAAAGAGGAAGAATATCAACCTCACATGGATGGTTTAAGGCTGTTCATCAACCAAAGGCATGCTCATGGGCATCCGTGTCTCTGGCTACAACTCTGAATCTATAATGATGAATTTTGGCTCAGGCTCGCTTGAGCTTTTGTGTCTCTGGCTACAATATTGAATATGGAATGAGAGATTCTGGCTCAGGCTCGCTTGATGTGGTGTCGAAGCTTGTATATGACCACCATTTCCCCTCCTATCAGGTACAAGGTGAGATGATGGCTAAAAATCAACTGCAATATTGTTCAATATTGTAGAACAAGTTCTGACATGCGACTTAAACATCTTCTTGGCTATTGATAACCATTGCCAAGAAGTAATCCATCCAAGATGAATCTTTGCTCTTGCAGGAGGCTTGTTTCTGAAGCATCTGTGTGAAGAATGGGTGTGCTGAACACAATGCTTGCATGGGTGAAGATCAAAACAATGATCTTTCATATGGCTAACTCGATCACAGTGTTGGAATTTTATAATTTTTTCTTGTTTTTTCTGTGGAAGAGGAGAGGGATCTGGAACAACTGCAGGTGAACTGTCATAAATAAATTCGGCACTCTAAAATTCGATGGGCTTGGAGTAGTCTAAAATATGAAAGGACAACTCCTTGTCATATCCAAGCCCTACTCTGTGTTTGTTGTGGACAAGTTGTTCCCAAGTTCTGATGATGGGCTTGGGAGGTGCAGGCTGAGCTGCTGCATCTGCATGTAAATCGGCTCGTGTACAAGGAACTAAATGTGAATCGACTGCAACTTTATATTCTTACTGCTGATGAGAGTCCTTCTCAATTTTCTGAACAGAAATAGGTTCAAAATGGTGACTCTTTTACTGAAGTTCATCTTGTTGAAGCTGAGACTCCAATTGCAAAAACTAAATCTTGTCTTGTGCATCTTGCAAGAAATTTTGAATATTAAAAAGAGCATTCTTGCTCATTTTTACCATATCATGAATAGTGGAATGAATGAGGTTATTTAACAACTCTAATACATCACTGATTTTAGCCATTTTTCTCAACAATTTAGGCTCAAGAAATAAAGAGTGTAGGATTCAACCGATAATGCACCCATTTACAATGTGATTCAACTTACTTTCAAAAAAGTACAAATGAATTCAAAGAAAAAACTCTGCTACTCAATTTATGAAGGGTCTCAAGGTGTAGACTTGGCCATCTCACCAGTAAGCAACAATGACTCACATCATAGAATTATTCAACAATTTCTCAACAACTCAAAGTTACACTTCAAAGACTCACTGCAACTATGAACTAAGAAGCAATACCTACTCACAATGTGACTGCAAATATTTTGTAAATGTGCAGCAAAACCCACTGTGAAATAACCCTTTAAGGCAAATTATTTCTCTCTTCTTCAAAGAATCATTTTACACAAACAAATCTAATTCAAAAAATATATATTCACAAGCTTGGATGCTTTAGTATCGATGAGCAGATGTTCTTTAGCTTGCTATATTACCTCACAATAAAGACGAAGGAAAAATTATGAGTGAATTTATGATACCACTGCTATTTTGAAAATGATGACCAATTTTTGACATTTTCCTTCACATATTTCAGAGAGCCATGCTTCTATACATTCCAAAAATATTGGTCACTTTTTCATAAAACACAAACATCACTTTTTACTATATATAAAATCCATTTATCCATCTACTCATATACCATCTCCTCTCTCTTTCTTTTTTTTTTTTTTTTTTTGAAAACAAAAATGGGAAAAAAGAGAGGTATTATCTGGGGGAGGTGATTTACGGGAAAGATGACTACTAGGGTAGGTGAAATATGGGGGAGGCGACTATTGCGGGAGGTGAAACTGTAAAAAAAAATGAATTTATGGCTAAAAAATGAAAATGAAGTGAACAAAGAGGATCTGCGTGGGAGTGCAAGTGAAGGGGCGGGGTTGGGAGTGGGGATCATGGGAAGTTGGAGGGAGAAGGTCAAAAGGGGGAGGGGATATCATCCGGGGGGAGGGGAGGGGAGTGAGCGAGGAGTGAGGGGGTGAGGGCGAGAGGTGAGGAAGTGAGGAGTGAGTGCGGGTGGGGAGGGAGGCCCCAGTGAGAGAAGATGGAGAGAGTCATGGGAGGGGAGGGCGACGGGTCAGCGAGGTGGGCGAGTGTTGCAGCAAGGGGTGAGTGAGTAGGCTGAGTGCTGTGAGGAATGGTTGGGTGTGCAAGAAAAGAGCGAGTGTGAGGGACTAAAATATGCACAGAGAATGGGAATGAGAATACTTTGTAGAATTTGCAATGAAAACTTACAGAATTCATTGTAAAACTTAGAATTTTTGAGAATGCTGAATGGTAGGAGTAGTAAAAAAATTTCCAGGAGCAGTAAAAACTGAATGTAGTAGGGAGAATTGAGAAAACCTACAGACTTTAAAATGCACAAACTTTCAAATTTATGGATATGGCAGTACACAACATTGTTTTTCTTACAAAAATAATTTCTGAATATAGCAAAATAATGAACCCAACAGAATAATTTCTGAATACTACAAAAAATATTTCTATAATTTTTGAATGCTACAAAAAATGATTTTTGAATGATGTAAAATTGCACAGGATTTTTTCTGAATGCAACGGAATAATTTCTGAATGCTGCAAAAATGCACATATTTTTTGCGGTTTTACACAGGCCACAAAAACAAGTGGGTCACACAAGGTTGATATGGTTATGAATGTATCAATGCTGATACCATGTTAAACATGCACATGGTGTATGAGGAAAGATAAAAACACACATACAAATATAGGTATTTGTTGCTCATATTATTCACCATAGATGTACATTTATAATACAATGGTGTGACCCTTGGATTCATCTTCCAAGGTCACTTGGAATTCTTTGTGACTCTTCGCCTTCCACACCTACCCATAGAGGATTAGGTGTTCAACATATGGAAATACCCTTTGGCTGATCCTTGAAAACATTTAACTAAGTTATCACAATACACAGGTGCATATGCTACCACCACCATTGATAAAGCCACTGAGGTGCAACTTTTACTGAAGTAAAAAGAAGAAAAAGTACAAGAGTTGGAGAGACTATTAGAACAAGAAAAGTTTAACTGCAGCAAGTAGATGGAAATGGATATGTCTCAATTTCTAAAGGATTTTGAAAGAATGAATTTGCAACACTAGGTGTAGATTACAGAGAAAGAAATGCAACTTTAAGCAACAATGGAAAAATTGAAAAGCCAACTTCAAGTTGTAGGTTTTAACCATGAATAGAAATTATCTACACACGAATCTTATAACAAAAAATAAACAATAGCGAGAGCATAAACCATAAAACAGATAAAAACAGAGATTTTCCCCTGCATCCCAAATCGGGATGACCAGCTTGATTTTTCATTATTTTCCTTTTAGTGATACAAAACATATATATACATGTCGAAGCATACATGAACCCTATTCTATTAACCCTAGATTACAACATAACCATAGTTCCCTTGACCGAATCTACAAAAATACAATCAGCCGAAAACCATCGTACCCCAAAACCATGTGCAAAATCATGCACAAAACCATGGGCGTGGACTACCCACCGGAAATTAAAGACCAAAATATTTTCGTTGGGGTACTACCACAGACCCCTTGCACCCAGCGGAAAGGGGGGGCTATCGCCCCCCCTCTTATCCCCCTGCACATGCTTAGTTGTGGAATGAATATAATACATACCCAACATTCTCCCACTTGTTGTTTTCTTTCCGCAGGGGGCCACAAGAGAGCTTAGTCATTGGCCCAATTCTTCAACACCCATTGTTTCTCTACACCAAGAGAAATTTTGAGTGCTCACAGACTTCGTCAATGCATCTGCAACATTCTCCAAAGTGTCCACCTTTACCAGAAACACCATTTTAGCCTCAACCATATCTCTAACAAAGTGATACTGAACATCAATGTGCTTTGTCTTTGAATGATAAGTAGGGTTCTTAGCCAATAAAATTGCACTTTGGCTATCACAGTCTATCCTTATAACTTGTTGTGCCAACCCCATACTTGAACACAATCTCTGCAACCAAAATGCTTCCTTGCTTGCATGAGTGGCTGCTATGTATTCTGCCTCTGTAGTTGAAAGAGCCACTATAGACTATATTTTACTCATCCAACCGACTGAACCTCCAAATAGGCTAAACGCATACCCACTTGTAGATCTTCTTTGGTGCAGATCTCTAGCCCAGTATGCATCAAAAAAGCCACGAATGTTCAACATTATTTCCAATCCTAGTCTTCCCTGGTAGCACAATCCATGATCACTAGTGCCACGTAAATATCTAAAAACCCTCTTCATTGTTTCCAACGCTCCTTCCCTAGGTTTGACATAAACCTACTCAATACTCCCACTGCATGTGCAATGTCTGGTCTAGTACAGACCATTTCATAAATCAAGCTACCCACTACACTTGCATATGAAACAAGGGACATATCCTCCTCCTCTTCTTGTGTCTTGGGACACTATTCAGCAGATAAATTTACAACTCCAGGAATAGGAACATTCATTGGTTTACTATCATGCATATTGAACCCTTGCAATATAGTCTCGAGATACTTCCTCTAGTTTAACTAGAGCTTCCTCTTTGCCCGATCTCTCTTAATTTCCATGGCCAAAATATACTTTACAACATCAAGATCCTTCATTTTGAATTTGGAGAAAAGTTGGGTCTTCAGATCTTGGATAATTTATTTTTCATTTCCAATCAACAACATATCATCCACATACAAGACCAAGTAAATAAAATGGTCACCAATTAATTTAAAAAAAAAACAGTGATCCTCCTTGCTTCTAGTGAAGCCAAGTCCCCGTATATAGGTATCAAGTTTCTGATACCACATCCTTGGTGACTGTTTTAACCCATACAAAGACTTCTTCAACCTGCATACTAGTTATTTCTTACCCTTCACCATAAAGCCTTCAGGTTGCTTCATGTAGATCTCCTCCTCTACATCCCCATGAAGAAATGTTGTCTTCACATCCATCTGTTCTATCTCAAAATCAAATGCAACAACAACAGATAAAAGTAATCTAATAGAAGTAGCTTTGGAAACAGGAGAAAAAATATAACCAAAATCAATTCCCACCACCTGGGAACAACCCTTTGCTACCAACCGAGCTTTGTACTTCTCCACCTTGCCTTCTACATTCATCTTCTTTTTAAACACCCATTTTCTCCTGATGGGCTTCCTTCCAGCCGACAACTCCACCAGATCCCATGCCTCATTTTTGTGCAAGGATGCCATTTCATCAACCATGGCCTCCTTCTAGAGTTTTCCATCCTCTAAATATACCGCCTCCTTGATAGTTCTAGGATCATCATCAGTTATAGTTAAGGAAAAATTTGAACAGAAAGAAGATGGACTATACCTTTCTAGTTGTCTTCTTTCCCGAGCTAATCTTCTCACAGCTGGAGTTTGTGGCTCTTCCCCTTCTGAGTCCTCTTCTGTTGTAGAGTTTGATTCATCCTCCTTTAGCTCAAACTCTATATTCTCACGTTCATTTGGTATAACTTCATGTTTAACAACATCTTTCACCTCTCTAAACACAACATCTCGGTTGTACAGAACCTTCCTTGTTTCTGAGCTCCAAAGCTTGTAACCTCTTAAACCATCCGTATACCCAATAAAGATGCACCTTTCAAATTTATTATCCAACTTGGTCCTTTTCTGCTTTAGAAAATGTACATATGCATCACATCCAAATACCCTTAGATGTGAAAGAGAGGGTTTCTTACTAGTCCATACCTCATGTGGAGTCTTATCCTCCAACACTAATGAAGGTGATCTTCTAACCAGATAGCATGCAGTCTCCACTACGTCTGCCCAGAATTCTTGTCCTAACCCGGTACCACTGAGCATGCTTCTTGCATTTTCCATCAGTGTTCTATACATTATTTCTACAACATCGTTTTTTTGAAGTGTGTATGGAGTAGTCTTCTGCCGTGCTATACCACACTTCTTACAAAACTCTTCAAATTCCTTCTTGCGGAACTCTCCACCATTATCTGTCCTCAGCGCCATTATCTTCTTCTCTGTCTAGCTTTCCACTAGAGCCTTCAAATTTTTACATATGTCAAAGACTTCAAATTTATTCCTCAAGAAATATATCCATGTATTCCTTGAGGAGTCATCTATGAATGAAACATAGTATATAGAATTTCCCAGTGATGGAACTGACACAGGTCCAAACACATCACTTTGCACAAGTTATGATATCTTGTTCGCCCTCTTAGGACCAGAAGGAAAACTCACCCGATTCTGCTTCCCATATACACAATGTTCACAGAAATAGAAATCCAGAGAGCAATTAGACATACCTTCTACCATACCATTTTGATGCAATATCTAAAGGCCCTTCTCTCCAATATGTCCAAGCCTTTGATGCCATAGCATGGTCTTTTCTCCAGAGACAACTAGGCTTTCCGCTCCACTTTCAGGAACCATAGAACTATTACAACCATCAATAACAGTGCTACCTTCTTTCTTGTACAGAGTTCTAGTTTGAACTCCCCGCATTAATACCAGTGCTCCCTAAACCATCTTGCAGGCATCTTTCTCGAACACTATTTTTACACCTGCATCATCCATCTTGCTTACAGAAATCAGATTTATGGCCAATGGAGGAATGTGTAGAACACCAGGAAGTGTTCTAATCCTTCCACCTTGCAGTTTCAGCATGACCTTTCCACGTCCGACAATTCTGGCCTTCCTATCATCCCCTAGGAAGAAATCACCACCATCATATTTCTCATACTCACAGAACCACTCCCTATGGGGAATGAAGTGAAAGGATGCACCTAATTCAATCAACCATGACTCATGATCTACATGTGTATTTGAAGAAAAATCGAAATACACATCCCCACCTTCATCTGAGGTGGCTTTTGCCTCTGCAGAAGGAGCATCATCAGATCTCTTTCCTTTCTCAGGAGCTTTAAATCTCCACTCCCTTTTGTAGTGCCCTTCCTTTCTGCATTTCGAGCATACCTTTACAAAATTTCCAGGAGATTTAGATCTTCCTCTATATTTAGATCTCCCACTTGAAACCTTATTCTTTTTTCTGTCTTGGGACCTTCCTCGTACAAATAAGGCATCTCCATTCTGGCCCTCCATATTTCTCTGTCTCATTTCCTCCGACAACAAGGTTGAGACAATGCCATCAAAATTCAAGGTATTTGTATTGCTACCTATTGTAATAACCAGACTATCCCACGAGTCTGGTAGAGAACACAACAAACTAATGCACTGATCTTCATCTGAGATTTTAATATCAAAATATGACAAATAACTTACCACAGTATTGAAGGTGTTCACATGCTCTATCACTGAGTCTCCATCCTTCATTCTCAGGTTATACATATTTTTCTGTAAGAACATCTTATTGACCAGAGGCTTAGATTGGTACAAAATCCCAAGTTTTTCCCAAAAATTCTTCGTTGAAGCTTACTCAGATACATTCAAAAATACTGAATCTGAGACACACAACCGTATTGTTCTCTTAGCCTTCCGATCTAGTTTCTTCCAGTCTTCATCTGAAATTGTCGTTGGTCTAGTACCCAGATCTACTGCGATCCACTAATATTTATCCACCAACAGATCCTCCATGTTGAGCTTCCACAACCCAAAACTATGACCATTAAATTTCTCAATCTCTATCTTTCTGCCACTCGACGTATTCTTTCACTGCAAGAATTGATCCCGTAGATCTCCCACTAAACAGGGTCTACCTCAGGCACGAGCAAAAAAACCCTCAGCAACAAAGGCGTCCCCTTGAAGCCGAAACAACTCTGATACAAAATGCAGGTTTTAACCCTAAACATAAATTATCTACACATGAATCTTATAATAGAAAATAAACAATAGGAAGAGCATAAACCTTAAAACAAATAAACACAGATATTTTCCCCTGGATCCCAAATCAGGATGACCAACTTGATTTTTCATTATTTTCCTTTTAGTGTTACAACACATATATGTAAATGATGAAGCATACATGAACCCTAATCCATTAACCCTAGATTAGAACATGACCATAGTTCCCTTTACCGGATCTACAAAAATATCAGGGGCCAAAAACCATTGTACCCCAAACCCATGTGCAAAACCATGCACAAAACCATGGGTGTGGACTACCCACCATAAATTAAGGACATACAAAACCATGGGCACGTGCTTAGTCGTGGAAATAATATAACACATACCCAACACAAGTACAATTGTTTATTAAAGAAGCACTGGAAATGAATGAAAACCTAAAGAAACAACAAGAAATAATTTGTCAACAAGCTTCAATCAACAACTCTTACTGTGACACAACCAAAATCCTTATACAACAGGTGGCTAACACGAGACTTGAATACGAGAAAAGTGAAAATAATATTAATTATTTCATTTAGTGGCAAGGATCTGAGTCAGGAAAGAGAGTTGACCTACCATAGATAAAAAAATTTCATAAAGATATTTAATTTAAAGGTTTGGAAGTACAACTAATATAAGCAAGAAAGGCATCAACAAAGGCACCAAGGTTAACAAATGAAATTATTAAATCTGTTAATAAACATATTTTGAAATCTAAACTTAATAAAGAATCCACAACTAAAGTGATCTCGGAGCATAAGACATTAGCATCATAGGGGAAGCATAACACAAAGCTATAGGAGGAAATGGTTAAAAACATAAATGAATTCGATAAAAACAAATTACGGGAATTTTCTGATCAAAACTTATCATCAGTGCCCAACCCTAGTCTTTAACGAATTCAACAAAGAATTCGCAGGAAACACTTTCAAATGTAGTGTTCAAAAGCCATATCAGATCAGGAATTCCGTAGCCAGCTCAGCTAAAGCCAATGGTGGGTATTTATCAACTTCAAGATCAAATCCACAAAGGGGATCAACACACATAATCATGTTGTTACTTTATTTTCCTAGATTGTAGTTTAATTTTTCTCCTTATGATGATAGTTGTTTGAAACCTCCTCTATTTTTATGTAATAATATATTCTTATGTAATAATATATTTTTATGTAGTTTAGTATTTAAACCCTTCTCGTGCATTTATAGAAGGGTCCAAAAATTGGTCAATTTTTTTTGCAAAGAATGCACTTCTGTAAGTTTGTAGATTCTTTGATGGATTAATGGAACAAAATATGTTATCTTTTGACATTTGATGTTTTTTAGCTCATGTTGCACTATTTTACTCGTTAAATTTCTTTAAAGGGAAGAGGAGAAGATAACTATTGTCAGCTTATAGTAGCAGGACTTCGTATATATCATACTTCTGCAAGTTATATTAAGTTTTTTGTTTTTTAAATTGATAGTTATATTTTTATATGCGTTATATATGTGAAGTGTTATGATAAGAAAATGTTAAATGCACTTCTATACTAATATTTTTTTAATGATCTCTTATCTTATATATAATAAAAAATATAAATGCGATACACAATTCACAATTCTTTTAATCAAACTATTTTGTTAAAAGAATTATCTTTAAGTAATTTTCATCTCTTTCAACTTTTAAATAATCTTTATTACTAATATTTGGAAGATATATTTTTTAGATCACATAAAGGAAGAAACACCCTAGGTATATAATTGAATATATTGTTTGGATAAATGCATATGATATATTAAAATAATTTCCCATTTGCATTTTATATAAGAAAAAAACTCCCCAAAATCATCTATATTAGGAAATTGGTCTCTTTATCCACAGTTGAAGCCACCATAGAAAACAGAAAAGAACTTTCTCTAAGGTTCGGACTAGGTGGTTTTCCCCCATGTTGTTACAATGGAATTATGAGGCCTCAACAAAACTATAAGCACTTTGACAAGTAGTCTACTACTTTCTTCTTCATGCCCAACCATAACAAGTTTTTTCTTAATCTTGTTACCATTTTCTAGTATATTGGATGGCCCGTATATCATGTCTTATGGTATTCATCTAGTATAATTTGTTTTAAGGCAAGTACATTACGACCACAAAACCTATGTTGATACAAAATTAGCCCTTTCTAGTTTATTTCACACCCCAGAATTATTTTCTGTTGTATTTTCAGTTGTAATTCATGAAACTATGGGTCTTGTGGGACAGATGTTTGCACATGCTCCTCAAAATAAGTTTCACACTACTACCCACTTTATTTATAACATAATGGGAATGTCTACTTAATGCATATGCAATTTTAATTTCCTTCCCCTTTATATGATTTATATGAATTTAAAATTCACTAAGGAAGGCTAACCACCTAGCTTCTTTGGCATTCAAATTTCGATGACTAAAATATATTGAAAAATAATATGGTAGTCATCAATAAAAACTTCTTTCCCAACCAAGAATGCCTCCACATCTTCAAGGCATGTATGAAAACAAATAATTCTAAGTCATGCACTCCATAATATTGCTCATGTTTTTTCAATTTCCTTGATTCATATGCTATGATGACATTCTCTTGTAGTAACATACGTGCACACTGCAAATTTTTTTCTTGGATCTGAAATTTTTAAGATGGGGGTTGTGGTTAGTCTATAATTTAATTTATCAAAGCTTTATTGATAGTTGGTTTTCCATTCAAAATTTACACCCTTTTTCTACAGCGAGGTAATGGAATAGGCTAGTTTTGAAAACCCCTCCACAAATATTCGGTAGTATCCAACAATCCCCATGAAAGAATCAATTGTTGGTGCATGTGAATTTAAAATTGATTGCACTTTCTCAAGGTCTACCAACAATCCCTCATTGGAAATAATATGCCACAAATATTGAATTTTGGGCTTTTTAAACTCACACTTTCTCAATTTTTCATAAAGTATGAGTTTTTTTAATGTTTGCAGCACTAGCCTAATATTTTGTTGGTGTTCTTCCTCATTTTTAGAGTATACCAATATTTCATTTATGAAAACTAGCAAGAATTTATCAAGATATTTGTGGAGGACACGATTCATGACACACACGAAGGTGGCAGGGGTGTAGGTGAGACCGAAAGGAAATACCACAAAATCATAATTCCCATATATTGTTCTAATTTTTTTTTTTATAGATGAATTCATATTTTATGAAGAGTTGATGGTAACGAGTTCATAGACCTATTTTTGAAAAGATCGTTGCTTCCTATACTTGGTCAAAAAAAAATTCAATTCATGGAAGAGGGTATCCATTTTTTATATTCAACTTATTCAGTTTCCTATAGTAAATGCACATTCCAAAAGTGCAATATTTTTTCTTGACAAATAACACTATACCTCCCCATGGGGACACACTTGGCCTGATGTAGCCTTTCTTTAACATTTCCTGCAATTGGAGGTTTAAATCTATCATTTTTAGTGTACTCATTTTATATGGGGATCTGGATACTAGAGTGGCTCTCAACACTAAACCAATAGAGAAATATATGTGTCAACGAGGGGGTGGTTTAGGAATTTCCTCAGGAAAATTATCCTGGAAATATGTGACTTCTAGAAGATGTTCTAAGGTAAGATCTTTTGTGTGGTGTGTTGATGCTTCTACATGCACCATATATACTTCACAACCATTCCTTGTTGTTCATTTTAATTGTAGCATAGATATGTGTCACACAAACAGTGTTTTTGGTTTTCCTCTAATTATAACTGGTTTTCATTGCAAGTTAATGCAATTTCGAGTATTTTCTATACCATTTATAACACTTTTCTGTTTTTCTAACCAATCCATGTCGATCAATATGTCATATGACCCCAAAGAAAGGATATTCAAGTTCAAGTATGTGGAATACCTGTTAAAATTGATAATGCACTTTTTTAAATTTATATGTTACCTTTCATTTGGTACCAGTAGCAAGATGTGCCAACCAATAATTTTGAAACTTTTGTGACTGAAATTTACACTTTTCCACAATATGTGGGCTAACATAACTTAATCTAGCTCTTGGATCAATTTAGATAGACACAGATTAGTTCTGAATAATACCTTCGATTTCAATCATTGTCGGTTGATGTTCAACCTTCAAATCCTCTAATGTTTCACTGATTCGTGGAGTGATTCTAGCCATGTCATTTACTGAGATTTCCTCATGTATTACCTAAATATTCAAAATTGATCGGAGGTTGTGTGGAAAATCACACAATAGATGAGGTTATCCATACCTCCAACACTTCATTGGTTACTTCAATTTCCCCCCTACATCCCTCTTATTGTTCACCTCCATGTGTTTGGACACTATGTGTGATTAATTTCAATGGATTTCTCCACCCTTGTCAAACTTCCTCCTCTTGTGCTCTTTACCAAAATTATTCAAATAGGGAGTCTTGTGTAATTTTTCATTTATCCCAGGATTTCATTTTTATTTATTCTTCAATGTTTTGAGATTTTCATTCTGATTTTGAAATTGTTTCTAGCACAGTCGGACCTTTCTAACTGCTTCATCCATCCTCTTGGGATTATCTAACTCAATTCTTTCCTTACAAATTTCTAGAAGATAGATTAAAAATATATGCACTTTCACCTTCTCTTCCTGAATGTATGGTATATAGAAAAGTAAGTTGGTGAATTTTGTAGAAAATTATTCTATGGTAAGATGTCCAAACCTTACCTCATGGAACTCTTTATTCATCATAATATCTCTTGATGAGGTATTGACAATTAAATTTCTACTATAATTCCTCTCGTGAGATTCTTTTCTCATCTAGCAAGTGTATGATTTTGTTCTCTTCCCACCAAACTGAAATTGTACCTTGTAATTGGTAAAAAATCAACCCGAATTTCATGTTACTTTCATACTCGTACACTTGAAAATTCTTGACCATATTCAGGCGCCAGGCTTCCATATCCTGCTCCATTTCCCCATCGAAACTAGGAGGTTTTATCTTTCAAAATTCTCCTTTCCAACTCCTTCTTCTATTTCTTACACTTACAATATCCTTTTCTAATTTCTTCATCACTCACATGCTTCTATGAGTTAGTTTCAATCTCTCTTCACTTAATTTTTTCTCTCCCCCCACCTTGGTGACTGAATTTTGATGTTAATTATTTTATCAATCATTCTTATTCATTATTTCCTCGCAAGAGTCACTCGTTACTTGTCTGCAACTCAACAATTTCCTATAGAAAATTATTTTCCATTCACAAAATATGGAATTTTGGGTC
This sequence comes from Pinus albicaulis, assembly GCA_034641835.2. Classification (NCBI taxonomy): domain Eukaryota; kingdom Viridiplantae; phylum Streptophyta; class Pinopsida; order Pinales; family Pinaceae; genus Pinus; species Pinus albicaulis. Next base: position 1,330,391,592 of record CM076584.1, on the reverse strand, counting down.
TGGGATAGTACCCCCCTCCCCAGTTCCACATACTACTCCTCCGTGTCTGATATGATTTTTTTTGTTCAACATTCAGTACCTTCTGTGTGACAACACAACTCATCATCAGTAATCATAATTCAACCAAGGAATACTAATATACGTACATGATCATAAAAAAAATGCATAATAAAAAATAACAAATAATTCTCATTTCCATGGTGGTCCATATTAGGCCCAATGTTAAAGCTGGACTATGATACCACTTTAAACATACCTCCCCTTAATCATATTATTAATATTTTTTTATATCTGTAAATTAAGACATTAATACCCCATTACAATTCACATCTCATGAAATATACACGGTCGAGTCTTTGATTTATCTAACAATATCATGTGTTCCCTCCATTCTCTAATTAAACTAATGCACCTAAAATACCATACTCTTGTGTAGGCTTGTATGTGTATAATAATATTATTTTTATTACTATTCAAGTTCTAATGGCCATTAAAATTCTGGCTACCTAACATTTTCTCTAGCTGCACATTACCTCTAGGTTAATCAACTTAGTTTGTTAAGGAGCATTTACCTTGTACATGGTAAAATATATACAAAAAAATAATAATTACTATGGTGTGCTAGGATATCGGAGGGGCTACAGGACTACATATATATAAATAAGAATGCAAGGTTCCATATTAATTTTCCTCCAACATAACTATATGTGACCATGCCCCTGTACTGAGATATATTGTGCCCCCAAAAATTTTTGTACTATGATATAATGCACCATTATACCTTGTTAACCAGCCTAGATCCATCTTAAATCTGGATCTATGAAGCACTAAGAGGGATAAAATCTCTGAAGGTGCAAACCTCTTTTTTGAGTGCAAAAATTGAGGAAAGGTTTGCACCTTGAGAGATTTGATCCCTCTCGGTGCTTGATAGATCCAAAGTTAAGATGGATCTAGGCTGGCTTCAGTCGTGAGCTGCCAAGTAAAATCTATTGAAGATATGATTAATTTTATCAATAATATGTAAATATATCAAATATTAATATAATCATTTTAAATACGCTAAATATTTCTGAGCTTTACTTGGTCATTTTAATTTTAAATTTTCTTAGTTACCTCAGTTCGTTGAGATGATAAATATTGTTAATAACTATAATGATAAAAAATGATGAAATATTTTTTTTTGAATGCAAAGTGACAATAATATTGTTGATATATAGAAAATTTGAATAATAAGAATGTACTCATGTTACAAATAGTCTTCATTGGGATCAATCTCAAACTATTTTCTTTTACTATTCTTATTTCCACCCTTGTTAGTTTTATTATATTTTCATATCGATTATATGAAAAAGAAAAATTTAAATCTTTAGCTCGAGCTATTATAGTAAACATGATACCTTGTCTCTCTTGCTCTCCAATATTAATAGGTTAAATTACTATAACACAAAAATCAATGTACATTGTCAATAAATTTTGTGCTTACACTAAAATCAATGCATATTGTTAATCCAATCACATTAAAATTAATGTACCGTCACATATCCAATTACATCAAATCATAAATCAACATATACATTGAAATCAATGCATTCAATGAAAGTAATCAAATAAGATTAGAAAATAACTTCTACATTGAAATCAATGCACCTAAATGAAAGCAATCAAATAAGATTAGAAACCAACATCTACAATGAAATCAATGCATCTATTCAAAGCAATAAAATAGCATTAGAAATCGCCATCTATAGTGAAATCAATGCATTTAGTGCAAACAATCAAATAGGATTAGAAATAATCTACATTGAAATCAACACATCTAGTGCAAGAAATCAAATATAATTATAAATCGACGTCTAGATTGAAATCAACAGATCCAGTGCAAGCAAAAAAATAGTATTGGAAATCACCACCTACACTGAAATCAATGCATCTAGTGCAAGTAATCAAATATCATTAGAAATAAATATCTACACTAAAATCAATGCATCTAGTGCAATAATCAAATAGGATTATAAATCACCATCTCCACTTAAATCAATCCATCTATTGTAAGAAATATTATTCCCTCTTTCCACCCTCCATCCATATCTATATCCCCCTCCATCTCTTGTTTTTTTGTCTCTATATCTCACCCCCCTAAACACACACTCTCTCACCTCCCATATATATCATTCTCTTTGTCAATCACCCCCTCTCCCCATATCTGTCTTCTTCCCTCTCATCACCTTCCATCTATATCTCTATCTTCCCCTTCTCTCCCTCTCCCCCACTAATATCTCTCTTTCCTCCTTTTTCCCTCTCTCTCTCTCCATCTTCCTTATCACTCACTCTCTCTCTAGAAACCAACATCTACACCGAAATCAATGCATTTAATCAAAGAAATCAAATAGGATTAGAAATCCCCATCTACATTGAAATCAATGCATTTAGTTCAAACAATCAAATAGGATTAGAAATCATCTACATTGAAATCAATTCATCTAGTGAAAGTAATCAAATATAATTATAAATCAACATCTAAATTGAAATCAACACATTCAATGAAAGAAATCAAATTGTATTAGAAATCACCACCTACACTGAAATCAATGCATCTAGTGCAAGTAATCAAATATGATTAGAAATAAATATCTACACTAAAATTGATGCATATAGTGCAAATAATAAAATAGGATTAGAAATCACCAGCTCCAATTATATCAATCCATTTAATGCGAGAAATATTCCTCCCTCTCTCCACCCTCCATCCATATCTATATCCCCCTCCATCTATTCTTTTTTGTCTCTCTATATTACCCCCCCTAAAAAAACATGCTCTCACAATCCATATATATCAATCTCTTTTTCAATCACCCCCTGTCCCCATCTCTCTCTTCTTCCCTCTTCACCTTCCATCTATATCTCTATCTTCCCCTTCTCTCCCTCGATAATATCTCTCTTTCCTCCTTTTTTCCTCTCTCCCTCTCTCTCCATATTCCTTATCACTCACTCTCACTCTCTCTCTAGAAACAAACATCTACACTAAAATCAATGCATTTACTCAAAGAAATAAAATAGGATTAGAAATCTCCATCTACACTAAAATCAACGCATTTAGTGAAAATAATAAAATAGGATTATAAATGATCTACATTGAAATAAATTCATCTAGTGCAAGTAATCAAATATAATTATAAATAGACATTTAAATTGAAATCAACAAATTCAGTGCAAGAAATCAAATTGTATTAGAAATGACCACCTACACTGAAATCAATGCATCTAGTGCAAGTAATCAAATATCATTAGAAATAAATATCTGAACTAAAATCAATGAATATAGTGCAAACAATAAAATAGAATTATAAATCACCATCTCCACCTATACCAATCCATCTAGTGTGAGAAATATTCTTCCCTCTCTCCACCCTCCATCCATATCTATATCCCCCTCCATTTCCTCTTTTCTGTCTCTCTATCTCACCCCCATAAACACACACACTCTCGCACTCCATATATATAAATCTCTTTGTCAATCCCCTCCTCTCCCCATCTCTCTCTTCTTCCCTCTCTTCACCTTACATCTATAGCTCTATTTTCCCCTTCTCACCCTCTCCCCTGCTAATATCTCTCTTTCCTCCTTTTGTCCTCTCTCCCTCTCTCTCCATATTCCTTCTCACTCACTATATCTCTTTCTCTCCACCTTTATCTCTCTATGTCTTTATTCTTACCTCTCTCTCCCTCCCCCTCCAAGTCCATCTCTCCTTCCCTGCCTCTCTCAACTCTCTCACATCCTCTCTCTTCCTTCATCTCTTTCCCTTTCTCTCCCATCTCTCTCTCTCTCTTCACCCATCAACTATGTTACTATATCCCTCCCTCTCTCCTTTTATCTCCTTATTCCCCCTTCATCTCCATATGTCCTTATTTGTCTCTTTATCTCATCCCAAAACATACATGTTCTCTCTTTGTCTCTCCCTTCTCACCCCTTCTCTCTCTCCACTTCTCACTCTCTATATTTCTTATTTCCTACATCTCTCCCCCTCCAACTCCATCTCTATATCGATCCCTCTCTTCTCCTCTCTCTCAAGTCCTCTCTCAAGTCCTTCCTCTCTCTCTCTCTCTCTCTCTCTCTCTCTCTCTCTTCCCTCCAATACTCTCTCTTCCCCAATCACTCTCCTCCTCTCTCTCATCCTTCCTATCTCTCCCTTTCTCTCCTACCTCCCTCTCTCTTTTCCCTCCAATCCTCTCTCTTCCCCCATCTCTCTCTCTCTCTCTCTCCCTCTCTCTCTCTCTAATCCTCTCTCTTCCCTCATCTCCCTTTCTTTCTCTCTCTCTTTCAGCCACTCTCTCTCTCCAACTACATCAGTATATCCCTCACTCTCTCCTTTGATCTTCTTCTCTCCCCCATTCTTTCCATACATCTTACTTTGTCTCTTTATCTCACTCGTAAACATATACACTCTCCCTCCATGTTACACCATTTTTTAGTCATCTAACCTATTATCATTAGATGGACCCAAGTACACCATGTAAGACCAATTTTACCCTAAGTAAAATTGCTTTCACTATGTGAAATAACTTAATAAAACACATTTATTAGGTTGTTTATGGTCTAAACAGCAAAATCCCGAGGGGAAATATTAAACAAATCTATATTTGTTTGATTTTCCTCATGGAATAATTAATTAAATAGTGATTTGATTATTATTCCTAGTCATATTTAACCCAAGACAAGGAAATTAATTAGATAAATCCTTATTTATCTTCTTATTTTCTAGGAATAATTATTTAAATCTTATTTATATAATATTCCTTGTTAAATATGACTAAATCATTTATAAATAATTAAATAAATCATTATTTATTTAATTATCATTCAACTACTTCCTTAAAATGATAAATAAATCATTTATTTATTTATTATTTACAAGTAAAGGGATTTGACCCAAGTAAAATGCGTTTTCCCTCCAAAAAATATAATAAAATATTCCATGAAAGGTGGATCTAGATTTGGTTAATATTATTTTAATCATGCACTAGAATGACGCAATATTTTGTTATAAATAGAAGGGTTTTTCCTACCATTCATCACCTTTTGTTGATTATTAGATCACTCTGGATCTATACTCTTGGTCTAACTTTGAGCCATTATCATTGTCACATTCTCGATTATTTGCTTTGTGAGCTCCCTTTGAGTTCTATGTTTGTCTGGGTTTTCTACACCAACAAGAGAGAGAAATTCTAGATCTGAGGTGCTGAGGACTTTCAAGAAGCCATCCCATTGAGGAGAATTGGAAACACCTTTCTTGTTTCCCCCCCTGGTGCCCTTAATATAAAATTCTTTGAAAAATATTATTCTTGTCTTGTCTATTGGATGCATGGAGTAAAACCTTATTTTTACTGCCTAATGTCTTTTCATGCATAGATCTAGATTTATGTAGCATTTGTCTTAATCTACTAACTGCAGATCTGAAGATATTGGCAGCCATATTTGATGTTAGGGCTATAAGTTATGCGTAGCTAAAGTGGTCTTTTCTTGTACACTTCGACAAAAGATTCATACTAACAACTGGCGACTCCACATGGGTTTTCAATTACGGCCTCTGTCATTTTTCATATTATTGCATATCCAGTTGCTTCAAACCCTAGGGTTTCTCTTCATCTTTTTTTTTTCGTATTTTTATGTTTATTTTCGCCTACAAAACCTAAAACATTAGAATTTCTAACTTCCATGTGTTTCTGGCCCTATTGCACAGGTAATAGACATCAGCTGCAACTGAGACGACAACTTTTTCTGAAATCTACCGCTGAGACACCCAAAGCTGCAGGTCACACATTTTGGCCCAGAGCCTGTGACCTAGTCTGCAGGACACACTTTTCAGCCTCAAATCTATGACCTGGACAGAAAATAGGTCAAAACCTGCAACCTGCACTTTTTTCTGCAAATTTTCTGAAATATTTATGGATTTCTCTGAAGCTTTTGTCAGGGCTTTCCAGCATCTCTCTCCGCCCATTTGGACCTGTTTCTATTCTGTTTTACTCAAATAAGTGGGAATATAGCCCCCTAGGGCTTTAGTACCCTAAACATTTTGTGGAAGAGCTTTTAGCTATTGCGGGTCTCTAAATTTTTAGAGTTTCAGCCATCTCTTTTCCAGATCTGATCCCTCCTCTTCAGATCCCTTTTTGATCAGCTATTTTTCCTTTCAAATCACCTCATAAAGTTTTGTTTAGGTTTTCCTTTAGGGTCACCCCCTTTCCCGTATTGCCTCTAGTTGTTTACCTCCTCATTTACAACAACCTTGCCTCTACCTCTTTGTTGTTTTCTGCACCTCTTTCCAGCAGATTTTTCCTTTAGATCCCTGTCCCTCCCGACCTTAGATCTATTGGCTTATTTTCAGTGTGTTTTGATTAGATTTTTTCCCTCTGTTAGACTAGTTTTTTAGAGACACGCCTCCTTGGGTTAGATTGATGCATTGTTAGATGTTAATTTTCTGTTATTTCAGCATTATATACTGTTCTCTGCAGATTTATTTTTAGTTACGCAACACACTTTTTCTTTTTCTCTCAAAATGTCTGGGTTTAAAAATTAAAATCAACACATGCTAGACACTGACCCTAAGCAAAGAAGAGCCTGGTTAAAACCGCTAGGAAAAGACTTTAAAAATTATAAAATCAATTGACACTGCACCTCTCTGCCTTTGTTTCGACATTGTAATCACTTGATTCTATACCTCCTTGCCCTTGTTGGTCATTCTTCTCCCCTCTCTGTTGTGTTTCTATTGTCATCATTGTCCCCCCAAGGCATATATCCTGGAGACTTCTTGGCCTTCATCCTTAGTTTCCAGTCGGTCAACCTACTCCTTCCCGTCGTTATCGAGTTAGTCCTCCTCTGAGTCCGTACTTCGAATCCTCTTCTGATTCATTGGGTTCTCCTTTTACTTTTGGTTCTCCCCCTGTTACCTTCACTATGTCTGGTCTAGGGCCTAATGCTAGCGGTAATCCTGGCCCTCCTACTGGGACAGCTACTAGTGGAACTGCCATAGGAACTACCTCAACTGCTCCCTTGCTCCCTTTCATGGTAGGCCTAAGTCTCCCCAATTTCAATCACTTGATCAATGATCCTATCAACCAAGATGTTGGTTGGCCTGCTATGCCAACCAAACTCCCCTCCGAAATTCCCAAGTTTGATGGCCTTGCTGGAGAAGATCCCTCCAACCATATCTGATATTTCCACATGTGGTGTTCATCCAATTCCATTACTGATGATTCTATCCATCTTAGATTGTTCCAAAGCATGCTTACAGGTGAAGCTTCTGAATGGTATGTTGATCGGACCGCCTCTTCTCAAACCACCTTTGCGACCATTTCCTGAACCTTCTTATCTTATTTACAGCTTCCTCTCCCATACGACACTGGTATCGAAATTTTGACTTCTTTCCATCAATCATCTATGACCTTCCTATCCGATCATGTCCAGGAATGGTGTTGAAGAAATAGTCGATGTCAATCCCCTACCTTCGAAGACCATGTATACATGGACTGGTTCCTTTGATCTCTCTTGCCTCCTATCGGGAAATATGTCACATCGCATTTTCCTCAAACCGAAGAAGTTGCCCTCCAAATGGTGTTAAAATATGACCTGATCTATGCTCAGACGGGTTATGTTTATATCGTTATACCTGATCTCCCCAGACCCAGTGGTGCCAAAGCACCGGGGGCACCTAATGCTGCCAACGGTATTTTTGGAGCTCTCTCTCAGCCATATACCCAACCTCCCATGGGTTATGGTTTTCCTTTGGGGGGGTGGGGGCAACACCTCGCATACTTCCCCCCCCCCCCCCCTGGGTAGCACATATCCAGGACACAACATGCCACCTCTTTTGGCCCAACCTCCTGCTTACCACACTGTTACCCAACCCCCTTATTATTTGTATCTACATCTTGGTCCTCCAGCTGCTCCAGTATCAGTACCTCCACCTCCCTTGCCTTCTCAACCCCCATAATAGCAGTCACCACCCCCTCAAGAGCAGGTGGATGCACAACAGGGATTTGTGGCCACCCAACCACCTGATGGATGGGAGACCACTCAACCTTCCTCTTCGAGTTCCTTCGATTACTAGATCCTCATGATGAACTCTGATGAACCTCTAACCGTCGACCTTAACCTTCAAACTCGGTCTGGTCAGTACCCTAAGCCTCCCGCTCCGTCTGTCCCCGAGTTACCTTCTTCAAGTTCTACAGAGCCTCTTTCAACATCCAATGGTCCCTTTCTATCCCTCAACCCAAAGTTGAGGTTCATACAAAGATTCCTAAGGGATCATTATGTCAAAATGCTGCTTCTGGTCAAGCTGCTCATTCATATAGCATAGCAGATGATTTGGCGCAGTCTCCTGTTGCCATTTTAACACTGGAACTCCTCTAGTCATGCCATTCCCATAAGAAGGTTGTACTATCTTCCATGGGTGTTGTAGATCCTGCTGATGACCAATTGATTGTTTTCGATGCCCATCAATCAGAACAGCCCCCTCGTCCTGCTTCCGTAGCCTTCCAAATTCTCGTCAAAATCTGGAACGCTCATGTGTCTCAATGTATCATTGATGAGGAGGCATCCACTTGTGCGATGTGTACTTCAGTTTGGAAAGAACTAGGATCTCCTGAGTTGGCACCTTCCACAATCACCCTTCAAGCATGGGATGGCCACATCTCCCAGCCCATTGGCCTATTCCGTAATTGTCCTATCACTCTTGTGGGAAAGAATGTTTGCATTGACGTTGAAGTCATCGATGCCCTCTTGATTATAACATTCTTTTGGGGCATAACTACACCTATGCTATGTCCTCTGTTTCATTTGTGGTACACCGCAAGATGTTTTTCCCTCATAATGGAAAGATAGTCACCACTGACTAGTTGACATATCATGAGCCAAAATCTCAGACCTCCCCTGAGTTGACCATCTCTTCCGTAGATAATAAGCAAATTGTCAATTCTTTGACCAGTGTCTGTCCCGGCGTCTACAAAGACTCCTCTTCGCTTGAAACCTTCCCTGGTCTTCCTCCTCCCCTTGTATTTGATCCCAGCTCATCAAATGTTTGTATGATGTAATCGTCTCAGGCTGCCCTCAAGCGGCCCGCTCTGGCTAGTCAGCAACCTCCTTTCCCTCCACAGCCTACTCCTAGCCCTTTGGTTTAGCCTTCTGGACCTCCTCCTCTTAGCCCTTCAGCTGGTATTCATGAGCCTCTTTACCGTCCTGGAATGGTTCCTCCAGGCCTTAACCATTTAGGAGCCATCCCACCTGACCATTACCCCTCTGGTCAGATACCATTCCTAGCTCCTCCACAAGGAGTGTACACAGTACCTGTCATGGCCACCCTCTCTCTTCCTAACCTGACCCTTGGGATTCCCATCTGGTACCTTGATCCTCCAATCGCTACCCTGCCTGGTCAACCCAAACTTTATCTTGCTTTGACCCCGGTTCACTTGGCCCCTATGACCTCTCCCACTACAATAGTGCCTCAGTCACCTCAACAGGAACCCCCTCCTATTGCGAGCGCTTCGGGTAAGAAGGGAAAAGCTCGCAAGGGGGCATCAAAGGACAAGGCTGCCCCGACAAACCATGCCCCTCCACGACCTCCAAAGCATAACATCCAGTGTGCTTTGTGTGATTTTTTTGGTCACACCACCCATACCTATCTGGAGTTGCCTGCCCTTAAATCCATAGTTAATGAGATGCTTTCGTAGTTTGATATCCCAGAGGTATATGTCACTATACCTGATTCAGTCCCGAAACTCAAGTATTTGCGCATAAATCACCCTTGTGCTTTGTGTGATTTCCATGGCCACTATAGTCACCTCTGTCCTCGCCTTGAAGAGTACCGCTCTTCTTTGAAAGAGGTTCTCCAATTCAAGGCCAAGCACAACGATTCCACCACTCCCTTATTTGCGCATTTTTCTTCGGCAAAACGAGAGGACAAGAATTCTCCCATCGACATTCCCCTCCTGATGTCGAGATGATGGCACCTTCATCCACCATTTTCTACCTATCATCATCCATGAGACCCTTGGTGGAAGTCCCCTTGGAGACTTCCCCTGATGTTTCACTTGACCTCCCTTCAGCGATCATGCTGGGCTCAACATCGGTAGATCCTTTATCTACTTACTCTTTTGTCACCCCTTGTGACGATGCGCATGTGAACCTCTCTTCTCATAATGATGAGTCAGGTAGCTTCTGCACGTCAAGCGGTATTTCTTCCACTAGTCACCCCATGTTCTCTCACAATGATGACATTATAGAAAAAATCACGACCCCTGACATTATCTATTCCCACTTACATCGAACCCATGCGTTCAAACCACATACACCTTGTGGCCATTACATTAAAACCTAATGTTTGGGTAAGGGGGCACCCATATTTGAGAGTCTAGGAGAAGTAATTCTCCACAACTCTCCTAGTGTATCTAGTCGTGTCGACTTTAGTACCATTATTCTTCCACATTTATAAGAACCTCTGAAGTCCCATATCACTTCAGATCACTCTAGGGATGATACCCGTTATTGTTCCTTCATCTTATATCAGCAAACCAGTCTCTTAGACATTGTTGTTGACCAACCTATGGGTTTTCTAAGAGAGCATCACTTATCTCCAAATCCTCTCTTTGGGATAACGACACCACATATGCCAACCTGGAAGCTTAAAGTCCATTTCATTCATATATGCAGTACTAAAAGAGACTGGTAATCCTCCATTGCCTTTCTTAAACTGCATAACCATGACGAAAACAAATGGCGCACCACATAATTTAAATGTGTTTATATTCCCCTTTTTTCTAAATACATTTTGGCATGACCACAACAGGCTTGGGGGGCACCTATGCCTCTCAACCATAACCCTCCTCAAAATCGAATTTCTTCACTTGCAACACTCATACTAGGGGCACCACTTGGCCTCCATACTTTTCCATGCTTGTGTTGATGTTTGTCATGAGTTACCATCTTGTACTCATGTTTTTATGGTCCCCCATTGGACCTTTTCTTTGTGGCAGCACCATTGAGTCGCCCTTGTTTAGAGCATCCGAGTTGAGTCATCATTGCACTCATGGAGTCTATCCTTAGTCCCTTTACATCTCGCTATAGTCCTCCATCGTTCATTACTTGGTCCCTCTCTCGTGTCGCACATTATGGCCTTCAGTCCCACTGTCCCCTATCCCTCATGATATTGTGTCAGTCGCTGCCATGTCATCCATGCCCTTTATTCTCTAATAAGGGAAGTCATCCATTCGCTTCCCAGTACCCCCCATTTTATCATCATCATTGGTGTCAGTCTGTGAGTCACTCTACTATTTTCTCTCATGGCTTCGTTGAGGACCCCTTATTGCCTCACTTATGGCAAACCTCCTTATGTCGACATCATTTCATTCATTCCAGAAGATAGGTCCAGAGGGTGGTGTACATTGGTTCCAGCTTCCACTCTTGTTCTGTGCCCCGGATCAGGAAAAGGGACTCCTTATTTCCCTTTGACTTGATTGTTTCTCAGCTCCAGCTCCTTTCAGCATGATCGAGATCCATATACTTGATGGTTCAGTGATGCAGTAGTTGATATCGGTGATTCTCGAGTGTGTGTGAGATGTCCCAACCCTCATGAGGGGGTGGCCCTATCGGTAACCCCCCACATACCCGGATGATCTCTTCATCGCAACCTTTGATGTAGCTCCATATGTTTGATGATGTCGGCCTTAGTTGCTTGCAGCGCCTCTTTGATTTGTATGTATCAGTCAGATTTTGCGAGCCCTTCCCCGTTGATATGGGGCATTTGGGTTGTATTTGTATCTCATGTACTCAGATATTATTTTATAAGTCCTGGGTGTTATCCTAGGCACCGCATGTATGTGGGATTCATCATTATATATTTTATTTGGCTCATGTTTATGCCAGCATGTACTTTAAATTTCAGTCCCTTATTTACTAGATGCACTATTCTTGTGTACTTTGTCTTGGCGGGCATAGGTATGCCTCTGCCGCCGCCGCACAAGTACCCTCTCATAAAGGGATACCTGTTGCACCTGTAAGTCTCGTCTCCTTAGGGTCTAGTTCTACAGCACATTAGACTACCTTACATTTCTCTCTATGACTTCCCTTTTGATGTTTGGTGATTGAGTTTTTTCAACGTACTTTGGTCATACGATTTGCTCCTAACACTCGCACGCTGGGGGGCAATATGTTACACCATTTTTTGGTCATCTAACCTATTAGCATTAGATGGACCCAGGTACACCATGTAAGACCAATTTTTCCCTAAGTAAAATTGCTCTCACTATGTAAAATAACCTAATAAAACACATTTATTAGGTTTTTTATGGTCTAAACAAGAAACCCCAAGGGGAAATATTAAACAAATCTATATTTTTTTGGTTTTCGTCATGGAATAATTAATTAAATAGTAATTTAATCATTATTCCTAGTCATATTTAACCCAAAACAAGGAAATTAATTAGATAAATCATTATGTATCTTCTTATTTTCTTGGAATAATTATTTAAATCTTATTTAAATAATATTCCTTGCTAAATCTGACTAAATCATTTATTTATTTATTATTTACAAATAAAGGGATTTGACCCAAGTCAAATGCCTTTTCCCTCCAACAAATATAATAAAATATTCCATAAAAGGAGGATCTAGATTTGGTTAATATTATTTTAATCATACACCAAGATCTAGAATGACCCAATATTTTGTTATAAATAGAAGGGTTTTTCCTACCATTCATCACCTTTTGTTGCCTATTAGATCACTCCGGATCTATACTCTTGGTCTGACTTTGAGCCATCATCATTGTCACATTCTCCATTATTTTCTTTGTGAGCTCCCTTTGAGTTCTATGTTTGTCTAGGTTTTCTACACCAACAAGAGAGAGAAATTCTAGATCTGAAGTGCTAAGGACTTTCAAGAACCCATCCCATTGAGGAGAATTGGAAACACCTTTCTTGTTTTCCTCCGAGGTGTCCTTAATAAAAAATTCTTTGAAAAATATTATTCTTATCTTGTCTATTGGATGCATGGAGAAAAACCTTATTTTTACTACCTAATGTCTTATTATGCATAGATCTAGATTTTTGTATCATTTGTATTGATCAACTGACTGTAGATCTAAAGATATTGGTAGCCATTTATGATGTTAGGGCTATAAGTTATGTGTAGCTAAAGTAGTCTTTTTTTGTACACTTTGACAAAAGATTCATACTAACACTACATCTCACCCTTATCACTCTCTCTCTCTCTCTCTCTATTTCTTCCTAGTTATGTAAACTAATGAACATAAATATCCATAAATATAAAGCAGATTATGGAGTAAATATGAAAATATGTTTTATTTACTTACCATACCTCTGGTTTATTTATATTTTTATTTATTTACCATACCTCTTTTATTTACTATATGGTATTTGGCCCATTGGCTTGTTATATAATTAGATTTTAATTTATAATCCTATTTGATATATTGTTATTTATTTACCTTACCTCTTTATACCTCTTTTAAATTTATTTATTTACCATACCTCTTTATACCTATTTTATATTTATTTATTTATTTATCATACCTCTTTATACCCCTTTTATATTTATTTATTTACCATACTTATTTTATAAATATGTTATTTGGCCCATGGTATAAATATTAATTTGTCCCATGCTATTCTTCTCATGTGCTTAATCTAAATAAAACCTCTTTTTAAAGTTTTTTTTAAATATATAAATGTTTATGGAGTAAATATAATTTTTTTATTTATTTATTTACCATATATCTAGTTTATATATATTTTTATCTATTTACCATAGCTCTGGAGTAAGTATAAAAATAGGTTTTATTTATTTACCATACCTTATGTTTATTTATATTTATATTTATTTAAATTTTAAAATATTTATGTCTTTAAATATTTTAATTTATCCATAGAATATGGGTTTTCTTTTTAAAGATTCATTTTAAAAATATTTAATTAAAATAAATATTAAAAGATTTTGGATTTTGATTGTTTGTGTTGAATTAACTCTTTTCCTTTGATTTAGGAAATGCTATTGACTTTAGTAAAGAGTAAAAATGTTTAAAATTTTACTTAATTTGGAAATTCAATGTGGTAAATGTTTTTGTTAAACCTAAATTTAGGATCCATTCAAATTCATGTATATAATTTACTGTCTATTCAAATTATATAAATAATACATAGTTGTATTTTAATAGTTAATCTCACCCGTTAATAAGTTAAAAAAGTTATATATAATCTAAATATTAAAATTATATAAAATTCAAGATTAGTTTAATGCTTTGGACGGCATTAGAAGAAGCAAAATTTATTATTTTTTGAGAACTTGACATTGAGACCATACTTGGCTATAGATTGCGCCTCTCGACTCAATGAATCAGATGCCATTGGAAAGGATTACTATCACCTTTTGTACCAATGGCCACGTGACAACTATCGTAGTTCACATGGCCTTCACATGGTCTCGCCCGCCCGTCTTGAAGTATGTTCGAGGGTTACGATTCCGCCCCTCACACTCCCCTAGATCGTATGGTGAAGAAGGGTTTAACCTAACTCCTATCCTTAACATGTAGTTGGGTTTTCATCTCTTCTCTTAGCAGCAAGATTGTGCTCTGCCTCCATGCGAGGGTAGCTACTACACCTAGGGGTACAAAGGACTGCATCTCCTCATGGGTTTTCAGATTGTGTTACCTCACGATCATGGTGGAGCTCCCTAGCTCCATGTCGCTGGAACGTATTCACAACGCGAGATTTTTAATGGTAAGTTTATCACTGCATTAGTGGTTATGACAGGGCTGAAGAGCTGCATTTTATTACTTTTATAGAGGTTAATGTTTATATTACTGAATTGATTTACACCTTGTAGGTACCCATGAATATGGTTTCTCCCTTTTCAGTATGGTGTCTTTGTGTGCTGCTTCCTTCTCTTCGGTACTCTTTAGGAGAGGTACATTGCAATAGTTTTATTCCTTGAACTCCATGTTTGATGTTTAATATGCTACCATCTCACTGATCAAATGGTTATCCCGATGGCACAATATTTGACCGTAAATACATACTCTAGAACGCTCAGGTAAAATGTTTGCTTAACTCCTCTACACTTCCTTTCACCATATAAGGTATGGTGACATTCTGTTATCCTTGTTTTGTGTTATTGCAGGTCCATGAGCAGGACCTCTCGCATGACTGATGGATATTAACCCTTCTAGAGCCTTCGGTCTAGAAAATTCCTCTGTAGTTGATGAGGCCGCCGCTTAGAGGTGATTTAAATATCATTAACTTGTTCAAAATCAATTTTTCTACTATTTAGCACTCGTTCCTAGTTTGTTCTCGGTGCCTACTTTGCACAGGAACCCAGAAAAGTTCTGTTGCTGTCAACCTCACTTCAGGTAAACCCCTACGTTTATCTATATCTGTGTTGCATTTCTAATATGGTTTACAATATACCCCTGACATGGCACTAAAACGTTGCTTTCTTCTTGATTTTTAAGGTATATGCTACCCTAGGGAATTTCTGCGAGAGAACTTCTCAAGGGCATATTTCTCCTAGCTAAAAGGTTGGTTTTCCTGACTACAGGTCCCTCATCCATCCTGGCATTTATGAGGGTGTTATGGCCTTTTGTCATTCCTCCCACGAGATGAACGCATCCAGAATAGGTTCATGTTTTTTCTTTATGTTTCTGTGTTCATCGCAAGGCTTGAAGTCCCGTAGAGGAACATATTCACGTCCATACTTTATAGTGGTAAGATGATTTAGATCAGCTAGTGAGATTCAGGATTAATATTTCCCTCCTCCCCTGTTCTCGGAGGTGTAACTAATCACCATTGTTAATGGAATGGAATGGACGCCCTGTTTGAATAGGGAATAGGGTTCTATTATGTACATATAATAAACAAAAATGGTGAAGGAATCGATTTTTAACATTGTGTGTTTGGGATTGATCTACACTGGTTTCAATAGTTTAATATATGTTCATACGTTGATTGTATATGTGGCGGATAATTTCTGGAGATACTCTGCCTCAAATGTGTATTTGCATGAGACGTTGTTAATGGTTAATTTACATAGCATATCATCACTCTCAGTGGTATCCTTATTTGCTCGTTTGTTTTTCTTTTTGTGAATGGCAGTAGTGATTTGGAGTTATATAAAACAATGCATGGATCGAATTTAGTATCCTTACTGATACTGGAAACACTCTTAATTTTTCATTACATGTACTTATGTTAATAGGGCTAATGAATGGTGCATCTATACTAATTTTTAGCCGCTACTTAATACAGTAAGGTTTTTGTGTTATAATTTTTCAAATGAAATCCTTCTTAGCCACTCGCTCAATAATTTCTTCTCTACCATATGAACTTAATTTTGGAGGCAACGCATTACCCACAATTGAGTCAGCTTCACGGTGAAGAGACCTCGAGTATACACACATCATCCCCTTTGTTGACTTGTATTTATCACACGAGTAGTGATATTTATTTAAAAGGTGAGGTATCTCCAACATTCATCCTTCTCCAAACTATAGACTTATTGTACTTTATATGGATATTTCTAACAATTGGCTCTGTGATAACAATGATTCAACCACCACTAAATCCACTCGAACCTTGTACCACTCATTTTAGTGGTACATTGTGAGGACCATAATTTTATATTTATTGACTTTTTATCGATCTTTGTTTTAAACGAAAATTACAATAACTAATTATACATAATTAAATCAATTAATGATCGATGTGGATATTGGTGGCCACCCACCTATTTTACCTAGTAAGTTTCATGAGTTTTCTTATTTACTATTTTTAGCAGTTTTTTGGGTCGTGAAATTTTGGAGTTGTTTTGAGGCCCTTAACAGCTTAGTCATTGGAAATATCTTTCCAATGAGGTATCGTACATTCCAAACAAAAATACCATGACCAAGTTATGGCCTCGGGAATTTGGCTAGCAAGTAAGCCCAACGCCGCCCATAAACTATTGATGTTACATATCCTTGGGTTAGGGTTTTGGTTGTTTTGGGCATTCTCTTATTTTTCAATAATAAAAAGGCCCTTGAGCCTCATTGTAAGATAGTTCAAAGGAATGTAGCCACCGCATATCTTCTGAGAGATAAGCTACCATCACCCTAGCTATCTTATGTCCATTCTATCTTAATCTTCAGTGAACTTCATGCAAGTGATGAAATGTCGACATGTCACATTAGAGAGAAAAACATCTCATTTTAAATTATTTTTTATTATCTCAAATTAGTTTTTTATGGAATTTGATTTCTTGTGAAGGTTTGATAGATATCAATAATTGAAGTTACACCTATCTGGACCATTGTGGCACCACATGTCCTATGAATTTGTGGAATCATTTTCTCACCTCACATGTCATCAAAATTTCAAGTGTCTTATATCACTAGAAATATATATATTAAATAGCTCAAATGCATCTTTGACATAATTCGATTTCATCACCTATAGTAGAACTTATCAGCAAACTTGCAGCAAGATGTTCATTTCAACCATTATCCAGATTAATTAACTAAGAGAGCGCAGACATTACTACTCTCTCACCACAACATAGGAATTATATTCTAGTATTTGGTTTTACTATACTTATATATAGAAGGAATATGGGAACAAGAGCACAATCTAGAGCCTCAGAATCCATTCTCTTTCTTTATTTCCCTCGTCATTATTATTTCCGAATGTGTTTTTTATATGAGAAACCACATGTGTTATTTTTACTGCATGCAATACCTATAAGTGCCTAAATCTAAAATCTTACTCGCACAATCTCCTTTATATGGAATACTGATTAGATATTTATTTCTTAAAATTACAACATCTATCTCCCTAACCCAATTAATTCCTTGAATGTTCATTGTTGAAGAAAGAATTCCATATGAGAATAAAATCATGGAACCATGTACACTATAACATAATATGATATACTCTCTACTCCAATGTAATTGAAATTAATATAAATGTTACCAAATAAACCTATTTACCACGAATTAAATGTTAGAAAATAAACAGTCACAATAACTTGGGAGAAATGATTTCCCACCCAACCACATACTTATTGGCACAAGTCCTCCCGTGTGTTCAGATCAATCCTTCTCCCCGATTCAACAACCTCTGTTGTCTTGGTTCAGGCCTTCTTATTCCTACTTTCCAAGTAGCCTTTCCTTAATGGTGTCCCATTTTTTCTCGGTGCTGCTAATCCCCACAGCCTAAGCTTTTTGGGAAAAGTATCACTTTTTCATTCAAATTCAGCTTTTATCAAATGTGGTGATTTCCTTACCCATCCCTATTGTTGTTTCCCCAAATTTGGTGTTTTACTATATGCTTTTCTCCAATATAAAACACAATCATTTAATTTTTCTCGTAGGGATTTTTAGGAGAGGTTTTTGGAAAAAATTTCATTCCATTGTAACTTCTTGGATAGGAATTATGATCTCATCATTCCATTTATGTTCGAGATTAGTTTTACATATTCATTATATTTATTCAAAATATTCATTACATTCCATACTTATTTTATGAATCAAATATAATATTTTTTGTCTTTGCTAAAAATAGTTGAGCAGCTAAAACATTCACACATAAAATTGGTGTATTAAATTAACACACAAGAACCATCAGTTAAAGTAGAGTGGCATAAAGGGAGTAAAATTGTTGATACATAAGAACATACCAACGATACTACTACACAAGAAACAATAGTTAAGGTAGTACAACAAGAGGAGAAAGAAGAATTGAAAGAATAAGAGAACTTGTAGGAATTCATTGAAGTCAATGTTGTAACAACATTGAAGAGTAATAATAGTGGACACATTGGAAATAGTGGAGGCAACACAACCTAATTTTGAAGGGAATTTGAATTTGGTATTTTTACTTGGTGAGGTGACAAGATGGAGATGACTAGTGCTATTGTTGCAAGAAGAAGTAATCCCCTTCATTGAGCATGAGAAAATACTCAACAATCTTAAAATGGCTTGGGTAAAAGAGCTAATTCTTGAAATATTAAACTGGGATGAGATCAAAGAGGAGATGAAGAAGTAATAGATCCAAGTGAGGGAATTACATGAAATATTTCAATTGTTACAAGAGGATGAAATTTTTGTATGCTTGGAGCATAGTACATTCATAATTAGGAGACCTTCTCCTTCCCATCCTTCATGAAAATATCTTCCCATTTACATTAATTGCAATAGAGGAGAATATATCATATAATATGACTAACATCAAAACCTTTCTATAGGAATTTCATTAGGCGAATTTCATGGAACAAAACTTGTTCTCCAAGTTGTACTTCCGTGAGTGTGCTTGCTTTGGAGAGAAATGTCTCAACGTTTCATATTATGTAGGACAATTATAGTTGAGGCTTTTGGCTTCTTTTGTGCATAATCAAGTGAGTTGGAAGGCAATTCATGATAGCGTAATAGGAAACTTGAAGGATAATTCATTATATGTTCAAAACAAGCTAGTATATTCATTATATAACAAATTATTGTAGTCTACAAAGGAAAGGGATAAGGTGTTGCAAAATTAGAAAAAAAGTCTTAGAACGTTGTTCCAAAAAAATTGAATTGACTAAACATGCATGTGCTTTTTAGCGTACCAAAGTATTTGGACTGTATGAGGAGCAATCAACCCAATTGGCTTAGGCTTAAATTCAATTTCCAAATGATTTGGCTTCGTGTATTTAGGAATAAAAATCATATTGTTTAACTTCAGGATACATAGAAATGTGGTGGTCGGACTTCATCATCTTGCACTTATGAATCCCCCACAGATGATAACAATGGCATACAAGTTTTTTGATTTGCATTCACAACACAGCATGAAATTCTCACTGAAGAGGTGTACATGAGGACATAGAGTTTCTTTAGTTGGGGGTATATGTTGGCACTCTTTTTGCAGCCATTTTTCCTATCTTTCTCACCATTTGGACCTTGATAGTCACATCTTTCTTTGTGCTTTGTCTCACCAATTCTGTCAATACTCTCGTTCAAGATTATTTGTTTTTGCAATGATTCAAAAAATGGTTAATGCATGATATCCCTTGCTCACGATCAACATTGGCCACTTTTCCGACAAGGAAAAGTGCTTGTTCATAATATAGCCAATTTTGGTCGAGACAATTATGATGTGTAGTTGCTTATTCATAGTAAAGTATTGTAATTGGTTATGTAAGGATACAATTTGGGTAGCATGAGGATGAAGATATTCTCATGGAAATTTTTTCTTCAAAAGTATATATAATGTAATCTATAATATGGAAAACACTTTTTTTCATGGAGGATAGCATCATTACTGCAATTTTGGAGAAACTTATGTAATTTCAATCTTTTTCTAATGTTAATGCAACTCTCCTAATTCATGGTTTCATATCTCTTAATTAATGAGTCCTTCTCTCGATTGATTGAGTGATGTTACAATGATCCCTTTTATAGAATGAGATGTTGAGTGAATTATTTCTAGTTGCATTGTTGTCATTCTATAGTGGTATGTTTTGCAAGAGTGTTCTATTTTGAAAGAATGTTTTATTCTACCAGAGTGTTTTCTTTATAGAACAATATGTAAGTTGTGTTGAACAGTGGAATGTAGTAGCAATAGTTTGGTGTGTTGAAAGTGACAAGTACAATGACTTGATATCATGAGTTTAATATTAGATATGATACACTAGATAAGAAGAGATATATATCTATAGTTATTTGATGTGACTTCCTATTACTCTTTAATTCTCAAACGAAGGTTGAGTTGGAAGCTTGAAGGATCTTACTCCATATCCTACACCGTTTATCTACTTTTCAAATATTTTTCTAGAATAAGATTACAAGATTTGAAGAAATATATAAAAATCCATGAGGCCGAAGAGATTTCCTGGTTATTATGCTTTTGACAATATGATCCACTTACTGAAAAGATAGAATGGAATAGTATTAAATCCTCTTCTTAGTTAAATGGAGCGTGAATTGATGTCGTGATGGCCTATATTATTTCTTGACGATCCTCTCATGGTTCCTTTAAGAGCTTACAAAACTAATAGATCCATATGATATGCAATTTTTCTCTACCTACTGACTTTTGCAATGTATATAATTATAACTATATATATCTTATCACTTTAATATTTCTGTATTTCTTACAGGTTGAATGCTAATAAAAATTGTAGAAACCTTCAGAAAAATCCACATAATTACTTATCAATACCACGTGACTACTAGTAAACAACAAATACATTAAAGTCTTGTACTCTAAAAAAACATGGAGCCAAACGAACAGATGCGCTGTATTCAAAGTTACATAACATAGAAATAGCATTCCCACTTATTAAATTGCGATAATCCTTCTAAATACAGTGTATGGTTAGTTCATCTTCTTCCAGCTCTTATTCACAGCTGTCATCTTCTTGACGGCCATCATCTTGCTGAGCTTGGAAATCCATGTCTACTGGCTGATCACCATCATCAAATGTCAAGAAATATGGTTCAGGTGAGGGAGGTGTGACCATGTTTACAGGTTCATCGCCATTACCAAGTCTGAGACGCGGGATGGCTACCTGTGGAGGTACGGCCATATTTCCAAATTGATCAACAAGTCCGAAGAATTGCTGCATAGGTACCTGTGGTTGTCCGGCCATGCTTCCAAAGTTATCACCAAATATTCCGTATGTGTGCCCCTGCTCCTCTGACGGTGGCGGCCGTCTTCGTCTTTTGAGTGGAGGTCCAATTTCCACATCAAGCAACTCAGGTTTCTTCACTACCAATTCCTTCAATGCTTCATCCCTAGCAGCTACAGCCTCATCATCTTCTATCTCATTCTCTATCAAACTACACTTGTTGCACCTCTTACATTGTTTTCCTGGTTCTCCATTATATTCACGACAACAACAAAAATGATGAAAGCCTATGTACGAAATTGCCTGTCTACAAACGTAACACAGTCTATTTCCACACCTACACTTCACTTTGTACGTCTTGATAATTCCCGCGTTGCACATGTTACATTCTCTTATCACAGCTTTTGTCATCCTCTCTTCAACTTCTCTGATAAGAGCAGTCTCAGATTTTTTATCAGCCTCTTGACACCCTAATGGAAAGTGACTCAACTTCTTGCATTGCAGACATGTAGCAATTAAACATTTAGGGTTTGGACAGTCCAAAACTTGTAGACACTTGTCTATTTCATATGGAATGTTACAGAACGGACAATAAACCAAATTTTCAATTTGAGCTTCAACTATAGCTTGTTGGGCCTGGCGATAATCATATCTATCAATAATATCATTTGGAAGAACTTTCTTAATCTCTGATAAAAGAATTGACGCGTTGCAGGGATCAATAGTACTCATGCAAGATAGATAGTCAACCGCTTTAAAACCTCCATAAATGATTTCGTCAAGTCGCTTCCCTATACATTTAAAACAGAACCGATGCCCATTTTGACATTGTACAATATTTTCAATTTGATTCTCCCAAAAGCAACATTCACATTCGATAGCGTCATCCACTTCAACTCCTATCTGACTCTTAATTTGGAAATTACTACTGTGTGCAATATGCGAAATTTCTGCTTCTAAACTTTGCGCAGTGGACTCTATTTCACCATTTATTTCATCGAAGCCGCCTGCTCCGTTGATTATTGCCTTTCCCTTTACATTTTGGGACTTATCGGCATGTGCCATGAAAGAATATCTTCCTTCATTTCCCATCCTCTGAACTCGTGACGCCATGACTTCGTAGGGTCCACCGTCTGACGAAAGAAAAGCTGGATCGATAGATTTATAGTTGTAGTCTGAAGGAGATGATGGCTATATTTCCCGGAGGAATAAGGTAACGTTATAAATATCGACAAGGACGAAACATAATCAAATACAATTTGAGTTGAAGCTTTCAAGCCGACAATGTTAGCAGTCCACTCGCTAAGTTTGGGGATCTTGGAGTATAAGGAATTAGGGATTTTGAAGTATAAGCTATTTTAAAAGGTCACTTCTGAAGGTCTGTTCCCCTCTTTGTTAAAATCAATGTTCTCATGGCAATGAACGTGACTGTGTTTATGAGAATTATTTGGTGATGTCTCACAGTTTTTATTTTTGGGGGGGAGGGGGAGAGGGGTGTTTGGGGATGGGGGTATGATCTTTGGTTATGGTTTCATCCTATTTAAGTTGGTTGATTTTGGGAATCTTATAACTTGCCTATTAAAGAAAATTGTCTCCCTGGTTTCTCATCGTTTTCTGATGTGTGCATTATTTTCCAACTCAACAAAAAGTGTGGTTAACAATTTTATAGCAAGAGTGGTAATGGTTTTAAAAAATAATTCTATAACAAGAGTGGTAATTGTTTTGAAACATAATAGGTCGATGATAATTTTTTAGTGCCACTTAATTTTATACATTTATCTTAATTCTAAATTTATTAATATTTTAGAGCGATCAAACATAAGTTAAAGGTAGCCTACGATAGGAAAATATTTATGTACACCAACAAAGGATGCTTAAGGAATTCTAAGTAGGAGAGCATGTGTATCTTGGCACCCAAGACGACACTTAATGTGGGATCCTATGATAAGTTGACACCCAAATTTTGTGGACACTTTAATATTTTGGAAAGGGTGAGACTAGTGGCCTATAGATTAATAATGCCGCCAAAAGTAAATTCACATAATATTTTTCATGTTTCTTTGCTTAATCACCTTTTACATGATGCTAAAAATGTTGATGACTAATCTGTCATATAGATGGAATTTGAGGAAGAGTTCCAACTAGAACTATAGTGTATCTTGGGACAGAAGTGCCACACTCCACCATAGCGTAATAGAATAAGTCAAGGTGCAATGAAAGAACTTTGGACCTCGTGAATCCTCATGGAAATTTGTCAAACAAATGGGGGTGTTATATCCGTTTTTCTTCGATGAATAAGTAGCTTTAAGAGTTGTTATATAGAAATCAGTTATTGTTCTTTTCTTTGCAGTTATAGTAAACACCGAGGATAATGTTCTTTTCAGAGTTTGGAGTTTGTAACACCCATTGAATTAGCCCTATATCTTGTAATGATAAATGATGTCCTTGATTATAAAAGTTATATATTAGTTGGATGAAGGCATGGACAAAGAGATCCATGATCTGACGGAGAGATGAGATTGGTGTTGTATGGCATAGTTGAATGCCTAGCATTAAACAATTAGAAAATATGTGACGAGGTAGAGGAGACAACCACATTCTTCCTTGATTCAATAACATGAAGGGAGTTTTATTGAATAGTACCATTGATCTAGGTGGATATTGGTGGCCACCTTCCTATTCCACTTGGGGTCCCACCATTGTCTCTTTCAGTATTTTAGTTTCGCCACAACTTAATCCTTTTAGCATTTTTTCGGGTCATAAACTTTCGAAGCTCTTTTGAGGCCCTAAGAGATTTTTTTTGGGAATACCAGGAGAAACATGGGTCCATGGACTGATGTTTCTCACACCGAAAGTTGTAGTCCTCGAATAGATATTTCTAACAAACAATGGTGTGCGTCAAATGGAGATCGTTTGCCAAAGTTACGTCCCCGGGAAGTTGAAACACCAATTTACCCAAACGGGGCCCATTGTTTTGGCACTTCATCTCCTAGGGTTAGGGTTTTTGATGCTTAGAGTTTTCCATTGTCTCTAAATAATAAATAGGCGCTCGAACCTCATTGTAACACAGTTCAGAGGCATGTAGCCACCACATCTCTTCTCAGAGATAAGCTTCTAGCGCCCTAGCTAGTTTATTTCCATTTTGTCTGTAAGCAAATTTTAGTTATTTGATATTAATGAAAGAAAGTGTTATTTCCACTGCATCTTTTTATTTATGGTTATATGTGTATTCTGTTGCGTTCCTGCATAAATCCGGATCAGTGGTATCAGGGCAGTCTAATTTTTCTCGATCCTTCTTTGCATTTTCCCAACGAGTTCGGGATATAAGGAGTTAGGGCTTGATCTGGTTGAACCTTTGCAAGATCGGCCTCACAAACCCCGATGACCACCCATGGGGGACGAAAAAAAATATGAGGGAGCAGGAGATCCTATAAAAATATTACTCGAGGAAGCCCTCAAAAAACAAGGGAGCACGATGATCGATAAGTTTGCCCAGATCCTTCAACGATTACCCACCAGCAACGCATCTGCATCCAACAACCACTTTGTAGGTGCAACTCCCTTTAAGGTACAAGGAAACGTTGGCATTCCCATATTTTAGGGTCAAATAGATGTAGATGTCGTAGACAGATGGTTGAATCTATTAGAAGGATATTTCTCAGTTCATGACTTTTCCGACAGAGAGAAGATTATTTTTTCACTCCTCAAAGCTACCCCCCATGTCAAGAACTAGTGGGAAACCTATTGTGGGAAAAAGGACGAGACAAAAACCTCTCTGTTCTTAGGCGTACCCACTTGGAATTGTTTCTGAGACGCCATCAATGAACAATACTATCTCGTGGGGAGCTATGAGGACAAGTACATACAATGGATTATGCTACAGCAACAAAAGGATCAAGATGTACATGAGGTGACGAATATGTTCCATACCCTGCGCACAAAGCTGGGTATAAAAGATTCAAAGAAACATTTGGTGCTAAAGTATCGCAGATGTCTGCATGGATACATTCAGGAGGAAATGCAGATCCTTGAAATATCCTTGTTTGGTACAACATACTGGTATGCTACCAAGATTGAGCAGAAATTCAAATAAAAGAAGCGAGACTTTGGATCTGTGAATCAAAAGCAAGATAAAGGTACCCCCAAACCATAGACCAAAGGACAAAGTCAAGGCATGGCAGCATAAGAAAACCTCCCAAAACCACAAGAAAATAACAACATGACGAAGCCAAATAAGGACACAGAAAAGTGGTGTGAGTTCCATAAGAGCTCCACTCACAACACAAGTGAGTGTCGGGCCAAGTAGTCATTGGTGGCCAAGATGAGGGCTTGTGAATCGGATGCATGCTCTAAATCTCAATCAAAACTTGACAAGGGGAATGACAAAGGGAAAAAAATTAATGATCCAGAGCCCAACGCCACTGTTGCCAGTGTAAATATCCTGAAGGAGAAACTGGAAGATCCAGAGGAGGAGGAGCATCTCTTCCACTCCCAGATGTGGGTAAAGGGTTCCTCGCTATAGTTCATTGTTGACAATGGGAGCCAAAATAACCTTATTTCAACAGACCTGATGAAGTGGTTGGGCTTGCTGACCACACCATACCCATAGCCATACACCATCGGGTCGCTTCACCAAGGACGAGATCTCCCTGTTGTTGGGCAGTGAAAAATGTATGGAATTACTAAGTATCTTCTCATTCTTTTACTATAGACATACGCCTTTTTACATTGGGAAGGTAATTCATTACAAGAATTATGATAGAATTGGAAATGTTCATGTTTATTGTAAAAAGATGACTAAAGGTTGCTTTTTATTGATAAAACTGAAATTAGACGAAGTGAACAGCTGTAACAAAGGCGAGGCTGAGATCAATGTAACTGCTGCTCCATCAGCGTTGAACCACATCTAGCCAAAGACAAGGAGATCTGAACAAATTGCTAAAAATAGGCAGGGAACAGCTCGACCTTGGTCAAAGTAAACAAGATGATAACTAAAACGAAGGGGAGCGAATCCCTTAGGATCCTTCGATCCTGAGGGATCGTTGTTCAAACTCATCTCATTCCCTGTCTTGTCTGTCAGGGTATAATATATAAAGCAATGTCCTTTAGTGATGAGGAGGTCGAAAAGTTCTCATATTCAGACATTTGCTCTATAATATTATGTTTATTGACTCTCGGCTTTGAGAGAATAGACTTTGTAATACTTTATGTTCGATTAATATCAAACACGCATTTCATTTTATCTCTTAAGTTATGAAATAGCCTAGCACTATTTCACTAGCGCTAAGGGCCCGACGTTGGTGGAATTACCTTGGTGTTTGTATTTTTACTCTTTGCTTACTATTGTGTGAAGTTGTGTTTAATGTTTATTTCGATTACAAAGTTGATTGACCGCTGTTAAATTGGATACAGATTCATTAACGAATTGTATTGCTATTTTATCCTTTGCGAGAAGTACATTCGTTGTTCGTTTATCTTGCTATCATTATAAAAGCTTTGTTGTTCTATATTCGATTCTAGTTTTTGTTCTATTGGTTCATGATTTGTTGTTGTGTACTGTTGGCTATTGACAAGATTGGAGTATAGAGACTAGTCGCTTAGAATTATAATTTCTATTCAATTCATGTTGTTGTTCCATTTCTGTTTATTGTTCATTTTTTATTTATAGCTTCAGATTAGTAGATAGATTGGTTATAGTTGTTGTGAACAGGAATTACGAGTTGTTGTTCCATTCTAGCCTTTGTAGTTCCTTTTAGTTATCTTTATCAGCAAGTAGTTCGAGCTTGATTTCATTTCTATTTCTTTAAGAACAAGGCCACCAACTGTAGAGAACACTGGTTACTGCTTCCAAGCTCCCAGATTGGCTATCTTGCCTCAGTGTGATTTCAGTTGCATCAATTTCTAAGGAAAGGAGTTACTGCTACTATATCCCTGATCGATGGTTTGCAGATTGATGTAGTTAAGATTTCAGCACATTTCCATTTATGTTACTGTAATTAGACTTCTTTACAAGCATATGTTTACTTATGGATTTAACATTCTGTACTAAATCTTCATAGCATTACTCTTAGTTAATTGCAGCCTCAAACATAGTACACTCTTGAAATAAAAAGTGGCTCCCAGATTGATAATTAATGTAGCCTAATTAGGTGTTCAAAAGATACCTTTTTATGACTCAACATTTTGGCGCCATTGCCGGGGAGAGTGTATGCCATTTCAAAGGAGTGATGCACAACTAATTTTCTTCTGCTTGCGAATAATTGGGTATTAAAGATGAAAGGTAAGAACCGGCGCACTGGGAAAGAAACACACTTGCTCGCATCCTGCTTCACAGCAGAAGTAGGTAAGCCTATTTCTTTAGGTAGGAATGAAGGTTTGTTTTCTTGAATGAATAGACCAACTAAGAAAAACAAAATTCCTCCTAAAATTTGAAAAACCTAAGGGACCGGTGACCCTTGGGCGGACAACCTTTATTGACGAAATCCTTAAAAGAATTGAATCTCAGCCATCAGTAGGATTTAGAAAAGCTATCTCTAGACAGCCTACTAGTTCTCTTCAAGCTACAGAGTCACCATATGAAGTCTTTGCTGAGATACACAGTCAAATAGAGGGAATTGAGCAAGATTCCCAAGAAATTGAGAATCCCTGCATAATTTCCCCTCAAGAAGGGAACTCTAGTAATCTCTGAGAAGGAGAAGGGGAAACAGAAGAAACAGGAGACCCAACATATCCTATTGAAATAACCCAAAAAATAAGCAATCCAGATAAGGGAAGTGTTGTTAAACTTATTCAAAACCAAGGTCCTCAATCACCTAAAACAGTTGGTCAACAAGGAATACTCATTATTCTAGATAATGGGAGTGTTAGTTAAAGCCATTCCTGTCCCTGCTAGTCAGCCTAGAAATTCCTTGGAGATCCTAGAAGGATATTGGCACATTTTTGACCAAATGGCCAAGAACCAAAATCAGAACCAAAAGACACCCCAACAAACCTCTAAGCTGCAATATCCTATATTAGATACTGCAATCATTGTGCCTATGAAGGCCAATCCCCTTCAACATATTCCCACATTTCATGGCTTAACATCAGAAGATCCAGATGCGTTTTTTTTTTAATTTGATGTGTTATGTAGGGGATATGATTATACCACCGATCCCCAAAAACTAAAACTATTCCCTTCAAAATTAAAAGGGGTAGCCTTATGATGGTTTATGGGATTAGGTGGGGGTGTCATAACTGATTAGGATCAGATGAAAGCTGCATTTTTAAAGAAGTATCAAGATTATTGCAAGTCTCGAGAACTAAAAGATGAAATATTCCAAATGACAGTAAAACCAAATGAAACCTTGGAAGAATATGTGGAATGGTTTCAATACAATCTTCAGAGATCTCCTTATGCATCCTTACCCTTACCTGATAATGTGTTGAAAAATAAATTAATTAGGGGAATGAAAGATCAATGGGTTGAAATATTGAATATTATGGGAAAAGGTGATATATATCAGGAAAGTTATGCTAACATCATTGATTTTTGTATTAGGAGTTCGAGGGGAAATGCAAGGCTAAAATTAGCAGAGCGTGATATGATTACAAGATAAAATAATACATCTAATGAAGGAGTGACTTGTGCAAAGATTGGAAATCTGCTAGAAGATTTTAAGACAGACATACTTGGGACTCTAACAACGCAGTTCGACATTATGCAAGCCAAACAAAAGCAAGAATAAGCAGAGAAAAATTTGGCAATATTTCATCCCAGATGCAGGAAGAAACACATCCAAAAGGAGTGTCCGTTGGATGTGATCAAATTCTATGCCATTTGCATGAAAGATCACCATACAGAAGGATGTCCTTCACTTCATGGCCTAAAAGAAGTTTATAAGGAGGCAGAAGAAGAATCAGAAGTGGTATGTCTGCTTAATCAGCGCTGACAATGGTAGCCATGACAATCAGGTATGCCAACTGATCCATTTTCTTCTTTTCAGCCTCCTCAATATAATGCTCAGCAATATAGTGGAATGTGGAAAAATCAATCACCATTCCCCAATTGGTCACAACAGCCATTTCCTACAACATCTTGGCCAAATCAAACAAACCAAAATAATTGGCCTAACTTTCCTTTCTGCCCACCATTTTGGAAAAATAATAACTATCCTACACAATGGTCCCCCTCTACTTCCTAGAGTAAGTCCTGGCATTCAAACTGGAAAAGAGCTACAAATCAGCCAGCTGGAACAATCCCTCTCTCTCAACCTACGCTACCAGCTCCCTATGTAAACCCCTAGATCAACTTAAGACCACAAATCCCATCCTAACCCAACCCAAAGCCAAACAATAGGCCAGTTCAGTCTGTCCAAATAATGGAATCCCCAGAATTATAAACTGAACTGAGGGAGTGAAATGACCTTCAATTAAGGTCTGGGCGCATAGTAGAAACAGAGAGAAACAATAATGTTCATATTGAAGATCCGTTACCTATAGAAAAAACATTGCAGAAAGAGAAGGAGGTTCAACAACAAAATCAACAACAAGAAATAACCTCCTCTCCACCATTCCCAGAACGATTAATCATACTGCGCCCATTAGAACATCCTAATTTTTATCTTTTGGGAGAATTAAAAAATTTTTGTATAAAAATCCCTCTCCTCCAAGCCATGCAAGACATTCCTATATATGCAAAAACCATTAAGGATTTATGCATAAAAAATCCAAAGAGGAGAACAACCACCAATCCAACTGTCCAAATACTCAGTACTTTATCTGACTTATTATCAGGAATGGAAACACCTGTAAAATATGAAGACCCAGGAAATCCTATAGTGACAATGAAAATCCATGGACAATTGTTTCCAAATGCCTTAGTTTATTTGGGAGCAAGAATCAATATCCTAACAACCACCACGTGTCAAAAACTTGGTATTACATCGCTAGAACCAACAACAACCTTATTGGAATTGGCTGACCGATCGGTAGTGAAGCCAGAAGGTACACTAAAAGATGTAATGGTATCTGTAGATTCCTGGGAATACCCTGCTGACTTCCTGGTTATCAATCCAAAGAACCGGCTAGAAGGACATCCATTGATCTTAGGTAGACCCTGGTTGGAAACTGCCGATGCTTATATTGGATGCCGACAAGGCAACATGACAATAACAAGGGAAAACTATGTCAAAAATTTATCTTTATATTCCCCGGCCTAGCCAAGTCTATCAATAATCAAAACAAGAAAACAATATGTATCACATCTTATGGAAAATATGAGATCACCTCTAACTATAGAAAATTCTCTTGATTTTAAAGATCAAACAGAGGATGATATCATTAATAGTTTCATTAATAAACCACAAATCAAATCCCATCTACAATGTCACATGATCAAGGCAACATTTGATAATAAATAAGAAGAAGATCCTTTGAAAGACATTCATGATCAAGTAATACCTACTACTTTTGTGTACAATAGCAAGATTGTAGAAATTGAGCTGGGAAAAAATCTAAACATTAACAAAAATCTAATTGCTGAACAAGAAGAGAAATTGGTCCAATTATTACGGAAATACAAAGCAGCCTTTTCATGGGATTACCCCAATATGAAAGGAATTGACCTTCAATTGTGCACACACCACATCTATATTGACAAAGATGCAAGACCCATTCACCAACCCCAAAGAAGAGTAAACCCTCACCTCAAATATATTGTGAAAGATGAATTACAAAAACTATTGGATGTTAATTTCATCTACCCAATATCTGATAGCAAGTGGGTCTCTCCATTAGTAGTGGTACCAAAAAAGAACGGAAAGTGGAGAATATGTGTAGATTATCGTGAACTTAACAAGGCAACACAGAAAGACCACTTTCCCCTTTCATTCATTGACCAGGTATTAGACACATTGGCAGGAAATAAATTCTTTTCTTTCCTCGATGGCTTCAGTGGCTACAATCAAATCTAGATTGCCCGTGAAGACCAAGACAAAACCACTTTTACCTATCCATGGGGGGCATTTGCCTACTGCGTCTTACCTTTTGGCCTATGAAATGCCCCTACTACATTCCAAAGGTCCATTCTCAGCATCTTTGCAGACTTAATAAATGAAGGCCTCGAAGTATATATGGATGATTTCACACCTTATGGGGATGATTTTGAGCCTGCATTGGAAAATCTAGAAAAAGTATTGCAAAGATGTATTGATAGTAGGCTTTGTTTAAGCAATGAAAAATGTCATATGATGATGACTGAAGGAGTTATCTTAGGAAATTATATTTCAGCAGCTGGAATTCAAGTGGACCTAGCTAAAATTCAAATAATTTTGTTAATACCCACACCCACCACAAAAACAGAGGTACATAGCTTTCTTGGATTTTCTGGTTACTATAGAAGATTTATAGAACATTATTCTCGAATAGCTACACCTTTATATGCACTAACTAGAAATGTTGATTTCATTTGGACAGATACATGTGACAATGCCTTCAATGATCTAAAGAAGCTTGTTTCAACAACCCTAGTGCTGAGGGGCCCAAATTGGAATTTTCCATTCCAAATTTCATCTGATGCCTTAGACATAGCAATTGGAGAAGTACTTGGGCAGGAGGAAGACACGAAGCCATATGAAATCTATTACATTAGCAAAAATCTATCTCCTGCTGAATTAAATTATACTGTGACTGAGAAAGAATTTTTAGCTGTAGTACATGGTATAAATAAGTTTAGACATTATATAAATGGGTATCCTATAGTACTATATACTGATCACTGCCATTAAAGTTTTAACAAATAAACCTGTTACAAATGGAAGAGTGACAAGATGGTCGATTTTACTGCAGGAATTTGGCATTACAATTAAATATCAACCTGTGAAAGAGAACCCTGTAGGTGAATTTCTGTCAAGAATGCCAAAGCCAACAGATACAGAAGGAGTTGAAGACCACTTTCCAGATGAACAACACTCTGTTTATTTCGCTTGTTTTGAATTTTTATGTTCCTTTCCAAAGGAACAACACTTCTGTTGTTCCTTTCAAAAGGAACAACAGTTCCGCAGAGTATTTTTGTTGTTCCTTTCAGAAGAAATAGTAGTTCCACAATTTGTTTCTGCTGTTATTTTTAAAAGGGACAACACCTTTTGAGTGGATTCTTTTTTTTGTTTTAGATTAGCATTTCGAGAATTTTTTATGACTCTTATAAAGGAAAACATATTATTTATATACAATCATACAAAATAAATCTTACTGTAATCAGAAAATCAAAATAAATCGTCATTTTTTAGAAAATTGTTTAGTAATGATAAGAAAACAAGAAAAAGGGACATAATCAATAACATAATTTTGGTACCATTGAATTAATCTGATCGATTATTCTTATCATCATTGGTTCTTTCCCATATGTTATAACTTTATTTGATTTTTATTTATGGAGTAGGAATAAGGGCATATTCTTTTCTATTGAGATATTCAGACTTCTTCCACCATCCCTAATCTTAAGGAGTGTTGAGCCATCCTTTATGAATAATTAGGAAAGTGCTATATGAAAAAGAAAAATATTTATATGTTTCACTAATAATTGTATGATTTGGGAGATGGAGGATAGGGGGTGTCATCAAGAGCCAGCCTACCATGATCATAAGGAAGTCAGTGAAGTGGAATTCCCATCATGGCCACCAAATCAGGGATATGGTCCAAAGGAAAATTGAAAAAATTAAGAAGTCCTTGGAATAGGAGGTCTCATCACGAGCCGACCTGCCCAC
The DNA here is from genome assembly GCA_034641835.2 of Pinus albicaulis. Classification (NCBI taxonomy): domain Eukaryota; kingdom Viridiplantae; phylum Streptophyta; class Pinopsida; order Pinales; family Pinaceae; genus Pinus; species Pinus albicaulis. The sequence continues at coordinate 1,330,358,211 of CM076584.1, read as the reverse complement.
TTTTCAATTCTTCCCAGTGAATGGCATTGTGATCTATCTGGTCACCAATCCAGCACAATGGCCTCCATTATGACATTTAACAAGAACTTCCTCAGCATAAATAAAGGACAACGGTTCCAAGGGTGAGAAAGAAACTCTGTCAAGGTTATGAGCACCTGTGGGTAACAGAGCTCTGCTGATGGTATTGGAGTCACATTTATACACATCAATAGTCATATTTAACCCTTTTTCCTATATCTCTATCTAAGTATTAAATGAAAGTATGAATCCTTAACCTTTGATTTCGAACCTATTATACTTGAAAAACATTACAAATCGATCATATTAGTTTCAAATGGTAAATAACGCATTTGTACTTATGTTTATCTTAAGATGTCCCTTTTCCTCATATCTAAATCATTACAAAACGATTTTATATCTATTACTGATTTATCACATGCATTGATTTCAGCAATTTCTATAATTTGATTGAATGTATAATAATTTTTCCTACTTTTTCCTGTTGTACTACTGTTGTGCCATGCTTGCCTCTCTCAATTGACGGTCGAGGGTGACCTATTATCCATCAGGGGGGTGCTCATATGTCTGCATGCAAGATCAAATCCCGATGTTTCTTTACCTGTATGCGAACTAAATCCCTACATTTTAGGGAATAATTTTTTTTGACATTATTCCAATTTAACGTGTTGCGATGTTCCATTTCGATCACTGTGTGTTTGGAAATAACTAACAGAGTGTAGAGATGATGGGAGGACAACCGATTCGCAGTGAGACACAGGTGCTAGTCATTTTTGATGCTGCGCGAGAGATTTTGGAAAGAATAGGATGGATTACATATTTCATGAGGATGCAACAACCTGATGAAGCAATGGCCACCGAATTCTTACAAAAATTGCAAGAAGGGTTCTCCATGGTTAGAGGAAGATAGATAGTTGTATCCAATGAAATAATTGTAGAAGTGTCGGGCATACCAGCACAAGGAACTATATGGATGCAGAAGAATCTTAGGCTTCGAGAAGCCATGAAGATCTTTCAGGATGACGGACAGACATTGGTTGTCAAAGGCAAAGGAGTTCAACCAGTATTATTGGGAGAACCATGGACAAAACTGGCCAAGATTGTGCACGTCTATATAACGTGCGACAGAAGGAAAGATGTGGTAAGACCTCACCACCTTAAGCTACCGGCTGTATTAAAAAAAAATGCACTGTCAATTTTCCTGCATTTTTAAATTCCTTGTTGTATGATGTTTCCCGTAATATAAGAAAAGCTCAGCACACAGATATGGTGGTCAGCCACCATTGCTTAATTCAATTAATATTAAGTCGTAGCCTCTCCCAGCAACAGACGAGCTGTGAAGAGTTGATATTCTCCATTGATGGAGGGTTAGCCTTACCCGCCCCGAAATGGAAGAGAATGGCTGGCACAATAGCTGAGCCATCAACTCACATATGGTCCCTCCATTCAAAACGAAGTAAGGGGATGATGGAAGGACTTCTGGGCAGTAGTAGCCAGCCCCTGGAATTGCACAGCTCAGAGGATGAACAGTCTCCACAATTAGAGGGAGAAAGCCCTTGTATTGATGAATAAGATGAAATGGAAGGAGAAATTTGCTACTCAGACGAAGAAGAAATAAGTCACCACACCAGTGGTGAAAAAAAATCTAGTGCAGAGGAAGGAAATACTAAGGAAGAAGAAATTGAAGGAGAAATTCAATATTCAGATGAGGAAGAAGGATGCTATCATACCTGTGAGGAGGACGAAGACAATCATGACAACGACAAAGAGGGAACATAGCCTCCCAAGAATGCTACCGTAAGCCCTTTACAGGAAGACCAATTGGCTAAAATTTTGGCCAATATGAGTGACTATGTGCAACCTCATAGCCCTTTGGACCTTAACATTGATATTAATCAGTGACAGGAGCACTCTAAAGTCAACAAAGAGACAGTTGAATAAATGCTGGATGAAACAGAAAACCCTAGCAGAGCTAGGGTTGGTTCCCCTAAAAGGCAAGAATAAGAAACAGAAAACACTGAAGTAATATCCCAACATGGAAGCCCTCAGGAGATTGCAGAGTCAACCGAGGGTACGGTTCCCAAAGAGTTTAGGTAAGGGAATATGAATTTGGAAGAATAACCCTAAGTAGAAGATCAAGAAGAGAACTTAACTGAAGGCATAGATGATATATACCAAAACCCTGTCGAGAAAACGAGTTCATATAAAGGAACAACTATTCCATTAAAAAAGAGAAGGAAAACAACTGAGATTGAAAAGCTTCGCATGGAATGAATGAAGCTTCATAAACTCATATAACAGCTCAGGAAAACCATTAGGGTTTTGAGAAAGAAATAAATGCCTAAGAGAGCCCCCAAGAGAAGAAGCATAGATACCAATTGAATTTCGAAAAAGAGAAAGGTGACTGCTAATAGGAACCCTCAAGTTACAAAAGCCATACCTGAACCTAATTATGGAGATACAAAACAACAAATAGTTGTTCCAACACAAGCTGTTCCAGATGGACCTGCTTCAAGTGAAAACATGCAAGCTAGTAGTCAGCATACTTTTAGTGATCCGACACTAGCTAGGCTCCAAGAGGAGTTGACATAGGCCCAAATAGAAAGGAAAAGGTTGGAAGAAGAGATTGTCACAAGGAAGAGATATTAGGAGTTGCAGCAATAGATGAAGATTATTCATGAAGCAAAATATGAAGCTCACGAAAAGTGTCGAAGAGCAGAAGAAAAGGCTGACAAGATAATGAGCCAATTAAAACTAGCCTACAATCGAATTTACACTCTCTGCTTATTGTACACTGATGTCTTAGCCTGTAGATTCCCCACAAAAAACTATGCTTTATTTTTACTAGAAAAATATTTACAACTAAAGATTAAGGCAGTTAGGGCAGGGAAATCGATAGAGCTAAAAACCATAGATGACTTTGTATCATGCTACAAACTTTATGGGATCAAAGTACAATGCCTTTTGTGTGAATTTTATGTAAATAATCTAATACTTGAAAGCGATTGTAAATCCAATCCTAGCCCTTTTGTGGGAGACGTCAAACATTAGGCATTTATTTCCTTTGTTGTAAATCAATTAAAATGGCTTAAAGCTTATAATGATTTCCAAAGGCAGGAAAATGAATTAGATTTGTGGGTTAGGAGTGAACCTCAGAACCCATCCCAATTTTGGGCTAGAAAGAAAATTTTGATGACAAAAGAAGGCATTATCCAAGCATTGGGGCCTGTCCACAAATAGATAATCCTAAATGGAACAAATTATTTCTTATCCATTAGAAACCAAGCTTATATAGCAGCTAAAGTCCAGTGTAGAATTTCCAATTAGAATGTTCAAAATAGAGAACCATTTAATTATAAAAAACTTGGGCTAGCTGCAGATTGCCTGGTTTCCTATAGTCATCTCATTTTAAAGGAAGGACCATTCTGGCTAGGGTGTAGGTTCTGAAGCCCCATTGCATGGTATTCCGCTTCAGACTACAAAGCCATTTATGAACTCCCTGAAGGACAGACACAACATGTTTTTGAGGAATTAGCTACAGTACATGATTTTAGGATTTTTGATGACAAACCTTATCCGGCTTATTCTTTGACTTCTCTCCATGTGAACTACAATTTTCATGAGGACATGAAAAAGATTAAGAAGGGGGGTATGTTGGGCAGTGAAAAAGGTATGAAATTACTATGTATCTTCTCATTATTTTACTATAGACATACTCATTTTTACCTTGGTAAGGTAATTTATTACAAGAATTATAATAGAATTGGAAAGGTTTATGTTTATTGTAAAAAGATGACTAAAATTTGGTTTTTATTGATAAAACAGGAATTAGAAGAAGTGAAAAGATGTACCAAAGGCGAGGCTAAGATCAATGTAATTGTTGCTCCATCAGCGTTGAACCACATCTAGCCAAAGACAAGGAGATCTAAACGAATTGCTAAAAAGAGGCAGGGGGCAGCTCGGCCTCGGTCAAAGTAAACAAGATGATAACTAAAACGAAGGGGAGCGAATCCCTCGGGATCCTTCCATCTTGAGGGATCGTTGTTCAAACTCATCTCATTCCTTGTCTTGTTCGTCAGGGTATAATATATAAATCAATTTTCCATATTGATGAGGGGGTTGAAAATTTCTCATATGAAGACATTTCCTCTGTAATATTATGTTTATTGACTCTCGGCTTTGAGAGAACAACCTCTGTCATACTTTATGTTCGATTGATATCAAACACGTGTTTCATTTTATCTCTTAAGTTCTGAAGTAGCCCAAAAGTATTTCACTGGCGCTAAGGGCCCCGCTCTGGTGGAACTACCTTTCTCTTTGTATTTTTACTCTTTTCTTACTATTGTGTGAAGTTGTGTTTAATGTTTATTTCGATTACAGAGTTGATTGACCGCTGCTAGATTGAATACAGATTCATTAACGAATTGCATTGCTATTTTATCCTTTGCAAGAAGTACATTCACTCTTCATTTATCTTGTTATCGTTATAGAAGCTTTTATGTTCTATATTCGATTCTAGTTGATGTTCTATTGGTTCATGATTTGTTGTTGTGTGGTGTTGGCTGTTGACAGGATTGGAGTATAGAGATTAGTCGCTTAGAATTATAATTGATGTTCAATTCATGTTGCTGTTGTATTTTAGTTTATTGTTCATTTCTGATTTATAGCTTCCGATTAGAAGTTAGATTGGTTATAGCTGCTGTGAACAATAATTACGAGTTGTTGTTCCTTTCTAGCCTTTGGAGTTCCTTTCAATTATCTTTATCAGCAAGTAGTTCGAGCTTGACTTAGTTTCTATTGATTTAATAACAAGACCACCAACTGTAGAGAACACTGGTTACTGCTTCCAAGTTCCTAGATTGGTTATCTTGCCTCAGTTTGATTTCAGTTGCATCGATTTCTAAGGGAAGGAGTTACTGCTACTGTATCCCTGATCAATGGTTTGCATATTGTTGTAGTTAAGATTTCAGAGCACTTCCATTTATGTTACTGTAATTAGATTTCTTTACAAGCATCTATTTACTTTTGGATTTAACATTTTGTACTACATCTTCATAGCATTACTCTTAGTTAATTGCAGCCTCATACAGAGTAGACTCTTGGAATAAAAAGTCGCTTTCGGATTGATAATTAATGTAGCCTAATTAGGTGTTCAAAAGATACCTTTTTATGACTCTACACCTGTCAGAGAGAAGTGTCACCTTACCTACTACACCAAGCCCTTCACGGAGGAGGAATTATGTGACATTGATATTATTGATGTTTCTGATGTATTATTAGGCCAACCATGCTTTTGGAAGCGACATGTTGTGCATGAGTCCCGACCTCAGCCTGTTATTGTTACTTTGGGAAATAAGTTGTACAACATGGTAGAGGTACCACCGCCTACTGCTATCTCCTTGGTTACTACAAAAAAGTGCAGTAACCTCATTTCCCAAACCAAGAAATTTGTTTTCTTGATGATTCTCCCCTAGGGGAGGAAGAAGACTATCACCACGACCTCCAAGAAAGGCTCCTCTGCATGACAACAACAAATGGAGAATATTATGGAGAAGTACTCGGGAATATTCACCTAGCCCACAGGGGTGCCTCTGCACTGTCAGGTCAAGTTCCAGATTGATCAAACCCTCAGTGTGCCGCTACCCAATGGACTAATCTATCGACGCTCTATTATGGAGAACGATGAAATCAAGAAGCAAATTTAGGAGCTACTACATAAAGGTCACATCGAGCCAAGTTCACCACCCTGTGGGAGCCTGGTCATGTTGGTACAGAAGAAGGACAAGACTTGGAGACTCTGTATTGGCTATCGGGCATTGAACAAGATCACTATCCTGAATAGATACCTGATCCCACAGATTGATGACCTTCTGGACCAACTTAAAAGGGCGAGATATTTCAACAAGATTGACTTGAAGTCTAGGTATCATCAAGTACCAATCGAACCCTTTGATGTGTGGAAGACTACCTTCAAAGCCAAGGAAGGCCTTTTTGAATGGTTGTTCATGCCTTTCGGGTTGATGAATGCTCCCGCAACCTTCAAGAGGTTGATGGATGACATCTTGCGGCCATTCACCAACTCATTTGTAGTGGTGTACTTGGATGACATTCTGATCTTCAGGCAGACTTGGGAAGAACACCTCCACCACATCCGACAAGTCCTCCAAACACTACGACAAGACAAGTTGTGTGCCAATTTGGAGAAGTGAACTTTTGGCATGACCCAGGTTCAATATCTGAGATACATTATTGATGAAAGGGGGGGTGCATGTGGATCCAACCAAGATCCAAGTCATTCAAGATTAGCCAAACCCAACCACTCTAACATATCTTTGTAGCTTTCTTGGTCTTGCTAATATCTACCGTAGGTTTGTGTTGGGATTCTCTCATATCACTTGGCCCTTGAGTCAAGTCACCAAGGGAGGAGCGAAAGAAAATTTATTTTGGTCAGAATCTCAATAGAAGGCATTCGTAGAATTGAAACATTGCCTTTATTCTACCCCAGTGCTCACATTACGGCACTTTCAACAACCATTTTAGATCGATACAGATGCCTGTGACTATGCTATTAGGGTAGTTATTACTCAACAGGAGCATCAAATGGCATATCACAGTGAGACATTGTCCGACATAGTTCGAAAGTATCCCACTTATGACAAAGAAATATATTCCATTGTGCAGTCTTTTCGACAATGGAAGCATTAAAATTTTGGGAAGGAAACAATCATCCACATAGACCACTGACCCCTACAGCTCATATATACAGAAGGGAAGTTGCAGAACGATCGCCATAAGAATTTCTCCACATATCTGCAACAGCTTCATTTGAACATCAAGTATAAGAAGGGTAACACCAATAATGTTGCAGACTACCTTAGTGGACCACTGATCATGGTGCTAACAACCATGTTCAACTCTTGTGGGCACGAGAATTCTAATTGGCGGCTTCTCTACAAGAGAAATCCAGAATTTGACCACACATACAAGGCACTCTTGGGGGGTATGCAACTTCCAAATTTTCACCTCCAAGATGCATCGTTATGTAACCTCAGACACCTTTGTGTTCCTTCAAGAAATCATGCTAAGATGATATGGGAAGTACACTACAGTCGAGTTGCTTGACATTTTTGGGTCGAGAAAACAGTGGAAGTATTGCAAAAGTATTTCTATTGGTTGAACCTTCGATAGGATGTCGGCAAGTACGTTAGATCTGGCACTGCTTGCGCCATTTCCAAACCAGAAATTAAGAAACTATGCCTATATACTCCGCTACCTAGCCCTAGTCGACCTTGGGAATCCATCTACATGGATTACATGTCAGGCCTACCTTCTACTAAGCATGGAAATTACAATGTTTTCATTGTCATCGACAGATTCTCGAGGATGGTCATTATGCCGACGTGCAAGAAGAATATCACAATAGAAGCCACTGATAAACTCTTCTTTGAGCGATTGTTGGTGGACTTTGGGATCCCACAGTTTGTCATATCAAATGGCGATAGAAGGTTCCTCAGAACATTTTGGTCCAACATCTAGTCAATGGTGGACACCAAGCTCACCAAGTCCACAACTTTCCATCCCCAAATTGATCGCGAGATAGAGGTAGTCAACATTATGATTGTACACATTATACACATGTACAATTCAAAGCATCCAATAACATGGGATGAGAGCCTCCCCTATGTACAATAGAGTTATAACCAGGCTCTCCACAACTCTACCAGCCACAACCCCTTTCAGGTGGGCTCGGGATTCCAACCACTATGTCCCATTGATGTAGCCATGCCATTTGCGACTACCACGCGACTACTCATGCTGATTAGTCTCATGTCCTGTCTAAAGCTGACAAAGCGAACAACTTCATTGAGAGCATTCAGCACATCTTCCAAGAGGTTCATGACATATTGGACAAAGCCAATGCTAAGTACAAGAAATGACATGATCAACATCGGGTGCCACACAACTTATAGGTGGGCGACAAAGTGTGGCTACATTTCCAGAAGGAGTGCCTCACTGTACCCCACCACAAGCTTCGTCCAGTCCAATATGGGCTATACACCATCACCAAGGCTATAGGGAACAATTCCTTCAAGATTAGTATTCCACCATTCCTTGGTGTGCACCCAGTATTCAATGTGGACCACCTTTGTCCCTACTTCCCACCTTTATTGGACACCTTTGACATTGCACAACAACTCACACCAACAGAGTTAAACCCAGATTGCCTGGAGTAGGTGACCACAGATTGTGCCATGGACATGAAAATCAAAAACTCTCACCAGCAAAAGATCCAAATTTATTAGGTTGTCAAAGCTGGCCAACTCGTGCACTAAGGAAAGTGGTTCACTAGGGACCAAGTTCAGAAGAAGTTTCCTCATCTCATGGAGGAACTCAACACAATGGGGACCATTACTTCCTAAGGGGGGAGGAATGATACAATTGGATATCGGTGGCCACCTACCTATTCCACTTGGGGCCCCACCATTGTCTCTTTTAGTTTTTCAGTTTCGGCACAACTTACTATTTTTAACAGTTTTTCGGGTCCTGATGTTCCGGAGCCATTTTGAGGCCCTAAACGACTTATTTGGGTAAATATGAGAGAAAAAATATTTCATATATCGATGTTGCTAACACTAAAATTTGTAGTCCTCGGATAGATATTTCTAACGAGGTATGGTGCACGTCAAACTGAGATTGTCTGCCAAAGTTACGTCGCTGGGAAGTTGAAACACCAATTTACCCAAACGGGGCCCATAGTTTTTGCGCTTCATCCCCTAGGGTTAGGGTTTTGGATGATTAGGTTTTTCCATTGTTTCTAAATAGTAAATAGGCCCTCAAGCCCCAATTTAACAAAGTTCAGAGGCCTGTAGCTACCACATCTCTTCTCAGAGATAAGCTACCAACACCCTAGCAAGTTTATCTTCATTATGTCTATAAGAAAATTTCAGTTCTTTGATATTAATGAAATGAAGTGTTATTTCCAATGCATATTTTTATTTATGGCTATATGTGTATTATGTTGCATTCCTGCATAAATCCGGATCAACCATGTAGGAATGGAAAATATCCTAGAGGAAAAGGAAATATGATAACAAAAACTACGAACTACAACAACATGACATTGGAGAGGCAAAGTGAGACAATGTTGTAGAGGGAAACAAGGGTGGAGAACATGAGAAAGGGTGTTGCACACACCAGAAATCCTAATGATATTGATGATATGTAGCTCCCATCATTGATCCAATGGATCTATCATACTGTGTGCATCCAATCTTGAAATATTAGTGGGAGGTTCACACAAAGAATTGGGTGATGACTACTTTCTCAAAAGGGTTGATAAAAAATTAAGTACCTAGTAAGGAACTTTATAAACCACTTATTTATTTCCAATGAAGATGGAAAACCACTAGGTAAGGTGGTAATCCACTAAGTATATTGGTCAATAGGGTAAATAAACTACTAAGTTATTTATAAGAAAGATGATAAACTACTCATTGCCTAAAAAGTAAGCCAATAAAGTACCCAAACAATGTGCTATAAGCTATTGTACTTATTTCCTTGTAAAGACAACTGTTAAATTACCCATAAGGAAAACCCATACTCCTAGAAAACTAAGGAATACCCAAAATGAACCTAATTGGAATCCCTAAGAAATAAATCGCTTGATCGTGGATGTGGCTCAAGGTTGGAGATATGCAAGAAATAATATGGTGAAACTGATTTATGGTTGGGTGGAGAGTTGAAGTCCCACCCTACTTTCCAACGATATTTATCCATTTAGATAGGTTCCATGACATATGTATGTCTTAATGTGAATGATTATGTGATTAGTTTTTTAGTGGTTAATATATGGGTCTATGTTAGTTAATGAATGGTCACAGAAATGTACAATGTCTTCTTGATGGGAAACTTGCTATGTATGGTATTTTGGCTAATTTGGAAAAACAATATTATGTGGATGACATAAATGTTTGTTGATTTTATAAGAAAATGTGGCTAGTTGCATGATCACATGCAGTTGACTGGTAATTCTAGTACTATATTAGTTGGCATGCTTGTGAAATGGAAGGCTAGATGTCTTCTTTAATAATGTAATGTATTTTAATATGAAAATAATGGAATATGCCTTTTGAAATGTGCAATGTAGTAATATGTAAAGTTTTAATGAGATTTTTTTGTAACTAAACTTAGAGAGTAGTAATTTCTCGCTGCTTAACTCGCAATCAATGTTTATTGGTAGACTAGATTTGGGAGATATTGATTTCATCATAGTATTTCATATAAAATGTATAATGCATCATGTTTGGAAATGAGTTTTAAATATAATTTTGAGCATGTAAAAGGTATCACTCGAACCCAAGGGAGGCTAAAAAAATTCTTCAAACCCTTGAAATTTTTATGATTTAGTATTATAGCTATAGGATTATATTTTAGTTATATAATATTTTCAATCGAATTATGAAATAACATATTCTCAATCAATAGGTAAGGGTGCAGACAAGGATTTCCCCATCATTGGATGGAAAACATTTATGGCGTGTAGTGCCTCCCTCGATAGTTGTCTATGATGTATGTGTTGGAAATTGGCATGATTATTAAAGAGTGTGCAACAAAGTTATCCCCTGACACTTGATAGTATATTTAACATAAGGTTATGTCTCGTAGGCAAGAGGCCTTATTGTGGTGCACTGGAAACAAATAAATATCTTCACCCTAAGGAATGAAGAAAATAATTTTCAAATAAGAGTGAAATAATGCCAGAAGAAACCAAAATTTCGTACAACTTGAAATTATAGATTTATATGAAGAGGCTTGGCTCGATAGGACCCCCTGGCACGAACTAAGGTGGAAAGAGGCACAACAAGCACTAGTATATATGGTCAATTTTCCGACACTTTAGTTCCAACGACTTTGATGTATTGTTGGAAAGTTCCCCAAATTTTCTCAATTTTTTAAATCTCGCCAACATGCGTCGCAATAGAGATGTTTATGTACATTGTCGGTATTTCTACATTTATGAACATCTTCGAGATAATGATGTTTCAGGACACAATGTCAAAATTATGATGTTTTGGAGACAAGGGTCAGTATTGCAACGTTGGGAGACAAGTTTTGTTATTGTGACGTTTACAGATAGACATTGGTATTGCGACGATATGGAGATACGTGCTAGTATTGAGATGGTTGGGGAACAACTATTGTTATTGCAACATGTAGACCAAATGTAGGAATAGCAACGACGATAAATGGTGGTAAACATTTTTTCCATCGTCGACCCATATATGAATTCAAATATGATTTATTCATTTTATTCTCTAGGGAATGTGTGGTTACATTTTCTTGTAATGTCAATTTCAAGTTTTAGGTTTGGACTTAAATAGTTACCACTTTCAGATATGCATGATGCTTTTATTTAATGTATTATAGTTTTATGCACGATATTTTTGGGCTTTTGAAAAGAAATCTTTTAGTCACAATTTAAGAAGTGTTTTTTTTGAATAATTAATTAATTAATTATATAAATACCCTTAATTAAATTATAATTTTATTTTTTTATAATTATAGAGTAAAAATTTCCATATAATACTAAATCTTATAAACAATGGTTCATTTGATCCGATGATTATAACACCAAACCCAATTATGATGATGCCTAATCAAAATTCATTAGAAAAGGGGAAGAGTTTAGTTGTTTATATTTTATTTATATTTCATGTCATTAGAAGAGGGGAAGAGTTTAGTTGTTTATATTTGATTTAGATTTCATGTCATTAGAACATGGGAAGAGTTTAATTGTTTATATTTGATTTAGATTTCATATATGATATCTTACTTTGCATTTATGGTCATGCGTTTTAGAATCATGTTAGATTTAATCAAACCTTCCAACCATTACATGATTATGATGATGAGTAATCAACATAATATTAAAATATTTTGGTGGTTTGTATATATTTGAATGTAATATTTTATTTTTTATTTTAACATATAATAATGGCAATATTTTGTAATATTGTTTTTATATTTTATCAATTTTTATAGCATTATAATATTATGTTTGTTATTTTTTTATTAGGGAAATTTAATTGACCATTATTATGTTAGCTATTACTATGTTAGCTAGGTCAAGCTAAGAAAAATAATAATATATTTGTTATATTTAATTGTTATTAATTTATCTTTAACTTATAACATGTTTAACCTTAAAAATGAATATATATATATATATATATAACTAATATATTTAAAAAATTATATCTCTAAATTTAATAAATGAATAAATTAGATTTTTTATTAGAACTTTTAGAAAATATAATGTCATGTGTATTTAAGAATATTTACCATTTTTTCATTACAATACTTGTGTTGTGATTACCCCACAAATCGTAGCCTAACGTGGACCCTCCCCACCTGCTTTGACATGGTGATAGATCAAATTTTCAATAGTTTCAACATTAATGTCACTCGCCTAGTGACCAACCTACGCGTCACCTTGGGAATTCAGTTCAACATTACATTTTGGCTTAAACATTACTTTTTGTACTAGGCTAGTATAACCTCGCAAATAACAATGTCATGGTTGATGGTGAAGACTTTGTATCATAATGATAATATGATGGACGTCATTCATTTTCAAAACACCCCTAATCAGTTCCCCGAGGAAGCAGCCACCATGGAAGTCGTGTGCAACAAGAATTGACACATAGCACAATCTCCAACGCAACTCCAACTAGAGTGAAACAACCTTAAATCATGCATAGCGTGCCCAAATAATGATAATGTTATCTCCCTCAGTCTCAAAAATACTATGCATTCCAATACTCTCATGTGCTTTAATTAACATGACCATGAAAATTTATTTAAGATCAACATCCCTTTTAGCTAGAGCATATATATCATTCGGTGCAGGTTGCAATCTGTGTCATAAATTTAGTGATTTAGCTTCTCAGTGAAGGCCTATTGACCTTAACGGCTTCCCCTTCTTTCCATTCTCTGAATTCAATAGCTCTCCCTCTACATCCTTCTGCTTTACCTTTCTATTACCCTCTCCTATATTCATGCATGGAATCCCTTCAACCTTTTTGAAAGATTCACATCCCAATTTCCTCTCCTCTATCTCTTGCCTATTTCCAATTTCCTTAATGCCAAATTCATCCCCCTCTTTTACTTCCTAAACTTCATCACCTCTCAAAATTTATGTTAACTCAACTAGGAAATCCTCATTCTCTTACCCATACAAATGCCTTTCATTCCCCTAGTGGGCTTCTTTGATATATAATGACTTTTGGACGACATACCACCCCTCACCGAGTAAGAAGCAGAGGTCATCCCTCTGTTACCACTCCATGCCAACAATTTAGCTCCAACCTCTTAGTTGTGGCCCACATGCAAGCAAGAGATTCTTTTACTTTCCATGAACATGTTATTCCTAAGCTAGTCATGCAGAAGATTGAGTGAATTGAATCCATTATTCAAATGGATTGCCCAGTGAACATGTACAGGCAGGTTAGGCCAGGTTGGGTCATGTTCAGGTGCCCAGGGAAACACACTCGGGCGTTTCAGGTTGGTTTGGGTCGGGTCGTGTGAGGATTTATCGAATATCGATGGCAGAATAGCGACGAAATAACAACATCGGAATAAACATTTTGTAACATTTTGTAATATTTTGTAATGGCAAAATATTTTGTAATATTGTTTTTTTATTTCATTAATTTTTATACGATTATAATAATATATTTTTTATTTGTTTATTAGGTTGATTTAATTGAACATTATTATGTTAGCTATTACTATGTCAGTTAGGCCAAACTAAAAATAATAATAATATATTTGTTATATTTAATTGTTATTAATTTCTCTTTACCATTTTTTCATTACAATATTTTTACTGTGATTACCCCACAAATCGTAGCTCACATTACCATTATTCTGGAACACTATGCATGATTTAAGGGAATTGCACACTACTTGGAGTTACGATGGAGATTGTGCTACATGCCATTAATGCTCTTGTTGAACAAGGTTTCCATGGTCATGGTTGCTTCGTCGGAGTAGTGATTAGGGGTGTTTTGACAATGAATGGAATCCATCATATTAGCATTATGATGCAAAGTCTTCACCATTAATCGTGACATGGTTATGTGCAAGGTTATACTGTCCTGGTACAAAAAGTAACGTTGAAGGCAAAATTTCATGTTGAAGTATTGAATTTCCAAAGCGACGCAGAGGTTAGTCACTAGGCGAGTGACATTCGTGTTGCAACTCTTGAAATTGTGATCTGTCACCATGTCAAAGCAAGTGGGGAGGGCCCGCATTGGGCTATACTTCCTCAACCTCTAAAATATTATACATTCCAATACTCTCATGTGCCTTGATTACCATCACCATGCAAATTTATTTAAGATAAACAATATCCCTTTTAGCTAGATCATATCATTTGGTGGGGGTTGCAATATGTGTCGTAAACTTGGTGATTCAGCTTCTTAGCAAAGGCCTCTTAACCTTAAGTACTTCGCCTTCTAACCATTATCTGCCTTAATTAGCTCTCCCATTATAGCCTTATGCTCGACCTTTCTATTACCCTCTCCTATATTCATGCATGTCATCCCTTTAGCCTTTTTTCAAGCTTCACATCCCAATTTCCTCTCCTCTCTTGCCTATTTCCAGTTTCCCTAATGCCAAATTCATCCCCCTCTTTGAATTTCTCTTCATCGACCCTCAGAATTTATGTTAACTCAACTAGGAAATTCCCATCCTCTTACCCATCCAAATGCCTTCCCTTCCCCTAGTAGGCTTCTTTGATACATCATGAATTGTGGAAGACAGGCCACCCCTCGCCAAGGAAGAAGCAGAGGCCACCCCTCTATTACCACTTCATGCCAGAAATTTAGATTTAACCTCTTAGTTGAGGCCCAAATGCAAGAAAGATATTCTTTTACTTGCCATGAACATGTTATTACTAAGCTAGTCTTTTACCCTAAACCTATAAACCCTTAACCCCTAACCCCTTAAACCTTAATTCATGATCGTTAACCCATTTAACCTCCTAATCCCTAATCCCTTAACCACTAACTCATTATTCATCTAACCCCTAACTGTGCCTAAATCCCCTAACCCATAAGCCCCCAATCCCTAATCCCTTAACCACTATCTCATTATTCTACCCCTAACCCCTAAATGTGCCTAAATTCCCTCACCCATAACCCCCCAATCCCTAAACCCTTAACCACTAATTCATTATTCCCATAATCCAAATCCCTGATCCCTTAACCACTAACTCATTATTCCCCTAACCCTTAAATAAGCCTAAATCCCCTAACCCCTAAGCCCCCAATCCCTAACCTCCTAACCACTAACTAATTATTCTCCTAACCCCTAAACCCTAAAGTTATAACCCCTAATCCCTTATTCCCCTAACCCCGAAGCCCCTAACATGAAAAATTAATTAATTAATCAATTAAGATTATGGTATAATTAGTATTTTTTCATTATTTTTACTAATTCATAATTAATCAATTGAGGCTAATTATTCTAGTCTAATTAGATAACTTGCTTAGATAAAAGCATGTTCTCATTTTATTAATTTTAGTACCCTAATTCTTACCGCATTTTTTCATCTTTTCCATCAATGCTCGATGAATGCAATTCTTACTGCAAAATTTTTCAATCAATGCTTGACGAATGCAATTCTTACGGCTAAATGCAGCCTCCGCTACCCATGTAATCATTTTTCTAGTTACTGGTAGGTGGTAACTCCTATTGGAGTGAGTAACTATCTCTAAGAACTATGCCTAGCTTACACAGTCGATTTTCACACATCATTTCCATTGGGAGATTCAGTTCCATATTATCCACCAGTTGGAATGAAAGTGTATCCCATGGTCCTAGTTTTTACGTACCCACAAAGTAAGAGATAGAGGTCATAAGTGGGGACAACAGTGAAGGGAGATGCATTTAGCCATTTTCACATACGTTGGTTCAGGGGGAAATTAGGTGAAATCAGACTTTGTCAGCCCATAAAATGGTAATGACCTTCATTTCTCTCCTTCAAATATTTTCTTATTCATTTCCAAGTTTACTTCTCTACCATCATATTATCGTCATATCACTATTATACTATAACATTAAGACCATTCTCACAATCAACACTAGTTTCACTATTCCACTAGCTGCAGCTATAGTTGACCATGAAGTTCCTTACTAAATATTTTGAAGCCTTTAGGAAATTTTACTTCAAAACTAATGCAATATTCCTCAGATAATCAAAGGAATGATAGTATCAATTAGAAGACATGTTACATTTGTTCTTTGTCGTAGAATAATAGTTGCATATTATCCTTTACTATAGTTATAGTTCCAGGAAGTGAATTCGGAGACAAATCGAAGGTTCTTTGAAGGGAAATTTTTATATTGTGCATAGTGTTTAGTTCTAACCAGATATATTTTCTCCTACAAAATATTATGATCCATGTCTATTTTGTGTCAGAAAATGTGAATTTTGAGACAAATCAAAGGTTCTTTGAAGGGAAATTTGTATATCACCCAATGTTCAATTGTAACCAGATATATTTTCTCCTACAGACTGTTATGATCCATGTCTATTTTGTTTGTATATATATTGGTTGCTTGGAAGCCCATTTTTGTAATGTAAGTTGTATAAATGACCCACCATGGCTTCTTGCCTAGTTAGCAATATTGCCTTGGATTCTTTCCATTGTAATATTATGTTGCTAGTTTAGTTTCTTGGGTCGCCCCCTTTTCGGTGTTGAACTCTGAGCTATTTTTATGTGATGTAACAATTGAGCAGTTGGTTTAATACAAATATGTTATGGCAGGTTCTATGTTACATTATTCATATTTTTTTTTATGTGATTTGGTGTCCTATAGGAGGCAATAAGCTTGTTTTCCTCTTTCATCGCCCTTACTTCTTTCTTATTGATTTGCATGTTTTTTATATCTATTGTGGGTGTTTGATATTCAAAACTCTGTGTGCTAACTTGTATGATTGTTTTCATATCTGAAGAGACTATGTTAAAAATAACTAGGATTGTGTGCTTTGTTTCTTTGATATAACCCTTTATTGTAAATTTGTTTAATATGTATGTGTATATACAAATATAGTGAATGTAAGTCTGATAAAATATTATTGTGAATACCACATATAAACAACAACAAAAAATTGTTTGTTCGTACTGCAATGAAGGAATAATTGTACACTCTATCTGCAAGAAAGTTTTCAATAATTTCGATTCTGGGTTAAGATCTGGAGCATTTCATCAATTTATAATACAAACTGCATAAGATATAATATGATCTGGGGTATTTTATTGATTTGTGATAAAAAAATTAATATATTGATTGTGATCTAGAGAGTATTGTAGAGTTATTCCTAGATTTTCTTGTGATTACGCAGTAGAATAGAGTACATGACATATTATTTGTTTGGATCATGAGACTTGGAGGATTTATATTAGTAGTTTTTTAATGCATGTATTGTGTTTCCCTAATCTTCTGATAAGCATCAGTTCAAAAGAGACTTGAGCTCAATATTGTTGAACTATTGACTTGCAACTTTGCAAGTGATTATAAACAAAGTAATTATTATGTTATTATGGTTTCAAAGTATTTTTTATAATTTCCATGTCTTGTCTCTTTTTCTCGTTGAAGTGGTGTAAATTAATTTATTTCCAGGATTCATATTTGGTTGGAAGTGCGATTTGATTTTCTTATAAGGGATTGAAATTTGCATGCAGGTTTTAAAAGAGTACTAAGTGTCAGGTTTGAGTAAGGACACTTTAATTTGTTCCTAATATGATTGGGTTACATAGTTAGCATATTTGCATTGCATTGGTGTGTGATTGAAGTAGATTTAAAACCTCTCTTTTTTTGTATTTGATTTTAGACAAAGTGGTTAGCAATAGGACTATTTGTAGACTTACAATAGGACCTATTTCTTCTTTTGATCTAGCTTTCAACATTATGTAGAAATCATTTTGTTTACATTTAGAATCCTCTTTCATAGTGTGAATTTTTTTTCTCATTTTAGTAGGGAGTTAGAGTTCAAATTCCATGTAGTTAGGATTTGTTTTTAATTTCAGTTAGATTGTAGGAATAGTGCTTCTAGGAACCCGAGAGTGTGGATGGATAGATTCTAGAGTAGAATAGGGTTTTCTTAAGGCTATATTAGGATTATATATTCATGAATGTCATCCCTTCATCATTTTTGCAAGCTTAAAATCCAAATTTCCTCTCCTCTCTTTTCTATTTTCAATTTCCATAATGCCAAATTCATCCCCCTCTTTAACTTCCTCTTCATCACCCCTCAAATTTTTTGTTAACTCAACTAGGAAATCCTCATCCTCTTACCCATCCAAATGCCTTCCATGATTTTATCACCTATCCTTAATGATAACAAGCCTGAACTCACAATATTTTTCATCACTATTATGATGATAATGTTGCAATTGTGCCCCGAGTAGTTTTTTCGGATCAACAAACATATTCTTATCAATTGGGTGCTAATCATTTCCAAACCCTAGAATTTGGTTTTCATAAAATATGCATATTTATTCTCAAATAGATCAATTTGTCATCATCGAAAACCCTAGCTCAAAATTCTTGCCACCATGATCAACAAATATTGTCTCATCTCTAGGACTAAAGTACATCAGTGAATGCATTATGTGGCCAAGACTTCTAAAGAACAACTTCACTCAACAAATATAAAATTCATTGACCAACTCCTATCGAGTAGTTACACATTTTATTCAAATCATTAAAAGGAATAATGGTATAAAAAAGTGTACTCAGTACATAGCTTATAAATTTTACAACAGATCTTAAGGAAACACGACATACACTTGAAAATGTTTCCCATTGCAAGTCTGCCTTGAACACTTTAATCAATGAACCTTGGGACCTCTATTACACTTCCTCAAATGTGTATTACAATCCAGGACTAAAATTCTAAGCATAAATACATTTATTTCATATATAGCTGACTTAATAAATACATCTCCCATACACTTAGCTCGACAAATTTGTAGAACATTCATCTCTCTCTTCTAATACTATGCACAATACATACTCCTGCAATTAAAAATTTCAGAATACATCATTTTGAAGAAACATATAGTCTTCTTGACAAATATGCACATATGTACCCAGTTTTTACACCAGATCCATCACTTCTACATTGGCGACGCAAGGGAAAATCTTTAATATCTTAGTAAACTGAAAACTATTTGAAATGTCTAGATCAAAAAAAATTTCTTTTAACTGTTAAAATTTAACTCAAGAGCTAAAGCTCTTGCATCAATTGGGCTTTTTTCTTCATTTAACACAAATTTCTATCCATGCCATTTTCATTGGGTCTATAAATCAGGTTGGCCGATTGCATACATAATGTATAGATTTTGTGTAAAGACAGAGGTTCAATAATCTAATTATGTGATATCCTTGTAAATATTGAACTCCTTCCAATCATCAAATTGATTGCTATATAATTTTCTATGATATCTTTAGAAATATTGAACTCCTTCCAATCATCAAAGTTGTAAACATCCTCTTTAAGATGATATAGGTCTCATTGTGGAAATATGCTTCCAAGATGTCAAATTTATTTTTATGAGTGTTATTGAATTTGTATATGTAAGGTGTTTGGGACATAACAGACTTTAAGGGACGTTTCCACTTTTCATGTCTTTTTCTATGTCATCATATGTCACCAATTCTATCATCATGTATATCAAACCTGAACCCGCAGTATTTTCTATCAATATTATGATGAGAATCCTACAATTGTACCCGACTAGTTGATATTATAAGTGCCACAATATATTTCTGACCAAAAAACATATTCTCATCAGTTCGGTGCCAATAATTGCGAAACCCTAGCAGTTGGTTTTCATCAAATATGCATAATGACGCTAAACTAGATCAATCTGTCATCATTGAAAACCCTAGCTCAAAATTCTTGCCACCATTATAAAAAAATATTGTCTCATCTCTAGGAATGAAGTACATCAGTGAATGCATTATGTGGAAAAAACTTATAAAGAAAAACTTCACTCAACACATATAAAATTCATTGACCATCTCCTAGCCAAAAGTGACACATTTTAATTAAATCATGAAATAACATAACAGTATACAATAGTGTACTAAATAGATAGTATAGAAATTCTACAAAAGATGTTAAGACAACACCACATGCACTTGAAAATTTTTCCCATTTTAAGTCTCCCTTGGACACTTCAATAAAAAAGCCTTGGGATCTTTATTACACTTCTTGAATTCTAGATTATAATCCAGGACTAAAATTCTGAGCATAAATACATTGATTGCACATATAGCTGACTGAATAAATACATCTCCCATACACTTAACTCAAAAAATATGTGGCACATTCACCTTTCTCTTCGAATACTATGCATAATACATACTCCTGTAATGAAAAATTTGAGCATACATCACTTTCGGGAAACATATAGTATTCTTGAAAAATACAGACATATGCACCCAGTTTTTGCACCTGATCTGTCACTTTTGCATTGATGATGCATGGAAAAATCTCCAATATCTCAGTAACCTGAAAACTCTTTGAATGTCTAGATCAACATTGTTGTCTTTTCGTTGTTAAAATTTAACTTGAGAGCTAATGCTCCTACATCAACTGGGATTTTTTCCTTTGTTTAACAAAAACTTTTGTTCCTGGCGTTTGCATTGGGTCTATAAATTAGGTGGAATGATTGCATACAGAATGTACAAATTTTATGCAAGGATAGAGGTTCAATAATCTAATTATGTTATATCATTATAAATATTGAACTCCTTCCAATCATCAAATTAATCGCTACAGAATTTTTTGTGATATCGTTGTAAATATTGAACTCCCTCCAATCATCAAAGTTGTAAAATTCCTCTTTATGATGTTATAGGTATCATTGTTGAAATATGCCTCTAAGGTGTCAAAAATGATTTTTCTTTATGAGTTTTCTTGAATTTGTATATGTAAGGTGTTTGGGAAAAAATGGGCTTGAAGGGACATTTCCACTTGTCATGCCTTTTTCTATGTCATCGTATGTCATCAAGTCTATCATCATGTATATCAAACCTGAACCCACAATATTTTCCATCAATATTATGATGAAAAATATGCAATTATACCCTAATTTGTTAATATTACAATTACCACAACATATTTCTGACCAACAAACATATTCTCATCAATTGGGTGGCAATCATTGCCAAAACCTAGCAATTGGTTTTCATTAAATATGCATAATTATGATCAACTAGATCAATCTATGATCGTTGAAAACCATAGCTCAAAATTATTGCCACCATTATAAAAAAATATTGTCTCATATATATGAATCAAGTACATCATTGGACGCATTATGTGGCCAAAACTTCTAAAGAACAACTTCATTCAACACATATCAAAGTCATTGACCAACTCCTAGCGAGCAGTTACACATTTTAGTTAAATCATGAAAAGGCATAGTAATATATAATAGTGTACTCAGTACATAGTCTAGAAATTTTACAACAGATCTTAAGACAACACCACATAAACCTTAAAATGTTTCCCACTGTAAGTCTCCCTTGGAAGCTTTAATCAATGAACCTTGGGATCTATATTACACTTCTTCAATTCCGGATTATAATGCAGGACTGAATTTTGAGCATAAATACATTGATTTCACATATAGCTGACTGAATAAATACATCTCCCATACACTTAGCTCAAAAAATCTGTAGCACATTCATCTTTATCTGCCAATACTATGCATAATACATACTCTTGCAATCAAAAAATTGAGCATACATCATTTTGGTGCAACATATAGTCTTCTTGACAAATACGCACATATGAACCCAATTTTTACACCAGATCCGTCACTTCTACATTAGTGACACAAGGGAAAATCTTCAAAATCTCAATAACCTCAAAACTCTTTGAAATGTCTAGATTAATACTGTTATCTTTTAACTGTTAAAATTTAACTCAAGAGCTAATTATCCTACATCAATTGGGCTTGTTTCCTTTGTTTAACACAAATTTTTGTTAATGGAATTTGCATTGGGTCTATAAATCAGGTGGACCGATTGCATACAGACTGTACAAATTTTGTGCAAAGACAGAGGTTCAATAATCTAATTTTGTGATATCGTCGTAAAAATTGAACTCCTTCCAATCATCAAATTGATCTTTAGAGACTTTTCTATGATATCGTTTTAAATCTTGAACTCCTTCCAATCATCAAATTTCTAAAAATCGTCTTTAAGATGATATAGGTTTCATTGTGGAAATATGCCTCCAAGGTGTCAAAAATGATTTTTATTTATGTGTTCTTGAATTTGTATATGTAAGGTGTTTGGGATAGAATGGGTTTTAAAGGACATTTCTAGTTGTCATGCGTTCTACTATGTCATCATATGTCATCAAGTCTATCATCATGTATGTCATTAATTTTGTAGTATCCATCAATTCAAGTCATCATAAACTGTACCATCATTGATGTCATCATCAATTTAAATGTCTAGGACAATTTTTAGGGTGTATTTACATGAGGGAAACTGAAACACAAAAAAAAATCATTTGAAACAGAGGACTGCCTACATAATAAGCATAAAAAAGACACTGAAATCTAATGAAACACTTCAGATTTTGATAATCCCCAATCTCTGAAACATTTTGTTCTAAAAAACAGAGTATCTGATGAAACTTAGCAAATCGCTACAACCATATTTTGAAAGTTTATCAGCCAAATGATTTTTTTCCCTGAATATGTGTGACATTGATAATATATTAAAGGACATCATCAATGACCTGGAACCTTCCATCCAATTCACCACTCCTAGAGCCTCTAAAGCATTTCTCTAGTTTTCCCACTCAACAATCACTTTTGAATCACCATAGATATCAATCTCTGATGATTCCATCTATTTGGCACAAAACAGGATGCCCCACTGAGCAAGGAGCTCAAATCTCGAGTTGGATCATTTGCCACTGAACCCTTTGAAAGAAATGCAGTTTCTAGGCCTCAAAACTTTAGACAATCTTCTCTTTGTCATATTCTCCTTAATAGAACATATCTTTAAATAATTCCACAACCTTAATGGAGGTGCTCCTTACATCAGTAATAATACGGTCAAAGAGAACATCATTTCTTGCTTTCCATTTCCCCATATGACAACTCTATTTCTTTCTATCCATATGCCCCATATAACATAGAACCATAGTTCTTTGTATGACTTATATCACCGAAACCAAAGTGTAAGGCAGGAACCAATAGAGGACCTATCCTATGATATGCTCATGTTAAGAATATGGCCTAACCCTAAGCATATTGTAGCTGCAAAGGGACACTTCGAGAATCATACATCATGGAGCCAAGGGATGGCCTTATTGGTTTCCCCTCCTTATAAATGTGCCTCTCACTCGTTGTGTTGTATGTTGATATAAAAACCTAGAGAAGACACTACCTTAATATTTATGATTTATTGTTTACTCTCTTTAAACTCGAATTTTATTTGATGGTAAAGTTGTACTCTTTAATGCACAAAGTGTATGTATTGGATTTAAGGTAAATTTAGAAATTATTTTAGTTTTCATTTTGTGTTTTCAAGTTAGATATTATTTTCAAGTTTTCACATTTCTAATTTTTTGCAATGTTGGATAATGATCGTGATATAGGAACAATGCCAAGATAGGTAAGAAAATTAAAATTTTAGTTTCATATTAGTTTCTTTATCTTTAACAAAAAAATTTATATATATTTCGTTCTTCTTATTATCTTGTAATGTGGCGGGATGATCGCGGAAAGGGGCTAGCCGAAAAATATGTAAAGTAATAACCTTGCTATATCTTCAGGGATTTTAGTTCTTTACGTAATTGAAATAATGTTAATTTTGTTCAAATATGCAGACATCTTGCCATGGTGCGCATGATGATTCCCTCAATGAGGAAGAGTTGCGTTCATCCCCATGTCCATTGGTGTTGCTGTGAAAAAAGGCGCTAAACGTAACCAAGGACCTTGAGAGTTTGGTAGACATTGTGCCTCAAACACCTGAATTAGGAAAAAGGATAAGACAAGTTATGACCCAGCTAGAAAATATAAGGTAATAAAAAAAAATCAAAAGGAAATTTTTATTGTTCTGCATGAGATCAATTATGATAGGTTGATTTATAATTTTTACATTAACCAAACTAGTGAAAAAATTCTTCTTTATGTAGCATTTTCTGAGATATTTTTTCCCCAGTGTTGGTGGTAGTGGGACACAAAAGCAATATATTCCCAAGGAACCCTCTCGTACACCTTCTATTCCTTTAGGTATCAGCTAAGAAACGCACCCCCAGGAAGACACACAACCAACCACTGAATGTGGTGGCAGTGATGAGGTTGGTATGGCAAAATTTATTATTGAATTTCTTGGAGCTACACATGTCACCTGCACGGGGACCATTCCAAGCACATTTTTCATGAAAAATGAAGGTGTTTCTATAAAGGAATTACAAGTCCTAGTTAAATTTTAATATTTTAACTGTTTCATTACTCTATCTAAAAGATATTTTATCATGATTATTATTTAAATTAATGATAATATCTTTTTCTATGTAGGAAACAATGATTTATATAAGGCCTTGGAGAGCAAGGCATTGGTAATTTTTGGCCCAACCATATACACAAGGTGGAATTCACATAATTCTAACCTAAAAAAATAAATTCTAGATTATATAGAAGGCCTTTTTGGGGTTGGCACATTTGATAGAACAACTATCATTTGGGCAGTTGGAAAATTTCTCAAATATGGGGGGGGACACCAATAGAACACACTTGAAAATTAACTCTTGATACGAGCGTCATTTCACTGTTCCAGAGAGGGAATGGAGAGCACTCATCGATGACGGAAAAGAGAAAAAGGCCAAGAAAGAAGGAAAAATGCTAACTGGACCCGCAAGGTAAATTACAACTTTAATTGAATAGCTTTAATTTTCTCTATGTCTAAAATAAAAGTGTGCTACAAAACTGAATTCAAACTTTTGATGATAGGTTTCCTAACACCTCGAAGGAAACCAAAGCTAGGATTGAAAAAAAGGGGCCATCACAAGCTAGGCTAGGGCGGCTACTTGAAATTAGCGATAAGAATTGTAAATACCAAAACATCTTATAATTAATTGTATCGTCTTCCAAAATTTTTGTAATCCCATCAAATAAAAATAAAAATACACAATCATATGTAATGTAGGTTGATGAATTTGGAACGGAAACCACAAAATAATACCGAGAGATCGCTTTTTATTTCAGCTATATAGCCATATTTGAATGTTGTAGAAGCTTGTGGCGGGTCCTAGGGTATAGAATTCCTAATAAGGTAAAATGCTAACCTTTCAATATGTTTGCTTTCGTCCATAAATTTAATGTCTAACAACATTTTTTTAATAAGTGGAGAAACAATTTCAATGAGCCAAATAACCCCATTTTAGAGAAGTGCGTTGAGAGTGAAATATTGCCAAAAGTACATGGTCCTCATGTGCAACCTGATCATTCCGGTGGGGACCAGGCCAACAATGCTACTATCAGTGAGGGATATGATGGTAATTAATTTCTACTTATAATCATTTCTAATTATACCTTGAGGGTTGTGTCCTTATAAAAATTTTCGTTTAAATGACAAAGAATGTTGTACTTGAGCATCCTATCAATAGGGAGGAATACGGGGCAATGATTCCAACTGTGACAAGTGGTTCACTAGGTAAATAATGTCATTGCATTTTTTATTATTAATATTATCGAACTACTTCAATGATATTTAAAAGCTGGAAAATAAAATTTAATATTATTTTTTTTGTAGGTGATGCCCCATCACTCCATGAGACCAGACATCATGAATACACAACTAGGTCAGCTATGTGGGAAAGACACGAAAGAGAAGTGGAGAATGATGATGTTGATGATGTAGTTAGGAGCTTTCAAAGTAGGAACAAGAAAAAGAATATTTGATAATGTAAAATATTGTACTATTATAAGACAGATGTTACCATACTTGGAACCTTTTTTGTGTTATATAAAAACTCATTTATCATAATAATTTTATGCCAAGCACTTTCAATGTTTTCTTGCATACATTTTGTTCCACTACTTTTTAATTAGTTATTGATTTTTATTTTTTTTTGTGCTCATGAAAGTACAAAATGAAATATAGATTGGGTATTGGGGAATTGAGAGTGATGTGAGGTGGGGGGAGGGGCCATAACAGGTTCCACCTTCACGTGGTTGGCCTTGTTTAGTAGAAAATGAATTATTAGAAAGATTTAATATTGGAACAAACCTCCCTCGATCCAGCGTAGTAGAAAAAAATTCATTGTTGACTTAGTTGCTACTCTTTCAGATCGTGGGAGAATTGTTCCAAGTTCAGGTGTTTCCAGTAAATTTTTCTTGAAATGAAGAGGATTTTATTCAGGTATGTTTTGAAAATGTCAAAACATGTTGTAACATTATCATAATAATGTATATTAGAGTAAAAAATACTACAAATATTAATTGTATTTATTGTATAGATAATTACGGACTTTGAATGACTTTGCAGCACAGGTACAAATCCTCTTGCATCATGAGAAATACAACTTGTCAACCAGGGTCATGTCTAGGATATTTTTTCTTGTGCGCTTGACCAGGTTGGTAGTGTCACATTTTGTAAGTTCCTTTACAGTTCATAATTCATGATGAAGCTTGTTCATGATTATTATATGGTTTTATGTATGTGTTTTTTCCTCTATTTGATTGTAAGTTTGAACATGCTTTTAGAAATTGAAGAATTTTTTGTTTTTATACTATTATTTCATGTGAAATTTCATCCGAATAAATAACATACTGTTATAATCAAAATTTAATATTTTAGAGAGTCTAAGGTTTTAGCACCATCTTGATGGTTTACATCATATTTTGATTTGGCAGCATGCATTCTTTCTGGTTCGACTATGTGTAGGAAGAATGATGCTAGAGTCATGTCTCCATCAAATGTTAGTTTGGGGTTGAGAAAATAATCTGGTGACATCATGGCATCATGTTATGGTTTCGATGTAATAGGAGACTGAGTACACTTTGTTACTTATACAAAGTGTAGGGAACAACCACATTGATAGGAGGATTGAAATCCCTATAAGATGATAAATCCAAAATTATCCCAAAATTAGGGCCTATTTCTTAGGTGCCTCTCAAGCCCCCTATTTAGGCTTGTAAATCCTATGAATATGATAGAAGCTTATACATACAAGCAGTAATAGTGATACTAGTTACTATTGTGCTGTTTGTATTCTCCCTAATAAATTGAGATTTCATTGCTTGTTGAATATGTAGTATTAGCACTCTTTACACTCTATATTAGAACTATGTAGTTGTAGTCATAGGTTCCAACTACTTAATTTTTCTAGTTATGGTGATATAACCACCATTGTATCCTATCCATCTTATCACATTCCCTTGCATTGTATTTAGGTAGAAAGGAACTCTAACCAGCTCAAATTCATTCACTTACAATTACAAGGACCATTGTAATAATTGGCACATACCACACTGGCTCAATTTTCTGGCCATATTCATTCAAGTAATCCAAGAGTACATCATCATCTTTTGGGAGAAAAAAGCGTGTTATTGGTGACAGGCATGTGAAAACATATTAAGCACTTGCATGATATTTTCCACCCTGATATTCGGTACCGAATTTCACAAGTGGAGCAAGGAGCTTAATGTTGTTACTTCCAACAAAATCTCGTGCCATTCTAATAACTATGCTAGCAAGGCTTTGCTCACTGTGATGGTTAGTAGAATTCTGTAAAACATAACCCGAGAATTGAGCAACCTTTGCTTGCCTAGCAAAAATTCTCTTGAAAGAGAAACACAATA
This sequence comes from Pinus albicaulis, assembly GCA_034641835.2. Lineage (NCBI taxonomy): Eukaryota > Viridiplantae > Streptophyta > Pinopsida > Pinales > Pinaceae > Pinus > Pinus albicaulis. The sequence continues at coordinate 1,330,330,279 of CM076584.1, read as the reverse complement.
TTTTCCTTTGCCGTAGTTTGAAGCCATCAACCATCGATTGGATGGATCTTTGAAAATCAGCCATGGAAAATAGGATTAGTTCCTTGTTTAAAAATTCGATGTACTTGATAAGCATGTCAGTCTAGTCCAAATACTTTTCGAGAGAAAAATGTCTTAGTGAGTTCTTTCTCACCTCTATGTTCTTCTTTTTTAAGGAAAATTCAATTTCATATCCATATTCGTCATTTATCAACATGTATTATTTTTTTATGTTTGTCCAAATTTTTAAAATATTCTTTCCCCTCTTTATAAGTACTTATACCAAGACCTTTATAGTACTTTATGGTCCATATGGATGCTGATCCACCTAGATATTCTCTCCATGACTCATACTTAGGCATGGCATATAAAGACAATAACCGTCCATTCTTGTGGGTTGCCTTGGAAATAGGACTAATGAATTGAACAAGAAATGAGAGAATCTTGAGTAGAGATGTCCACAAAGAGTTCATGAATTTGATCAACAATTATTTTATGTGTGAGCCATCATGATCCTGATATTTCATAATCATAAGATGGCCATATCTCATATATTGGACACTATCATATTCCTTTCCATGTTGCAGAACAAGGATTTTCTTGATATGTTCAATCTCAGCATTTTCCTTTATCTTTTTATGTTATCTTCCCTTACATTCAACAACTTACCTATGAGGGGAAACAAACCATAATGATTTCGACCAGCAACGACCAGCCCTACCATCACAAGGGTGTTGGCTAAATCTTCCTCAGTTAATATCAGAGTCCATTTCTTAGAATTTTTGATTCCTGCATCATTTGCATCATAAAGCTTGGTGATACTAGTTAACCTCTGTCTCTTGGTTCCATCAATTTTCTTAAGATCCTTGCTCTATTTTAAGTCTCCCCATGATACTATGTTCTCAAAAACTCCAAATTTAGCAACTTTCTTCAAAAACTATTGAGAGAGTTCACACATTGAACCAAATATGTTCTGACGATTTTTGAGTGTCTCCTTGGTTTGGGATTCAAATCCACGATTTTCAATCAAATAAATGACAAAGATCCATAAATGATTCTTTACTGTGTGTGGTTTCAAAATAGCTATCTTGTTCCTCTTATTTACAATATTCATCACATTGGTTGTTATCCGGTTTGCTACTAAATCGACGTGGGAACCACCTTTAATGATAGATATTCCATTAACAAAGCTGAGGTACTAGTGTCTGTACATAATATTTTGTTTATGTGGATAGTTAGTTGATTACTTTTGCAAGCAGTAGTGAGCTTAGAAAACCAAGTGAATCTTCGGGAGGTCCCCTATCATTTTCTGGAGTTAGAATGTTATGGTGCTCTTGAGGATTTATTTTAAATTTGTGCCATTGATATTTTGTTACATTTGTTTCACAGGGTCATGATTTGGATCAAAACCTGGTCCTTTTCTCTATGTTTGTCTTTCAATTGAAAGGATTGATGGATATTAACGGATCAAAGAACCTTTTAAGAAATACTTGGGGTTTGAGATGTGATTAGTTGAAAATTTTGGTGAAATTTAGACGAGATATAATCAACAAAGGGTGATAAATATCTATCTCGTTTTAAGGATTAAGCTCAAAATTAAGCTATGATGGCTGAATAATTGAATCCGTAATGTCTTGACTTTGCAAAGGCAATGTCACTCAGTTGATGAATTGAAAATCAAGTGTGGAATGAGACTCCTAATAATGGGTGCATGTGGAGCCCACTAGCTCAACCAACAATGCTAGCCCAGGTCTTGCACTCCAAAAATAGTTTCAATATAAGAAGTTTTGGTTAAGATTCATTAGCCTAGGTCTTATAATCCCTTTTCATACCTTCAACTACTAAAGATAGAAGGTTCACTCCATGGGCACTGGGAATTTGATAATTTTGTAAATTTGGCATCAATATTGATGAGTTGATACCAATTTATTTTGGATGAAAGGTAGAGAAAGATGAGAAAATATGAACAAATTTTCTAGCTTAGCTAAAGAAACAAAAAAATTGATGTTGAAACATGGAGATTATTAACTTCTCAATCAATTTTAATGAATTGTGCCATTGAAGAAAAGTCCCCTTGTAGAAAAGGTAGCTTGTAAACTCAGTTGCACCTTAGAAATTTAAATGAATATAGCTTCTCCTTGTATATAATAATAATTTTACACGCACTCATTTATACATTAGAATTCACCATCGGCTCTATTCCTTTCCTAATTATGGGCATGATGTGTATATGCATATGCTTTTTTACATGATACAAATACATATAAAGATGTTAATTTTTGATAGTTAATTGTATTTAGTAAGATGTATTACCTGCTCATCATAATTTTTTTTCCATTCTTTATCCATTGTTTCCATTCTTGCCTAATCAAGGTATTTCCCTTGAACCATGGATCTTTTCGGAATAACCTACCTATTTTTCTCAATGACCTTCATTATCTTCAGTGAAGCCAATTGAAGAAACCTGTTAACATTTTCAGGCTTTTTGGTTGATTCTTAATATCTTACTTTTTCAGTTTTGAGAACATGTGTTTTCTTATTGCCGAGCTTTGTTTAGCTCTATTGAAATGTCATGCAATGTTTTTGACTAGCCTATAAAACTTTTCATTTTATCATGGTTGGAAACAAAATGTGAACTCAGGTAAGAGTTCCATTAGGTAATATCAAGACTTATCCATGAGATACAACATGATGAAAATAAAATGAGGAACCATTATAATTAAAAGTATATCACGATTTAAAATTAAAAAACAATTGTTTATCTAAACCGACCTTAATAAATCTCCTCGTAATTCATTATTTATACATCCTCTCATTTGCCCTAATCCTCCCAACTTCTCAAAGAATATTTGGCATCTACCCCTGATGATGGACTCACTTAGGAAGTCCAAAACGTTGGGTTATTAAAAAATAACTCAGAAACAGGTTATTCCGCTCTCTTTTGAAATATATTTCACCTGTATGGATTCTCTTTTCAAAAGAATATAGTTGTTTATAATAGAGTATTTATGCAGGTTTCATACCTAGCCCTATTGGTGTGTTTTCCTAGATGATGGATTGTACAATTCTACCTTATGTTCCACATGTCAAGCACAAGATGTGACCACATTCTTCATAAGATTCTTTTTTTGAAATTATTTTGAGAAACATGTCCCAAAGTCAGTGTTTCAGTCCATAACATAGAATTCCTTTAGCTTGGGTGCTAGGCTTAAGAGTTATCTATCACAATTTTCCCAAACTTTCACTTGATCTGACACCTTTTCCTCAACACAGAGCAAGAACAATTAGCATCCATATATAGATTTCGAATGGAGTCATTAGCACCATTTAATTGGATATCTTCAGCTAAGCAACATTCTACCAATGTAGTCCAAGTTTTGTATCTGGCTTCAATGATTGTTTCATGCATTAGAACACATCCACAAACATGAAAATAAGTACTAGCATGTCACTCAATAGACTTGAACCTTGGTAGTGGCTATATTAGCTACCTGCTTTTTTCAACCTTGCAAGCCACCATTGATAGATCAAATCATGTTTTAAACAAGGTTTATTACCATTTATTTTTCTTACCCTCTAAATGTTCTGCTTATTCAATTTGAAATGAAGTGCACTAGTAAGGGCATGTGAAGTTAAGGATTGACAGACAACCTTTTAGATATCATGGGGATGCCTAAAAATATTTTAGATAATTGTCATAAAACTTTCCAAGGTCTCCATAAAGCCACTAGTTGTCATGATATGGTGACCTAAATTGTGACATATATCTATCAATTTATAGAAACAAATTTTATAATAAAACCATCCTTAAAAAGGGAAAACACTTGCAACTAATCCTCGTGTACAGAAATGAAACCACAATAATTGGCATGTAGTATTCCTTGGCTATTTGTGAAACAATAAATCTTAAATAGACGTGATGAATATTGGGTGGGAAATTTGAGACATTCCGAGCTTATTATCTCCCAATATAGTACAAAGTGGTGTTTTATTTAGAATTTCACTAAGCCTCCTTGACAAATACCTATGCAAATGTGAGTCTTAAAATTCCAAGGATAATATAGCAATACCCTTTGTAGATATTTATAGTTCAATTGGAAACTAGAGAGACAAAAGGAAAAATTAATGTCTAGCTTCTCACAGTCCAATGTGATACTATGTTTGCCAGTTTGCAAAATATCCTTGACAAAAAGGATTATTATGTCAAAAATTTTGTAGGAATATCAATAATATGTTCAAACTTGTGTTTTTAGTTTAAACATTCTGCATTTGAATATTAAATTATACAGGTTTTGTTGCCATGAATATACAAGAAACTGGACTGATTTTATCGGTAGTTAGCCTTCTAATGGGATATTCTATTCTATTTCAAGTCCCAATCCAATTCTCATGCCCATTCCAAGGAAATAGGTAAAAAAAAGAGGAGAACAGGTATGCCTAAAATATAATTTTAGAACCAAAGTTTATAGAAGGATGTCTCTAGAGAGATGTGCTCAACACTCTGTTACATTGTTAGAATCCAAGCTTATGTATTTCCTCTCCTTCTGCTCATGAAGGCATATTGTTCAAGGCACTCTCATTACTCTATTGTAGGTTCATTCTAATTTGTTCATGAGTTTCTTTCCGGATTTTTGTAAAACTATGATCATCACACCCTGTTTATTCTTTGTTCTTGACAACTTGACCAAATTAACACCTTTTGGAGCCCCGCCATAAAGTTACTCCCTAAAATGAACTAATGTTGATGTATCTATTCATTAAATTAATAGAAATTAATTCTATTTGATATTAAGTGAAATCCCATTGACCAATTGTGTCTCCAAATAAACTTCTGATCAAGTTGCCAATACTTTGGTGAGCAACCTTTTTTTTACCATCCCTATATAGATGATATGTGTATCTAAATTGCATTCGAAACCTAATTTTTTCCAAGGGGTTCTCCAAAAATATCTGAGAAAAGTAGCGTAACTTATAGGTGATTTAATGAATAGATACGTAAACAGAAGTTTTATTGGCACTAATATTCATTTTATTGTGGTTTTGGAGTAAGCATTAACATACATGATGTAATCCTTTAATACAGGGTTGTGATGCATCAGTGCTGATTTCTTCCACTCCAAAACACTAGGTTGAGAGAGACGCTTATGGTAATAAAAACTTGGCTACTGATGCCTTTGATGCTATCAACGAGGCTAAATAATTTGTGGAGGCCAAGTGTCCTGGTGTTGCCTCTTGTACTGACATTTTAGCCATAGCAGCTAGGGATTTTCTTGCTTTGGTGAGTGAATTTTGAAGTTGGTCTCTGCAACCTATTTTAAATCCTGATAGCTAGATTAACTAGTTCAATTTCAACTTGAATTTGATATTTAATGATGGTATCCTTAAATAAACAATACTTTCGATGCCATTCATTCACTTTGCTTTGAGATTGTACGACTCATTCATTTATCTTTGAGATGAAATTTGAAGAAAACTTGACCAGCTAGTTGTGTACATATTATACTATATAGGGATGGTTACTCTAGTTCATTTTTCTAATACACGCACACACACATATACACAGGCTTTGATATTATATTCTTCAGTAATGTTGTGTTGTTTTAGCCATGTAAATTGTACAGGCCTGGTCACTATTTTTGGTTGCTGATACATGCATACACATATAATTAGACGAGGGGTCCTAACTATCCAGTGAAGAAAGGAAGAAGAGATGGAAGAGTTTCTAATTTAAGTCGAGTAAAAGTCAGTATCCCTGAAGCTTATTTCAATGTTGATATATTGTTAAACAATTTTTCTTCAAAGGGCCTAAACAGATCAGACATGGTAGCTCTATCTAGTGAGAAAATTTTCCATAACACCCTTATCGTTTATTTCTTCATTCATGGATTAAAAGATAAAATGAAATTCAATATAGGTCTATAATTCAATGTATCTAGGCAAAGAAAAGTTAGGTGTAGAGACAGTTTTAGGTGGTGTTCACTTATCACATGGTAGAAAGCTCGCCATACTTTAAAGATATCGGAAATTCGCATTAGGGATTCACATGTCAAACAAGAAATGTTGATTAGGGATTCACATGTCAAACAGTTGCCTATAACGATTCAATCAGGTCTCTTTTCCAAGTATTTTGATGAGTCGAGCAAGCTTATTTTCCAAGTCTCTAACATCCTCATTTTACTTAGTGTTGTACTAATCATCATTATTTTTTTTAGTTTGGCCTAGTTTCTAATAATTGCTAGTGCACTATCAAATGCTCAATCAATGAGATGCTAGAGATCCTTGGTCTCACAATTGTAGGACTCACTGAAATTGTTGGATCATATCATAGCATTTTGAACTCGATTAGGATTGAACTGGAATAATTACTTGTCTTCGAAACTTGAATATTGGTTTTCTTGGCATGTAAGTTGCAGGACATTTGAATTGTTAACAAGGAATTTGAATTTAACTCATGAAAAAGCATAGGATGGGATACTTGTAAAATTTGCAATGATTGACTTGCCATAACGTATGGAGATAATTGATAATGAAAAAGGCTTATAGGGATATAACATTGAAGAAGGTAGGCACATGAGCTCCTTTGGAAATAAAAAATCTAGTAACCATACATGGATTCCATTTTGGTTGGTGTATTTTTCTCATTGCTTGATAATTTTGATGTTGATATTGTATATCCTGTGATGGGATTGGTATTAGCCTCTCATTGAATTTTGAAGCTATTGTCCTGAGGTATGTTTCATCTTTGGATTCTTTCTAATTTAGACTTCACAGCAAAACCCAATCAAATGTGTGAACCATTCAAATTGTCATACGAACATTATATAAACTTTGAGCATGGCCATAATACCCTAAATTTTTTTTTCAAGATATGTCATTTTCAAACATTCCATAAGATCAACATACCAAGTCAACTACACAAGCTTCTATACGTCACTCCAAACTAAAAATGGCAAATGGAATTGATTTGTGAGTAGCATAAACATGTATGAGTGTGTATATTTCTGCAATTATCTCATTTGTTCATTTTAAAATAAAATTTTGTAAAAAAAAATTATAAAGGAGGAGAACTATGAATAGGAATTTGGAACTTGCTAAACCCTTGGATATTGGGTTTTCCTTCATTTCATCCCATTTTTACAATGGCCCTTACCATGTGGGATGATCCCATTATATTATTCCAAAATAATTGCTTCCCCCACTTAACCATAGAGCACCACTCACATTCACATAGGCTCATTTAATTACACGGTTTAAAATTTTGTAATGGATAAATTTTGATCACACACTAGGAAATGTGCCAGTCCAATCAGTACTCACTTACCTCCTAATTTTGTGTCATTTCACAAATTTTAATTTTTTAAATATATGTATGTTAGAAATTAAAAAAGCTCCCATCTGACTTGATTAGGCTCACTTAGGCATGACGGCTTATCCAAATAGACATGCATTTTTCCTTCATAACTCAATACTAGTATATATTGAGGTATAAACACCTTGTTCTAGCAAACAATTTTCAGTGAATATTTTAGAGACAAGGTGAAGAAGACAAAAGGAGAAATAACCCCAAGGAGGAGACACAAATTTATTGTTTGGGTTAAATTCTATTGGGTTATCAGTGAAGCTCAGACAATTGTACCTTGGCATGTGGAGACAAACTTAACCTTGAACTAGTTTTTGGAGGAGAACTACCTGTTGGAGAAGCTCAAAATCGGATATGTGGTAGCCAACGTGTCAATATTCTTGTAGCTTATCTTTGTTGTGGAGTGTCACCTTCAGAATCTTGGACAAAAACAATGAACATAAAGGCTCGGGCTTGCAGTGGTCTAACTCAATTTTCACTGGAGAGGGCTCAATGCAGTGATAAAATTTAAGAACATAGGACTGTGAAGCTCAAAAAATCAATAGTAAGGCTTGATTCCCTGCCTTATAAATGCATGAAGGCTCAGAAGCTTGGGCTATTATCAACTGAATAGGTATTTGTGGTAGCTTGGATGAGTAGCACAAATACCTATGGAAAATACCCTGGACTAGTGAAAAAACATTGTTGGAGGGTCGCATTAGTAGCTTACCTGTGGAATTGACCTTCCTTCAGAACCTAAAAGAGTTAAAACCTTGAGCACAGTTTCCTTAGCCTAGTTTTGAGAATATTTTCCTTAGCCCATACTTGTACTTTGTAGTGAAGAAAAATAATATATTCATGGCACATGGAACACCCACATTGAGGATAAGATGTCATTTTTATTTGGTTCATGATGTTGTGGCACTGAAGTATAATGATGTGGCACACCCAGGTGGTAGATGTGTATCATCATGACATGGCTCATTGGTGATATGGTGATGACATGGTGAAAACATTGCACTAACATGACACTGACATGGAGAGGAACTGGAAGGTGATGTGGAGCTGGGTATTAACCTATTGTTATTCTAGGATGTCATGGAATTGATTCTGAGAAATTTGGAATCCAGTATTTGGCCTATCTCCCAATACTAATAGAACCTAAATTTTTTCAGTTGACAAAATCATTGGAATCTATCAAATTTATCACAGTAACATAGACTTGATACTTATTATTGGCCGAGATAGTCATATCTGTACTCGAAAATACTACATTAAAATCTCCAAAATCAGTTGTAGATCTAGTTTTATGGCCTTTTCGAAGACCCTTGGAAAATTAAGATATAGAGGTTGCAAAACTTGAGTTTCTAGTTAGGTCAGCCTCAATTCTAATTGAATAGACAGTCTGTATCACAACTACTTGTGCAAACAATCTCTAGGCAGCTCTTCTAGGAATGTGTGCATTTGACATCCTTGTCATTGAAGAAATTTTTTGAGGATGAAATCTTAGTGCCTTATAGATAGGGGGTTGATACACCTCAGCCCTTGAATCATTTTCCTCAAGTATCAAATGAGATTTCAAGGAATTGCTTCTCTCCTGTATAAGTTTACCTCAATCTGAAACATGGCAGGAATTCTTGATTAAAGGAATACCTACAAGAAACATTTCCACATCCACAACATTGTTGCTTCCAATTTCATGTTTTTTTTTTAAGTGTGAAGTACCTTTAGAAGGAAAATTTCCAAATGGAAGCCCCAATGCCTAGGCAAACATTCTCTTAGAAGTTGTTGCATGTTTTTATTCAAAAGTGGATTTTTCACGTTGCAAAGACAAAATTTGCAACTTGTGATGAATCGGTTAAGGCTTTCTCTGTTAGCTTCTCATCCATAAAAGGAAAACTTGTGTTTTAATATTTATCTATCATTTTATCATCGATACAGGAAACCTCTGATTTAAAGCTCCTGCTCATCGTTATTTTAATTGATGCAGAAGGTGACTATCCCAATCTGACCCTTGTAGTCTGTGGTGGTGTGGCAATATCCTGTAATGTCTCACCCAAGTTTTTATGCTCCATTTTCACATCTATATATGGAACTTTTGTATCCAACACCTTATCCTTTCTTTTGTGATCCATGCATAAAGCATCTACGTTCAAGTATTATTCCATCATTATTTTCATAGCTGTAGCAAGTGTCTATTCACAACTGTCCTTTATAGGCTATGGTGATAATATTTGTATTTGTGATGATGCATAATTCAAGAATTTTTCTATCATATTGTCATCTGCACATTGAAACTCGGTATTTGTAACCACATCAGGCTTCTCAAAAGATGAATCTACCCAGGTCCTTTTTCCCAAAGCATGCAAAATCATCCTGTGAGCAACTACTGGTACAGTTCTAGGTCTTGCCATTATCTTCTCCTTTGACTCATCAATTTCTTCATATGAACTAGGAGAAAAAATCCATTTCCGCATAGAGAGGTAAGAATATTACCTTTATTCAAATGCTATGGAAGGAAATTGGTCAGTTCTCTCCTTATGCTGCAAGTCTTCTAATTTCATCTTCCACTTCAGTAATTGACAAGTAGCCTACAGAATTTGAGTATCTAAGCATCCATATGATATAGTTAATTCTTCTAACATTTTTTTGTATATTATATTGTTAGCGTTGGTATTGCGAGGATAGCTTATTCGACATTTTTTTTTTAAATCTTTTGTTTCCGTCGGTATTCAAACCTATTAGCACCGTCGTTATAGTGACATCTATTTTTTTCAATTTTTTTTGTTGCGTCGGTCTTTTGACCTTTTAGTATCATCTCTTTAGCAACGTTTATTTTTTTTAACAATTTTTTGTTCTCTCAGTATTCCGAACTTTTAGTACCATCACTCTAGAGACATGTAGTTTTTTTTAAAATGTTTGTGCCGTCGGTATTCTAATGTATTGAACAGTCTTTGTAGAGAAATTTACTTTAAAAAAAAATTTCTTCGGTCTTCTGACCTTTTAGTTGGGACGCTTGTTTTCATTGGAAGAAAGATGATTCATGAAATTTCAGAGATAACATCACTCTACTGATGTTTAAGTCAAGTATCGAAAGTCTAACTTTAGGAGAAACCACATTTTTCGACACCTCAAAGCGTCGCTCTTCAGACACCTGTGTCACAAGAGAAACATTTTGGCCATTGGAATTTGGGGCAAATGTGCTAGTGAAGGCTATGTTGAAATCACATGGATGATGAAATGGATTTATTATTGACATGGTTCTTATGAAGGTTGACATGTGGTAGGTAAAATTGACCTAGTTTGGTGGATATAAATTTGATTTTTTTACGGTACATTCAAGCTTCAAGGGATGCCACATGGAAGGGTAACATCATACTCACGTCAATAAAAGGAAAGGAGACATGTAATGTGGCACTAGATGACACGGGTTCTAGGTGGCACTACATTTCATCCCACATCAGGGGTGACAAAAGTTGTGACATTAATGTTTAGCATTAAGGAATGAGAAATTTTCCATTCAATCCTCTCATTTACTGATAGAATAACCAATAATGTCTATGACATGTGAGAGCACTCTAACATAGAACTATAATTAGAGAATCATCTGTTAGCTAATGTACACCATAGAACCACTTTCACTAGAAACTCATCCCCCGCCCCCCCCCCCGCCCTCACCCCCCCCCCCCCCCCACTCGTTAATTATCAAGAATTTATGGGGTCCCCACAATGAGAATAAGTCACAAATATTACAAGGAGGCCATTTGAAGTATATGAAGTGAAATTGAAGTGAGTAGTGTTTAGTCACAAAAATGATAAATAATGGACCCCTCCTTGTTAACTCCCAGGAAGTCAAGGGTGCCATAATGAATATAAGGCACTAATTTAATAGGAATGTTCATGGTAAGGCTTGGAGCTACAAAGTGTTTAGCCATTGTTCACATGAGTGTTATGTGGCACTATTTAATTAAAGTATCATTAAGCAGACATAATTTTCAATCTATAAAATTTATTGAAGTAATGTTTTTATCATAAAAAATAGCTTAGAAATATGGATTTCATGGTGTTATCCAAAGTTATTTCCACTAATTATAGAGGGAATGGAATTTTGTAACCCTATTTCGATAATTTGACCATGGAGGTTTGGTTTATTTTAAAGCAACAATTTTGACAACCTAAGGACAATTGAAGGTGGAGGGGAAATATGTTACATCAAACACAAGCACATTTCCAATAATAAAATTGCATATTTAAGGGAATCTAATGTGTGCTACATTCCTTGTTCCACAAAAGACTATATTGTTAAAAACACAATTATATTTTAGAAAGAAATGCAACACATTCTAAATTTCCTTCTAGTAGAAACACAATTAAATATTCAATAAAAATGTTGTAAGATGAAATAAATCTAATACATGTTATAATTCCTTCCACCACAATAAATTAACATAATTCCATTACTGGGTGAAGGAAATCTTCTTTGCTATATATTTCATTTTAGCACAAAAGGAAATATATTGCTAACAACAACATTACAATGTGCAAGGAATCAATGAAATGATATGCTTCCTTCTAGAAAAACATAGGCACATTACCTATAGTTACATGGAAATGTAAAAGAAATATAACATGTGTTATATTTTATTATAGAAAAAATACAAGCACATAAGAAAATTATAGAATGAAACAAATATAGCACACAATATATTTAACTCTAAAAAAATTTTATGTGTATTGGAAACAACAACATTCCCTACCAAAAGGATCTACTATGTGTTCTAATTCATTCCAAAAAAACAAATTACCTTTAGAGGATGGAATAAATATAACATGTGCTAAATTTATTTTCTGCAAAAACATAAGCACATAACAACATTGTAATGTGAAGGAAATTTAGCACATGTCATATTTACTTCTAGTAGAAAAATAAGAAGATTTCTAATAAAAAAAATTACAAGGAAAAAAAATATGGCATAAGATCAATTTCCTGCTATTGCAATCATAGAAACATTTGTAATAACAACATTACGAGGTAAAAAAGGAATGCATGTTTGGTTTCCTTCTCACAGAAATAAAAAAGAACATTGTAGGATGAAAGAAATCAAGCTCTTGATATATTTACATCTAGAACAAACAAAATCATAGTGCAAACACCAATATTGGTGGTAAAATGAGTCTAACACATTCTTTATTTCCTTCCAACATAAGTACATAGGCACTAGCAATAAAAACATTACAAGGTAAAAGATAACAAACATGTGCCAAATTTACTTCTACTACAAAGTAAATCATATCACCAACAACAACAATGTAGGTCAAAATAAATCTAGCATAAATACAATAACATTTCCAATAACAGCACCACAAGGTGAAGGAAATGTAACATGTGTTATATTTCCTTCTATCAAAGAGAAAAAAATGTTACCAATAATAAAATTGCAAGGATAAATTACAATAAAGAGTGTTAGATTTAATTGTACAAGAAACATAATCATATTTCTAGCAACAACATTACAAGCAAAAATAGAAGCTAGTGCATGCTAGATTTTCTTCCCACAGAAACACAAGTGCGTTGCGAATAACACCATTATAAGTTGACGAAAATATATCATTTTCTAGCTTTATTTTTAAATATAAAATAAGGATGTTTCCAATAACAACAGTGCAAGGTGAATAAGGTCCAAAATTTCATATATTTCCTAATAGTGCAAACATAGAGACATAAAATATTAGAGTAAAAAAAATCTAATGCATGTTATTTTTACTTCTAGTATAAAACAAAAGAATATTACAAAAGAAAACATTGTAGGGTAAAAGGAATCATGCACAAGCTATATATATATATTTTTAAAACATAGGCACATTTTCAATAACAAAATTTCATGTTGAAACTAGTATAATGCATATTATATTTTCTTCTAGTGCAAACAAAGGAACATAACAACATTGTAGTGTGGAATAATTTTATCACATGCTACATTTAATTCTAGCAGAAAAAAGCATGTTAGAAGCAACAACATCATGCGGGAAAGGAAATATCATGTGTGCTACACTTTCTTCTAGCATACATATAAGCACATTATAAGGTGAGATAAATATAATTCACACTAGATTCTCTTATAAAATAAAGAAAATAACATCAAAACATTTTATGGTTAACTATGTTACACATAATTTTATCATAGATGCCAACGTGTGTCATTGATGTCAAAGGAAACACATAAGTACCAGTATCATCAATGAAGTAGTATCACAATGTGATCTGTTGCATGACCTCATAAAGACAATTCAAATAGGTTTGAAGTTTATTGTTTTTTTTTGACAAATTTACATTTTCCTAATGAGGCTACAGATAACATTATTTGAAAGTTCCCGCCAATAACTTTGGAATAATATATCAGACTTTGAAAATTACTACTTGATGAGAAGTTATGGCCATATGAAGATGAAAAAATAGAATACGACCTAAATTATAGGGAAAAACACATTGATGCAAATTTTCTTAAAGAGTGTGCATACTTTAGGAAAATATATTGTTTAGTGGTTAAGTCAATGACATATATCAACAAAACATGAATGATGTTTAACGAGTTGAATTTGGAGCACCATTCTTCAATCGAATGGATAGCATATTTTGTTGACGAATTTCAAAGGAGGATGAAAGCTCCACCTGCACAAATTTTGACTAAGGTCACTAGCATATCCAGTAGTGACATGTTGCATCTATTTATAGTATGAAAAGGTAGTGACATGTCCCCCTGCATAGTCATCTATGATGTAGTAGAAAATATGACGTGGTGCATTTTGGTTGGATGAGGTGATGTCCGTAATGATAACTTGGAACCTACATTGACTTCCACATTGCAAGTTGAAAAGGAAACTTTCAATTGGCCAAATGGTGAAAATGGGTGATATGTGGTACCCCTCACAGCTTTCCAAATGGCATTATCATATCATGTTGATGTCATTATGTAGATGATCGTGGACCTTAGGAAAAGGTCACATGGAAAGGTCATATTGTCAAAGAAAAAAAGTTGAGTGCTAATTTTAATTAGGTAATATGGTTATTGTCATGGTTTCTGAGGAATAAGCTCCGTGTTCCATGTTATATGTACGACAATGTGTTTTAGAAAAACATTTATATGGAGTTTTGGTCAACCTTAAGGTTGACCCTTAAAGCCTCGAGACCACATCCGTATATATATATATATATATTTATATATATACATTGAAGTTAAGACTCTAATGGTACAAAATTTCTAATTGAATTGAAAAACATATATGTGGTTTTAGCTAAGATCATGGTGTTTGTGTGGATGATCGGTTAGGTGATTGTTCGATGATTTGAGCCCTTTGGAAGTTCTTCTTTGTGCATATATGCATATGGTATTTGGTGACATTTGTTGCAAATGGCTGACAAACACATTGTTTCAGGCTCCAAGTTCGAGATATGTAATAGTTATTATCTGATAGGTCATGATGGAAAGATGAGGTTAGTTGGTTATGTGGTATGGTTTGTTCACTCCAAGTCGTGAGTTTGATTTTGATAAAACTCAACCAATTTTTTTTATATAAGGGTTATTGGTGCAGTGGATTTAACCATTATCGATAACAATTAAAATCTTTTAGAGCCTATATGGTGACCTTTTATAGAATGCACTTGAATTATGTCATTCTAATTTAATAGTTATTTTCTTTATAAGGTTTATATAGTTTTATATGGATTTTTGAGTTTCAACACTATATGTGAAACATGCAATGTCTCATTTTGATGATTTTATGCAATGAGGTGAATCCTATGAAATCTAGGCCTAAACTAATTGCATAAATTGAAATTTTACTCTATTTGCAAAAAGGAAACCTAATTGCTTTCACAGAAATGAAATCCTAGTTTCTTTTGTAGAAAGGAAAGTTTATTATACTGTGCATGAATGTAAATGCTAATCTTATTTGAAGAAATTTAAAAATTAACCTATGCTGCATCAAAAGGAAGCCTAGTCTATGCAATAGAAATAACAATGTTGGAAATTGAAACCATGGCTTAATATATATGAAACAAAATGAAATAATTCTTCAATCACTACATGTAAGATATATTTGTCCAATATATTTCACAAGGCTATTCATAAAGTAATCATGAAAATTGTCGTTATGCTCTTCAAGTTATGAATTTGTCAACTAATCCAAACTGCAGAGGTGAATTGCAATGGAGAAGGTACAAGTCTTAAGAGGTATTTTGGATTTATATCCTAGTGATAATTATTCAAGCCTAAGAGATAAAAACAAAGATTTTTCAAAAAACATGGTCAAATTTACATGTGATAGAGGATTTCTACACGAGTGCTACAAGAGGTGCTACATGAGGCCCTATTTTGCTACAGGAGAGAGAATGTTTCTAAATGACCAAGTAAATGAGATTCAAATTGGATGGGATTTTTTTTTTATTAATTAGGATTTCTTAGGAATCCATTATAAATTGAATCACTACAAAATACCCTTGTTATAATGTGATAAAAAATAGCATAAAATTACTACTATAAAAACTGGAAATTCAAGAACTAGTGAGCTAGTTAATGTACCAAATGCCTAATCTAATCAAGTGAGAATGGTATGGGGTAAAAAAATTTATTAACTTGATTTTTTTTATGACCAAATACAAGTGTAACTAAATCAAATCAATCTCGTTAACATGTTCTAAACAATATTAGCAAAATTACAACTATTTTTCTACAAGGGATTTCCACATATTCTGTATTTGTTAATGAGTAGAGCAATCTAAGTAGGTCAATGATGAATATGAATTTCCAAATTTGTTATAAGGATGAATAATTCTTGGAAATTTTTAAGCAACCTACAAAAAAATTCACTTCAATCATTTAACCAATGTACCATACATGAAAGGAATCATGAATAGTAAATGCAAAACTAAGACACACAAGTGAAAAAAGAATTCAAATGACATAGAAAAATTATACAAGAGGGCTCTGATGCTCCAGGGATAGCCAAGCCCAAGTAAAATAAGAGTCCTATAAAGTAAAAAAAACCTTATAAGGTAAAATTAGCACCAACCTTCACTATTTGAATCAATCCAAGAAGATCGTAGCTAGAAATGATAGTGGAGCTACTAAAGAGAAATATTTCTCCACATGAAGACTAATAAAACATGTATGTAGAGGAAAATTCAAAATGGTACTTATAAAAATCTGGTTTTGAAGAGTAAGAATTTGCATTAAATTACAAGGAAAACGTTGATATACTTTCTCAATCATTGGATATCGAGGATATTTCAACAGTTTCATGATATTTTATTCATTTATTATAAAATATTGGTCGACGTGGAGTAGGGAGAAAGTACCTATATTATATCTTCCTCCACATATTGATAATCTTCCCAATATTCGCATAATATTCTACAAAAATAAATAATATTAGGCACATAATATGCCATTATATTTAAACCTTCCTAAGAACATATTAATGCTAAAAAAATCTTGATTAAGTTTATAAGGAGGGCTTTAATATAGTGTTAATATGCCTAAGAAGCTTTAGATGGGCCTTAATTGGTGTCTAATTTGGAGGCCCATAATACCCCAAACTAAATTTGTTTGCAAATCATCTGAACAACCTATTCATCCTCGTTGCCATGTGGTTCTTCATGTTTTTTGGTCTATGTATTTTTCCTCCGGATGCTATTATTGCTACTCTTCTATTCTCATTTCTTCATCTATCTCAATTTCGAATGGGACTTCTAATGCAAGTTTAGGTTGCTTCATTCTGTGAGGCAATTACTCAATTTTAATGGTTTATATTTGTGAGGGAAACACATTGGTTTTGTTTTCTCTTATTTATATTCCTCTAGAACTTATCCTTGTGAAAAGAAAAATTTATTGGCATACATTACCTCATTAATAATTTCATTCTCATTGAATTCCAAGCCTCATACTATTGATACAAATTCTTGGCAAAAACACATAATATTATTAATGAAATTATTATGGAAACACTTGATTAGCAATATAAACTAGCTTTTCTTATTAAATTCTAGAAAAACACTTACAAAAAACTCTTTGTTCTTTAGAGGGAGATATAATGGTGAATAAATTGAAGAAAAACATAGGAATGATGTGATGACCAAACTAGTGAGTTGGATACGTTTCACCCTTGGAGAATTGACCATGTTTGTAGAAAATCATTTGCAACTTTATTGTGTTTTTTTTTACCTTGTAGAAATTAATTAATAATTATCCAAAACCGTAGCAGTATTTTGTTTTCTCTTGTATACCTCTATTAACTTCTTGTAGCAATCTATCTATATCATGTAGCAAATTCTCTCCTTCTTATAGAAAATTTTTACTTCTTGTAGAAAATGTGTTCTTCCTGTAGTAGCTAGGTTCCTCCTATCGCAAGTTTATTTTTTCATGTAGGAACAACCATGAATACTATATCATCTATTCCTTTCATGCCAAGGGGTGGTGGGTCCACCTTTTTATTATTTTATTTTTATTTTTCTATTGATTTTTTCATTATTTTTTATTTTTTCAATTTTTTTATTTTTATATTGCATGAAAAATAAACTCAAAGTGCTTTGATTCAACCGAGTTATCCCTCACTTACCGTTCCCATTCCTTGTCCTCCACCATGAGTAAATGACAACAACAAAATTTCTCGAGTCCTTTTAACTTGTGTCATGTTCCTCTTCCACACATATGGTTTTCTTGGTGGAAAAGTGAAGTCAATTGCTAGATAAGTTCGAGGCTTTACTGCTACTAAGTTTGGATATAAAAAACCCTTTCCTTCATACATTTACAATTTTTTTTATAGCCAATATAAGTCTATAGGGTAGGTTTTGAGGATTGCATGCATGGGCCTTATCCTTGATGTATTTTTGCAGGTGACATTGAGGTTGTTGATATGACTGTTGAAGCTAACTTTGGTGGTTTTAAAATTGTTATTTATGATTATTTTATGGTTTCATGTTATTTATAAAAAAATTTGATGGCTGATATGTTGGCTTCTTGAGAATCATATTCTTATGCTCGCTACTCCATGTGTTGGATTTGCTCTATTTTTGTTTCTCCTTAAATTTTCTTGACAATACAGGTCCCTCGAAATATGGATAAAATGTCATTGTTGAAGGTGAAAAGTGACAATGTAGTATTCTTGTAATAGTTCAGTGGCTTACCCAATATAAAAAATATGGTACTTAAATGCTTGATGTTGGTCAATTATTCATTCTGGTGCTTCGAAGTGCTTTAGATTGTGGTTTTGGAGGGCTTGTGTAGACTCCTCTAGGATTGGATTATTTCCTGTAAAAATCACAAGGACCTCCCTATGATCACAATAAACTTTACAAAATACATCCAAAAAGTATGATAATTCATGTTAAACTCATGGAAAAGGATTATAAGCTTGGGTTGTGCTGAAAATTATGAGAGAAGTGGAGGAAATGGTTTTTTTTCGTGGAGATAGATGAATTTTTGGATGGAAAATTGGTTAAATGGTGTAGAGGGTGGATGATGGACATTTCGTAGAATTACTTATTCATTCCCCCAAGGAAATAATAGGATCGTAACCCTATCTTTTTGTCGATCACACTCATGTAGCAATTATGTTTATTCCTCTAAAATTTTAGGATAGTCTCTTGTAGTAGAATTTTTTTATCCATATATCTGAAAAAATAGGTTGTATTGACCTGAAATATTTTTTAGCATGTTTCCATCATCCTTATGCACCTCTCCATAAAAAATATTGGCTAATGGAAGCACAAATCTCGAGAAAAAAATGGTTACAAGTATGGAGGCCAATTTCATGAAAAGAGCACAATATAATTTTTTGAAATCGCTTGAGGATGTTACCATCATCCATATGAAACACCACATGAAATATCTCAGGTAACCTATACATAGTTTTTGAGATATGTTATGAACAATTTATGACCTATATATTTTGGCCTCATGTAGAAAAGGATAACCCTTCTTTACAATTTTAGGATAGCGAGGGAAATTAATAGGAAAGGATTGGAAATTATGGGTGGATTTTGGAAATGGATGAGGGTGATGGATTGAAATGGCCTTCTTCCTATTGGAACATATGGTAAAATGAGAAGGTATCCCTAGTCTTACTTCGTTTCACTAGGTTTTCTATGAATTTGTTTCTCTTCGTGCTAAATTCTTCTTGTTTCCTGCAAATATTGGAGTGAACTTGCATTAATCAAAGATAGGTACATGGAGAACATTATTTTTTCCTTTTCATATCTCATTTTTATTTTTATTTTCTAGGCCTTGTAGTTTCCTTTTTGATGTTTTCAAGTAGTAGGTGTACCTAGGCTCCCCAAAGGATGTTTTCACCCAAGATATTTTATTTTTCTTCTTTTTTTCACTTTTTCCAACCCATTGAATACCTCATGGAGGCTTTCAATCAATGGGCTAATCTCAAATGCCTCAAAGGAGGTTTTCACCTAATATTTTATTATTTTCCTTTTAGTTTTCTCTCTTTTCATTTTTTATTTTTTATTTTTCTATGTTACTATACTTGAAAGAAACAAAATCTCTTTGAAGTATATGATACTTCCAATGGAGACATATTCACATCAAAATGATAGATAGACTCATGTGTAGGATAAAAATATGTGCTTTTTTCATGTATCTGAATGTGAGAGTGTTGGCTTAAGGTGGTCTAGACCAAGGTTTATATATGGCTGCAAGAACTAACAAAAACCATTATTATCGACCCTTTTCACAACAATCTGCTACGTAGAATGAAGTCTTACCCGAAGACATATTACAGGATGCTAGAACTCGGTTTCTGCTTCTAAAGGCACTATGTAGCATTAATTTAGGGCTTCTATTATCTTTAACACTTATCTGAGCTTCGCAGAAAAAATATGCTAACTATGGATTCGTTCTTCAATACTTTTAGTGAACTAGCTTTCAGACCATGTGATTCAACTTTAACTTGCATTAATCATGAGAAATCATAACCTAGACTTCGTGATGCAAATATAGATAAAAACTCTAAATTGGTGCAGATAACATAAAAAAAAAAGATAAAAAAAAAAGTAAAAGACACATATTTGTCTTCAACTCTTGTTTTATTACTCTTATGTACTCTGCTATAGGGGTATGCACACTCAACTGTAAAATTTCTAAGGTCTCTGCATACTTAGCTCTAGGAGCCTTCTTTGTCACACAAAACAAATAATAAACACTCAATAAAACCTTACATCAAAATTCATTATATGATTAAGGGACTGATCTTCCGTAGAATCACTAAGTTAGCTCCTAATATAGTTTTTCCCGCCTCTGTACTCTGTTGTAGGGGTCTGCACACTCAACTGTAAAATTTCTAAGGTCTCTGCATACTCAGCTCTAGGAGCCTTCTTTGTCACACAAAACAAATAATAAACACTCAATAAAACCTTACATCAAAATTCATTCTATGATTAAGGGACTGATCTTGCGTAGACTCACCAAGGTAGCTCCTTATATAGTTTTTCCCTTTACAATACCATGGTCCAAAAACCATGGGTGGAGCTTGATGTTTACAAAATATTCCCATCCTTTCACAAAATAAGGGACCTTGACCCACCCAAAATCCCCTAATACTCTACCATCACTACACGTTGTGTGCTTCACTACTTAAAATGCATATTCTTTTACAAAAACTTCAATCGAGGGATACCCTATCTGTAACAACTCTACTTACCCAATTTATTTTTCTATTTATATATTTTATGCTTATTTTGTTATTATTGGCATTATTAAATTCTGACGCATTATCATCCGTTACAAATTTTTTACTTTTTGTCATCAACATCTTTTATAATGACATAATTCTTTTTAGAATTTTGTTTACAATGATCCTCATACCACCGCATCATGATTCCATATTTCCTACTTTAAACTATATTTCCACTTTGTTTGACCTTAAGAGTATTCTTACATTTCATCAATGTACATGAATTTGTTTATAATAGTTTATAATTACTATTATTCTATTCCTTTTCTAATACTATACCTTTGATATCATTTTTCTTAACATTACAACATTAATAATGACCCTTAAAGTTATCTATTACTATCTATATCCACATCCTAACTTCATAATTATTACACAAAGTCTAAATTAAAATTCTATTAAATATAGTTCCTCATATCCTATGCTTCTAAAAGTTCTCTTAAATGTTAACTAAGGTTCGAATATTGTTATAATGAAATTCCAATAACCATATGTGGAACAGACCCTTTAAGGGTTTCATTGCTAATTCCTAGCCAACTAATTAATGGTTAACCATATCACTATAATGGTTTAAGGGTGTTTTTACTATTTTGTAGCCAACGAATTAAAATTTAACCCCATGAAATTATCATTGGAGTGACATTGCAATTGAATACATAGCACGTTACATTTACTCTTATCCATGTCTAATTATAAATATACTAATCCATTTACAAGTTTGGATTTATGATACATAATTTAATAGAATTTACCTATGATTTTAATGTTACAAAGTATTAAATGGATATGCGACCATACATATTGGATTTGGTTGTATCAATGAAATTAAATTTGTGACAATTCCACCTCTAACGTTTCTCTGTTCGAGGCTATCCGTGTTTAAGTTCTTGTCCTTTGTATTAAGTTAGTCATATGGCCATATTTATGTTGACTCTCAACTAGAACTCGGATCTCATGCTACGTTGATGGTAGAGATGAGCTCGTACATTCTCCCTTCATCCTTCTCGTAGGGTTTAACGATCATTCGTTTTTAATGATTTATTTTTCATTTGTTCATTTTCACCTGAGGGTTTCAGCTCCAGGTTCTTTGAGTTAAGGTGGCTTATGATTACAGCTTCCGCCTGCAATATTTTTCTCACTGCTACCTCTACATCTATAGGTAAAAGGATAACGTCTTTTTAATTTATCTATGCATATTTATAGGGTTCATTTTCCTTGAATAATTTATGATTTGTTTTTTCAAATACCTAATAGAATTAATCTGTGTTTTCTTTAGGTTGTTGAAGAACAATAGAATGGCCTTTTTGTTGCTTTCTTTTCAAGGTTCTCAACCCACACATCTCACGACAACTCCTTAGGTAACACATATTAGTATCAGGTAGGTAATTTGAATACATATCACACAGAGGTTATGCTTCCTCAATACTCATACTTTCCACTTTCCCTTATAATTCTGATACTACTGTTAGGAAGTGTTAAACGATTCTAGTTGTTTTGATGGGATTGTCTCTGAGACAATGTATGAATTCCTTGGGAAAATCGTTTAACAGTTTAAATCTATCTCCATTTCTGTCATTTAATTCATTCCTATGAGGGAAATTTTGGGTTTTACATTTTCAATGTAACCTCATCCTCATGAATTTACAGTTATTTTACTCTATAGTTTATGATAACTTTTTTCCCCAATTTTTAATTTCCTCTCACAGAATTACTAATTCGTTAATTTTTTCTGGAGATTAATATTATTTATAAATATATATATCTATAAATCAAAGTTTAATTTAATTTCTTGCCCAATTCCGAAAAAACTTCCTGCACTTCATTTTAGTGTCTGAGAAGATAAAAAATTTCTTTATGTAACTCGTTTACTTCTCTCTATACGTAAATTTACTCCAAAATTGTACTAGATTTTTTATAGAGCTCAAATTGGCTTTAGGTATTTCAGTTGTTCTCCTCTGCCTTGAAATTTCCATAAAATTGAATTTGATTCCATATGAATTTCTCGACTAGCTCAGTGGTTTACATATCATTCCAGACTTCAGTCTGTTTACATAATTACTCTTTTGAAACACGTTCGGTAATGTTAGTTGTTTATTCCATAGTCGTTTACCCTCAACGACTCTACTTTGCTTTCATGCAACATCATTTATCCTCAAAAATTCATATGCGTTAATTATTGTTGTTCCAGCCAAACCACAGGGTATGGAAATGAGTAGAAATTACTTGGGTTAAATTTGTTCTCGAATTCCTTACTAATTACACTAAAATTAGAATCTATGTTTACCACAGAATTGGATTTCAATGAATCTATCCTCGTTTACAAAGGTTTTCTTATTGATACAATTACCTTTCAGACATATATATCTCTTACTTAATTCTTAGTCTTCTAGAAATCATTTATTGTATTTAAAATTATTGAGAAGAATAATAAAATTTCTGAAAGATATATAAGTGTTACACCATTTTTTGGTCATCTAACCTGTTACTATTAGATGGACCTATGTACACCATGTAAGACCAATTTTACCCTAAGTAAAATTTATTTCAATATGAAAAAAAACTTAGTAAAACACATTTATTAAGCTGTTTATGGTCTAAACAGGAAACCCCATGAGGAAATATTAAATAAATCCATATTTTCTTGATTTTCCTGAAGGAATAATTCGTTAAACAACGATTTAATTAATATTTCTAGTCATGTTTAACCCAAAATATGAAAATTAATTAGATAGATTATTATTTATCTTATTATTTTCTAGAAATAATTATTTAAACCTGATTTACATAATATACCTTGCTAAATTTGACTAAATCATTCACTAATAATTAAATAAATCATTTTTTATTTGATTATTACTCAACCAAATCCTTAAAATGATAAATAAATAATTTATTTATTTATTACTTACAAATAAAGGGATTTGACCCAAGTTAAATTCTTTTTCCCTCCAATACATATAATAAAATGTTCCATAAAAGTTGGATCTTGATTTGGTTAATAATATTTTAATTATGAACTAATATCTAGACTAACTCAATATTTTTCTATAAATAGAAGGGTTTTTCCATTCATTCATCACTTTTTGTTTCCTAAAGATCACCCTCGATCTATACTTTTGGTTTGACTTTGGCCCACCATCATTGTCATATTTTTCTATTTTTTTGCTTGTGAGCTCCCTTTGAGTTCCATTTTTGTCTAGGTTTTCTACACCATCAAGAGAGAGGAATTTTAAATCTGAAGTGCTGAGGACTTAGAAGAACCCATCCCATTGAGGAAAATTGGTAACAACCTTATATTTTTTCCCCCTAGGCGCCCTTAATACAAAATTCATTCAAAATATTCTTTTCTTGTCTATTGGATGCATGGAGAAACTCTTGTTTTTATTTACTGCTTAATGTCTTTTAATGCATAGATCTAGATTTTTGCAGCATTTATCTTGATCAAATAGCTGGAGATATGAAGATATTTGCAGCCATATTTGTTGTTAGGGCCGTTTTTTATGCACAGCTAAAATGTTCTTTTTCCGTACACTTGCGATTAAGATCCATACTCACAACTAGTGACTCCACACAAGTTTACGATTACGACGGCTATCATTTTTCAGATACCTGCATATCCAACTGCTTCAAACCCTGGGATTTCTCTTCAACTTCTTTTTTTTATTTTCTTTATGTTGTTTTTAACCTATAAAACCCTAAAACATTAAAAATTCTAACTTTTGTGTGTTTTTAGGCTTATTACACAGGTGACAGACATCAACCGCAGCTGAGACGACACATTCTACTAAAACCTGCTCTTGAGAGTGCCAAACGTGCAGGTCGCACTTTTTGGCCCTAAAATTGTGACATGGTGCTTCAGGACGCAGATTCTTCCCAAAATCTGCGACCTCAGTAAGAAATAGGTTAGAAACTGTGACCTCTCTTTTTTGTGGGGATTTTTTAGAAAGTTTTCTGGGTTTGTCTGGGCCTCTATTCATGGTTGTCTAACCTTCTTCTCCACCCGTTTTGGACATGTAATTGTTCTATTTTGCTCAAAAAAATGGGAACCTATCCCCCTAGGGCTTCAGTACTCTCCACACTTTGTGGAAGAGTTTTAGCTACTGCAGGTTGTCAAAAAATTTTAGAGCATTCAACCATTTTTCAGATCTACTATCTCACCTTCAGATCCACATCAGATTGGCTATTTATCCATCTAAATCACCTCGTTTAGTTTTGTTTGGGTTTTCCTCTAGGGTCCCCTCCTCTTCTCTCCAAGAGTTAGCCTTTCGCCACCTCATTTACTATAATGTTTCCTCTGATTTTTTGTTTTTTATGCACCTATTTCTAGCAGAACTGACCTTTAGATCACTTTCCCTCCCGACCTTAGATCTATTGGCTATTTTGGTGTGTTTTGACTAGTTTTTTGCCCACCTACAAACTACTTATTGAGAGGACCGCCTCCTTGGGTTTAGATTATTTAATTATTAGTTATTTATTTTCTATTATTTCAATTTCATATACTGTTATTTTCAGGTTTATTTACAGTTTTACAACACACTTTTTCTTTTTCTTTACAAACATCTAGGTTTAAAATTTAAAATTAACACACTTTACACACAATTGAAGAAGAGCTTGGTTAACACTGCCAAGCCAAGAATTTAACATTGAAATCAATTGATCCTGCACCTCTCTGCCCTATTTTCAACATAGTAATCGGTTGATCCTACACCTCTCCACCATTGCTGGTCTCTATTCCCTTTGTGTCGTCATCATTGTGCCACTAAGGAATTTATCCCAGAGACTTCTTAGCCTTCATCCTCAATTTATGGTAGGAAGTGTTATCACTCAGGTTTTCCTAGAAGTTATGTAAGAGGAAAGTATACCCGAGGTAACCACAAACCAACCTTTTAGATGCAGAATCTAGCCAATCTGCATCCAGAGAGGGCTCTCTCTTTATGATTTATCTTTGTTCTTGGAAGGTTTTAGGCTAGTTATAGATTCAAGAGTTCGTTTTGGGAAAATGGTGGAATCCACAAACTGAGGGCAAGGTTGAGGGCTTTCAGTCCATTGGGCTATGGAGTCAAAGGATGGCTTTACTGGATTTCTATTCTAAACACAAGATGGTATTACAGGGCAAGATAGCTAGACAGAGAACAATCCTTAAAATTTAAAGTGGATAGGATGATCTTGAAGGGATGAAAGGCAGCTAAGAATCTTTCACCATGTTCAAAAGAAAGAAGTGAAATGACTACAAACAAAGAGCAATGAAGGATTCTTTATTATAGTAATCAATAATGTTTAAATTAGCAAAGCAGGAGCATTTAAGAATTCATGCTTATAACTAATTTAGAAGAAAACATTAAGAATAACCACATTTGAAAACAGAGTACAATTAAGCAAATTCTGTTTCAATCCTTTATGTAAATTATTCAGAAATGGATAAGATGGTATTATAAACTAATATAAAATTTCAGACAAAGGGTAGAAACACTTATTAAAATGTAGTCCAACACATGAATCCTGCAACAAGTCCAGTGCTTTAAATCGTCATCCAGTAAGCCACAAGAAAATTTCTCCAAAAGCTTTTATTCCGAAAATCTCAATGTTACAGCAGAGTAATAGAATCCACCCCCAACACTCTCTTTGAGGGTTTATTTATACACAAAATAATCTTAAACAATCTTACACTATCTTAGCCAATAATCTAGGCTGACTTAAAGCATAATTTACAAACAAACAAGAGACAAAGGGTCTCGTGGATAGAATAATGGGCACTGCCGGTGTGCTGTTCCTTTTTCCATGGATGTGCTGGAGGTAAGTGCTGAAATAGGGCTCTGTGCTGTCCCTTGCAGTATTTCTTTGGCTTGTTGAACACTCTTTATTCTCACGGATACTCTTTAACCTTTTCACCTGATACTCTTTCATCTGTTTTCCTGTTTTTACCATTTACTTGATAGTAAAGATAAATTCTCATCCTGAAAGCAACTTTTATAGAATCTCCAACATTTCCTGCCACCATTGATCATCTGGTATCATAGTTCTTCTGAGCTTTCTTAAAGTTTCATCTACTTCAGTAAGTTTATAAAAAGTGGGCTCATTCGTAAATAGATACTTTATTTCATGCTCCAGATGAAATAAATTCCTCACTTTATCATAAATACTTTTCCCGGTTGGTAATGTCGATTCTGACGAACTAGTAGAACCAACAGATGCATTTTTAGCATGAGCCTTTATTCTCTTCACATAGGTTTCCAAATCTAATATTTGATCTTCTGTGAGCATGGGACTTGGTAACCCACTATCCAGTAAAGCTTGAAATTTCTCTCTGAAACTGTTGATATCAACCAAAATGTCTGTGCACTTTCTTTCTAAATTTTGCATGAAAGTCCTCTTGGTGAAAACTCTCTTAGCTTCCAAAACTGCACCTGTCCTGTCATCAATTCCTAACAATGCAAGCTGTTGTTTTGTTCTGGAATTCAAAAATTGAATGAGCTGACTGGCCTGTTCAGGCATGCCTCTCAATTCATTCCTGGTTCTATTTATTTCTTCTTGGGCTATCTTAACTAACTCATTTTGTTCAAAAATAGCTTGAATAGAGGGCCAAATACCCTTTATTAATTCAATGATGTTACCCCAAAGAATGTCATTTATTTCGTTCAGAGGCTTCTCCAATGAAAGATCCTTTTCCAAAGCCTCAACCAATTTTTCCAATCTTTTTATCTCCCTGGTGTTATCAGCAGCTGTCTTTTTGGATGTGTCATATTTTTCCTCCAATTTTATTAATTGCAATTTTGTTTCTTGGAGTTCTGTGACCCTCAGTTGCAAGCTCTCCATTTGTTTTATTAAATCTTCAGAACTCAAGCCAGAAGTATTCACTTGAGATGGCTGTATCTGCTGCCCTGTTGTTGGAGTACCTGTTGTTGAAGTTTGCCTGAGAGTTTCCTGTTCCTGCAATGCTTTTTCCAATTCCCTCACTGTTTCATTTAGTCACTCAGTCATATTTAAAAGTAACTCCATTATTTCTTCCTGTGAATTACTTTTTATAACTTCTTGGGTCTGAGGGTGCCTCAAGGCTGGTAATTTTAGCTGTTTTCTGAGTGCAGTTATATCATCCTCTTTCTTCTTTATCAATGCCTCAATACCTTTGATGTCCTTGGGATTATGACCCAAACCAATGATTATTTCTTCTAAAGACTTAATTCTATTATCTTTGGCCTGTGAGGAGGCCTTCTCAATTTTCAATTGTGCAGTAGTGTTATTCAAAGAATCTTGCAGCGTTATAGCTGCCATGGCCTTGTTGGTGAGAGTAGAATAGACCATTTCCCCAGTTTGTCTGTGTAGCTCTATCTGGTCCAGGGGATGGATATCTTTTGCCAAAACTTCAAAGTTTGTTCTGATGTAATCTGCTGCTGAAGTGGGCTTTGGCACCTTTGTTTTGAAGTGGCTCATCAGCATTTTGCCTTGTGAAAGATCAAACGCTGACATTAGCCTTTCTTGATTATGGGGAGCCAACTTCATATACTGATCATATACCTTCATTTTCAATGGATCATTTTTTGTTTTAATATTAATGAAGGTTCTTTTAATATCTCCAGTGTCTGTCTTTGGTGGTCTGAAGGAGGATACCTCAGTGCTTAATTGCTTTTGTATCCCTTTCTGGCTTATGTTTGTTTCACTTGCTGTGCCAGTTTGCTGACTATCTTCCCTTCCATCATCAACTACTTCATCTATAATTTCTACATCTGGAGGTGGATCTGATTTGTGTTTTTTAGTTTGATGTACCTGTGAGGCCCCTTTTGGAGGTGTGGTATCTGGAGCCTGCCTCTTCTTCCCTATTTCCACATTTAATGGAGTTTGCAACTCTGGAACTTGGATGTGCTTTTCTTGTGTGGGAGAAACCTGTGATTGTTCAGGTGCTTTGGAAGTCTGTGGTTTCTCCGCCATGACCAAAGTTTCAATGACCTGAACTGCAGGTTCTTTTCCTTTACCCTTGGGTTCTGCTGCTACTAATGGACTGCTTTCCTGTAACGAGTGCTGTAGAGTTGTTGCTGAAGAAGTGCCAATGTAGGGTACCTGCATTTGACCACACGTTTCTAGGTCAAAGTTCTTCTCAACATCTTTCATAATTTTATTCATTTTGTCTGCTTCACTTTCTTCTTCAACAAGCGTTCCTTCAACCCATTCATCTTGATTTGCATACTGTTCTAGATCAGGAATTTTGTGGTGTATATAAGGAGATGATTTATTTTTTAATCTCTTTTCACAAATAAAACCAAAGGGGTCATAAGGAACCCAACGGAAAGATGTCTGGAACTTTTTCTCTAATAGATTTTTTGCTTCTCTCTCAGCTTCCCTAGAATTGCAGATGAAAGGACCTAATTGGATTTTGATCCTTAACTGAGCTTTCTTTTTTACATTACAAAAATGGATCACATCGGAATTGTTCATTTGCCTGAAGTATTCCAAGGCAAAAATCCTCATTGGTACATATCTGGGTAACTTGAATGGATGTAATTCACATCCATAAATCCTGATGACTGTGTGGTTTTGATACAAATACCAATCCCCAACCTTATAACTTTTTGACAGTTGCAAGGTCTTTCTAATTTCACTACTGAGTCTTGGGGGAGGAATTCCTGTTAACAAAGTTGTTGCAGGATAAACAAACTGATCAATGAATTCAGAGTAGGAGTAGGAAGAATCGGAGGAAGAACGAATGATGGGGGACCAAAATATGACTGACCTGGGATTTCCCTTGGCATCAAGTTTTTTAACAGGGAAAGGGAATCTTTCTGACTGATAGTAGATCATGAGATGATAGATAACTGAGGAGTACTTAAAAACCTTTTCAGTATCCAGCCTTATGAATTGATCATGGATCTTGTTGGCTATGAAGGAAGCAAAATCATATTTAATCTCAGGAGGTTGCCCAGGAGTAAAAATGGATAGCAAGGCCAAGGTTATCTCATCCACATATTCACTGGTGTTGAATCCTAAGACAAAAGATATAATATTTACAATGAGCCTTCCCAATGTATTGAAATAGTAAAAAACATAGGGAGGAGACCCTTTTGGCTGATGCTCAGGTAACATGAAATTTTGACACATGGATTTTAGCTTTTCTGGGGTTAATTGCCTGGTTTTCTCAATCAATCCTTCCATGGACAATGGTGCTAGTTCTTGGTCTGGCTCAAAGTGTAACATGGCATTGATAGCCTGGGGAGTGATGGGAAACATAATACTTTGATCAGGAGCTATTACAGCCCTCCGTGCGGGATCATAGTTTGCCTGGCAATAATGGATGATTTCTGGGAATGGAACAACTGAAGGGATGAGATACCTTGGGAGATTGGATTCCCATAACCCTATAAGATCTTGCCCCTTTGAGTATTCGTCTCTGCAGCGACAGAAACTCAATAGGGGACTTTCATCAAAGTGCAGGTCTTTAATTTGGAAATCTTCGTCTATCAAAGGTAAATAGTCTAATTCCCGGTGAGGAGCATTCAATGGAGTGATATTCAGAGCTGTCGGGGCCTCCATTTTGGTTCTTGTGGATTCAAAATGGAGGTTTTGGTTTTCTTCACGGGCCGGGCGGGATTCTTGAAATGAAGGAAATTGGAACAATTTGCAGGTTCGGGGAGAAATTTCACAGGTTTAAAATCTCCAGGGAAGACTCAGTGATGATTTTTAACCACTTTTTCAGCGAAAAAAACAAAGGAAACTGAGTTTTACTTGCAGTCAGGGCGTAAAGGATAAATACCTGTTTTTAGAAGGAAGCTGGATCTTTAACAGGTAACAGGTAATGGCGGGACTGTTCTTCAACACGGGCGCAGCAGAATTTTGGGGCGAAATGATCAATTACAGTGGAAATTTTGAAAATCGCAGCGGGAGCTCTGTCGTTTTCAGAATAATGAAAATAACTGAAAAAACACAAAAAATGGCTTTATTCGCAAGTTAAAAGTATTTTTTATTTTTTCGAGGTGATGACGTCATCGACGTACGGGGTGACGTAAGCTTCTGCCAGCATAGTTTCGCAAGCTTGCGATGGTATTCCCGCACTATTTTGGTCGAGGATGCATTTTATCTGAGGCAGCGTATTCCATGTGCTTCTTTCTACGTGATGGCTCAATATTAAAACTGATCATCCTAACAAGTTAAAAAAACTTACAATTTCCGGATGGGCACGGGATCACGTCGCCGTTGATCTCATGAGGTTGATCCAACTACCGAGGCGATGGGGAGATAGGCGGGGTTTCATGTGGGCCCGTCGGACTTTTAAACACTTTTTAAATGTTATTTAATTGCTCCGGGGGATATTTAACTGGCGAAAAGAATGAAGGAACTGGGGGGTCGCGGTGGGGTTTTAATCATCAGGGAAATGCCAAGTGGACAAGCCACGTGGGCATAAAACTTCGGATTTATTTTTCTTTGGTATTAAACATATACACCATATGTTTAACGCTTTATATTAATTATATGGTAAACTAATCATATGCAATTAACATACCATAAAGCGGATTTATGTATAATGCTATAGTTTTAACCAAAGGGCTTATAAAGCGGGGTGTTTATTTCCAATGTGCGGGAATATATACTTTGGTAAACATTATAATAAATGGGTTTTGGGGATATTTATAGAGAAGGGAGTTATATACTTAGGGAAAGGGATTTCACTAGGGATTTAATAGAGTAGAATTAAATGTTAATATGGCAAAGGACAAGGAAAATCAAAACATCTTTGTACATCTAAGAAAGTGATAACTTATGAAGTAAATTGCAACATTTTATCTTCAACACTTAAACTTAGAATAACAAGTTATTTTGATGAATTTTATGGAATGTTGCATCAGTTTCCTAAGTAAAATAGGATTTTACTTAGGAAGAAGTTAAAGATGGAAGATAACAATGATGAATTATCTCAAGTGATTAGGTCTTTTTGATCATTAGGCCGAGGGTCCGGTCCCTCCAGAAGTCAAGGAAATGCCTTGAGCCCCTTTGATCTCAAATTACCTTAGTACTTTTGGGGAAATTAGTAAAACTCTTGAGGGGGGAAATGATGAGGGAGGTTAATGAATTTGACTTTGCTTGCTGTGATTTTCCAGTGTATTTCCTGCTTTAGTACTTGTGATGAAAGTAAATGATTAACCAACATGTAGCAGCACCATTCATCCGATAACACTTTGCAGCACCATCTACCTACCCTATCTACTTAACACTACCATTTTCTCTTCTTTATTAGGGTGCATTTAGACTTGCAAACCCTTTTCAATATTTTCTTTTTTACAAGGCCAATCTATCTAATTCTACCCTTATTACATCCAGGGGCTCAGATTAAACTGTTGAGCACCTCTTATTAACTCTACCTATCTACTTATCTGCCAAGTTTAAACTGTTTGGCTAGATATTTATTCTCTAATCTACAACATGAAATTGAAATATGAGTAAGCCAAGTTTAAACAGTTTGACTTATTCATAAATTGTGGCAAAAGTTTGCCAAGCTGCACACAATTGATTTATTACAAAAATGAAATAGCAGTGGCATTTGGATTTGCACACTTTCCTTGGTCTATTTTTTCTTGGGGTTCATTTCTTTCTCTTTTTTGACCATTTTATTCTTTTTACCCTTTGATCTTTCTTTTAGGGTATACCCTCTTTACATTTTTTAAATTTTTTAAATTTTTGGTCTTTTTAAGAATATGGAACACCTTTGCTCAAGAAAGAAGGTTTGAACATATTCCATAGTTCAATCAAGACAATCATGAAGGATGAAGCCTATTGGTATAGGAGGCTAACACTGGCTCCACTTGGGGATGGCTTTTCCTTGTGAAAAGTCAAGAACAGCAGGTCAGATGCCTCAAAATGTATTCAAACTGGAAATATGAAGTCTTCCTCCTTCTCATAGCTTTATTTTACATATGATAGTGAAACTTTTGGAACTTAGGTCCTTCACTTCGGGCTTCAATTTCAAGAAGTCAACATCCAATCCAAACTGCATTGACAAAAACAAAACAAACAACAATATATTATGTACAAGTTAGAAACATTGAAACACTCTAGTAAATGGGATCAAAATAATGCTTAAGCATTCGACCATTGACTGGTCCTTCTTCAACTTCTGAATTGTCCAACTCTTTCAAAAAGTAAGTGTTGTTTCCCTGCAAGGCATGAATGATATAAGGCCCTTTCCACAAGAAATCAAACTTTCCATGTTTTCCTTTTTCTTCTCTTCTAGAATCCCATCTTAGGACCTTGTCTCCTAATTGAAAATCCTCTGCTTTAGTCCTTTTATCAAACATTTTCTTTAACTTTTCTTGCAAGACTTGTGATCTTTGGTATACCTCTTCCCTGGTTTGTTGCAGGTGGATTGTTTGATTAATTCTTCTTTGAATGTCATTTGGCTCTACTTGAGCCTCCTGGAGTAGCTTCATAACAGGAATTCCTAAAGATGATGGGAATCTTGCTTCAATGCCATAGACTAACTCATATGGACTAGTCCCAATAGATTTCTTAGTTGTAAGTCTGTCTGCCCACAATGCATTAGTTAATTTTTTGTGCCAGTTCTTTTTATTTTCCTCCAACAATTTCTTAATGATATTGATCAAGCTTTTACTGGAGGATTCTGCTAGTCCATTACCCTGGGGGTAATAGGCTGTTGAATGGCCTAGAGTAATATGATATTTATGGCAAAAACTAATCATTTTCTTTGATTTAAATGCAGCAGCATTGTCTGTTATAATATTTTCTGGATAGCCAAATCTTGAAAGAATGTTTGTTTCTAAAAATCCTATGATCACAGAATCATTAGACTGTCTACATGGGATGGCTTCAATCCATTTAGTGAAATAGTCTGTAGCAGTTAAAATCCATCTATGTTGCCCTGAAGAAGGGGGATGAATCTCTCCAATAAAATCTAACCCCCATTGTTGAAAAGGTCTTTCTGTAGAAATTGGTTTTAAAGGCAGAGGTAACAACTTTCTTTTACCCTCAAATATCTGACATTTATGACAAGTTGTTACAAATTTTTTAACATCAGAGAATAAAGTTGGCCAGTAAAAACCAGCTCTTAAAATTTTGTCTGCAGTAGTTTTCCAGTAGAGATGCCCTCCACAATCACCTGCATGAAATTCATTAAGCACTTTATCAGCTTCATCTTTTAAAAGACAATTCAGCAAAATTCCTTCATGATTTTTCGAAAATAGAGTGCTATCTAAAATACAATATTTCAAAGATGTCATTTTTAAAAATCTTCTTTTGGTTCTGGACAACCCTGGAGGAGCTTGCAGGTTAAATAAAACATGAATTATAATAGTGTACCAGGGTGAATCTAAGAAAGCTTGACTGATCTGAGGAGTCGCCATCTCCTGCTCGTTATCCAGTTCATTGAGGTCTAAGGCTTGGCAATTGGTTTCTGTCATAAGTTGTGCTAAACCTTGGCCCTTTATAAGTTTTGTTGGCTTGATCTCAATATCATATTCCAAAATGGTAGCTATCCACTTACCTCGTTTACCTTCAATGCCATCCTGAGTCAAAATATCTTTAACTACTGCATTAGGCACATATGCTATCACATGAGAATATAATATGTAAACTCTGAAATCTTTGATTGCTTTTACCAATGCAAAAGCCTGTTTTTCCATAATATTGTATTTTAAAGATGCATCCCTCAGTGCTTTACTAAAAAATGCTATTGGCTTTTCACACCCTTGGTCATCTTTTTGAAGTAAAATAGCTGCAACAGTATGTTCAGAAGCAAATGAAAAAATAATAAAGTCTCTATCAAATTTAGGACTAGTCAGAACTGGTGTTTTTGTCAAAGCCATTTTAATTTCCTCGAATGATTGTTTGGCTTCTACAGTCCAGTCAATGCTTGAATCTTTCCTCAACATGTTAGTTAGTAATCTAAGTAACTCTGCTAGACTAGAAATAAATCTTCTCAAGAAATTAATTTTTCCTATGAATGCTTGCAACTCTTTTATGTTTCTGGGGTGGGGTATTTGAAAAATTGCTTGAATTCTTTCTGGATCAATCCTAATGCCATCTTTAGAAATAATGTGCCCTAAGAGCTTTCCTTCTTCCAAACCAAACAATGACTTCTTAGGGTTTAAAGAAATTCCATATTTTTTGCACTTTATAAATACTTGCCTTAGGTGATCTAAATGTTCTTGATCTGTTTTAGAGAAAACAGTTAAATCATCTAAGTAAATAACCAGAAAATCATGTATCTCTTTAGCAAAAGAAATATCCATTGCTCTTTGAAATGTAGCTCCTGCATTCTTGAGCCCAAATGGCATTTTGACATATTTAAACGTACCCCATGGTGTAGTGAATGCTGTTTTATCCTGGTCATCGGGATGAACCAGAATCTAGTTATACCCTGAAAATCCATCCAGTAATGATATTCTCGAAGATCCTACCACCCTTTGCAGAATGTGGTCCATTTTCGGCAGAGGATAGTTGTCTTTTAAAGAAACTTTATTCAAATTTCTCAAGTCAACACACAGTCTAATTTATCCTGTCTTTTTCCTTGTTGGTACCAGGTTAGAAACCCATTCTGAGAATCTGATAGGAGCTATAATCCCTGCTTCAAACATCCTTTTGATTTCCTTTTCAATTGAAGGTAATAAAACAAGATTTATTCTCCTAAGCTTTTGTTTAAAAGGTTTTTGGTCAGGTTTTAAAGGTATAGTGTGTTGAATAATGGATGTGTCATAAGATATGAGGTCTTCATAACTCCAGGCAAAGACATCCTGGAATTCTTTTAACAGTTCAAAATATTTAACCTTCTGATATTTTGGAAGAGACTTGGACAACTTGACCATTTTGGGATTTTCTGGGGTTCCTAAGTTGCATTCTTCCATATCAGCCTTGACAGGTTCCATTTTAGGTCTGAATGGAATATCATTTGAGTCAAACAGATCTTCCAAAGGTGTTAATCCTTTGGGCAAATGGTTATCTTTCAACTTGATGATTTCTGTCTCATCTTCTATGATCTCATCAGATTCCATGTGTTTCAAATTTTGCATGTCTTTTTCAGTGAATGTGGTTGGATGCAGCATATGAATTGCATTTTCTCTTGAAATTTCTATTTTTTGTTCCTTTCCTTGATTAGATTCATCAATAGTTATATCCTCATCTATATTACAGTTATAAAACTCACTTTGAAGTGTCAAAAAGTTGTTGATTTGATTGTTATTCACAAATACTTGCCAATTCAAAAGATTGTCTGGTATGGCAGGCCTATGCCTAATTTCAGCTGAAAACTGATGATTAGGGTCGAATGGTAACTTGCATGTACTAGCGAACATTGCTAGACTGTGAGCATGCAAGTTTTGTTTCCTGGGAATCTTGGCAAGTTGGGCTTGTAAAAATGTGTTGAGAATCTCTACAACTGTCTCCCGGTATTGTTTCAGTCTCATGTCTTTTGTCGCACATTCTCCTTTAATCTGCTGGATGATTAGTTCGGAGTCACCTATGATTGATACCCTAATACCTCCTAACTTATTGACATGTTTAAGCCCTAATAAAAGAGCTTCATACTCTGCCATGTTGTTAGTGCATTTGAAATTCAACCTATAAGCATGACCCTCTGCATAATTGTTCTCTACATTGTGTAACCAAATCCCAGCTCCTGCCCCTAGTCTGTTTACTGAGCCATCAAACTCTAAATGCCATAGAATTTCATGCTCATAATCTTCATCAATTGTTTTAAAGTGTTTCTTGACAGGAGCTAGTTGTTTAGTTTCTTCAGGTATTTCTTGATCATCTTGTGTTTCTTTGTTTTCAGAGATTTCTTCAATTTTAACAGTGGTTTTGTTTATGGTTTCCAATTCTGGAGCTTCTATTTCAGTAGGAAGATCTAACTCAGCATTGTATAAAATAAAAGAATCCATATCAGAATGTACAGAATAAACAGGGAAGTTTTCAGGCTTCTCATGGCTACTCACTAAGTACTTCATCAAGGTTTCTCTATATAATCTTTTAGGCTGACCAAATACTGAAATAGTTGCATAAGACATGTCTAGTTGAATAGATCCTCCAAGTTTAGCACCCCAAGATCTAGACAATAACATACCATATTTAGGTGGAATATCAACAACTACTATGTCCATTAAAACAGACTTAGCAGGGTATTGTACCAAAGTGACACACAGATCTTTAATCAAACCTAAACATTTTACCTGACTCGAATCGAATGAAAACAAATCTTTGTACGGTCTGGTAATATCTAGATTCAATCTTTCCATTACTGCTTTTGGCATCAAATTGTGAGATGCTCCAGAATCAAGCATTGCATTATGGAGTATCTTGTCGTGAACATTCAGGCTTACATAAAATGGAGGAGTTCCTCCACTTTCCGGTTTGCCATTAACCTTAGGGCCAAAAAGAAGTTTGGGTTGATCATCAAGAATGTTTACTGAATCATCCAATCCAGTAATGTTAATGTTTAGGGACTTGGTAATCTGACTCCTATAGACATCATGTTTAGCCAATTCTGATAAAGGAACAGCTATCTTGAGTTTGCCTATTTCAACCTCTAGATTAAAAGGTTTTTCCGTTTGAGTTTTAGTGTTTTGCACAGTTGGGTTTTCTCTGTTTTTTGGGTCTTCAATGTTTTTCTCTTTTTCATGAATGAAGTTTTGTTTTGAAGATGTACCTGAACTAACTTCTACTGTCTCTTCTGCATTTTCCACAGGAGGAAATGTATTAGATTGTTGTTTATTGATTGGTTGGTTGTCAGAGACATCTTCAATTATTGGATTTGAAGGGTTGGGAGTTATTCTTGACAAATATTGTACTTGGGGACTGTTTTGTACAGGGGGAATGTTTTGTTTACCTTTGAGATTTTGTTTTGTGGTTTTCTGTTTGCTATTCTCTGGTACATCAATCCTTCTACTTCTCAAGTTGTACTGTTTATGAACCTCGTAGATTGTTGTGTCATAGCCTTCCTTGAAATCAAAAGTCTCACCTGAATGAGTTTGGAACGTTTCAAGGATATGATTCTCTTGATCATCCTGGGATAGGAAGACTTCTGGTTCATCTTTGTCATCATCTACATTGTTTATTTTTACATCTTCTGTAGGTTCTTCAGAGGTTGAACCTTCAACAAAGTTTTCTTGAAAGGGTGGCCTAATGTTCTGATCAGGAACATTCTTTCCACTATTTTGATTCAGATTCCTCCTAAAGTTCGAGTTTCTTGCAACATTCTGATTGTCAGTAGAAGACTTTCTTTCAATGGTTTCCACTCTGTCTCCTAATCTTTCCATACCTTTAATGATTACGTCCAGCTTCTTTTCAAAAGCTGAAGGTTCTTCATTCATAGGCATTCTTCTCTCTGCCCTAGCTCTGGCCCGTTTTTCTATCAGATTTTCTTCTACACTCACCACTATGCTTTGCATTTCCTCTAGTGTTTGAGGAGCTCTTTCCCTAAGGGAATAAGCTATATCGGAGTCAAAACCATCTGGAAATTTAACCAACACGTTGTTAGGTGGGGGTCTTAGGTTTTGAGGAACTGCATTATATGATTCATTGAATCTTATGATGTAATCTTGTACGATTTCGTTTGGTCTTCTTCTTAATTTTTCAAATTCTGATAGGATCTGGAGAGGATCCTTCTTTTTCTCCCATCTGTTCAGAAATTCCCTATACAAAGCTTCTAAATCAGCAATACTATTTGGGGTAAGAGCCCTAAACCAAGTTCTAACTTCTCCAGTAAGGCTCTGAACGAAAATTCTCATTCGGATATTATCAGTATCAATCTCATAAAACTCAAAGTAATCTGTCATCCTTTTGGTGTGTTGTTGAGCTGTGTAAGTACCTGATCCATCAAAAGGTGTGATCTTACTCTGGTAGTCCTGAGGTAAAGCTGGAGGGTTGGCTGGTAACTGTAAAGGGGCATATCGATTAGCCATTGGAAGATAAAGTGGGATAACAGGAATAGATGGTCTAGCAGGAGGAGAAGATGGTCTAGCAGGAGGAGATGGAGGAGTAGAAGGGATAACAGGTGTTCGAAAAGTTTGAGAAAAAGTGACTGGACTCAGAGATGCTTCAGTAATTACAGAAGGGTTTGAACTTTCTTCCAAGGTTTGCTCAGACTGAATGGAATTATGCAATTCTTTGTCAAGATGATGTGAAACAAATCGGTATTGTAAATCCTCAAAGAACAACGGATCTGGAAATAATCTAGATAATTCAGTTTCAGAAAAATTTACAAACAAAGATGTTTCAAATCGTGCATCGAAAGGAATGCCATCAATATATATAATTTTCACAGGACAAGATGCAGATCTAGAAAGTGGTCTAGAACTTCCTGTACTCTCCTGACTTCCTCTTTCAGAAATTTCTTGACTTCCTTGTCTTCTAAGAATCCTGGGAATCAGATTTGGATTTTCAAATATTGGTGGTGGATTGGGGTCGGGGTTTGACCTAGTATGTCGAATCCTTTCTGAAGCCAGCTTTCCTAGACTATGTGTTTTTGGATTTTGGATTTTAATTGAAAAATAAATACAACTTCTACAAATTCTTCAAGAAATAATGATATGTGATTAAGATTTCCTCAAAGATATGTTTAAACTAGAGAGTCTGATTGAAAAATTTGAAACTAAGATTCAATATGTAAGCTAAATCAGAGATAGACTGAAGCAGCAATTTATTTACTTTTGCAATTGCAGAGAAAAATCAATTTCAAAGGCTACCTGGCTGATCTTCAGACTCTGTCCATAGCTTATAAATCAAACAATAGTATCAATAAAATGATTCAGATTCCCCAGTATGGTCGCCACTATGTTATCACTCAGGTTTTCCTAGAAGTTGTGTAAGAGGAAAGTATACCCGAGGTAACCACAAACCAACCTTTTAGATGCAGAATCTAGCCAATCTGCGTCCAGAGAGGGCTCTCTCTTTATGATTTATCTTTGTTCTTGGAAGGTTTTAGGCTAGTTATAGATTCAAGAGTTTGTTTTGAGAAAATGGTGGAATCCACAAACTAAGGGCAAGGTTGAGGGCTTTCGGTCCATTGGGCTATGGAGTCAAAGGATGGCTTTACTGGATTTCTATTCTAAGCACAAGATGGTATTACAGGGCAAGATAGCTAGACAGAGAACAATCCTTAAAATTTAAAGTGGATGGGATGATCTTGAAGGGATGAAAGGCAGCTAAGAATCTTTCACCATGTTCAGAAGAAAGAAGTGAAATGACTACAAAAAAAGAGCAATGAAGGATTCTTTATTATAGTAATCAACAATGTTTAAATTAGCAAAGCAGGAGCATTTAAGAATTCATGCTTATAGCTAATTTAGAAGAAAACATTAAGAACAATCACATTTGAAAACAGAGTACAATTAAGCAAATTCTGTTTCAATCTTTTATGTAAATTATTCGGAAATGGATATGATGGTATTAAAAACTAATATAAAATTTCAGACAAAAGGTAGAAACACTTATTGAACTGTAGTCCAACACATGAATCCTGCAACAAGTCCAGTGCTTTCAAATCGTCATCCAGCAAGCCACAAGTAAATTTCTCCAAAAGCTTTTATTCTGAAAATCTCAATGTTACAGCAGAGTAATAGAATCCACCCTCAACACTCTCTTTGAGGGTTTATTTATACACAAAATAATCTTAAACAATCTTACACTATCTTAGCCAATAATCTAGGCTGACTTAAAGCATAATTTACAAACAAACAAGAGACAAATGGTCTCGTGGATAAAATAATGGGCAACTGCCGATGTGCTGTTCCTTTCTTCGTGGATGTGCTGGAGGTAAGTGCTG
The DNA here is from genome assembly GCA_034641835.2 of Pinus albicaulis. Classification (NCBI taxonomy): domain Eukaryota; kingdom Viridiplantae; phylum Streptophyta; class Pinopsida; order Pinales; family Pinaceae; genus Pinus; species Pinus albicaulis. The sequence goes on along the minus strand of CM076584.1, from coordinate 1,330,289,435 downwards.
AAACAGGGCTTTGTGCTGTCCCTTGCAGTATTTCTTTGGCTTGTTGGACACTCTTTATTCCCACGGATACTCTTTAACCTTTTCACCTGATACTCTTTCATCTGTTTTCCTTTTTACTTTTCACATAATAGTAAAAGATAAAATTCTCATGCTGAAAACAACTTTTATAGAATTTCCAACATTTCCTTCCACCATTGATCATCTGGTATCATAGTTCTTCTGAGCTTTCTTAAAGTTTCATCTACTTCAGTAAGTTTATAAAAGGTAGGCTCATTCGGAAATAGATACTTTATTTCATGTTCCAGATGAAATAAATTCCTCACTTTATCATAGATACTTTTCCCGATTGGTAATGTCGATTCTGACGAGCTAGTAGAACAAGCAGCTGTATTTTTAGCATGAGCCTTTATTCTCTTCACATAGTTTTCCAAGTCTATTATTTGATCTTCTGTGAGCATGGGACTTGGTAACCCACTATCCAACAAAGCTTGAAATTTCTCTCTGAAAATGTTGATATCAACCAAAATGTCTGTGCACTTCCTTTCTAAATTTTGCATGAAAGTCCTCTTGGTAAAAACTCTCTTTGCTTCCAAAACTGCGCCTGTCCTGTCATCAATTCCTCACAATGCAAGCTGTTGTTTTGTTCTGGAATTCAAGAATTGAATGAGCTGACTGGCCTGTTCAGGCCTACCTCTCAATTCATTTCTGGTTCTATTTATTTCTTCTTGGGCTATCTTAACTAACTCATTTTGCTCAAAAATAGCTTGAATAGAGGGCCAAATACCCTTTATTAATTCAATGATGTTACCCCAAAGAATGTCATTTATTTCATTTAGAGGCTTCTCTAATGAAAGATCCTTTTCCAAAGCCTCAACCAATTTTTCCAATCTTTTTATCTCCCTGGTGTTATCAGCAGCTGTCTTTTTGGATGTGTCATATTTTTCCTCCAATTTTATTAATTGCAATTTTGTTTCTTGGAGTTCTGTGACCCTCAGTTGCAAGCTCTCCATTTGTTTTATTAAATCTTCAGAACTCAAGCCAGAAGTATTCACTTGAGATGGCTGTATCTGCTGCCCTGTTGTTGGAGTACCTGTTGTTGAAGTTTGCCTGAGAGTTTCCTGTTCCTGCAATGCTTTTTCCAATTCCCTCACTGTTTCATTTAGTCACTCAGTCATATTTAAAAGTAACTCCATTATTTCTTCCTGTGAATTACTTTTTATAACTTCTTGGGTCTGAGGGTGCCTCAAGGCTGGTAATTTTAGCTGTTTTCTGAGTGCAGCTATATCATCCTCTTTCTTCTTTATCAATGCCTCAATACCTTTGATGTCCTTGGGATTATGACCCAAACCAATGATTATTTCTTCTAAAGAATTAATTCTATTATCTTTGGCCTGTGAGGAGGCCTTCTCAATTTTCAATTGTGCAGTAGTGTTATTCAAAGAATCTTGCAGCGTTATAGCTGCCATGGCCTTGTTGGTGAAAGTAGAATAGACCATTTCCCCAGTTTGTCTGTGTAGTTCTATCTGGTCCAGGGGATGGATATCCTTTGCCAAAACTTCAAAATTTGTTCTGATGTAATCTGCTGCTGAAGTGGGCTTTGGCACCTTTGTTTTGAAGTGGCTCATCAGCATTTTGCCTTGTGAAAGGTCAAACGTTGACATTAGCCTTTCTTGATTATGGGAAGCCAACTTCATATACTGATCATATACCTTCATTTTCAATGGATAATTCTTTGTTTTAATATTAATGAAGGTTCTTTTAATATCTCCAGTGTCTGTTTTTGGTGGTCTGAAAGAGGAGACCTCAGTGCTTAATTGCTTCTGTAAAGCCTTTCCTTTCTGTCCTGTATTTGTCTCACTAACTGTGCCAGTTAGTTGACTATCTTCCCTCCCATCATCAAATACTTCATCTATAATTTCTACATCTGGAAGAGGATCTAACTTGTGTTTTTTAGTTGGATGTACCTGTGAGGCCCCTTTTGGAGGTGTGGTATCTGGAGCCTGTCTCTTCTTCCCTATTTCCACATTTAATGGAGTTTGCAACTCTGGAACTTGTGGATGCTGTGCCTGAGTGGGAGAAACCTGTGATTGTTCAGGTGTTTTGGAAGTTTGTGGTTTCTCAGCCATGACCAAAGTTTCAATAACCTGGATTACAGGTTCATTTCCTTTACCCTTGGGTTCTGTTGCAACTGATGGACTGCTTTCCTGTAATGCTTGCTGTAGAGTGGCTGCTGAAGATGTGCCAATGTAGGGTACCTGCATTTGACCACATGTTTCTAGGTCAAAGTTCTTCTCAACATCTTTCATAATTTTATTCATTTTGTCTGCTTCACTTTCTTCCTCAACAAGTGTTCCTTCAACCCATTCATCTTGATTTGCATACTGTTCTAGATCAGGGATCTTGTGGTGTATATAAGGAGATGATTTATTTTTTAATCTCTTTTCACAAATAAAACCAAAGGGGTCATAAGGAACCCAACGGAAAGATGTCTGGAACTTTTTCTCTAATAGATTTTCTGCTTCTCTCTCAGCTTCCCTAGAATTGCAGATGAAAGGACCTAATTGGCTTTTGATCCTTAACTGAGCTTTCTTCTTTACATTACAAAAATGGATCACATCTGAATTGTTCATTTTTCTGAAGTATTTTAAGGCAAAAATCCTCATTGGTACATATCTGGGTAACTTGAATGGATGTAATTCACATCCATAAATCCTGATGACTGTATGGTTTTGATACAAATACCAATCCCCAACCTTATAACTCTTTGACAGTTGCAAGGTCTTTCTAATTTCATTGGTGAGTCTTGGGGGAGGAATTCCTGTTAACAATGTTGTTGCAGGATAAACAAACTGATCAATGAATTCAGAGTAGGAGTAGGGAGAATCGGAGGAAGAATGAATGATGGGGGACCAAAAAATGACTGACCTGGGATTTCCCTTGGCATCAAGTTTTTGAACAGGGAAAGGGAATCTTTCTGACTGATAGTAGATCATGAGATGATAGATAATTGATGAGTACTTAAAAACTTTTTCAGTATCTAACCTTAAGAACTGATCATGGATCTTGTTGGCTATGAAGGAAGCAAAATCATATTTAATCTCAGGAGGTTGCCCAGGAGTAAAAATGGATAGCAAGGCCAAGGTTATCTCATCCACATATTCACTGGTGTTGAATCCTAAGACAAAACATATAATATTTACAATGAGCCTTCCCAATGTATTGAAATAGTAAAAACCATAGGGGGGAGACCCTTTTGGCTGATGCTCAGGTAACATGAAATGCTGACACATGGATTTTAGCTTTCGTGGGGTTAATTGGCTGGTTTTCTCAATCAATCCTTCCATGGACAATGGTGCTAATTCTTGATCTGGCTCAAAGTGTAACATGGCATTGATAGCCTGAGGTGTGATGGGAAACAGAACACTTTGATTAGGAGCTAATACAGCCCTCTGTGCGGGATCATAGTTTGCATGACAGTAATGAATGATTTCGGGGAAAATAAGGACTGAAGGAATAAGATACCTTGGGAGATTGGATTCCCACAACCCTATAAGATCTTGCCCCTTTGAGTATTCATCTCTGCAGCGACAGAAACTCAATAGGGCACTTTCATCAAAGTGCAGGTCTTTAATTTGGAAATCTTCATCTATCAAAGGTAAATAGTCTAATTCCCGGTGAGGAGCATTCAATGGAGTGATATTCAGAGCTGCCGGGGCCTCCATTTTGGTTCTTGTGGATTCAAAATGGAGGTTTTTGGTTTTATTCACGGGCCGGGCGGGATTTTTGAAATGAAGGAAATTGGAACAATTTGCAGGTTCGAGGAGCAATTTCACAGGTTTAAAATCTCCAGGGAGGACTCAGTGACGATTTTTAACCACTTTTTCAGCGAAAAAAAACAAAGGAAACTGAGTTTTACTTGCAGTCGGGGCATAAAGGATAAATACCTGTTTTTAGAAGGAAGCTGGATCTTTAACAGGTAACAGGTAATGGCGGGACTGTTCTTCAACACGGGCGCAGCAGAATTTTGGGGCGAAATGATCAATTACAGTGGAAATTTTGAAAATCGCAGCGGGAGCACTGTCATTCTCAGAATAATGAAAATAACTGAAAAACACGAAAAATGGCTTTATTTGCAAGTTAAAAGTATTTTTTATTTTTTCGAGGTGATGACGTCATCGACGTACGGGGTGACGTAAGCCGGCAGTAAGCGGTAAGCGGTAAGTGGTATTCCCGCACCGCTTTTGGTCGAGGATGGTTTTTGATCGGAGGGGCAGCGATTCCACAGGTTTCTTGCCACGTGGATGGTTTGACTATTCAAAACCACCCATCCCCCGCTGGTTAAAAAACTTACACGGGATGGGCAGCGGGATCAATGCTGGCCGTTGATCTGCGGGAGGCTGATCCAACGGCTGAGGCGATGGGGAGATAGGCGGGGTTTTATGTGGGCCCGTCGAACTTTTAAACACTTTTTAAATGTTATTTAATTGCTCCGGGGGATATTTAACTGGCGGAAAGAATGAAGGAAATGGGGGGTCGCGGTGGGGTTTTAATCATCGGGGAAATGCCAAGTGGACAAGCCACGTGGGCATAAAACTTCAGATTCATTTTTCTTTGGTATTAAACATATACACTATATGTTTAACGCTTTTTGGATACATAATTTTATTATATGGTAAACTAATCATATGCAATTAACTTACCATAGGGGCGGATTTATATTATAAAGATATATTTAACCAAAGGGTTTATAAAGCGGGGTTTTTATTTTCAATGTGCGGGGATATAATACTTTGGTAAACATTATAATAAATGGGTTTTTGGGATATTTATAAAAAAAAGGGAGTTATATACTTAGGAAAGGGTACTTCACCAGGGATTTAATATAATAGAGTTAAATGTTAATATGGAAAAGGACAAGGAAAATCAAAACATTTTTGTACATCTAAGAAAGTGATAACTTGTGAAGTAAATTGCAACATTTTATCTTCAACACTTAAACTTAGAATAACAAGTTATTTTGAGAAATTTTTATGGAATTTTGCATCAGTTTCCTAAGTAAAATAGGATTTTACTTAGGAAAAAGTTAAAGATGGAAGATAACAATGATGAATTATCTCAAGTACTTAGGTCTTTTTGATCATTAGGCCGAGGGTCCGGTCCCTCCAGAAGTCAAGGAAATGCCTTGAGCCCTTTTGATCTCCAAATACCTTAGTACTTTTGGGGGAAATTAGTAAAACTCTTGAGGGGGGAAATGATGAGGGAGGTTAATGAATTTGACTTTGCTTGCTGTGATTTTCCAGTGTATTTCTTGCTTTAGTACTTGTGATGAAAGTGAATGATCAAAAACATGTAGCAGCATCATTCATCAGATAACACTTTGCAGCACCATCTACCTACCCTATCTACTTAACACTACCATTTTCTCTTCTTTATTAGGGTGCATTTAGACTTGCAAACCCTTTTCAATCTTTTCTTTTTTACAAGGCCAATCTATCTAATTCTACCCTTATTACATCCAGGGGCTCATATTAAACTGTTGAGCACCTCTTATTAACTCTACCTATCTACTTATCTGCCAAGTTTAAACTGTTTGGCTAGATATTTATTCTCTAATCTACAACATGAAATTGAAATATGAGTAAGCCAAGTTTAAACAGTTTGACTTATTCATAAATTGTGGCAAAAGTTTGCCAAGCTGCACACAATTGATTTATTACAAAAATGAAATAGCAGTGGCATTTGGATTTGCACACTTTCCTTGGTCTATTTTTTCTTGGGGTTCATTTCTTTCTCTTTTTTGACCATTTTATTCTTGTTACCCTTTGATCTTTCTTTTAGGGTATACCCTATTTACATTTTTAAATTTTTTTTAATTTTTGGTCTTTTTAAGAATATGGAACACCTTTTCTCAAGAAAGAAGGTTTGAACATATTCCATAGTTCAATCAAGACAATCATGAAAGATAAAACCTATTGGTATAGGAGGCTAACAGGAAGAAGTCCTCCTTCGCATAGGATTCAAGTTAGTCCTCCACCGAGTCTGCACTCTGACTCCTCTTCTAGTTCCACCCCTGGTTCTCCTCCTGTTACATTCAGTATGTTTGGTTCGGGACCTAACACTGGTGGTAGCCCCGACCCTAATGCTAGGAATACTACTAGTGGGACCGCAATAGGAACTACTTCGGCTACTCCCCTGCTCCCCTATATGGAAGGCCTTAGTCTTCCCAATTTTAACCAGTTGATCAAGGACCATATACACCATGACGCTAGTTGGCCTGCTATGCTGACCAAACTCCCTTCGGACATTCCCAAGTTTGAAGACCTTGCTGGAGAAGGTCCTACAAATCATATTCGATCTTTCCACATGTGGTGTTCATATAACTCCATTACTGATTAATTTGTCTGTCTTTGGTTGTTCCAACGTATGCTTACAGGTGAAGCTTCTAAGTCTTATGTTGATCAGGCCTCATCCTCTCATACTACCTTTGTGACTCTTGCTCTGGCTTTCCTATCTTATTTCCAGCTTCCCCTTCATTATGACAGTGGTACTAAACTTTTGACTTATTTCCATCAATTTTCTACGACCCACCTATCTGATCACGTCCAAGAATGGCAGAGAAGAGAAATCCTGTGTCGAGACCATACCTTCGAAGACCAGGTCTACATGGAATGGTTCCTTAGATCTCTATTACTTGCTATTGATAAATATGTCAAATCACATTTCCCTCAAACCAAAGAATCCGCTCTCCAAATTACGTTAAAATATGACTTGATCTACACTCAGTCGGGTTATGTTTATACCATTCTACCGGATCTTCCTAGACCTAGTGGTGCCAATGCACCGGGGGAATCTCATGCTGCCGATGATATCATTGGAGCTCTCTCTTATCCATACACTCAACCTCCCATGGGCCATGGTTTTCCTTAGGGGGGGCCAGTACCTCATGCACTTTTCCCCCTCCTGGTAGCATGTATCCAGGATACGACATGCCTCATCCTTTTACCTAACCTCCTGTCTACCACTATGTTACCCAACCTCCTTATTATCCCTATCTGCAACATGGTGCTCTAGCTCCAACATTAGCACCTCCACGTCCCTTTCCTTCTCCACCCCTGCAACAACATCCACCGCCCAAGGGTAGGTGTATGCGCAGCAAGGCGAAACTAATCCTCCTCCTTGCAAAAAGAAAATGGAAGACACTCAAAATCAATCTTCTCCTGGTAATCCTAGACCTAATCCTCAAAATAATGCACCTAACACTGCTAACTTGCAACAGGGCACTCTACCCAAGCAGGACAAGCCTGTGGTGTTTATGGTCATTGCACACATGATTTTCCTCTTTTAACATAGATGAAGAAGATTTGGGAGTCTCAAGAAACATTGCAATGACATCAAGCCTCCCCTTCCATCCCTCCCAGTGCCGCGCCTAGTCAGCTGACTGTGTTTACTAATCCTTTCCCTCAGTAAGGATTTTTGGCTACCCAACCACCTGAAGGTTAAGTGTCCAGTCAACCTCTTCCATATGGTACCTTCGATTACCAGATTCTCATGATGAATTATGACCAACCTATAACCATAGATATTAATCTTTAGACTTGGTCCCGTCAGTACAATAATCCTCCCACTATGTCTGTCCCTGGGCCACCTCCTTCTGTCCCTGCAGAGCCTCTTTCAACACCTAATGGTCCCTTACAGAGCCCTTAGCCTAAGGCAGAGGTTCATACCAAGATCCTTAAGGGACCACTACACCGAAATGCTACTTCTCGAAAAGCTGCCCTTTTGTATAGTATACTAAATGATTTAGCGCAATCTCCTGCTACCATTTCAACGGTGGAACTCCTCTAGTCATGGCCTTCAAAACAAAAAGCTCTACTATATGCCATGGGTGCTGTAGATCCTTCCGATGATCGATTAATTTTATTCGATGTTGATGGTTAGAACATCCTCCTCTCCCTACCTTCATTGCCTTCCAAATCCTAGTTAAGATCCAAAACGCCAATGTTTCCTAGTGCATCATTGATGAAGGGGCATCCACCTGTGTGATGTCCACTTCGGTTTGTAAGAAACTCAGATCACCTGAGTTGGCTCCTTCCATGATCACTCTCTAAGCATGGGATGGCCATGCCTCCCAACCCATTGGCCCATTTTGCAACTGTCTTATTGCTCTTGTGGGCAAGATTGTTTGCGTTGATGTAGAAGTCATAGATGCCCCCTTAGATTGCAACATTTTATTGGGTCGTAGCTACACCTATACGATACCTGATATCCCATCTGCGGTTCACTACAAGATGTCCTACCCTCATAACGAAAAGATAGTCACCATTGACAAGTTGACATATTATGAACCGAAGTCTCAGACCTCCCCTGATTCCATCATCTCTTTAGTGGCTAATAAGAAAATCGTTGATCCTTTGACCAATGTCTCACTTGGAGTCTACAAAGACTCCTATTTGCATGGTACATTCTGTCATTTTCCTCCTCCTGTCTCTAATCCGAGCTCATCAAATTTTTGCATGAGGAAATCATCTTCGGCCTCCCTCAAGTGGCCTAGTTTGGCTATTCAACAACCTCACCCTCCACATATTACTCCTATCCCTTCGATTCAGCCTTCTGGACCCCCTCCTCCTGGCCCTTCACCTACAACTGGTGTTCATGATCCCTTCTACCCTCATAGAACAGTTCCTCCAGGCCTTAAGCATCTTAGAGCCATCTCACCTGACCATTACCCTTCCAGTCGGATACCATTCCTAGCTTTCCCTTCTAGAGTTTACACGATACCTATCATGGCTACCCTCTCTCTTCCTAACTTGACACTGGGGATTCAGGTATGGTAACTCGATCCCCTAGCCGCTACCCCACTTGGTCAAACCAAACCTTATCTTGCTTTGACCTCGATTCATCTAGTCCCTATGACTTCTCCCACTGCTACAGTGCCTTAGCCACCTCAATAAGAACAATCTCCTATTGTGACCACTTCGGTTAAGAAGGGAAAAGATTGCAACAGGGCATCAAAATACAAGGCAGCACCGACTGACCCTGCTCCTCTTCTATCTCCAAAGCCTTGTGCTTTGTGTGATGTCATCGGCCATGCCACCCATACCTGTCCTGAGTTTCCCCTTATCAAGCCCATGGTTAATGTTGTGTTCCTTGAGTCTATGGTCATTGAATCCTCTGTTTCTTCCTTGAATACATCCAAGAACTCGAATAATATTCACAAAAATAAACCTTGTGCTTTATCTGATCTCCATGGCCATTATTCCAACCATTATCCCTTCCTTACGCATTGTCGTGCCTCTTTGGAGGTAGTTTTGGAATACGAGGTTGAACAAAACCAATCCACCTCCCCCGTACTTACGTATTATGATGCGGGACACCTTGAGAATTTACCCACTCCCATTGACATTCCCCCACCTGATGTCGAGATGACGGAGCATGTGACCACCATCCTCTACCTATTATCATCTGTGAGACCCTTGGTGCTAGCTCCCTTTGCATCTTCCCCTGTTGTTTCGCTTGAACCCCCTTTAACGATCACCCTAGGCTCAACATTGGTAAATCCCTTATCTATTTGTTCTTCCATCATCCCCCATGATGATGAGCATGTGAACCTTTCTTCTCATGACGATGAGTCATGTAGCTTCGCCACATCAAGTTGTCTCCCTTCCTCCAGTCACTCCATTGTCTATTGTGATGATGACATCATGGAAGGCTTGTCCACCGCTGATTTCATCTTTCCCACCCATAAGTGGGATGGCACAATTTGTGTCTATGGTGACTTTTGTGGCCTGAGCAGAAGCTACACCTCTAGTAGCTCCCACACTACACCTAACCATCGGCGTCTGAGTAGTAGACATCCTAGCCAGATCACTCCCTCTCGCAGTGTGTGTTCGATTTCTACTTTACACCAAGGTTTCCAGCGTTGTTCATCATCCTCCCATTTATTTTCTTGTGGAACCTTTTAGATTGACCTCTCGTTCACACATTATATCAGTTATGCCGATGGTGCAAGTCTCTACTCCTGGAATCTAGCCTCAGCAGGTTGGGCCGTCTTTACCCCCTTGCATTTTCTTGTTCTCTCGAATGGTGTATGCATTGGAACTACTACCAATAATCAGGACGAATATGATGCAGTGTGAGGTTTATTAGGTGATGCCCTCTCCCATCGCATCCTCCACCTTCATGTTCGTTTATATTCCCTGATTCTTGTCATGCAATTGAATGGTGTCTATCGTGTGCATAATCCTATCCTTTTTATAAGATATTTACGAGTGTATATTTTGATGCGTGAATTTGAAATCATTACATTCAGTAATGGAGCTAGAGCATAAAATCACTATGTAGATAAAATTGCAAACAATATTCTATATTGGAATTTAGCACATGCATTAACACAAGACAATAGCATAAAACCATCAAAATGATGCATATCCATAATATGTGTCAGATAAAAAAATTTAGAGTCCATCAAATCCAATACATATGACATGCCCATAGCATCTTACAAAAACTCAAAAACTGGGGGCACCACCTGCCCCTACAAAACTTATCATTGTTGGGAGGATCCCGATCCAATGGCTCGGGTCCCATAGCTCGTAGATCGCGCATCCCCTGTCCGGCCATCACCATGCACAACATGACCCCTCACCACTCTGAGGGTAGATCGAGACAGGGCTCTATGTACTGGTCCTCTAAGTCTTGCCAGTTGCACTCTAAAACACCGGTCCGAAGCCTCTCACATCTACGATGGATGTCCTCTAGGAGGGATGCTACATCCTCATTTTGTGGCTCCCTCAATCCACTAGGTCTTGCAGCTCCTGATACTGAAGGTCATCCCATATACCCAGCCGGTTTTAGCGGTGTTGTATCTGCATACAAAAAGTGAAATAATTAGTATCATATACAATATTCTGAAACTTTACAATTTAAATAAAAAACTAGCAATTTTTCACTTACCATCGAGCCCCCATACTCGACTAGGTGACAATGCCAAGTCTGGGCCCCAATGATAACTCATCCCACTATAGGGATAGTCGTCTATGTACAATGGCATTTGATCCCGATGAGAAAATAACTTAGGTCGGAACACCCGTCCGACTACCCCACCTCCTCCTCTGCATAGTAGCCGCCTGCACTGGAGTATCCTGGTCTCCCTTGAGCCCCCATCCTAGAGTTTTATACGAGTTTGAAGTTTCAAGATCTTCTTAAAGAAGTGTGAGCACAACACTATCCCTTATGAATAGTCATGGTTGACTTGCCGCTTGCATAGAGACAACTGTCATTTCAATGAGGACATCATCATATGGGCCCACCCATAGTAGGTCCCACTCAACACACTCTCTATAAGCATCATCTACCCTCCAGTGATGTGGTGGAGTGCCTGGTTGGCCAAGATTCGTAGCACCATTGCGGCCATAGCACGGGTCTCTAACCTCTTTAGATCCCCGATGTGTATCTGTGTCCCTTTGACATGGAGACCTGGTCGACAATGGTGCTCTAGAAATTCCATTATATTCTACCCTCGCGGTAACACTGGCTAAGTATTCCCTACCATCTCAAGTGGTGGGAGAACAGTCAGGAAATATATCTCTTGGACTGTCGACTCGATCCGGTGCCCGTACACTATAAATACCTCATGGTCCAGGTCCCAATAGCTAAAAATCTGAGCCAATAAGGGCTCTCCAGCTCTCATCAAAGGGTTATCCACAAACTTTAGAACCCCAAACCTGGCCAATGCACTACAGACACCCTGATCCTCTCAGATCTTGGACAATAGTGTGCCCAAGCCTCTCTCTCTCTATAGTTGATCCGTAATTTTTCCATATCTTCACAGAACCATCATATTTGTCAGTGTACATATAGGAAAGATTGTATCCAAAAACAAAAACTAAGTTCTCAGCCAAAAAACAGCATAGAAAAATCCCTTTTTGTTAGGTCGCACTCTTGAGGCCCAATCTTGGGACAGGTCACAATTTTCTGCCCAAAACTTGCTACCAAGGTCATAGTGTTTTCCACAAAAAGTGTGACCCGATCTTGAAGAGGAGAAGGGGTCTATTCCTGAGCTCTGGGACCTACACTGAACTTTCAATCCATTGAAATGAAGGAGTAGGGTTAGGTCTCTTACCTGCAACTGACGGATATCGATTCCAATGGTCGGTTTCTTCGCTACGATCGCTGCAATATTTAGGGCCTTCTCACCTCTCCACATTCACCATAGTTCCGCATGAAAATGAGTGAATTTGGAGGGAAAATGCCTTACTAAAAGAGAAACTCTTTTTTTTTTCTTTCCCCTGTAGCGGCCAAACCATAGCTCAGTTTGAAAAACTGTTTGTACCGTTGGAAACCTCTCATCGAGCCTTCAAATGGGTATGTGTTATTTTTTTGAGATTTTATACTTCACTAGGACACATTTTTTCCAAGAATGGTTTGTTCACCACTCCTCAAAATCGAATTTTTTCACATGCAACACTTGTACTTGGGGCACCACTTTTCCTTTATACTTGTTCATGCTCGTGTTGATTTTCATCCTAAGTAACCATCATGTACTCATGTTTTTATGGTCCCCATTGGACCTTTTTTGTGTGGTAGCATCATCGAGTCACCCTTTTTTAGATCATCCGAGTTGAGTCATCATCGAATTCATGGAGTCTATCCTGAGTCCTTACATATCCTACTATAGTCCTCCATCCTTCATTTCTTGATTCCTCTCGCATGTCGCACATTATGGCCTTTAGTCCTATTGTCTCCTATCCCTTATGATATTGTGTCACTCACTACCATGTTGTCCATGCCCATTATGCTCTAAAAGTGGAAGTCGTCTATCTGCTACTCACTACCCCCCATTTCATCATCATCCTTGGTGCTAGTCTATTAGTCACTCTATTATTTTCTCTCATACCTTAGTTGAGGATCCCTTATTGCCTCACCTATGGCAGACCTCCTTCTGTCGACATCAGATCATTCATTCCAGAAGACAGGTCTAAAGGGCGGTTTACCTTGGTTCCAACTTCCATTATTTTTTAGTGCCTCGAATTAGGCAAATGGACTCCTTATTTCCCTTTGACTTGATTGTTTCTCAGCTCCAACTCCTTTCAAAATGATCGAGATCCATATACTTGATGAATCATTGATGCAGTAGATGATACCAACGATTCCCTGGTGTGTGTGTGAGATGTTTCAACCCTCACGAGGGGGTGGCCCTACAGGTAGCCACCCACATGCCTAGATGACCTCTTCATGATAACCTTTGATGCAACTCCATATATTTGATGATTTTAGCCTCAGTCGCTTTCAGCGCTTTTTTGTTGGCATGTATCAGTGAGATTTTCAGAGCCCTTTCATGTTTACAAGGGAATTTGGGTTGTACTTGTATCTCATGTACTCAGATATTATTGTATATTTCCTGGATATTATCCTAGGAACACTATGTATGTGGGATTCATTATCATGTTTTTACATGGCTCATGTTTATGCCAGCATGTATTATATTGTTCAGTCCCTTGTTTATTGGATGCACTATTCTTTGTATTTCGTCTTGGTAGGCATAGTTATTCCTCCCCCACCTCCTATAGCACAAGTAATCACTCATCAAAGAGACTTTTCGCACTCATAATTCTCGCCTCCTTAGGGACTACTCCTCTAATGCTTTGGTCTACCTTATATTTCTCTCTCCTTGACTTCCCCTTCGGTGTCTGGTGATTGAGTTCTTACAACGTACTTTGTTAATACGATTAGCCCCTAATGCTAGCATGCTATGGGGCAGTCTGTTACATCATTTTTTGGTCATCTAACCTGTTACTATTATATGGACCTAACTACACCGTGTAGGACCAATTTTACCCTAAGTAAAATTTCTTTGACTATGAAAAACAACTTAGTAAAAAACCTTTATTAACTTGTTTATGGTCTAAACGGGAAACCTCGTGAGGAAATATTAAATAAATCCACATTTGTTTGATTTTACTCAAGGAATAATTAGTTAAACAGTAGTTTAATTAATATTCTTGGTCATATTTAACCCAAAATAGGAAAATCAATTAGGTACATTATTATTTATCTTATTATTTTCCAGGAATAATTATTTAAACCCTATTTAAATAATATTCCTTGTTAAATTTGACTAAATCATTCACTAATAATTAAATAAATCATTAGTTATTTGATTATTACTCAACCACATCCCTAAAATTATAAATAAATCAGTTATTTATTTATTGTTTACAAATAAAGGGATTTGACCCAAGTCAAATTCCTTTTCCCTCCAATAAATATAATAAAATATTCCAGAAAAGTTGGATCTTGGTTTGGTTAATAACATTTTAATTATGCACTAATATCTAGACTAACTCAATATTTTGTTATAAATAGAAGGGTTTTTCCATTCATTCATCACCTTTTTTTTCCTAGAGATCACTCTGGATGTATACTTTTGGTCTGACTTTGATCCACCATCATTGTCATATTTTTCTATCTTTTTTCTTGTGAGCTCCCTTCGGGTTCCATTTTTGTCTAGGTTTCCTACACCAACAAGAGAGAGGAATTTTAGATCTGAAGTTCTAAGGACTTATAAAAACCCATCCCATTAAGGATAACTACTAACATCCTTCTACTTTTTCCTCCCAGGTGCCCTTAATACAAAGTTCATTCAACATATTCTTGTCTTGTCTATTGGATGCATGGAGCAAATCTTGTTTTTATTTACTGCTTAATGTCTTTTAATGCATAGATCTAATTTTTTGCAGCATTTATCTTGATCAACTAATTGCAGATCTGAAGATATTGGCAGCCATCTTTGTTGTTAGGGTTGTTTGTTATGCACAACTAAAGTGGTTGCTTTTCGTACACTTGCGATTAAGATTCATAGTAACAATAGGTTGTTATGTTAGGAGGTACTCATCATTTTATTAATTTCCCTCAATTAATAAAATTTTTTGTTATATAGGAACTCTTCTTCCTACTTTGATACCATTCATGGGTTTACCCAGTATGCTAGAATTCACGTAATTTATTTTGACACTTTAAATACTGCTACTATTTTAGAGTATCTTTCTATCTATTCTTTACCAACATAATTAATTAATTTTCCTGCTTATACAAAAAAATGATTTCATTGCTTCTAATTGAGTAATAAGATATTTTTTGTTTTAACTATGATTGTCAATTTTGTAGATTCTATGTAATTATTTTAATTATCATATTAATTAAAATTATAACGCTTCTGTATATGGGTTTTTTGTATATGTATTTCACTTCTCACAATTTACCTCTAATCTACTTGTGCCTTATTTCTCACAAGATTTGACAGTTACTTTTTCTCATTATATTTACAGGTTTGTCGATATTGATCAGCAGATAATTTATTTTTCTCAAAATTGAAAGTGCTCGAAACTATACCAAACCTTAGCGACTAAGTGGATCTTGTCATTTCGATTCCATTGCTGTGAACAGTTCCAAAAACCAATGTCGTATAAGGGAGACATCGCGTTCTGATCGTTTTCTTAAACAACTAAAATTTTGTGCCAGGGGTGGCTTGGATGCCCTATCAGCATGCAGGTACAGTCAGAAAAAATGGAATATTCTGGGAATATTTTGTTTCCTCCAGACGAATAAGGTTTTGCCACGTGGTGCATTCAGGGGTATTGATTTGGATTTTCACGAATTTATGTGGCTCGTTTGATGGGTCGACAGTTGTGTAAAATTTTGTTTGGAGTCCGGGGGGTTCGACCCCATGACTTTTGGGGCTCCCACAATTCCAAAAACCTATGCTATCAGATGAGTCTTATAAGATATGTGTGCGGGTTATAGTTATGGTTTCTAATATTACGAAATTGGGAGGGGGGAACCGTCGGGGATCCAAACTAGCCGACGACCCAAATGAATATGTTCACATGCTACACCGCAAAATATATTACATGGTTTGATGGTTATTTAATCATGAAACTCTGGTAGAGGTCAACAAAGGTATCACATGCAAAAAATTACAACCGTAAAATTAAAATTATGACTGTTTCCATAAACCTTAACCTTGGTAGCTATAACCTATTCACAAGGTGCAATTTGCGATGACTCTTAATGCGACGGTTCGGAACTTCGACTTCAATCTAGGTTCTGTTCCACCTTTTATTGCAGAGTTTAACTCTAACTGCGTGGTTTACGGGGGTCGGCATGTGGCCACCCTGCCCCTAACCACCAAATTTAATGTCAGCGGTTAGTAACTGGCGGATTATTTGGTGCGCTCGCTATTTTCAGAGTTTTGGCCAAAAATAACTGCAGATAACTCAATTCTCCACAATTGGTGGAGGCTTTCTAGCTGTGATTGGAAATGTGGCTAGGGAGGTTAATTTTTCACCAATTTTGGTGAAACACGAGTCTACCTAGACTCATCTGAGCATTATGGAGCCACTAGTGCAGAGAAAACAACCATTAGAGGCTTGTAAACAGATTTATTTGCAAATTTGATCATAATGAAAAAGAGGGACGATTTGCCATTAGTAGCTGGACCAGAAAATGTAGCCTAGGAGGGGTGAACTACTTCATCATATCTGTTGTGTAAAATTTACGTGTGATGTTCTTTCTCTTTTATACACTATTGGTCAATGTTGTTTAGGCTTATTTTCATGCTTAAAACTAACAAATTCATCTATATTTCATGGTTAAATTACTCATTCATTAAGAAAAAAAATAGAGACAAATTGTACATGTTTTAAAAATGAAAATAAACTTAGCACAACAAACTAATACATTCCTTTTAGATCAGGTTGGTATCAGAGCTATATTTTTTTCTCTGGTGTCGTTGTGTGCAAAGATTTTTTTAACTGTTTTCAAGTTTTCACATGCTTACTATACTAAAGCTTAAGAAAGGAGAAGGATAATTGGTTGAAGCAAGAGCTTTTCAAAGTGAGCCACGACAAAGGAGGGAAATATTTTCATATTCTCCATCACCTAGTTCACCTCCAAAAGAAGCAGAAGAAAAATTGTGCATGCCTCGAGAGGAAGAAAACATCATGAAGAGGTGGATCCCAAAGAAGAAGAAAGGGTGTTTAGCAAAGCATTCCCTGACATGATTAAGATGGTGTGAGTCCTTTATCAGGAAAGGAATGAGATACTAGAAGGAGAAGGATCCAAAATTCACAAGGAAGGTTAGGGATCATCACGAGGTCAAAATGATGAAGGTAAATTAAAGAAGGGAAATGGAGGTAGTGGAAAGTCACCATCCTAACCCTCATCATCATCATCCTTTACTTCATCTTTAGTACATCAGCTACACAAGTAAAAGAACACTGGTAAAATTAATTTTATAAAAATTGATGTTAAGTTTAAATTTCCAATGTTTAATGGTGAAGTCAATGCAAAAAAACTTGATAATTGGATTAAGCACTTGGAGGTCTATTTGAGAATTCAGAACCTTCATGGTGATGATACCAAAATCCAACTATCTTAATTGAGAATGGAAGGTGCAGCACTTGTTTGGTTGGAAGCCAAGACAAAAGAGGAGATCAAGAAGCATGGTAATATTATCCTATCATGGACTGATTTCATTACTTCAACAAAACAACAGTTTTATCCATTAGCTCATATGTAGAAAGCTATAATGAACTAGGAAAATTTTAGAGAATTGAAATGACAAAATGTGCAAGAATACACCGAAGAATTTAGGAGAAGAGTTCTCTTATTAGGGGTATATTTTCAGAGCCAAGATACTTTGCTCAAGTACATAGGAGGTTTACATTTCTACCTAAGACATACTATTCTCATGTTTAACCCTACAACTCTAGATGAAGTTTGCGTTCAGGCCACACATCTAGAAGCTAGAGGGAAAAAGATTAATTATGTGGGTAGGAAGAAACCTTTTAAGGGAAAAAAAAAGAGAATACCTCAAAGTGTAAGAGAAAAAAGGATGCATCTATCAATAAAGAGGGATAAAAAGTGCTCTGTAAACATTTTTTTAGAGAAGGTCATGAAGAGAAAATTTGTTGGAAATTATATCGCAAAAACTGCAGCTACAACTCAACATGATTTAGGAGAGGATTCAAGTGATGAATATAAAATTATAGACATGGAATTTAAGAACATGAAGGGGAATGAAATTGAAAAAAAAACCCAGTACTTGTACATCAAACTGTCACATACAAACTCTGAATGAAGAAGAGAGAATTGAACTATTTCATGTGAGGGTCATACCTAAACATACCAATATTGACACATTGTTTGACAGTGAGTCACAAGAAAAATTAACCTCTGAATACTTGGTCAAGAAACATAATCTTGAGACCATTCCATATCCAAAACCATATCCACTTGGGTGGATTTGTAATGGTGGAAATTTATAGGTTTCTAAGAAGTACATATTTCGGTTTGCAATAACTTCACATTTAGTTCACATAATTGAATTAGATGTGGTTATGCTTGATATTATAGGTATTGTGTTGGGCAGTCCTTACTTTTATGACAACAAATATATCTTCCATTGCCATCATAACGAATTATGGTTTATTCAAATATGGAAAGGAGTACATTGTTAGAGCACATCATAAGAAGACAAATATTGCAATGGTAAATGTTGAACAGGTAAAAAGGCTAGTAAATTCAGGTAATAATTTGTTCTTCTAATGATTAAGCCTAAATATGATGTTAGTCATGAATCATTTGAGGATTTTGATCCTAATTTTAAATCATATTTATATGGTGTAGTTGATGCACATCATTAGATGTTTCATGAGCAAACAAGATTGCCTCCAAAAAGGGAGATTCAACATGAGATTCAGTTACAACAAGATTTTCCTCTTCCAAACATCAGCATGTATTGCATGTCAATAACGGAGAATGCTGAAATAAAGAGGCAATTAAAGGACATGTTGGACAAGGGACTCATAAGGCCAATCACTTCGCCATGCAGTTGACTCATAGTCTTAATTCCGAAGAAATATGGGACTTGGCACATGTGTGTAGACTTTAGAGCTTTGAACAAGATAACGATAAATAATCAATACCCACTCCCAAGGATAGATGATTTTATTGATAAGCTAAAAGAAGAAATTTTTTTCACTAAGTTATTTTTATGAAGTGGATATCATCAAGTAATAACTGTATAAAGTGATATATGGATGACTGCATTCAAAACCAAACAAGGACACTTTGAGTGGTTGGATATGTCATTTGGTTTGCGTAATGCACCAGAAAATTTCATGCATGTTATGGATAATGTTTTGCATTCATTTCCTGGTGACTTTTTGATTGTGTATTTATATGATATACTAATTTTTAACAAAACAAGCGAAGAACATGTCTTGCATGTGAAAAGGGTGCTTGATGTTTTGAAGAAAGAGAAATTATTTCTTAAGATATCAAAGTGTGAGTTCGGAAAGACTTCTCTAGTTTATTTAGGACACATTGTAGGAGGAGATGAGTTGAGAATTGATCCTTCTAAAGTGGAAGCCATTGTGAATTGGCCCACTCCAAAAATAGTAACCGAGATAAGAAGTTTCTTAGGCGCAAATCAGTATTGGAGAAATTTTCTTGCTAACTTTTCTGCCATAGCAACTCCTATTCATGCAGTGACAAGTGTGAAGAAAGGCTTCCAATGGGGAGGCAAATAGCACCAAGTTTTTGAAGCTTTAAAATAAAATATCAGTTCAGCTCCGGTCTTTGCATTACCGAATTTGAGACAACGATTTGAGATACAAACCGATGCTAGTGATTATGCCATGGGCACAGTAGTTTTGCAGCATGGTAAGCCTGTCACTTTTAATTATGAAACATTCAATGGTGTTGTAACCAATTATCCTACATATGAAAAATACATGTATGTGTTGGTACAAAGTGTCAATAAGTGGGAACATTACTTGATGGGTAAAGTGACTATTATACATACCGATCACCAACCATTACATTACTTGCAGTCGCAAACAAAATTGCAGCAATCACGACATTTTAGGTGGATGGGATTTATTCAACAGTTTCGCTTGGTTATAAGGTAAAATAAAGGTATTTTCAATAAATTTTCTGATATGCTTTCAAAGCCAATTATAAGTGCTTCTACTTTACTTAAAAATGATTATATTGTACATGAGAGTTACATAGAACAATATGCACATGATGCTGATTTTCAAGATGTGTATGCTAGTTTGAGTGAAGGGAATCCAGTTGAGGAAAATGATTATCACATGCATAAAAAAAATTTGTCTCATTTGGGAAAGTTTTTTATACCAAAAGGAGAAAGGTTAAATGTTATGAGAGATTCTAAGTGTTATGAGAAAGGCTCATTCATCTCTTATTGTTCGACACTTTGGGGTAAGAAAAACAGTGGCGCATCTACAAAGGTATTGCTATTGGCCTCACAAGATAGATAGTGTGTCACATTTTATGAGATGTTGTTTTATGTGCGCAATAAGAAAGCATATCAATAGGAATCTTGGGTTGTTTTTGTTGGAGGTATACCTATTTCAAGAAAAAATCAAGATTATATTTATGTAGTTATGGATAGATTTAGTAAAATCTGCATACTTATGCAATGTAAGGAAACCATTATTTCTGAAATTTGTTTTCAAGATGTATGGGTTCATTATGGATTGCCAAATTATATGCTTAGTGATAGGGATTCCAAGTTCATTGGGAATTTTTGGTGCAATATTTGGAAGATTATGGACACAAAGTTGAAAAAGAGTACTTCTTTTCATCCACAAACTAATGGCCAAACCAAAGTGGTGAACATAACCATTCTGCATCTATTGAGAGGATATTGCAGCAAACATCCCAAGTTGTGGGATGAGAAACTACATTACATTCAACACGATTATAACCAGGCCAGTAAATCTTCTAAAAATAATTCACCTTTTGAACCACATTTTGGGTATTTGCTGAAATATCCATTAGACTTCATCTTTGAGAAGGATGTTGCAATTGATGGGCATAGTGATATTGACAAGGCTCGAAATTTTATTGAGAAAATTCAGATTATGCATCAAAACTTTCAAGAACAACTTGAGAAGAGTCAAAGAAAATACAAGGAGAGGCATGAAAAACACAAATTTGATCACAAGTTTCAAGAAGGAGATGAGGTATGGTTGCACATAAGAAAATAAAGGATGCAAGGAGAAGGTAAAAATCTCAAGCACATTCACTATGGTCAATTCAAGATCATCAAGAAAGTTGGTAATAATGCATTTCAACTTGACTTGCCTTCATATATGTAAATGTATTCAGTTTTCAATGTTGAAAAATTACGTTTGTATGAGCCTCCTTTGATTGATGATGAAGAGTGATGTTCAGCTACCATCTATAAAATATTTCTTGCCAAAGTTTATGGATGAGCTCAAGGAGGATACCATCCTTGATAGGAGGACAAGAACATCTAAAGGGGAAGTGTCGACTACCTTTGAGTTGGGCTCAAAGGCAGTAATACAAGCAAGAAAAAGTGGATGGAAGTTGGAATGGTGAGGGAGTTGTACCCTCATGTACTAAAAATGTAATTAAAGTATTTTGTGGTCCAAAAGATTCCCAATGGGGAGGTGTGATCAGGAGATCATGTATTTTGCTAAAAATTTAAAGTGATTGAAACTGTACCGAACCTAAGCGACGGGTTAGATCTCTTCATTGTGATTTTGACGTTGTGAATGGTTCGAAAAACATATGTCTTATGAGGGATATATCATGTTATAATCGTTTTCCTAAATAGCTAAAATTTTGTGACAGGGGTGATTGGGATGCCTAGTCAGCATGCAGGTATGGTCAACAAAAATGGAATATTTTGGGAATATTCTGTTTCCTCCAGACTAGTAAGGTTTCACCACATGGTGTATTCAGGGACATTGATTCGGATTTTTATGAATTTATGTGGCTCGTTGCATGGGTCACACGTGGCCAGCCCTGAGGATGCCACGTGTCCCCTGGACAATTCTGTAATATTTTGTTTGGAGTCCGAGGGGTTTGACCCCGTGACCTCCAGGGCACCCGTAACTTCGCCCAACTATGCTATCAGATGAATCTTAACCTTATATGTGTGCCTGTTATATTTATGGTTTGTAATATTGCGAAAAGTAGGGGGCAACTGCTGGCAGTCTTAACCTGCAAGTGGCCCCAACCAATATGTTCACATGCTACACCACAACATCTATTACATGGTGTTACACCATTTTTTTGGTCATCTAACCCATTATCATTAGATGAACCCAAGTACACCATGTAAGACCAATTTTACCCTAAGTAAAATTGCTTTCACCATGTAAAATAACATTTGTCTATATTTCCTAGTCATATTTAACCCAAAATAAGGAAATTAATTAAATAAATCATTATTTATTTAATTATTTCCTAGGAATAGGTTATCTAGATCATTATTTAATACTATTCCTAGTTAAATTTGACTAAATCATTTTTAAATAATTAAATAAATCATTATTTATTTAATTATATTCCCACCATCTCCCTAAAATAATAAATAAATAATTTATTTATTTATTGTTTATAAATAAAGGAATTGACCCAAGTCAAAAGACCTTTTCCATCCAACAAATAAAATTAAATATTCCTAAAGGGTGGTTCTAGAATATGATTAATAATATTTTATTCATGCAACAAGTTCTAGATAACCCTAATATTTTGTTATAAATAGGAGGGGTTTCCCCATTCATTAGCCACCTTCATTGCATTAGATCACACTAGATCTACTCTTGGTCACCATTTTCCATTTTTTCCTTGTGAGCTCCCATTGAGTTCTATGTTTGTCTGGGTTTTCTACCACAATAAGAGAGAGGAATTTTAGATCTGAAACACTGAGGACTTTCAAGAACCCATCCCATTGAGGAGAACCAGAAAACACCTTTCTTGTTTTCCTCTTAGGTGCCCGATTCTTTAATCTAATATAAAATTCTTTTAAATACATTGTTCTTGTCTTGTCTATTGGATGCATGGAGCCATATTATATTTTATCTGCTTAATGTCTTTTTTGTAGCAGACTTAAAGATATTTTGCAGCCATAATCGATGTTAGGGCTATTTTTTATGCGTAGCTAAAGTGATATTTTATGACAAAAGAATTATACTAACAATTGGCAACTCCACACAGGTTTTCTTTTGCGACTGCTGTCATTTTCTATATTCCTGCATATTCAGCTATTTCAGACCCTAGTGCTTCTCCTCCATTTTTCATTTTTATGGTTTTTATGGTGCTTTCCACCTCTAAAACCCTCAAACAATCAAATTTTAAACTTCCGTGTGTTTCTGGCCTGATTGCGCAGGTGACAGACATCAGCCGTAGCTGAGACGACAACTTTTTCTGAAATCTGCCGCCGAGAGAGCCGGATCTGCGGGTCACACTTATCGGCTGAAAAAGTGCGACCTCGACTTAAGGTCGCACTTTTCTACCCTAAATCTGCGTCCTAGACAACAAACAGGTCAGAACTTGCGACCTGCACTTTTTTCTGCAATTTTCCAGCACTTTTTTTGGGTTTGTTTGAAGCTTCTGTCAGGGTTTTCCAGCCTCTGTCTCCACCTGTTTAGACCTATTTTTGATCTGTTTCACTTAAATAAGTTGAAATATTTCCCCTTAGGGCTCTAGTACCCTCCACTTTTTGTGGGATATGTTTTGATGTTTCAGAAGTCTGAATATCCAGGGTTTCAACCCTTTTGCTTCCAGATCTGATACCTCAGTTTTAGATCCCTTTAGATCTACTCTTCCCCCTTTCAAATCACCTGACATAGTTTTGTTTGCATTCATTTCTAGGGCCGCCTCCTTGTCCCTTCTCTGTTTAGCTGATCTCCTCCTTGTTAGCAGCAACCTTGCCTCTGCCTCTTGGTTGTTCTCTGCACCTCTTTTTACCAAATTTCTCCTTTAGATCCCTGTCCATCCTAACCTTAGATCTATAGGCCTCTTTTCAGCGTGATTTTCTTAGTTTTTCCCTCGTATAGAATAGTTTTGAGAGACCCACCTTCTTCGGTTATATTGATGCATTGTTAGCTGCTAATTTTCTATTCTTTTAGTCTTCTTTACTACAGATTTATTTTCAGCTATGCAAGACACTTTTTCTTTTAATATCAACACGTCTGGGTTTAAACTATTAAAATTAATCCATGCCACACATTGACCCTAAGTGAAGAAGAGCCTGGTTAACACTACCTAGAAAATCCTTTAAAATCAATTGACACTACACCTCTCTGCCCTTGTTTCAACATTGATCTCACTTGATTTTACCCCTACCTGCCCCTGTTAATTTTCTTCTTCCCGTCATCATTACGCCTCCAAGGCATTTGTCCCGGAGACTTCTTGGCCTTCACCCTCAGTTTCCGGTTGGTTGACTTCCTCCTTCCCGTCGTCATCGAGTACACCCTCCCCTAAGTCCGCACTCTGACTCTTCTTCTGATTGTTTGGGTTCTCCCACTACTCCTGGTCCTCCCCCTATTATTTTCTCCATGTCTACTTCAGGGCCTACTACCAGCAACAACACAAGTTCTACCGCTGGGCCTGTTTCCAGTGGAACCACTACGAGACCTACCTTGACTACCTCTTTGCTCCCTTATATGGCCGGCCTCAGTATCCCTGATTTCAATCAGCTGATTAATGATCTTATCTGCCACGATGTCAGTTGGCCTGCTATGAAAACCAAGCTCTGCTCTGAAATTCCCAAGTTCAAAGGCCTTGCTAGTGAAGATCCCTCTAATCATATTCTATCTTTCCACATGTGGTGTTCCTCCAATTCCATCACTGATGACTCCATCTGTCTTCGATTTTTCCAATGCATGCTTACCGGAGAAGCTTCTAAATGGTATGTTGATCAAGCCACCTCTTCCCATATCACCTTTGTGACCATTTCCCAAGCCTTTTTATCTTATTTCCAGCTCTCTCTATAATATGACACTGGTACTGAAGTCTTAACTTCTTTCCATCAATCCTCTTCGACCTGTCTTTCCGCTCATGTCCAGGAATGGCGATGAAGACGAAGCTTATGTCGTGCTCCCCACTTTGAAGATCGGGTTTACATGGAATGGTTCCTTTTCTCTCTCTTACCTCCCATTGGCAAAGATGTCGCATCCCATTTTCCCCAAACTGAAGAAGCCACCCTCCAAATAGCCTTTAAATATGACCTTATCTATGCCCAATCCGGTTATGTTTATACCATCCTTCCTGACCTCCCCAAGCCCGGTGGTTCTAATGCCTCAGGGGCATCTCACTCTACCGACAGTATCATTGGAACCCTATCACATACCTCTGCCCCACCTCTTCCTGGCTATGGTTTCCCTCCAGGAGGGGCTAGCCCCTCCGGCACTTTTTCCCCTCCAGGTAGCATGTATCTAGGATACGGCATGCCTCCTCCTTTTTCCCACCCTCCTGCTTACCTCAATTTTTCCCATCCTACCCCTTATCCGTATCCACAACCTGGTGTCCCAGCTCCTCTAGCATTTTGACCTTCGTCTCCTTTTCCTTCTCCACCCCCACAACCGCACTTACTACCCCCTCCTGGGCAAGTATTTGCACAACAAGGGGCAACTAATTTATTCCTTCTCAAAGAAAGAGAAAAGGAAATCAATCCAATTTTGGTAATCATGGATCTAATCCTTCCAGTGTTGACTCTACCACTGCTAACCAGCCACAGGGAACCCAGCCTAAGCCAGACAGGCCGCTTCGCACCAATAAGCCATGTTCGTGTTGCGGTGTTTATGGTTACTACACTCATGATTGTCCCTTATTACCACAAATGTGGCAAATGTGGGAGTCCCAGGCCACCGTACAGGGTCAACACTCCTCCCCTATTGTCCCTTCCACTCCAACTACTTCTCAACCCACTGTGTTTACAAATCCTTTCCCTCAACAAGGATTTGTGGCCACACCACCTCCTCATGCCCCGATAACCACTCAACCTTCCCCTTCTGGTTCCTCAGATTACTAGATTTTCATGATGGCCTCTGACTAACCGCTAACCATCGACCTTAACCTTCAAACTCAGTCTCGTCAGTATTCCAGGCCTCCCGTTCCGTCTATCTCCGAGTCTCCATCTTCAGGTCCTACCGAGCCTATATCGACACCCAATGGTCCCTTGCAACTCCCTCTACCCAAAGCTGAGTTTCATCCCAAGACTCCTAAAGGACCATTACAATGAAATGCTACCTCTGGTCAGGCTGCCCATTCATACAGCATAGTAGATGATTTGGCCCAATCTCCTGCTACCATTTCAACACTGGAACTCCTCCAGTCGTGCCCTTCTCAAAAGAAGGCTCTACTATCTTCCATGGGTGTTGTAGATCCTGCTAATGATGAATTTATTTTCTTCGACGCCTCTCAGTCAGACCATCCCCCCCTTCCTCCTTCGGTTGCTTTCCAAATCCTAGTGAAAATCCACAATGCCAATGTCGCTCGGTATATTATTGATGAGGGGGCATCTAACTGTGTGATGTCTGCTTCGGTTTGGAAACAACTCGTATCCCCTGAACTAGCCCCTTCCATAATCACCCTTCGTGCGTGGGATGGACATGCCTCCCAGCCCATTTTCCTCTTCCGCAATTGTCCTATCACCCTTGCTGGCAAGACTGTTTGTGTCGACGTGGAAGTTACTGATGCCCCTCTTGACTACAACATTATTTTGGGGAAAATTTACACCTACGCCATGCCTACCGTCCCATCCGCAGTCCACCACAAGATGTTTTTCCCTCATAATGGAAAAATTTTCACGATTGACCAGTTGACTTACCATGAACCAAAATTTCAGACCTCCCTTGAGTCCACCATCTCTTCTGTCAACAATAAGCCAACTGTTGATTCCCTGACCATTGTTTCCTCTGGAGTCTACAAAGACTCCTCCTTACTTGGAACTTTTCCTGGTCCTCCTCCTCCTCCCGTCTCTGACCCCAGTTTAGCGAATGTTTGCATGATCCAATCGTCTCAGGCTGGCCTTCCAGAGCCTACTCCGACTAGTCAGCACCCTCAATATCGCCCACTAAAACCTTCTCCTAGCCCTTCGCTTCAGTCGACCAAACCTTTTTCACCTCACCCTTCCCACCCACCTCACACTCAGGAACCTCCCTACCCTCCTGAGTCGGTTCCCTCAGTTCTTCACCATATGGGAGTTGTCCCTCTTGGTAACTACCCTGCCAGTCAGATACCTTTCCTTAGTCCCCCCCTGGCGTCTATTCGGTCCCTGTCATGGCCACCCTTTCCCTCCCTAATTTAACCTTGGGAATTCTAGTATGGTATCTTACCCCTCTAGCTAAGACCCCATCGAGCCACCCCAAACCATACATAGCTGTGACACCAGTGCAACCAATTCCATTCGCTCCTTCCACCGCTACAGTGCCCCTAGCCCCTCCGCAGGACCCTCCTCATGCTACGACAACTACAGGAAAGAAAAGAAAAAATTGAAAGGGGGCATCCAAAGACAAGGAAACCGCACCTGACCCTACCCCTCCCCCACCCACCAAGCCTTGTGCCTTGTGTGATGGTATCGGTCATCCCACCCATACTTGTCCTAAGTTTCCCCGTATCCAAACGATGGTTAAATTCATGCTCCCTGAATCTATGGTCCCTGAAACCTCTGTTTATTCCTCATCCGTAGCCAAGAACCCAAAGACTCTTCGCACCAACAAACCCTGTGCTCTGTGTGGCATCCATGGCCATTAATCTCACCATTTTCCTGACCTCACGCATTACCAAGCCTCTTTAGAGGTCATTTGTGAGTACGAAGATGAATAAACCCAATCCGTTGCTCCCATCCTTGCTCAATATGCGTCAGGCCTACTCGAGGATCCCCCTGCTACCATTGAAATTCCTCTCCCTGATGTTGAAATGTCAGAATCTACTGCTCCCCTCCTATACCTATCATCATCCACACAACCATTGGAATAAATTCCCTCTGAATCCACTCCATCTATTTTGCTTGATCCTCCTTCAGACACTTTCTCGGGATCTTCATGTTGTGACCATATTTTTACCTGTTCTTTTGTCATTCCCCGTGATGACCCGTATCTGCACCTCTCTTCCCATACTGATGATTTAGGTAGCTTTGTAGCATCATGTGGTCTCCTTGACCCTTCCATTCCCTCCCATAATCACGATCATACCATCTGTATCTTCGATATTCTTCGCAGCCTGAGTTCCCCCTCTTCATCCCATAGTTCTCATTTATCCCCCTCTCATCGATCTATGAGTCGTAGACTTCCTACCCAGACTGCTCCCGCCCATAGCTGTCAGTGGATGTCTATCCTCTACTCATGTTTCCATCCTTTTTCTCATCCCTCCCATTTCTTGTCTTGCAACACTATTACATCAGCCCTCTCCTCCACCCATTATCTTGGCTATGCTGATGGGGCAAGTCGCTATTCCCGGAATCTTGCTTCGGCAGCATGGGAAATCTTTACCCCCTTGCATACAATGGTTCTTGCAAATGGGATCTGCATTGGTAATGCCACCAATAATCAGGTTGAATATGATGCAGTACGTGGCCTCTTAGCTGATGCCCTCTCTCATCATATCCTCCATCTACATGTTCATTTAGATTCCCTGCTTCTTTTCTTACAACTTAATGGTGTCTATCATGTGCATAACCCTATCCTGTTTAGACAATATTTATGAGTGAAACTTTTGATACGTGAATTTAGATTCATTACTTTCACCCATATCACTCGACGCCAAAATCACTACGTAGATCAAATCACAAATCATGTTCTAGAATGGCATTTATCACACATAAGACAATAACATTTCACATCATCAACAAAATGTACATAAATCATATATATCATATAACATGTGTTTTTAGAGTCCATCTGATTTGAAACATATGACATGCCCATGGCATGGTACAAAAAGCAAAACTACAAAAATGGGGGCCACCACTTGCCCCTACATAAACGTTGGGGGGATCCACCTGCCCTACATCTAATCACTCTCTGGAGGCTCCCGAGCCAATGGCTCTGCTCCTGCAGCTCGTAGATCACGTACAGTCTGACCGGCCATTTCCATGCGTCGCATGATACCTCACCATTCTGAGGGTAGCCCAATACGTAACTCTATGTACTGGTCGTCTAAATCCTGCCAACCACGCTCTGATACACCGGTCAGCAGCCCCTCACATCTATGACAGATGTCCTCCAACAGGCCATATGCTCGTTATGTGTTGTCCTTGATCCACTCGCACAT
The DNA here is from genome assembly GCA_034641835.2 of Pinus albicaulis. Taxonomy (NCBI): domain Eukaryota; kingdom Viridiplantae; phylum Streptophyta; class Pinopsida; order Pinales; family Pinaceae; genus Pinus; species Pinus albicaulis. The sequence continues at coordinate 1,330,260,317 of CM076584.1, read as the reverse complement.
GTAGCTCCTGCTGCTGTCGGTCGTCCCATATATCCAGCCAGTTTTACCGGAGCTATATCTGCATTCACAAAAATATCAAGATTAGTACCATGAATACTAGTCCCAAATTCTAAAATGCACATAACAGATTAGTTGCTTTTCACTTACCATCGGGCCCCCACACTCGACCAGGCGGAAGCAGCAAGTCCAGATCTCCCCAATAACTCATCCCACTATAGGGATAGTCATCTATGTATAATGGCATCTAATCCCAATGAGCGAAGAACTCTGGTCGAAACACTTGTCCGACCGCCTCACCCCCTCCTGTACACAGTAATTGTCCCCACCGACACATCCGGGGCTCTCTCGGACCTCCATAAAGTAACTGTATATGAGGTCACAAGGTTGAGATCTTCTCAAAGAAGAAAGAACACAACACCGTCCCATAGGCACAATCATGATTCACTTGTTGCTTGCATAGTGACAGTTGTCGTTTCACCGACACCAACATCTTTTGGGCCCACCCATAGTAGGTTTCCCCCAACACACTCTCTACAATCATCATCTACCCTCCAGTGATTTGATGAAACGCCTGGCTCCCGAAGACCCGCAACACTGCTGCGGCCACTGCCCAGGTCTCCAACCTCTCTAAATCCCCAATGGATATCTGAGTCCCTTTGACTTGGACACTTGGTCAACAATGTCGCTCAACAAACTCCATAATGTTACGCCCCCGTGGTAACACTGGTTGTGTATTTCCCACCATCCCTAATGGTGGGAGACGAGTCAAGAAATATAGATCCTAGATCGTCAGTTTTATCCTATGCCCCTACACTATAAACACCTCATGATCTGGATCCCAATAACTGATAATCCGAGCCAATAAGGGCTATCTAGCCCACATCAAGGGGTTCTCCAAAAATTTCAGAACCCCGTACCTAGCCAGTACACGACGGACACTCTAATTTGCTTGGATTTCCATCCATAATGTACCTAAGTCTCTCTCTCTCCACTTGATCCGTATCTCTGCCATATCTACATAAAACCATCATTTTTTTCAGTTTACAGATCAACAAAACTGCATTAACTTTCGCCAAAACTGAATCTCAGCTCATAACAACACTGAAACCTCCCACATCCCACACGTCGCACTTTTTGGGAAAATCATAGGTCAGGTCACAGCTTTTGCCCCAAAAAGTGCGACCCGACCGTAATGATGAAGTAGGGGTAGTTACTGAGATTTAACACCTTAATCTATAATTTGAATCCATCAAAAACAAAGAGTAGGATTAGGCCTCTTACCTGCAACTGACGGATCATGATTCCAACGGTCGGTTTGTCCACTATGATCGCCGCAAGATTTAGGTCCTTCTCTCCTCTCCACATTCACCACAGCCACACAAACAAATGAATGATTTTAGAGGGAAAACACCTTATTAGAAGAAAACCCTTGTTTTTTCTTTTGCCTGCTGTGATCAAACCGTAGCCCCGTTTGACACACCACCTGCACCATTGGAAAGCTCTCACCGAACCCTCAAATGGGTATCTATTAGTTTTCCATGTTTTTCTACTTCATCGCGACACATCTTTTCCATGAAGGGTCTATTCACCTCCTCTCAAAATCGAATTTCTTCACTTACGACACTTGTACTTGGGGCACCACTTTTCCTGCTTACTCGTCTTCGTTCGTGTTGATTCTTTTCATGAGCTACCCTATTGTACTCATGCTCTTATGGTTCCCCATTGAACCCTTACTATGAGGCAGCACCATCGAGTCGCCCTTGTTTAGAGCATCCCAGTCGAGTCATCATCACATTCATGGAGTCCATTCTGAGTCCCTTTATACCCCGCTATAGTCCTCCATCCTTTCTTTCCTGGCCCCTCTCTCATGTCGCACATTTTGGCCTTCAGTACCCTTGTCCCCTATCCCTCCTGATATTGTGTCAGTTGCTGCCAAGCCATTCATGCCCTTTATGCTTTAACAAGGGAAGTCATCCAACTGCTCCTCCGCATCCCTCATTCCATCATCATCATTAGTGTCTATATTTTCATCGCTCTATTATTTTCCCTTGTGCCTTAGTTGGGGTTCCCTTATTGCCTCACCTATGGCGGACCTATTTCTGTCAACATCAACTCCTTTACTCTAGAAGCCAGGTCTAGGGGGAAGTGTACCTTGGTTCAAGCTCTTCTCAGCATGATTGTGATCTATACCCTTGATGGTCCAGTGATGAAGCATCCGCTCTTGGTGATTCCAGGGTATGTGTGAGATGTCTCAACCCTCATGAGGGGGTGGCCCTGCAGGTAGCCCCCCACATGCCTAGATGACTTCTTCATTTCTGCCCTTGATGCAGCTCCTCTCATTTAATGATATCGGCCTCAAACTCTTGCAGAACCTCTTCGATTTGCAGATATCAGTCAGATTTTTTGAGCCCTTCCCCATGTGTAGGTGGAATTTGGGTGTATTTGTATCTCATGTACTAAAATATTATTGTATAAGTCTTGAAGGTTATTCTAGGCATTGCATGTATGTGGGATTCATCAGTTTATTTATCTGGCTCATGTTTAGGCCATCACATGCTTCATTATTGTGTTTTGTGGTTTTCCGGGTGCCTATTCTTTGTACTATTGTCTCGGCGGGCATAGGTATGCCTCCCCCCACTGCCTTTAACACTAGTACCACTTCCTCCCCTAGAGACTTGTTCCACCCGCAAGTCTCGTCTCCTCCAAGTTTAGTCCTTTAGCACATTAGACTACCTTACATTCCTCTCTCTCACTCCCCTCTTGATGCCTAGTGTTTGAGTTCTTACAACGTAATTTGGTCATACGATTTGCTCCTAACACTCGTACATTAGCGGACAATCTATTACACCATTTTTTTGGTCATCTAACCCATTATCATTAGATGAACCCAAGTACACCATGTAAGACCAATTCTACCCTAATTAAAATTGCTTTCACCATGTAAAATAACATTTGTCTATATTTCCTGGTCATATTTAACCCAAAACAAGGAAATTAATTAAATAAATCATTATTGATTTAATTATTTCCTAGGAATAAGTTATCTAAATCATTATTTAATACTATTCCTAGTTAAATTTGACTAAATCATTTTTAAATAATTAAATAAATCATTATTTATTTAATTATATTCCCACCATCTCCCTAAAATAATAAATAAATAATTTATTTATTTATTGTTTATAAATAAAGGAATTGACCCAATTCAAAAGACCTTTTCCCTCCAACAAATATAATAAAATATTCCTAAAGGGTGGTTCTAGAATATGATTAATAACATTTTATTCATGCAACAAGTTCCAGATAACCCTAATATTTTGTTATAAATAGGAGGGTTTTCCCCATTCATTAGCCACCTTCATTGCATTAGATCACACTAGATCTACTCTTGGTCACCATTTTCCATTTTTGCCTTGTGAGCTCCCATTGAGTTCTATGTTTGTCTGAGTTTTATACCACAATAAGAGAGATGAGTTTTAGATCTGAAACACTGAGGACTCTCAAGAACCATCCCATTGAGGAGAACCGGAAAACACCTTTCTTGTTTTCCTCTCAGGTGTCCCATTCTTTAATATAATATAAAATTCTTTTAAATACATTGTTCTTGTCTTGTCTATTGGATGCATGGAGGCATATTATATTTTATCTGATTAATGTCTTTTGTGCTTAGATTTGGATTTGTGCAACAGACTTAAAGATATTTTGCAGCAATAATCGATGTTAGCGCTATTTTTTATGCGTAGCTAAAGTGATCTTTTACGACGAAAGAATCATACTAACACATGGTCCAACCGTTCCTTAACCGTGACACTCCGGCAATGGTCAACAAAGGTATCACATAAGAAATGTTATAAACACAACATGAGAACTCCAATGGTTTCCATAAACATTAACCCCGAAGGATATAACCTATTCACAAGGAGTGGTTTGCAATGATTGTGAATGTGATGGTTCGGAACTCCGACTTCACTACGAGCTCCATTCCACCTTTTTTTCAGAGTTTAACTCTAGTTTCGGGGTTTACAGGGGTCGACATGTGGCCACCCTCACCCCTAACCACCAAATTTAAGATCAGCGGTTAGTAACTGGCAAAGTATTTGGCACGCTCACTATTTTCAGAGTTTTGGCCAAAAATAACTGCGGATAATAGCAGTTCTCCACAATTGGTCGAGGTTTTGTAGTTGTGATTGGGAAAATGGCTAGGTAGGTGATTTTCGACAAATTTGGTGTTGGAAATATTGTCATTGATGGAAAAGGAGAAGAAAGGAGCAGCACCTGAACTATCACAAAGAAGAAAAAGGGTCTTTAGAGAGCTACAGAGTGTGTGAGTGCTTTAGGTTTTAGCAAACAGGGGTTGTTCTTGTAAGCCTATGGGCAGTTGAAAGGGCGATTTGATTTGAAGATCTGGCCAAAGACAAGGAGGTTTTATTTAAGTTGAAGGGTTTGTTTATATAGCCTTTGAAAGACTGAGTAAATGTACAAACGAATTGAGTGGGACCGAGAACTCTGTCATTCTAAATGCAAGCCACATTTGCAAAGAAGCTGTGTGGTGCGAAAGGGAACATTCATCTATTGAATTTGTGTGTAAATATTGAACACCGATGGTAATTATGTATACATTGATCATATCTTGAATCGATAAGATGGAAGAGAGATAACCTCTCGAATCTATGTAAGGAGGGTTTAGTCTTGAAACATGTAAGGATTTTTGATCTCAAAGGAGGGTCATACACCTGGTTGTGTATATATAGTGAATAGAAGCCTGGACTTTGAAGCCACATTGAGGATTTCATAATGATGGATTTGTACCACAGTAACTGAATATAGAGAAACAGTCATGCATTGTCTGTGTGCCGAAGAGGGTTGGAGGCTGGAAACTTGGCCTATTCGGAGTCGTAGATTGAACACAGGTGGAATTTAAAAAGTAATGGCACAAATAAACCCGTGAATTGGGGGCACAGAGGTTTGAAGACCAATTGGTAGCTTAACCCAGAAATTAGGAGTCATGGTGCTGTGAAATACTCGATAAATTAAGGGTGGAGAGCTCGTGTTGAAAGACTAAAATGAATTGTGAGCAAAGAATTAACGTAGAGAAAGATAGGGTTTACTGAAGGAAAACCTTCAGTCGATAAATGGAACTGAAACATTAGACAACGAAAGAAATTTTCAAGAAGCCAAGAGTGGTTTCGCGGAACCTCTCAAGTGGTAAGTGGATTTGGGTTTTAGAACGCGATATGGCTCAGTGAGGGATACGTGGCAAAAGTGGTAAGATTAAAACCACTTATATCGCGTGATTTCGAGGGGTTAAAGAGAGTGCAGTTAAATTGAGCGATATCTGTCGGATGTGTGCCCAAAGTATTGTTGGAGTGCGAGAGGAAATTGATCGTGGGATTATAAGTCAAGTTGCATGGTCGATAATGCAGAGGTAAGTTGTACATATTGTGGGCCCTGAATGTTATTTTATGTTGGCGCTGACATTTTAATTAATGCTGTGAATATTTGTTGTTGGGTTGATTAACATCCATATGCATGGGCGCGTTGCTTAAACCAAAATCAAACATTGGTAAGTCTTAATTGCTATATGATGGGAATTTAAATAAATATGATAATAGAGCTAAGGCTGAGAGCTTTAATGTTATATTGATTGGCTCAACCATTAAATGAATTTTATACCTTGGTTTAATGAAAGGTTCAAATATTGATTCTATTTTCATGAAGTCTAGGAAATGGGAAATTGAAATGTCGAATGATAATTCGATATTTCCATATAATGAAAATTAGCATTTATGGGTTTATCCTATGGATTTGACTCTGAATTTGAGATATCAATATCCATTTCATGGATTTAGAATAGAAGATTTATAATGAGGTTTTGACATTTGATTGAAGAAGCTTCTGCATGTAGAGGTATTATGTTAATATTTAAAATATAAAGTTTAAGCTGCTGGGTTTTTAAGTGAGGTATGAACTAAAGTTTTATTAATAAAACTTTATTAATGTTGAAGTCCAGATATGTGGGACCCGAACTTGTATTATGTTGAAAATTGGGGTTTTTGGAATTATGGCCGATGTTATTTGAAGGGGTGTGCATATAAAAATTATTCATATATGCGTTGATGCATTTTATCAAATGATTTAAATCCAAAGTCGAAGATTTATGACATTTTCTGTGAGCACGTTTAATAAGGATCATATAATATATATGATGGATTGGAATTTCCTGACCAAAGGTTTACTTTGGGGGTTTTAAAACAGAGTTTGAAGTCAGCATGTGAAATATGACATTACCTATTACAATTTTCTTTTATACTCAGATTGAAAATGATAAGAAGGTTTTGGTTAAGACTGAAAACGATTTGAGGAGGAACAACTTCATAAAACGAAGTTTGTAAAATTGGTCAAAGTTGAAATATTTGAATAGTTGATTTGACAATTCATAAAGTGGATTTTTGACCATATCGCATAAGATGAAGAGCTACTTCCACATTAGAGTTGCTAGGTTGAAACTATGTTTATTGCTTTTTCATAGTGTATTAAAGGTGGGCTTCCGAAACTGAGTTTTCCAATTTGAGCATTTCCAATTAAATGAAATTGCATTATTCAGTTATAACACAGATTTTTATCTTTGATGGAAAAGCTTCAACATTAATTTAAAGTACCATATCTGAGGAAAAACAAAAAAATAGGGGTACATGCATAGAAAGTAGGAGAGTATGCAGAACTGTTACATTACAACAGCAGAAAAGACAAATGCACAACGAGCCAAGAACTGAATGGGTTGAATTGAAACACTTATTGTAACTGAAAATGTAAAATTTTATAGTTTTTGTGATGCAATGGCGAGTCTCTACAGGAAAAAAAAAAACTCCACTGTAAAACTAAAACATGTACCTATTACTAAATTCTTTTGAACGAGATGAAAAATAAATGAGAAGATGGAAGGAAAATATTCATGGCTATTCATTTCAAATTCCATGTGGAATGCAAATAGTTATGAGGTGATCTCCACAAATAATGTTAGAAACATATGCATAGAGAGGTTAGAGAAAGGAGAAATGAGGTAGAGAGGGTAAGAATAAGGAGAAGTAGATAGAGAATATGTGAAGATTCAAAGATGATATAAGGCAGATATGAATACTAGTGAAGAACAACGAAGAAGGAACATAATAGAGCCGATATCCAAGTAAATAAGCATGTTTTTCTTTTTTGAAAGAGTGAGGAATTTGGTGCTTCCATATCAAGTTTTAGCTTGATAGATGTCAGTTGTATCTGGCTGAGGTAGGAGCCTCCTATAGGTTGTATGCTGTAGAAAATAGATGGGAGTTGGAGCTTCCTTGCAAATTGTAGCTTGCTGAATTGAGGTTGTAGCCTCCTGTAGGTAGGAGCCTATAGAAAATCATTGGTGAGAGGGAGTTGGAGCTTGCCTTTGCATCACAACAATAATAAGATGTGTTTTCTCCCTTATGGGTTTCCACTTATATCTGTTGTCTATATGCATGATGATTATGTTTTGATACATTGTATTTATTCTTCTTAACACCTGCTGCTCACTTATTAAGATTGTTGTTCCATTGTATATTAAGTTGATCACAAAATGATGATGTGAATGAGTATAAAAGAAATTTTAATAAGAACATGACTGCATTAAACTGATTCACCCCCCCCCCTCCTCTCAGTTTAACCAAGGGTTCAACAACTGGTATCAGAGTGGGTTCCTTCTGTATCAATTTAACAACTGGAAGGAGATCCTAGGTCCCCAAGATGGCTAGTAGAAGGATGCTCAACAAATAAAGCCCCTTTATTCACCGGTACAAATTATGCCTTCTGGAAAATATGAATGAGGACATACATAATGTCTCTAGGAATAGAAGTTTGGGCTGCTGTGTAATTGGGATATGCCCCAATGGAGTCTAACTTGGGAAAATATGCCAAACTAGATTTTGTAGCTAATGAAAAAGCCATGAATGCTCTCTTAAGTGGACTATGTGAGGTAGAATTTATCAAATTAATCCACAACAAGACTGCCAAAGAAATATGGGATACATTAGAAAGCATCCATGAGGGAGACAAAAAGGTGAAGATAGGCAAACTACAAGTCTATAGAGGTCAGTTTGAAAATATAAAAATGAATGATGATGAAGATATTGCCAGCTTCTTCTTGAGGGTTGCAGAAATTGTGAATAACATGAAAGCTCTAGGAGAAACCATTAAAGAATGTGTAATTGTTCAAAATATTCTAAGATCTTTACCATCCAGCTTTAACCCCAAGGTTTCTTCCATAGAAGAAATAGCTAATTGGAAAACTTTGACCATGAACCAATTACTGAGAAACTTAACAGCCTATGAGATGATACTGCCACAAAGGAAGTCAAATGTGAGGGAGGCAGCCTTTAAGGCAGATAATAACAAAGAAGGAAAAGAAGATACATGCTCCTGCTCTGATGAAGAAGAGGCCAAATTTGTTAAAAGACTAGATAGAGGATTAGGAAATTATAAAGGTAAAATTCCATTTAAATGATTTAACTATGGAAGAGTTGGAAAATATGCATCTAAGTGTCCTCATAAGAAGACAAAGAATTAGACTCAAGAGACGGAGAAAAACATATCAAAGAACTGTCAGAAAGGGAATAGATATAGGAGAAAATCATTTTATGCTCACTAAGATAGTAGTGCTTCTGAAAAATCAGATGAAACCTCAAATGAAGAAGGAACCTCTGAATTTGTATTGATGGCCAAGGAAGAGCTTGAAGGATTCCTTCTATAATATGAGGAAGAAGGTGAATTTGATCTTGAGGGGGAGCTAAGAAGTGCCCTGGAGGAAATAGACAGACTTAAACTAAAGTGCAGAAAACATAAAGAAATTCTTCTCAAATATGTAACGGAAGAAAAAAATTCGGAAGACCTCATTCAGCTGAAAGTAGAGCTTGAAGAAGCCAAAAAGGTAGAAGACACTCTACTTAAGCAAATTGAGGATTAAATTTAGAAGCAAGAGAAATTGGAAGACGAAGTAGTACATTTAAGAAGGAAATTAGAAAACTCCCAAAGGAAATTGTCAATGAACTCTCCTCAAATGACAAGCTCTGAATAGTTGAATAAAATTCTAGATGCTCAAAGATATCCCTTGATAAAGACTGGGAGAGGCTACGAAGGAGAAAAAAGTAAGTCCAACGAAGAAGATTATAGAAAAATCATTTTTGTAAAAGTTGTTAAGGACAATGAAGCAGCCCAGAAGGTTCCTACAGAAGTAGAATCCTGAAATGAAGTAAACAGAAACAAGAAGGAACCTAAAATGACAAAGAACAGAATTAATAAACAGTCAACTGAAAAAGGCTCATATTCTCCTAAATATATAAAATTTGAAAGCTATCAAAGGAGATTATTCCCGCCTATGAAAAATGTCACTTGCTATGCCTACCACAAACTGGGACATATTGCTGCATATTTTCATAAAAGGAGAATCGATTCCAACCAACAAAGGATGCAAAAAGTGAAAAGACTAGCTCAAGCTAACAAATGGAGAAGACAACCCTTCATCAGGTACGCTAATTGTTTTTATGGCTATTGTTTTTACTGTAAGGAGTTCGGCCATAAAGCTAAGGAGTGCAGAATGAATGGAAAAAGACTGATATATGATAACTCAAGGAGATGGATGAACAATGGAGAATTCAATCATGTACATAATTCATTCAGAAGCATAATCAAATTCTTTGACTGCCATAAAATCGGGCCCAAGTGTCACAAATGTCCTCTCAGAGAATGTGGTCCATCCTCTCAAGATAGGTACCAAACAAAAGGATGCATGCAGTGGAAAGAGAAGTTGAATAAGTGTGACATGATTGTAATAGCTCAAGATAAAAAAAACCAATGGTATTTGGACAGTGGATGCTCAAAGCATATGACTAGAGATCGCAGCAAGTTTGTAACCTTTGAAGAAAATAAATCTGGGAATGTAACATTTGGCAATGATAAATCAGGGAAAATCAAAGGAAAAGGCTCAGTCAGTCTAGATAATGGAAGAGGAGAGGCCCAAGATGTACTATTTGTGGATGGGTTGAAAGCAAATCTGCTAAGTGTCAGTCAAATGTGTGATAAAGGCTGTGAAGTCATTTTTAGAGCCCAAGATTGTGAAGTAAGATCAAGCACCACCGGAAATTCCTTGATCAAAGGTGATCGAACATAAAGTAATGTATACATAGTGAAAGAAGAGGATGAAGCATGTCACCTAAGAAAACTTGATGAATCAAGGTTATGGCATAAAAGATTGGGACACCTAAACTTTGACCACATCATAATTCTGAGCAATAAGAATGCAGTCAGAGATACGCCAGTTATAAAGAAGCCTTCAAATACCATATGTAAATCCTGACAACTAGGCAAGCAAACCCGCACATATTTCAATACTAAACATAAATTTTCTACAAGTAGACCTCTTTAGCTTGTTGACATGGACATATGTGGACCTTCAATAACTAAAGCACTAAGTGGAGAATCTTATTTCATGTTGATAATAGATTATTTTTCCAGAATGACGTGGGTAGCATTTCTCAAATATAAATATAAAGCACTTGAGAAATTCAAAATATTCAAGGCATTGGCAGAAAATAAAACAGGATGCAAGCTAAAGTGCATCAGATCAGACAGAGGAGGTGAATTCACAGAATACGATTTTTCAGACCTATGCAATGAGCATGGGATAACACAACAGTTTATAATCACTGGTACACCTCAAAAAAATGGAGTGGCAGAGAGACAAAACAGGTTAGTACAACAGATTCATAGAGAAATGATGTAAGAAAGTAACATTCCCAAAACCTTTTGGGCAGAAGTAGTACACACAGCGGTGCACATTCTTAACAAAGCTCATTTAAGACCAAAATATGACAAGACTTCTTACGAACTATGGCATGATAAACCAGCATCAATCAAGCACTTTAGAGTCTTTGGAAGAAAGTGTTTCATAAAAAATAATGATGAAAACTTGGGAAAGTTTGTTGCAAGAGCTGATGAAGGAATATTTTTAGGATATGCATCCAAGAGTAAGGGTTATAGGTGCTACAAAAAAACACTACACAAAATTGTCGAAAGCATTGATTTAAGATTTGATGAAGATCTACAAAACATAAAAAGAAGTGAAAGATGCAACAATCCTCTAGAAGATCATGAAGAAGAGAACCAAGATAATGATGAACTGAGCAAGACAACAAAAGATATTGAATTAAACTCAAAAGGTCCCTCAAGACACACTCAAAATAATCATCCAGAAGACCAAATCATTGGGGAAAAAAGTGTGGGAGTCTAGACTGGAAGACAACTAGCTGAACAGAAAGAAGAAGCATACCTAGCCATGTTATCTCAAATAGAGCCAAAGAAGTTCGAAGAAGCCAACAAAGGAAAATGGTGGGTAAAAGCTATGAATGAAGAACTAGACCATATTAAGAATAATAATACTTGGGATTTAATGCCAAGACCCACTAGAAAAATGTCATTGGCACAAAATGGATATACAAGAATAAGATGAATGAACAAGGACAACTAATCATAAATAAAGCCAGACTTGTATGCAAGGGGTACACTGAAATTGAAGGTCTTGATTATGATGAAACATTTACCCCTATAGCTAGAATGGAAGCAATCAAAATCTTTTTGGCCTTTGCATGCTACCATGATTTCAAAGTATAAAAAATGGATGTGAAGTCTACCTTCCTGAATGGAGACATAGAGGAAGAAGTCTACATGGAACAACCTGAAGGATTCTCATTTATAGATGAGCATGACTATGTGTGCAGATTAAAGAAAGCCTTATATGGGCTGAAACAAGCTCCTCGTGCATGGTATTCAACTGGACAAACACTTGCAAAAACAAGGTTTTAAGAAAGGAGGAGTAGACAACAATTTGTACATAAAGGCTAATGAAAATGAACTCCTAATTGTAGTAGTATATGTAGATGACATCATGTTTGGTAGCAACAAAGAGAAGTTAACAAAACAATTTGGTGAAGAAATGAAATTAGAATTTGAGATGTCTATGATTGGAGAGCTCACCTTCTATTTAGGACTTCAAATTCAACAAAAGAACATAGGAACATTCATCTCACAAGAAAAATACTTAAGAGAGATGTTGAAAAGGTTCCAAATGGAAGACTGCAAACCTATGTCAACTCCCATGATCACTGGATGCAAACTATGTGCTAATGATGGATCTGCAAGTATAGACCAAAGACTGTACAGATCCATGGTAGGAAGTATGCTATACCTAACTACCTCTAGACCAGAAACTGTGTTGGTAGTAGGACTTGTGGCAAGGTATCAAGTAGCACCAAAAAAAAATCACTTACTAGCAATCAAGAGAATATTGAGATATCTACAAGGAACTGCACATTATGGGCTATGGTATCCAAAAAGAAAAAGCTTCACTTTGACAGCATATATAGATGCAGATTGGGCCAGCTGCATGGATGACAGGAAAGGCACAAGTGGAGGTGCATTTTATTTGGGAAAAATTCTGGTGGCAAGGCTAAGCAAGAAGAAAACTTCTATATCTCTATCTACAATAGAAGAAGAATACATAGCAGCAACAACATATTGCACACAAGTAATGTGGATGAAGAAAACTCTCCAAGACATGAAGGTAAGCATGGATGATCCCATTTCAATCAAATGTGACAATACAAGTGCAATAAGTATATCAAAAAATCCTTTATTTCATTCAAAAACAAAGCACATCCCAATTAAGTACCATTTCCTCAGAGAACAAGTAACACAGAAAGTTGTGAAGTTGGAATATGTACCAACAAAGGAACAAATAGCATACATATTCACAAAACCTCTTGCTAAAGAGCCATTCGAATATCTGAGAGACAAAATAGGGGTAGTGTTTGTAGATGTTACTCTCTGACATGAAAAGAAAGCATCATTCCAGGGGGAGATTAGAAAAGAAAGCATCATTCCGGGGGGAGATCAATCAATAAATTTTCACAAAAGGGCTAAAGCAATGGAGTAGTGCATGAAATATGTCCTCAAGATTAGATTATTATAGACAAGATTTGGAAACCACACTAGGAAATGTGCAACCCTTTTCCATTGATGTCAAAGGGGGAGGAAAATCTAGCAAAAGAAGAGTATTAAAGTATTTCCATCAATGCCAAAGGGGGAGACTGTTGGAAATATTGTCATTTATGGTAAAGGAGAAAAAGGAGCAGCACCTGAACTATCACAAAGAAGAAACAGGGTCTTTAGAGAGCTGCAGAGTGTGTGAGTGCTTCAGGTTTTAGAAAATAGTGGTTGTTCCTGTAAGCCTACGAGCAGTTGAAAGGGCCATTTGATTTGAAGATCTAGAAAAATACAAGGAGGTTTTATTTAAGTTGAAGGGTTTGTTTATATATCCTTGGAAATACTGAGTAAATGTACAAACGAATTGAGTGGGACCGAGAACTTTGTCATTCTACATGCAAGCCACATTTGTAAAGAAGCTGTGTGGTGCGAAGGGGAAAATTCACCTATTGAATTTGTGTCTTAATATTGAACACTGATGGTAATTATGTATACATCGATCATAGATTGAATCAATAAGATGGAAGAGAGATAACCTCTTGAATCTATGTAATGAGGGTTTGGTCTTGAAATATGTAAGGAGATTCGATCTCAAAGGAGGGTCATACACCCGATTGTGTATATACAATGAATAGAAGCCTGGACTTTCAAGCCACATATGAGGATTTCATAACAATGGATTTGTACCACAGTAACTAAATATAGAGAAACAATCATGCATTGTCTGTGTGTCGAAGAGGGTTGGAGGTTGGAAACCTCACCTGTTTGGAGTCATAGATTGAACAAAGGTGGAATTTACAAAGTAATGGCACAAATAAACAGGTGAATTGGAGGCGCAGAGGTTTGAATACTGATTGATAGCTTAACCCAGAAAGTAGGACTCACGGTGCTGTGAAATACTCGATAAATTAAGGGTGGAAATCTTGTGCTGAAAGACTGAAACGAAAATGTGAACAAAGCTTAACGTAGAGAGAGACGGGGTTGACTGAAGTGGAACCTTGTGTCAATAAATGGAACCGGAACATTAAATAGTGAAAGCGGTTTTGAAGAAACCAAGAGTGGTCTCGTGCAACCTCTCAAGTGGTAAGCGGATTTGGGTTTTAGAACGTGATATGGCTCAGTGAGGGACGCGTGGCAAAATTGGTAAGAGTAAAACCACTTTTATCACATGATTTTGAGGGGTTAAAGAGAGTGTAATTAAATTGCACGATATCTGTCGGATGTGTGCCCAAAGTATTGTTGGAGAGCGAGAGGAGATTGACCGTGGGATTATAAGTCAAGTTGCATGGTCGATAATGCAGAGGTAAGTTGTGCATATTGTGGGCCCCTAATGTTATTTTATGTTGGTGCTGACATTTTAATTAATGCCATGAAGATTTGATGTTGGGTTGATTAACATCCATATGCATGGGCGTGTTGCTTAAACCAAAGTTGAACTTTGATAATTCTTAATTGTTGTAGGATGGGAATTTAAATAAATATGATAATAGAGCTAAGGCTGAGAGCTTTAATATTATCTTGATTGGATCAACCATTAAATGAAGTTTATACCTTGGTTTAATGAAAGGTTCAAATATTAATTCGATTTTCATGAATTCTACGAAATGGGCTATTGAAATCTCGAATGTTAATTCGATATTTCCATATAATGGAAATTATCATATATGGGTTTATCCTATGGGTTTGAATCCGAAGTTGAGATATCAATATCCATTTTATGGAGTTATAATAGCAGATTTATAATGAGGTTTTGACCTTTGATTGAAGAAGCTTCCACATGTAGAGGTACTATGTTAATCTTTAAAATATAAAGTTTAAGCTGCTGGGTTGTTAAGTGAGGTATGAGCTAAAGTTTTATTAACAAAAAATTATTAATGTTGAAGTCTGGATATGTGGGACCTGAGCTTGTATTTGTTGCAAATTGAGGTTTTTGGAGTTGTGGCCAAAGTTATTTGAAGGGGTGCGCATATAAACATTATTCACATATGCGTTGATGCATTTGATCAAATTATTTAAATCCAAAGTTGAAGATTTATGACATGTTTTGTGAGCACATTTAATAAGTATCATATAATATATATGATGGATTGGAATGAAGTGACCAAAGGTTTACTTTGGGGGCTTTAAAACAGAGTTTGAAGTCAGCGTGTGAAATATAACATGGCCTGTTATAATGTTCCTTTATACTTAGATTGAAAATGATAAGAAGGTTTCAAATCTTGGTTAAGACCGAAAAGGATTTTAGGAGGAACAAATTCATAAAATGAATTTTGTAAACTTGGTCAAAGTTGAAATATTCGAATATTTGATTCGAAAATTCATAAAGTGGATTTTTTACCATAGCGCATAAGATAAAGAGCTACTTCCACATTAAATTTTTTGGGTTGAAACTGTGTTGATTGCTTTGTCATAGTGTATTAAAGGTGGGCTTACAAAACTGAGTTTTCCAGTTTGAGCATTTCCAATTAAATGAAATTGCATTATTGAGTTATAACACAGATTTTAATATTTGATGGAAAAGCTTCAGCATTAATTTAAACTACCAAATTTGAGAAAAAAAAAATAGGGGTACATGCATAGAAAGCAGGAGAGTATGCAGAAGTGTTACATTACAACATCAGAAAATACAAACACACAGCAAGCCAAGAACTGAATGGGTTTAATTTAAATACTTATTGTAACTAAAAATGTAAAATTTTATATTGTTTGTGATGCAATGGAAAGTCTCCATAGGCAAACAAAACTCCACTGTAAAACTGAAATATGTACATATTACTATATTATTTTGAACGAGATGAAAAATAAATGAGAAGGTGGAAGGCAAAGAGTCATGGCTGTTCATTTCGAATTCCCTGTGGAATGCAAACAGTTATGAGGTGATCTCCATAAATAATGTTACCAACATATGCATAGAGAGGTTAGAGAAAGGAGAAATGAGGTATAGAGGGTAAGAATAAGGAGAAGCAGATAGAGAAGCTGTGAAGATTCAGAGATGATATAAGTTAGATATGAATAATGGTGGACAATAGTGAAGAAGGAACAGAACATAGCTGATATCCAGGTAAATCAGCATGTGTTTGTTTTGAAAAAGTGAGGAATTTGGTGCTTCCATATAAATTTGTAGCTTGATAGATGTTAGTTGTAGCTGGTTGAGCTAGGAGCCTCTTGTAGGCTATAGCCTACAGAAAATAGATGGGATTTGGAGCTTCCTTGCAAGTTGTAGCTTGTTGAATTGAGATTGTAGCCTTCTGTAGGTAGGAGCCTAGAGAGAATCAGTGGTGAGAGGGAGTTGGAGCTTTCCTTTTCATCACAACAATAATAAGATGTGGTTTTCTCGCTTATGAGTTTCCACTTATATCTGTTGTCTATATGCATGATGATTATGTGTTGATACTCTGTATTTATTCTGTTTAATACCTGCTACTCACTTACTAATTTTGTTGTTCAATTGTATATTAATTTGATCACAAAATGATGATGTGAATGAGCATAAAAGAAATTTTAATAAGAACAAGATTGCATTAAATTGATTCACCCCCCCTTCTCAGTTTAACCAAGGGTTTAACATTTGGGTGAAAAAAGAGTTTATCTAGACTAATTTGAGGATTTTGGAGCCACTGGTATAGAGAAAACAACCATTAGAGGCTTGTAAACACATGTATTTGCAATTTTGACCATAATGAGAAAGAGGGACATGCCATTGGTAGTTGGACCAATAGATGTATCCCAGGAGGGGTGAACTTCTTCATCATGCCTGTTGTGTAAAACTTATGTGTGATGTTATTTATCTGTTATACACTATTTTTGAATGTTATTTCAGCTTATTTTGATGCTTAAAACTCATAAATTTACATTAGGGGAATTTTGAGGTCCAAAATGGGCCTCCTAAGAAAAATGTACAACAAAAATAAACCTTATAAGAACCAATAGGATTCATTATGTTGATGTCAACCATGGGGGATGATTCACAATTTTTTAAGTAAAAGGGTAAAATGATTAAAAAATAATAAAATATTAACACTAATTTTCAATTCATATTTTCAACTTATCTCCCAATGTCTTTACTCAAATATGGAGTGGGAGAATTTGTTGGATGAAAAATTTAATTTCTCATCCAAGGAGTACCCATGTTGCATACTTTTGATGAACCCTACTACACGAAAAATGACAAATACCTAAAAACATGTGATTGGAATCACGTTTTTCATGTATTTCTCATTTTTCATGTAGCAGGACTCATCTAAATTACACAACATGGATACTCCTTGGATGAGGAATTAAATCTTGCATCCAACGAGTACTCCCGCTCAAAATTGGAGTAAAAACTTTGGGAAATAAGTTGAAAATATGAGTTGAAAAAATAGTTGTTTGTTTTTTCACTCTAAAATTTGATGATGTAATCAATTCTTATTTTATTATTTCAACTATTATTTTATAATTTCCTTAGGAGGCCCATTTTAGACCTCAAAATTCCCCTAATTTATATGTTTAATGTTAAATTACTCATTCCCTAAGCAAACAAATGGAGAGAAATTGTACTTTTTAAAAAAATTAAAAGATACTTAGAAAAAAACTAATACGGTCCTTTCTGTTTAGGTTGGTATCAGAGCTATAATTTATTCTCTGGTGTTGTTGTGTGTAAATATTTATTTTACTTTTTTCAAGTGTTCACATGCTTACTAGGCTCAATCTTAAGAGAGGAGAAGGAAAATTGGTGGAAGCAAGAGGTTCTCAAAGTGAGCCACAACAGAGGAGGGCAAGATTGCCACATTCTCCGCCACCTAGTTCACCTCAAAAAGAAGCAAAAGTAACATTAAGCATGCCTCTAGAGAAAGAATAAATACATTAAGAACTTAATCCCAAAGAAGAAGAAAGGGTGTTTAGGAAAGTATTTCTTGACATGACCAAGATGGTGAGAGTCCTTTATCAAGAAAGGAATGAGAGACTAGAAGGAGAAGGATCCAAAATTCACAAGGAATGTCATGGACCATGAGGAGGTCACAATGATTAGGATAAATGAAAGAAGGGCAATGGAGGAAATGGAGGCAATGGAAAGTCACCATTCTCACCCTCATCATCATCATCCTTTACTTCATCTTCAATACATTATCCACATAATTCAAAGAACACTAGTAAAATTCCTTGTATAAAAATTTATGTTAAGTTTGAGTCGCAAATTTTTAATGGTGAAATCAATGTAGAAAAGCATGATAATTGGATTAGGAAATTGGAGGTCTATTTGAGAATTCATAACCTTCATGATGATGATAACAAAATCCAACTAGCTTCATTAAGAATGGAAGGTGAAACACTTGTTTGGTGGGAATCAAAGACAAAGGAGGAGATAAAGAAGCATTGTAAGATTATCCTATCATGGACTGATTTCATTACTGCAATAAAACAATAGTTTTATCCATTAGCTCATATGCAGAAAGACATAATGAACTGGAAAAAATTTAGACAATTGAAAGGACAAATTGTTTAAGAATACACCCAAGAATTAAGGAGAAGGGCTTTATTATTAGGGGTAGATTTGTAGAGCTAGGATACTTTTCTCAAGTACATAGGAGGCTTACATAGATACCTAAGACATAGTATTCTAATGTTTAACCCTAAAAGTCTAGATGAATTTTGTGTTCAGGCGAAACATCTAGAAGCTAGAGGGAAAAAAATTACTGATGAGGGTAGGAAGAAACCTTTTAAGGGGAAAAATAAATACAAGACCTTAAAAGGTAAGGGAAAAAAGAATGCACCAGTCAGGAAAGAGGGAGAGAAATTGGTATGTAAACATTGTTCAAGAGAAGACCATGAAGAGAATTTTTTTTGGAAATTATATCTTCAAAAAAGTCCCAAACATCATAAAAACAAAGGGAAATAGAAAACTACATCTACAACTCAACATGATTTAGGAGAGGATTCAGGTGATGAATCTAAAATTACAGCCATGGGATTGAATAACATGAAGGGGAAAGAAATTGAAGCAAAACCCTATACTAGTACATCAAATTGTCACACACAAAATCCAAATGAAGAAGAGAGAATTGAATTGTTTCATGTTAGGGTCATATCCAAACATACCAATATTGAAACATTTTTTGACAATGGGTCATAGGAAAACCTAATCTCTGAATACTAGGTCTAGAAACTTAATATTGAGACCATTCCACATCAAAAACCATATCCACTTGGGTGGATTTGTAAGGATGCAAATATACAGGTTTCAAAGAAGTGCAAGGACAGGAAAGTGATCTTCCATCACCATGAGAACCAATACAATTTCTTCAAATATGGAAATGATTACATTGGTAGAGCACATCACAAGAAGAGAAATATTGCAATAGTAAATGCTAGGCAGGTAAAAAGGCTGGTAAATTCAAGTAAGAATTTTGTTCTTCTAATGATTAACCCTAAAGCTAATGTTAATCATGAATCATTTGAGGATTGTGATCCTAAGTTGAAATCATATTTATATGATTTATTTGATGCACATCATAAGATGTTTTAGGAGAAAACACGATTTCCTCAAAAAAGGGAGATTCAACATGAGATTCAATTACAACAATATTGTCCTCTTCCAAACATCAGCATGTATTGCATGTCGATAAAGAAAAATGCAGAAATAAAGAGGAAAATCAAGGACATGTTGGACAAGGGAATCATAAGGCCAAGCACTTCACCATGCGGTTCACCCATAGTCTTGATTCCGAAGAAATATGGGACTTGGCGCATGTGTGTAGACTTTAGAGCTTTGAACAAGATAACGGTAAATAATCGATACCCATTCCCAAGGATAGATGATTTTCTTGATGAAATGAAAGAAGAAATTTTTTTCACTAAGTTGGATTTAAGAAGTGGATATCATCAAGTAAGAATTAAAAAAAGTGATATATGGAATACTGCATTCAAAACCAAAAAAGGACACTTTGAGTGGTTGGTTATTCCATTTGTTTTATGTAATGCACCAGAAAGTTTCATGCATGTTATGGATAATTTTTTGCATATATTTCTTGATAAATATGTGATTGTGTATTTATACTATATGATAATTTTCAGTAAAAAAAGAGAAGAACATGTCTTGCATGTGAAAAGGGTGCTTGATGTTTTGAAGAAAGAGAAATTATTTCTTCACATGTCAAGGTGTGAGTTCGGAAAGACTTCTCTAGTTTATTTCAAACACATTGTATTAGGAGGTGAGTTGAGAATATATCCTTCTAAACTAGAAGCCATTGTGAATTGGCCCACTCCCAAAATATTTACTGAGGTAAGAAGTTTCTTAGGCGTAGCTCAATATTAGAGAAAGTTTATTGCGAAATTTTCTGCCATGGAAACTCCTATGCATGTAGTGACAAGTGTGAAGAAAGGCTTCCAATGGGGAGGAAAAAAAAATAAGATTTTTAAGGTTTAAAAGACAATATCAGTTAAACTCCGGTCCTTGCATTACCTAATTTTAGACAAACCATTCGAGATACAAACCGATGCTAGTGATTATGTCACGGGCATAGTAATTTTGCAGCATGGTAAGCCTATCACTTTTAATTTCGAAACATTAAATGGTGTTGTAACTAATTATAATGAAAACGAGTTGTATGTGTTGTTACAAAGAGTCAAGAATACTTGATGGGTAAAGAGACGATTATACATACGGATCACCAACCATTACAGTGCTTGTAGTTGCAAACAAAATTGCAGAAATCACGAAATTTTAGGTGGATGAGATTTCTTCAACAGTTTCACTTGGTTATAAGGTACAAGAGAAGTATTTTCAATAAAGTTCTTAATATGCTTTCAAGGCCAATTATAAGTGCTTCTACTTTACCTAAAAATGATTCTATTTTACATGAGAGTTACATAGAAAAATATTCACATGATGTTGATTTTCAAGATGTGTATGCTAGTTTGAGTGAAGGGAATCAAGTCAAGGAAAATGGTTATCACATGCATAAAAATTTGGTATTTCATTTGGGAAAGTTTTGTATACCACAAGGATAGAGGTTAAGTGTTATGAGAGAGGCTCGTTTGTCTCTTATTGCTGGACACTTAGGGGTAAGCAAAAAAGTGGTACATCTACAGAGCTATTGCTATAGGCCTTGCATGATAGATAGTGTGTGACGTTTTATAAGAGTATGTTCTATGTGTGCAACAAGAAAGCCTAGAAATAGGAAGCATTGTTTGTACACGACACTACCAGTACCATCAAGGCCATGGGTGAATGTCTCCATGGACTTTGTTGGAGGTCTACCTATGTCAAGAAAACAACATGATTATCTTTATGTAGTTGTGGATAGATTCAGTAAAATATGTATACTTATGCCATGTAAGAAAACCATTACTATTGAAAAAACTGCTGAAATTTATTTTCAACATGTATCAGTTCATTATGGATTGCCAACTTCTATTGTTAGTGACAGGAATTCCAGGTTCAATGGGAATTTTCGGTCAAATATTTGGAAGATGATGGACACAATGTTGGAAAGGAGTACTTCTTTTCATCCGCAAAATGATGGCCAAACCGAGGTGGTGAACATAACCGTTGTGAATCTATTGAGATGTTATTGCATCAAAAATCCTAAGTTGTGGGATGAGCAACTACATTACATTCAACATGCTTACAACTAGGCCAAGAACTCTTGTACAAATACTTCACCTTTTGAAGCCTTCTTTAGGTATTTTCCGAAATCGCCATTGGAGTTCATATTTGAGAAGTATGTTGCAATTGATGGGTATAGTGATATTGAAAATGTTGGAAAGTTCTTTGAGAAAATTCAGATTATTCATAAACAATTTCAAGAACAGATTGAGCAGAGTCAAAGAAAATGAAAGGAGAGTCATGACAAATATAGAGTTGATCTCAAGTTTCGAGAAGGAGATGAGGTATGGTTTCACATAAGTAAATAAAAGGTTGCAAGGAGAAGGTAAAAATATCAAGGCCATTCTCTATGGTCCATTCAAGATCACTAAGAAAGTTGTTAATAATGAATTTCAACTTCAATTGCGTTCATATATGAAAATGTATTCAATTTTCAATATTGAAAATTTACATTTGTATGGGCCTCCTTTGATTGATGATCAAGGGAGTGATGTTCAGTTGTCGTCTATAGAATATTTCTCACCAGAATTTCTCGATGTGATCAAGAAGGATAGAATCGTTGACAGGAGGACAAGAACATCTAAGAGGGGAAGTGTTGACTACCTTTAAGTATTGAATCCTTAGTTAAATTGAGAGGGGGGGGGTGAATCAGTTTAATGCATTCATGATATTTTACAACTTTTCATTAAGATTATTTACAGCTTAATTTATGATAAGCTTTGTATGTGAACCATTAAACTATATGTGAACCATATTTATAAGTGAGCAGAAAGTATTAAGGTAATGTGACATCAAAATTATTGTGAAAGCAGTAAGTATTAAGAAAATTAAATGGACCATATCAACATATGAGCATCACACACAGAGACAAAAGATATAAGTGGAAACCCATAAAGGGAGAAAACCACATCTTATTATTGTTGTGATGCAAAGGCAAGCTCCAACTCCCTCTCACCACTGATTTTATGTAAGCACCAACCTACAGGAGGCTTAAACCTCAATTCTGCAAGTTACTACTTGCAAGGAAGCTCCAACTCCCTTTAATTTTCTGCAGGCACCAACCTACAGGAGGCTCCAACCTCAGTCAGCTACAAATGACATCTATCAAGATACAACTTGATAGGGAAGCTCCAACTTCGTCATTCTGTCAAAAGAAAACATTTGCTGATTTACCTTGGATATTAGCTCTATTTTGTACCTTCTTTTGTGCTATCCACCAATCTTCGAATCTGTCTTATAGCATCTCTTTCTGATCCTCCTTCTTCTTATCTTCTCTACCTCAATTCTTCATACTTTGCATTATCTAACCACTTTTTGCATATCAATTTAATATCGTTTATACATTTTGCCTCATGTCTGTTAGTATTCCACAGGGAATTCGAAGTGAATAGCCCTAACTCTTCTCTTTCTGCCTCCTCATTCCTTTGTCTAGTTCATTCATAAAAGCTACAATGATTGGTACAAATTTCAGTTTTACAGTGTAGTTTTATTTCCTCCAGAGACTTTCCAGTGCATCACAAACAATATAAAACAATATAAAATGTTTACATTCAGTTACACTATGGATTTGAAATCAACCCATTCAGTTTTTTAGATCACTGCCTGTTGTCTTTTCTATAGCTGTCTCTATATTTTTCCTCTCTGTATGCTCTGTTGTTCACTGTTGTTGCGTAACCCCTGCATATATTTAACTGTACTTTTTATATAATGCAAATCAAATATCGGTGTAATGATAAGGCATTTTTAACATATAAATTGCCCTTTCTATATAACGAAAATCCCTCTCGGCAATATAATCATAATAGACCCTTTTAATATATAAAATGCCTTTTCAGTCCCACTAATCAATCTTTTCTTATGGTCCAATGCAATTACACCTTTTGCGATGGTTCCGATGTGATTGATCACAATCAAAAGTTTCAATGGTATGTTCTGATGTTCAGCTTTTCTCTGATGCAATGGTTCACTGTTCACTTGCACTTCACTGCGTCAATGCGATTGGAATTCTCCGATGCGATTAACAAAGGCCCCACCATGTAATCAAACGACTCATATCCACCGCCCATCCTTTAGAAAATCTGACAGCTATCATCCGATCGCTCAATCGCAATCGAAACTTTCAATGTGTTCGTCACTCTTTCACCTCTGATGCGATTTAAGCCAGAACTCAAACACATGAGAATCACCATTTATAATGTATCGGGTCTGCTTCTTTATTGCAATTGCAATCGAAACTTTTATTAACATGTTCCATTGTTATTTTTTTCTCCAATGCGATTCGTGAGGGTCCCACCTTATAATACTTCGTTTGTTTTAAAACTAAGCAATAGAACCTTTTGTTCTTTTAATCTCATGCACAAGAGTATAATACATATGCTTTATATTGTAACCTTGGTCCCTTGTATATAAAGTGCTACATATATATATTTTTCCGCTTCAGCTTTTACATATCCTTCAGCTTGGGTTAATATTCTTGGAATAAACATGTATTGAACTCTTCCATTTTACATGGGGTCTACACTACACATATAATATCCTCCATCAAAATTATAGTAAGTCTTTGACTCAGACTTAAACCCAACACTAATATATATAATTATATAACCTTTTGGGCTCCATAGTTTATTTAATGCTTCCGCTCACATCATAGACTTAACCATGTAACATATTAACATTTGGTTATCAAACAACCATCACATCACATACAATTTACTATCCTTCTCTTGGGCCCACATCTCTCGTTCAAAGCATGTCAAGACTTTACTTCACGCCCAAATATTATGCTGGCCCACTGCACTTTATTAAACCCTAGATAACCATATAGCTCGTTACACATAAAAGTCTAGTCCACAACATATTTCAAAGCCTTTGGATCCATAAAATCAATACCATTATATTATAATAACGTTCGACTTGGTTATGAGACCAAGTCTACATGTGGTACTTCACGGGCATGTAGCTTACCTTTAGACCATATATTAAAATCAAAAACTCCATGTAACTACACTTGGGCCCACAGTATCCCTTTCATACACAATACATTTTATATCAACCCCGAAGCTTATGAAAGACCTTTCAGACTTTATACCACGACTTTAAATTAAAATAACCTTCTGGCCCCCACCATTTCTCACTATATAATTGAACCATCATAGCACATACATCTGGGCCCACCTCTGTTAACCATATGCTCACATCCAACTGCAGAAAGCTTATCACGTTGGTTTGGAAGATCAGATGAATGCAAACAAATATCGCGTTTTTCTTTGGGCCGAGGGTTAACACACAAAAATTTCACGATGTAAGTGGTATTCAAATACCACCTTAAGCCACGTGTCCATCAGCGACAGAGATCGCATTCAAAAAGAGAAATCCACTTACCACTCCCAAACACACGCGATACTGCTGGTATTTTCACCTCTGGTTTTACTATTTATTCAAGGTTCCACTCTTGACTCAGGGTTCCAGTTCTGATGATTCCGCTTCAAAGTTTTTTTGTCCTCCTTATTTTGTTTACATGGGCAGTTTGTGTATTTACCTTGCATTATAACTATATATTTATAGGTGTATATTTATCAACTTATTCCTTTTTCCTTTTGGTTCCGCTCATTCTGCATAGTTCCACATCCTCTGTTTTCATTTCAGAATGGATTTGTTAACTGCTCTGCCTCTGTATTCTCTATCTATGTTTCATTGTACTCTCTGCAACTTTTCTCTGTTGTTTGACCATTTCATTTCATGCCTCTGACTCTGTATTTTCTGTCTCTTCCTCTGTATCTTCTGTCTCTATTTCACTGTACTCTCTGCAACCTTAATGTATTCTTTGTATTCTCTATAGGCTTCTTTTACTTCCTTCCTTCTTTTGCTGCTGCTCGACCCTCTCTACATCTTGCTACATCTTTTTCTCTCTCTTCTTCTATGCTATCTTCTTTGCCATCAATGACAACATTTCCAAAATTATCCTCCTTTGGCATTGATGGAAATACACTTCCTCTGCTTGCCATTTAGGACCCTTTCTTCTATTCCTAGATTTCCCTCCCCCTTTGACATCAATGGCAAAGGTTTTCCCATTTCTTAGTGTGCTTTTAAATCTTTTCCATGTTATTCTAATCTTGAGGACCTGTTTCATGCCCTGCTTAGTTTCCCTTGCTCTTTTGTGACTCTCTTTGTTGACTAATCTCCCCCTAGAATGATGTCTTCTTTTCTGTTCTCCCCATGGAATGAAGCTTTCTTTTTCTATCAGAGATTAGCATCTGAAGACACTGCCACTAGTTTTTCTCTTAGATATTCGAATGGATATTTGGCAAGAAGTTTTGTGAATATGTATATTGTTTTTTTTTTTGTTGGCACATATTCCAACTTCACTACCTTCTGTGCTACTTGTTCTCTTAGGAAATGGTACTTGATTGGGATGTGTTTAGTTTTTGAATGAAGTACAGGATTTTTTGAAATACTCAATGCACTTATATTATCACATTTGATAGAGATGAGTTCATCAATGCTTACCTTCATGTCTTGGAGGGTTTGTTTCACCCACATGAATTGTGTGCAACATGCTGCTGCTACTATGTATTCTACTTCTGCTGTAGATAGAGAGGTAGATGTTTGTTTCTTGCTTAGCTATGCCACCAGATTTTTTCCCAAGTAGAATGCACCTCCACTTGTGATTTTCCTATCATCCACATAGCTAGCCCAATCTGCATCTGCATATGCTGTCAAAGTGAATTTCTTTCCTTTTGGATACCATAGCCCATACTATGCAGTTCCTTGTAGATATCTAAATATTCTTTTGATTGCTAGAAGGTGATTTATTTTTTGGTGTTGCTTGATATCTAGCCACAAGTCCTACTGCCAACATAATGTCTGGTCTAGATGCTGTTAGGTATAGCAGACTTCTGATCATGGATTTGTATAGTCTTTGATCTATATTAGCAGATCCATCATCAGCACATAGCTTGCATCCAGTGATCATAGGAATTGACACAGGTTTGCAGTCTTCCATTTTGAACTTTTTCAACATCTCTTTTAAGTATTTTTCTTCTAAGATGAATGTAATTGTGTTCTTTTGGTGAATTTGAAGTCCTAAATAG
Organism: Pinus albicaulis; assembly: GCA_034641835.2. Taxonomy (NCBI): domain Eukaryota; kingdom Viridiplantae; phylum Streptophyta; class Pinopsida; order Pinales; family Pinaceae; genus Pinus; species Pinus albicaulis. The sequence continues at coordinate 1,330,233,590 of CM076584.1, read as the reverse complement.
AAGGTGAGATCTCCAATCATAGACATCTAAAACTATGATTTCATTTCTTCAGCAAATCCTTTTGCTAACTTATCTTTGTTGCTTCCAAACATGATGTCATCAACATATACTACAACAATCATGAGTTCATTTTCATTGGCCTTTATGCATATATTTTTGTCTACTCCTTCTCTCTTAAAGCCTTGTTTTTTCAAGTACTTATCCAGCCTTGAATACCAAGCACAAGGATCTTGTTTCAGGCCATATAGAGCCTTATTTAGTCTACACACATAGTCTTCTTTATCTGTTAATGAGAATCCTTCAGGTTGTTCCATGTAGACTTCTTCTTCCAGTTCTCCATTCAGGAAGGTAGATTTCACATCCATTTGATATACCTTGAAGTTATGGTAGCATGCAAAGGCCAAAAACATTATGATGGCTTACATTCTGGCTACAGGGGAAAATGCTTCATCATAATCGAGACCCTCAATTTGTGAATATCCCTTGCAGACAAGTCTGGATTTATTTCTGATTAACTATCCCTGTTCATTCATTTTATTCTTGAATACCCATTTTGAGCTCCGACATTTTTCTCAGTGGGTCTTGGAACTAATTCCTAGGTATTTTTCTTATCAATTTGGTCCAATTCTTCATTCATAGCATTCGACCAATACTTGTCCTTGCTAGCTTCTTCAAACTTCTTTGGCTCTATTTGTGATAACATAGCTAGGTATACTTCTTCTGTCTGTTCAGTTAGTCCTCTTCTGTCTGGAATCCTACACTCTTGTCCCCAATCATTTGATCTTCTCGATGGTTCTTTTGAGTTTATCCTGAGGGGCCTTTTGAGCTCAGTTCAATATCTTCTGTTGTATTTCTTGTTTCATCATCATCTTGTTTATCTTCTTCATGATCTTCTGGAGGATTGCTGCAACCTGTACTTCTTGTCTTGTTTGGTAGTTCTTCATCAAATCTTACATCAATGCTTTCCACAATTTTTTGAAGTATTTTGTTGTAGAACCTGTAACCTTTACTCTTGGATGCATATCCTAAAAATAATCCTTCATCTACTCTTGCATCAAACTTCCCAAGATTTTCATCATTATTATTTATGTAACACTTGTTTCCAAAGACTCTAAAGTGCTTTATTGATGCTATTTTACCATGCCATAGTTCATAAGGAGTCTTGTCACTGTTTGGTCTTAAATGAGCTTTGTTAAGAATATGCAGATCTATGTGTAATGCTTCTGCCCAGAAGGTTTGGGGAATATTACTTTCTTGCATCATGGCTCTGGAAATTTGTTTTACAGACCTATTTTGTCTCTCTGCCACTCCATTCTGTTGAGGTGTCTCTGCAATAGTAAATTGTTGTTTTATCCCATGTTCATTGCATAGATAAGAAAATTCATAGTCTGTGAATTTGCCTCCTCTGTCTGATCTGATGCACTTTAGCTTACATCCTATTTGATTTTTTTCCAATGCCTTGAATATCTTGAATTTCTCAAGTGCTTCTGATTTATATTTGAGAAAGGAAATGCAAGACATTCTAGAGAAATCATCTATTATCAGCATGAAGTAGGATTCTCCACTTGGTGTTTTAGTTCTTGAAGGTCCACACAGGTCCATGTGTACAAGCTGAAGTGGCCTACTTGTTGATATCTAATCTTTGGTCTTAAAGGATGTCCAGGTATTTTTTCCCAATTGGCAGGATTTACATATGGTATTTGAAGGCTTCTTTATATCTAGAATATCTCTAACTACTTTCTTCTTGCTCAGACTGATGATATGATTGAAGTTAAGATGTCCCAATCTCCTATGCCATAACCATGACTCCTTAAGTTTTATGAGGTGGCATGCTTCATTCTCTTCTTTCACTGTGTAGAAATTACTCTCTGTTCAAACCCCTTTGATCAATATCTTCCTTGTGGTGCTTGATCTGACTTCACAGTCTTGTGCTCTAAAAATAACCTCACATCCTTTATCACACATTTGACTGACACTCAACAAATTTTATTTTAGCCCATCCACAAATAGTACATCTTGGGCCTTTCCTCTGCCATTATCTAGACTGACTGAGCCTTTTCGTTTGATTTTCCCTGCTTTGCCATTGCCAAAAGTAACATTTCTAGATTTCTTTTCATCAAAGGTTATAAACTTGCTTCTATCTCCAGTCATATGTTTTGATCAGCCACTGTCCAGATACCATTTTATTTTCAGGTCTTGAGCAGTTAAAGCTAGGTCACATTTATTCACCTTCCTTTTCCACTGCAAGCATCCTTTTGTTTGGTACCTTTTCTGAGATGATGAACCACATTCCCTGAGAGGAAATTTGGAAGGCATATGTCCAATTTTATTGCATACACCGCATTTGATAATATTTTTTGCAGAATTGTGAGTATGAGTAAAATCTCCATGATTCATAAACCTCCTTCGGGTTTTGAACATCAGTATTTGTCCATATTTTCTACATTCTATGATTTTATGGCCAAAATCCTTACAGTAAAAATAGTATCCATAGAAACAATTTGCATACCTAATGAAAGGTTGTCTTCTCCATTTGTTTGCTTGAGATAATCTCTTCACTGTTTGCATCCTTTGCTGGTTTGAGTGAATTCTCCTTGTATGACAATATGCAGCAATATGTCCCAGCTTATGGTAGGCATAACAGGTGGCATTTTTCATAGGAGGGAAGAATCTCTTTTGATGGCTTCCAAATTTGACATATTCAGGAGCATATGAGCCTTTTTCTGTTAGCTGAGTATTTATTTCATTCTTTGACCTTGGAGGTTCCTTCTGGTTTCTATCTCCTTCATTGTAGGTTTCTTTTTCTGTAGGAATCATCTGAGCTGCTTCATCATCCTTATCTGCTTTTAAAAAAATAATATTTATGTTTTCCTTTTCTTTTCCTTTACTTGATTCTCCTTCATATCCTATCCCAGTCTTTATCAGAGGAGAGCTTTCAGCATCTAGAATTTCATTCAACTTACCAGAGCTTGTCATTTGAGAAGAATTATTTGACACTTTCCTTTGGGAATTTTCTAATTTCTTCCTCAAGCATACTACTTCTTCTTCCAATTTCTCTTGTTCCTAAATTTTATCCTTAATTTGCTTAAGTAAAATGTATTCTACCTTCTTGGCTTCTTCAAGCTCTACCTTCAACTGAATGAGAACTTCTGAATTTTTTTCTTCTCTTACATACTTGAGAAGAATGTCTTTCTATTTTTTGCACTTCAATTTGAGTCTGTCAATCTCCTCCAGGGCACTTCTTAGCTCCCCCTCAAGATCAACTTCACCTTATTCTTCATCTTCTAGAAGGAGTCCTTCAAGTTCTTCTATGGCCATCAATATAAATTTAGAGGCTCCTTATTCACTTGAGGGTTCATCTGAGTCTTCAGATGAACTATTGTCTTGTTGAACATAGAAATACTTTCTATTGAATTTATTTCCTTTCTACCAGTTCTTTGATATAGTTTTCTTTGATTCTTGACCCTGATTCCTTGTTTTATTTTGAGGACACTTAGCAGCATAGTGTCCAACTCTTCCACAGTTAAAGCATTTAAATGGAATTTTACCTTTATATTTACCTGAGCCTCTATCTAGTTTCTTGGAAAATTTGGCCTCTTCTTCATCAGAGCAAGGACATATATCTTCCTTTTATTCTTTCTTATTCTCTGTCTTAGAGGTTGCCTCCCTCACATTTGGCTTCTTCTGTGGAAATATTATCTCATAGGCTGTTAGATTTCCAAGTAAGTGGTTCATGATCAAGGTTTCCCAATCAGTTGTTTCTTCTATGGAAGAAACCTTGGGGTTAAAGATGGGTGGAAGAGATCTTATAATATTTTGTACAATTACACATTCTGGTATGGTTTCTCCAAGAGATTTCATATTGTTAACAGTTTATCAACTCTTAAGAATAAGCTGCCAATATCTTCATCATCATTCATTTTTAAATTTTCAAACTGAGCTTTATATACTTGAATTTTGGTTGTCTTCACCTTTTTTTTTCCCTCATGGATGTTTTCAAGAGTATCCCACATTTCTTTCGAAGTATTGATGTGCATTACTTTGATAAATTTAGCCTCACATTGTCCATTTAATATTGCATTCATGGCCTTCGCATTAGCTACAAAGTCTTGTTTAGCTTCTTTCACTGAGTCAGTTGCCTTTGGAGCATATCCAAATTCCACACCAGCCCTAGAGACATTATGTAAGCTCTCATTCTTCTATTCCTAGAGACATTATGTAAGCTCTCATTCTGATTTTCCAGAAGGCATAATTAGCACCGGTGAAAAAAGGGGCTTTATTGGTTGAGCTTCCCTCTTGACTAGCCATCCTGGGGACCTAGGATCTCCTTTCAGTTGTTAAACTGATACAAAAGGAACTGGCTCTGATACCAATTGTTGAATCCTTAGTTAAACTCAGAGGGGGGGGGGGTGAATTAGTTTAATGCATTCATGATCTTTTACAACTTTTCATTAAGCTTATTTACAACTTAATTTATGATCAAATTTGTATGTGAACCATCTTTATAAGTGATCAACAAGTATTAAGGTAATGTGACAGAAAACTTATTGTGAGAGAAGTAAGTATTAAGAAAATTGAATGGACCATATCAACATATGAGCATCACACACATAGATAGCAGATATAAGTGGAAACCCATAAAGGGATAAAACCACATCTTATTATTGTTTTGATGCAAAGGCAAGCTCCAACTCCCTCTCACCACTGATTTTCTGTAGGCACCAACCTATAGGAGGCTCCAACGTCAATTCTGCAAGCTACTACTTGCAAGGAAGCCCCAAATCACTTCAATTTTCTGCAGGCACCAACCTATAGGAGGCTCCAACCTCAGTCAACTACAACTAACATCTATCAAGCTACAACTTGATAAGGAAGCTCCAAATTCCTCATTCCATCAAAAGAAAAAATTTTCTGATTTACCTTGGATATTAGCTCTATTTTGTACCTTATTTTGTGCAGTCCTCCAGTCTTCAAATCTGTCTTATAGCATCTCTTGATGTTCCTCCTCCTTCTTATCTTCTCTGCCTAAATTCTTCATACTCTGCATTCTCTAACCTCTTTTTTCATAACATTGTAATATCCTTTATAGAGTTTGCCTCATGTCTATTCATATTCCACAGGTAATTCAAAGTGAATAGCCCTGACTCTTTGCTTTCTGCCTCCTCATTCCTTTTTCCAGTTCATTCAGAAAAGCTACAACGATGGGTACAAATTTTAGTTTTACAGTGGAGTTTTGTTTCCTACAGAGACTTGCCAGTGCATCACAAACAATAGAAACCAATTAAAAATGTTTACATTTAGTTACAATATGGATTACAAATCAACCCATTCAGTTTTTTGGATCACTACGTGTTGTCTTTTCTGCAGCTGTCCTTGTCTTTTTCCTCTCTGTATGCTCTGCTATTCACTGCTGTTGCGTAACTACTACATATATTTAATTGCGCTTTTTATATAATGAAAATCAACTCTCGACGTAACAATAAGGCATTTTTAACATATAAACTGCCCGTTTTGTATAACGCAAATGCCTCTCAACGATATAATAATAATAGACCCTTTTAATATATAAAATTCCTTTTCGGTCCCACTAATCAATATTTTCTTATGCTCTGATGTGATTACGCCTCTTGTGATGGTTCCGATGCGATTGATCGCAATCGAAAATTTCAATGGTATGTTCTGATGTTCTACTTTTCTTCGATGTGATGGTTCACTGTTCACTTGCACTTCACTGTGCCGATGTGATTGTAATTCTCTAATGTGATTAGCGAAGGCCCCATCATGTAATCAAACGACTGATATCCGCCGTCCATCCTTCAGCAAATCCGACGACTATCATCTGATCACTCAATCGCAATCGGAACTTTCAATGTGTCCGTCACTCTTTCACCTCCGATGTGATGGTTTCGATGCAATTTAAGCTGGAACTCAAACACATGAGAATCACCTTTTATAATGTATCGGGTCCAATTCTTTATCGCAATCGCAATCGAAACTTTTATTAACATGTTCCGTTGTTATGTTTTTCTCCCATGCGATTTGTGAGGGTCCCACCTTATAATACTTCGTTTGTTTTAAACCTTAACAATAGAACCTTTTGTTCTTTTAATCTCACGCACAAGAATATAATACATATGCTTTATATTGTAACCTTGGTCCCTTGTTTATAAAGTGCTACATATAAATATTTTTCTGCTTCAGCTTTTACATATACTTCAGCTTGGGTTAAGATTCTCGTAATAAACATGTATTGAACTCTTTCGTTTTACATGGGGTCTGCACTACACATGTAATATCCTCCGTCAACATTATATTAAGTCTTTGACTCAAACTTAAACCCAACACTAATATATATAATTATAGAACCTTTCGGGCTCCATAGTTTATTTAATGCTTCCGCTCATAGCATAGACTTAGCCATGTAACATATTAACATTTAGCTATCAAAAAACCATCGCATCACATAAAATTTCCTATCTTTCTCTTCGGCCCACATCTCTCATTCAGCGAATGTCAAGACTTCACTTCACACCCAAATATTATGCTGGCCCGCTACACTTTATTAAACCCCAGATAACCATATATCTCATTGCACATAAAAGTCTGGCCCACAACATATTTCAAATCCTTTGGATCAATAAAATCAATACCATTACATTATAATAATGTTCGACTTGGGAAACCAAGTCTACATGTGGTACTTCATGGGCATGTAGGTTACCTTTAGAACATATATTAAGATAAAAAACTCCATGTAACTACACTTGGGCCCGTAGTATCCCTTTACATACACAATACAATTTATATCAACCCCGAAGCTTATGAAAGACCTTTCATACATTATACCACGACTTTGAATTAAAATAACATTTGGGCCCCCACAATTTCTCATTATATAATTGAACCATCACAACACATACATCTGGGCCCACCTCTGTTAACAAGCTGCTCACATCCAATGGTGGAAATCTTATCGAATTGGTTTGGAAGATCCGACGAATGCAAACAAATATCGTGTTTTTCTTTGGGCCGAGGGTTAATACACAAAAATTGCGCAATGTAAGTGGTATTAAAATACCACCTTAAGGCACATGTCCATCAGCAACATAGATCACGTTCAAAAAGAGAAATCCACTTACCACTCCCAAACACACGCAATACTGTTAGTATTTTCACCTCTGGTTTTACTATTTATTCAAGGTTCCACTCTTGACTCAGGGTTCCAGTTCTGATGATTCTGCTTCAAAGTTTATTTGTCCTCCATATTTCATTTACATGTGCAATTTGTGTATTTACCCTACATTATAACTATATATTGATAATTGTATATTTATCAATTTATTTCTTTTTCCTTTCAGTTCCACTCATTCTGCATGGTTCCACATGCCTTGTTTTCATTTCACAATGGATTTGTTAACGCCTCTACCTCTGTATTCTCTATCACTGCCTCTGTATCTTCTGTCTATGTTTTACTGTACTCTCTGCAACCTTATTGTATTCTTTGTATTCTCTGTAGGCTTCTTTTACTGCCTTGCTTCTTTTTCTGCTCCTAGACCCTCTATACATATTGCTCCCCCTTTTTCTCTGTCTGCTTCTATGCTGTCTCCTTTTCCATCTCCTTTGCCATCGATGACAACATTTGCAACATTAAGTTGGGCTCAAAGGCAGTAAGCTAAGCAAGGAAAAGTGGATGGAAGTTGGAAAGGTGAGGGAGTTGTACCCTCATCTACTGAGAAGATAACTATATTATTTTGGGCTCCAAAGGCTTCCCAATGCGGAGGTGTGATAAGGAGATCATGTATCTTGCTGAAAATTGAAAGTGCTCGAAATTGTACCTAACCTGAGTGACCAGGTAGACCTCGTCATTATGATTCAAACACTGTGAATAGTTCGAAAACACAATGTCATATGAGGGAGATATCGCGTTCTGATCATTTTCCTAAACAACTAAAATTTTGTGACAGGGCTGACTAGGATGCCCAATCAGCATCCAGGCATAGTAAAAAAAATGGAATAATCTAGAAATATTCCATTTCCTCTAGGCGAGTAAGGCTTCGCGACGTGGTGCATTCACGGGTGCTGTTTGAATTTGTAGAAATTTATGTGTCTTTTTGGATGGGTGACACGTGGCGAGCCCGAAGGCTACCATGTGTCCCCTGGAAAGCTGTGTAGAATTTTTTTTGGAGTCTGAGGGTTCGACCCTGTGACCTCTAGGGCACCCATGACTTCTACCAACTATGCTATTAGATGAATATTAACCATATATGCATGCCGATTATAGTTATGGTTTTGAATATTGCAAAATGGTGGGAGGAACTACCGGCGGTCCCAACCCACCAGTGACCCCAACAAGTATGTTCACATGCTACACTGAAAAAAATATTACATGGTCAGATAGTTCCTTAATCATGACACTCCTGCACCAGTCAAAAAAGGTATCACATGCGAAACATTACAACCACAACATTAAAAATCTTAACGTTTCCATAAAGCTTAACCCCGACACCTATAACCTATTCACAAGGTGTGGTCTATGATGATTGTTAATGTGATGGTTTAGAACTCTGACTTCACTCCAGTTTCTGTTCCACTATTTTTTGTGGAGGTTAACTCTAACTGGGGGGTTTATTGGTGTCGACATGTGGCCACCCCTGCCCTTAACCACAAAATTTAATGCCAGCGATTAGTAACTGGTGGAGTATTTGGCGCGCTCACTATTTTTAGAGTTTTGGCCAAAAATAGCCGCGTATAACTGCATTACTCCACAATTTGTGGAGGTTTTGTAGCTGTGATTGAGAAAATTATTAGGAGGTCAATTTTGAACCAATTTGGGTGAAACAAGAGTCTATCTAGACTAAGTTGAGAATTATGGAGCCACTGGTGCAAATAAAACGACCATTAGAGTCTTGTAAATACATGTATTTTCAATTTTGATCATAATGACAAAGAGGGGCATGCCATTGGGTACTGGACCAACAAATGTAGCCCAAGAGGGGTGAACTGCTTCATCATGCCTATTGTGTGAAAATTATGTGTGATTTTATTTCTCTGTTATACACTGTTGTTCAATGTTATTTAGGTTTATTTTCATGCTTAAAACTCACAAATTCATCTATGTTTCATGGTTAAATTACTCATTCCTTAAGCAAACAAATGGAGATAAATTGTACATGTTTTAAAACTGAAAATATACTTAGCATAGAAAAATAATACAGTCCTTTCAGATCAAATATCCTTCACAGAATTTAGTCCACTGAATTCAAGGATATTTATTCAAAAATAGGTAATTAATAACGAGAACATTTGACTTCAGTCAATGTAATTATTATCATGTATGATTAATTTCTCTATAATTTTTTATACGTACGTACGTATGTACTTATTAAAATGATGAGGATTGATCCTTAGAATAAATTTATACATGTTTTTCCCAATTTTTCATAGTATTTGCAATACATACTTACATTATTCCTAATTTAAAATAACGTTATGTGTATAACTGTACTATCCCCAAGTGCTTGAATATGTAATTGATATTTTCCTTCTTATTTGAGCACAAGCATAAATGGATATATATTGACTTTGGTGTTTGTATGTACAGTAGAAGTTTTCATACTTAACTTGTACAATCATGTTTTCTGCTAGATTGAAAATTACATCCCATTGTATCTTTATCTCTATTTCATTATTTTTTACAGAATAATTATGTTTAATATTTCTATTAACATGCTTAGAATACTTTTCACTTCTAAAGATGCATTTTCTGATTGCAATTATCACAACCTAACAGCAGATTTAAACCCTCCTAATGGTGTTTAGACATTATGTTTGTTGGTTAATGAAGTTAACTAGTCTATGTAACTATTCAGAGATAAACTATACCTACTATAGCTATGTTCTCTAAAATACATTAGACACTTCACTACTAATAATAACAAAATTTATTATACAAATTGATAACTAAGAAGAGATAATTTTCCACTTATAATTCTACATAAAACACAAGTACCCTTATACTATAGACCACATCATAACATTAGAATAATAAGACAAAATTTAAATAATTGTGCATAGAAGTTCCGGTAAAGACTATTTTCCACCCAACCTTGAGCTTAATCCTTAGCTCCCCCCAAGTAGAGACAAATTCCTCCAAAGTGTAGACAACCTCTTGTCTACCGTGGAATGACTTAATTAAGCTTGCTTTCCCTTTAGCATGTTTCCATAACTGCGTCTAGTTAAATGAGGATGATGTTTTCCTTTAAAGAGGAAAAATATAGTTTTACCGAAATTGGTATGCATAGTTAAACCAGGATGCATCTAGTTAAATCAGGATGTTATTTTCCTTTAAAGAGATTTACTATAATTTTACTTTTTCTAGTTTCATTTCACCTCTTCTCAATAAATTTCCACTTTATTGAGGTATCTTTTAGATTTTTATCTCCAATCTAATATTTTAATTTATTTTTTTTTCTCCAAGGATTTTTGGAGAATTTGGGAAAGTCCTTGGATTTAATTCCATCCTCATGGACTTGAAATGTTGGTCTCCAATGTACTCTATTATTTACACAATAATTAAAATTCAACATTTATTAATTTAAGAAAATATAATATGTCCACACATATAGTTTTCCTTTAGTTCCACTTAACCTTTATGATTTTAAACTATCTAATAAAAGCAGTAAAATAGGGATATTACACTATCCAACAAGCCCCAAAAATAAATATGTGACTCATCGTGAGTCACTCTTCTCACTCTTCTTGTGTGCCCTCAATATTTTCTTTAATTTTGCTTACTGCATCCTTTAGTTGTGGAACTATCTCGGCACACTGATCTCGACTTCTCGTACTTTAGTCAAAAACTTCTTTGTGGTTGGCCCAACAATATTCTCAGTAATTTCATTCTGCATATGGTGCATTTCTTTGAAATATTTCTCCATATGTTGCGATAAATGATTGGCTTTGGCTACCAATGTTTACGTTTTGGTGGTGATAACTTGTTCCTTTCTACACAAATCATCAATCTATCCCTGCAGAAATTACACTCTTGGAGATGAGAATACCCCAGTACCAATGATAAAGTCTTAATATTGTCCATTTTTTCCAAATAAGGATTTACCCATCGTTGGATGGAAAAAAATTATGGCATGTCATGCCTCCCTCAATAGTTGTCTATGGTGGATGTGTTGGAAATCAACATGATTGATGAATAATGTGAGACAAAGTTCTCCCCCGTTACTTGATAGGAGATTTCACATGAGGTTATAGATTCTAGGCAGGATGCCTTATTGTGGTGTAGTGGAAACAAAAAAATATCTCCACCATAAGGAATGAAGAAAATAATTTGTATCTAACATGGAAATCATGCCTCAAAAAACCAAAATTTTATACAACTTGAAATTGTGGGTTTATATGAAGAGGCTTGGCTTTGTACGACCCCTTGGCAAAAAATAAGGTGGAAAGAGCCACAAAAAGGCTACATGTAAAATCACCTGGATGATGACATGGATTTATTATTAACATGGTGCCTATGAAACATGATGCGTGGTAGGTAAAATTTACCTATTTGGATGGACACAAATTTGAGTTTTTGATGGCACATTCCACCTTCAATGGATGCCACATGGAAGGGTGACATCATACTAACATAAAAAGGAGAAAAGGAGATAGGTAATGTGGCCCTAGATGACATCGATGCTAGGTGGCACTACAGGTCATCCCACATTAGAGGTGACAAAAGTTATGACATAAATTTTTGCCATTAAGTAATGCTAAATTTTCCATTCACTCCTCTCATTTAGTGCCTAGATTATATATAACACCTATGAGATTTTAGCGCAATATAACATAGATATATAAGTGAAGAATTTCATGATAGGTAATGTACAACATGAGATGGATTTCACTAGAGAATTTCCCGCCCATACCCCCACCCCCATTGGTTAACTATAGAGAAGGCATGGGATCCCCACAATGAAATAAAGGCACCAATATTACAAGGAGGCCATTTGGAGTAGATCAAGTGAAGGGGAAGTGAGTTGTGTTTAGTCACAAAAATGATAAATAATTAACCCCTACCTCATAACTACCAGGAAGGCAGGGGGGCCATAATTAATATAAGTCACTAATTTAATATGAATATTAATGGTAAGGCTTGTACCTACAAAGTGTTTAGACATTGGTCGCATGGGTGTTATCTGAAACTGTTTAATTCACCAATCATTAAGCAGACATAATTTTAAATCTAGAAATTTGATTGAAGTAAATTTTATATCATCAAAAATAGATTAGAAATATGGATTTCATGGTGCTACCCAAAGTTATTTCCACTAATTTTTAGAGATAAGGGAATTTTGTAACCCTATTTCGATAATGTGACCATGGAGGTTTGGTTTATTTTAGTGTAACAACCTCCAAAACCTCAAGATAATTGAAGGTAGAGGGGAAATTTTTTACATCAAACACAAGCACATTTCCAATAATAAAATTTCATATTGAAGGGAATGTAATCTAATCTACATTCATTGTAGCAAGAACAACCAAATTCTTAATGACACAATTATATTCTAGAAAGAAATGTGACACATTCTAAATTTCCTTCTAGTACAAACAAAATTAAATGTTCAATGAAAATTTTCTGATATGAAAAAATGTAATACATGTTATATTTCCTTCCACCACAATAAAATAACATAATTCTATTACAAGGTGAAGGAAATCTTATTTTTCCAATATTTCATTTTAGCACAAAAGAAAATATATTGCTAACAACAAAATTGCAATGTGAAAGAAATCAATCACATGATATGCTTCCTTATATAGAAAAAATAGAAAATTACCAATAATTACATGGAAATATAAAGTATATATAACATGTTCTATATTTTCTTCTAGAAAAAATAAAAGCACACAAAAACATTACAAAGTGAAAAATCTATCACATATTAGATTTAAGTCTAACACAAACACGGGTGAAATGGCAAGGACAACATTACATACCAAACGAATCTACTATGTGTTATAATTCATTCCAACAAAAACAAACTCCCTTTTGAGGATGAAATAAATATAACATGTGCTACATTTCCTTTTAACAAAAAAATAAGCACATAAAAAAATTGTGATGTGAAGGAAATTTAGTATATGTTATATTTACTTCTAGTACAAAAATAACAACATTTCTAATAAAAAATGACAAGCAAAAAAAAATATGGCATATAATAAATTTCCTTCTGCTGCAATTACAAAAAAAATAATTAATAACAACATTAAGAGGTCAAAAATGTAATGCATGCTTGGTTTCCTTCTCATAGAAACAAATAAGAACATTGTAGGATGAAAGAAATTTATCTCTATATAGATTTACATCTAGATCAAACAAAAGAATATTTCCAACACCAATATTTCTGGGAAAAAGGAGTCTAACACATGATTTATTTCCTTCTAGCAAAAATATAGAGGCACTACCAATAAAAACATTACCAGGTAAAATATAACAAACATGTGACAAATTTAATTCTAGTGCAAAGTAAATCATATTCCCAACAACAACATTGTAGGCAAAAATAAATCTAGCATATATACATAACATTTTCAATAACAACATCACAAGGTGAAGGACATGTAACATGTGTTATATTTCCTTCTAGCATGGAAAAAAACATGTTACCAGTAATAACTTTGAAAGTATTAAGTAAAAGAAAGAGTGTTATATTTAATTGTACAACAAACATAATCATATTTCCAACCACAACATTATAAACCAAACTGCCAGCTACTGCTTGCCATATTTTCTTCCCGCAAAAACACAAGCGCATTTCCAATAACGCCATTATAATTTGAAGGAAATTTATCTTTTTCTAGCTTTCTTTCTAAATATAACACAAGGATGTTTCCAGTAACAAAATTCCAAGGTGAATAAGGTCTTACATGTCATAAATTTCATTATAGTGCAAACATAGAGACATAACATATTAGAGTCAAAAAAATCTAATGCATGTTATTTTTACTTCTAGTATAAAAAAAAAGAATATTAGAAAAGAAAAACATTGTAGGGTAAAAGGAATAACACACAAGCTAGATTTATTTTTATCATAGGCACAATGTCAATAACAAAATTTGAAGTTGAACATAGTATAATGCATATTATATTTTCTTCTAGTGAGAACAAAGGAAAATAAGAAAATTATAGTGTGGAATAATTTTATCACATGGTACATTTAATTATAGCACAAACAAGCACGTTAGAAAAAACAACATCATGGGGGAAAGGAAATATCATGTGTGCTATATTTTCTTCTAGCATAAACATAAGCACATTATAAGTTAACATAAATATAATGCATCCTAGAATCACTTATAACATAAAAAAGAACATAATTTTTTTTAGGGTTAAATATGTTACATGTAATGTTATGATTGATGACAACAAGTGTTATTGATGTCAAAAGAAATGCATAAGGAAGTAGCAGTATCATCCATAAAGTAGTATCAAAGCCTAATCTCTTGCATGACCTCATAAACATAATTCAAAGAAGTTTGAAGTTTACTAATTTTTTTGACAAATTTACATTGTCCTAATGAGCCTATGGAGAAAATTATTGAGTAGTTCCTATCAATACCTTTGAAACAATATATAAGACTCTGAAAAAGTCCTACCCGATGAGAAGTTATGGCTATTTGACGATGACTGTCATCTTCCCAATTTTTCAATATCTAGACTAACTCAATATTTCATTATAAATAGAATGATGTTTCCATTCATTCACTACCTTTTGTTGCCTAAAGATCACTCTGGATCTATACTTTTGGTCTGATTTTGATCCACCATCATTGTTGTATTTTTCTACCATTTTTCTTGCCATCTCCTTTTGAGTTACATTTTTGTCTGGGTTTTCTACACCATCAAGAGAGAGAGATTTTAGATCTGAAGTGTTGAGGACTTACAAGAACTTGTCCCATTAAGGGGGACTGATACCATATTTCTATGTTCCCTTCCCAGGTGTCAAAAAATACAAAAATTATTTAACACAATCTTGTCTTGTCTATTGGATGCATGGAGAAACTCTTGCTTTTATTTACTGCCTAATGTATTTTAATGCATAGATATAGGTTTTGCAGCATTTATCTTGGTCAACTAGTTTCAGATCTAAATATATTGGCAGTCATCTTTGCTATTGGCTATTCATTATGCATGGCTAAAGTGAGCCTTTTTCGTACGCTTGCGATTAAGATTCATACTAACAATTTGCGACGCCACTGGGGTTTACGATTATGAACTTTGTTGTTTTTCAAATCCATGCATATCCAGCTACTTCAAACATTAGGATTTCTCTTCAGCTTCTTGTTTTTCTTTTCTTGATGTTGATTTTAACCTATAAAACCCTAAAACATTGAAAATTCTAACTTCCATGTGTTTTTGGATCTATTGTGTAGGCGACAGGAATTAGTCACAACTGAGACGACACATTCTTCTGAAACCTGCTCCTGAGAGTGCGAAAAGTGCGGGTCACACCTTTTGGGCCAAAACTTGCAGGTTGCACTTTTTATTCCATCATGTAAATGATCATGAACCTTAGGAAAAGGTCACATGGCAAGGTCATATGGTCAAAGAAAAAAAATTGAGTGCTAATTTTAATGAGGTCATATGGTTAATGTCAGGTTTCTACAGGGATAAGCTCCATGGTCAACGTTATATGTATGAAAATGTGTTTTAGAACAACATTTATATGGAGTTGTGGTCAACCTTAAGGTTGACCCTTCAAGCCTAGGGACCACACCCATATATATATATATATATATATATATATATATATATATATACACACACACACACATTGAATTTAAGACTCCAATGGTACAATGTTTGAATTTAATTGAAAAATATATACGTGGTTTTAGCTGAGGTCATGGTGGTTGTGTGGCTAATTTGTTACGTGACTATTTGATGGTTTGAGCCCTAGGGAAGTTTTCCTTTGTGTGTATATTTATATGGTAGTTTTTGGCATTTCTTGTAAATGATTGAAAAACACAATGTTTCGGGCTCCGATTTCGAAATGTGTAATAGTGCCTCTCTGATAGGTCATGAATCCAAAATGACGTTAGTTGGTTATGTGGTATGGTTTTTACACTGCAAGTCATCAATTTGAGTTTGATAAAGCACAACAAATTTTTTTATATAAGGATTATTCTTGTAGTGGATTTAGCCATTATGTCTAAAAATTAGTTAATCTTTTAGAACCTATAAACTGAACTTTTATAGAATTTTCTTGAATTATGTAATTTTTTTTTAATTGTTATTTTTTTATAAGATTTATATAGTTTTAGATGGTTTTTGCAGTTTTTTGCACTCATTTGTAAGACAAGTTGGACTTTCGAAGAAGCACTAGGATCATGGTTGAATGGTGAATAGTTTTGAAGGCATGAAAATCCTTGATGATGTTTTATTGATGTTTATAAGTAATGTTTTTTTTCGTAAGATAATTAGAAGGTTATATATCATTTTTTTGGATTTAATTACATTAAGTAATGCAGTTAAATCATAAAAAATCATATTTAATGTTATTCACTGCAAAAACCCCTCAATACTTCAATGAAAAGGTTGCATTAAGCATTGTGTTCGTGGAAAGAAAGAGTTTTGAGAGGTATTTTATGTGGATTTATTTCATGAACATATGGTAAGAGGGTATGGAGATGATATGTCAAGCTGATGACACCATTCTGATAGAAAAAACATAACCTATTTTGAATATTTATCTTGAAGAGGAGGTGGATAAAACCTAAAATATTATGAAATGTGGTCCATATGGAGTTGAGGAAGGAGGTGGGTGCCTCGACTAAGGTTTGTTACTAAATCAAGTTGTAGTGTACATGAATTCAAAGCTTGTACATACCTAATTTTATTATCTGAATAAGGTTGTAGCTTAAGAAACTAGCTTCTTGAAATTTTTTGAAGTTGGTGCCTCAATGAGGTTGTACCCTACCACAAGTATTTTCTTGCATATATTAGGGTTGGGTGCCTATAGTAGGCTAATTCATATATATATATGTGATTAACTAAAAAGAATTAGATGAAAATTGTTTATGGCTTTCTCCCATAAGGTTCTCTCATTAGTGCTAGTATTGCAACAAGAATGTTTAATCTCGGGAGGCTATCAAATTAAATTGTCAACCCAAAGTTTTTATAAACTTAAGAGGTGTTGAAACTATATGTCCAATATGAAATGTGTCATTTTTTTTGTTTGATGCAATGAAGTGAATGCCATGAAATCCAAGCCTAAACTAATTGGATAAATGAAATTTTACGCTATTTCTAGAAAGGAATCCTAGTTACTTTCACATAGAGGAAATCCTAGTTTATTTTGTAGAAAGGAAAGGTTATTATACTTTGCATGACTATAAATTTTAATCATATTTGAATAAATTTAAACATTAACCTATGGTACATCAAAAGGAAGCCTAGTCCATGCAATAGAAATAACAATGTTGGAAATGGAAACCATGGCTTAATATCTATGAAATAAAATGAAATTATTACTTAGTCACTGCATTTAAGATATATTTTTCCAATATATTTAATAATTTTATTCATAAATTAATCGTGAAAATTGTCATTATTCTCTTCAAGTTATGATTTTTTCAACAAATCCAGACTACATAGGTGAATTGCAATGGATAAGGGGCAAGGCTTAATAGGTATTCTGGATTTATAGCCTAGGGGTAATTGTTCAACCATAACAGAAAAAAAAAATATTTTTTAGAAAATATAGTCAAGTTTACATGTGGTACATGAGTTCTACAAGAGTCCTACAATATGTGCTACAGGAGGCCCTGTTTTGCTACATGAGAGAGAATATTGATAAATTCTTAAGTAAATGAGATTCAAATTGAATGGGAAAAAATCTCTTATTAATTATAATTTCTTAGGAATCCATTCAAAGTGAATCACTATAAAATACCCTTTCTAACACGTGCTAAAAAATAATAAAAAATTACTACTCTAAAAACTGGAAATTCAAGAACTAGTGAGTTAGTTAATGTATCAAATTCCTAGCCTAATCAAGTGAAAATGATATGGGGTAAAAAATTAAACTTAATTTTGTTATGAAACTATTAAAGTGGAATTAAATAAAATCAATCTCATTAAAATGTAATAAAAAAAGTAGAAAATTACAACTACTTTTCTACAAGAGATTTCCAAATATCTAGATTTGTTAACTAGTAGAATTATCCAAGTAGGTCAATGATGGATATAAATTTTCAAAGATTTTATAAAGGTGTCTAATTTTTTTGAATTTGTAAACAACCTACAAAAAAAATCACTTCAATCATTTAACCATTGTACATTACAACAAAAGAATCATGAATAGTAAATGCAAAAATAAGACATGCAAGTGAAAGAGGAATTCAAAGGAGATAAATAAATTGTAAAAGAGGGCTTTGAGGCTCCTGGCATGGGGAATTCCAAGGAAAATAATATTCCTATGAGGTAAACCAAGCTTTATAAGCTAAAAATGGCACCAGAATTAATTATTTGAATCAATCCAAGTACATCCCTACTAGAAATGGGAGTGGAGCTGATAAAGAAGAAGATTTATCCACATCAATACTAATAAAAACGTGCCCGTAGAGGAAAATTCAAATTGGTACTTATAAAAGTAGATGTGAAAGCATTATCCCTGAAATTTTTAAGATTTCCCATCCAAAATGCCTCAAATCATGGATTGAATTACAGGGAACACGTTCCTAGATTTTCTCAATCATCAGAGCTCTAGGATTTTCTATAATTTCGTGATACTTATTCATTTATTATCCAATATTGGTCCTCCTGTAGTATAGAGCAAGTCCCTATATTATATATTCCTCCAAATATTTTTAATCTTCTCAACATTCGAATAATATTCCAGAAAAATAAAAAACATTAGCATCATAATATGCAATTATATTTAATCTTTCCGAAGAAAATATTAAAGCTAAAAAAAAATATTATTAAGTTCAGGAAAGTATTAATATAGTCTTCACATGCCTAGGAAAGGTTATATGAGCCTCAATTTGTGTCTAGTTTGGAGGCCCATAATACCCCCTATTGAAATTTTTATTCATCCTCTAAGAAATCTATTCATCAACCTTGCCATGTTCTTCTTCATGTATGTTGGCATGTTTCACTATCTATTTGTTCATCGATGTGTTTCTCATCATGCTGCTATTCTTGCTACTCTTATATTGTCATTTCTTCAGCTATCTGAGTTTGCAATGGAAATTCTAATGAAAGTTTATGTTTCTTTTCTATGAGGCAATTCCTCAATTTTAATGGTTCATATTTGTGAGGGCAACACCCTTCTTTTGATTTGTCTTGTTGGTATTCCTCTGGAACTTATCATAGTGAAAATAATGATTTATTGGCATCCATTACCTCACTAATAATTTCATTCTCATTGAATTCCAAGCCTCGTACTTATGATACAAAATATTTTCCATGACACATCATATTATCCATGATATTATTATGAAAAATATTTATTAGAAATCTGAATTCCCTTTTCTCATTAAATTTTGAAATTGGAAACACTTAAAAAAAAAAAAATTCTGCTTAAGAGGGAGATATAATGGTCAAAAAATTGAATAAAAAGAGAGGAATTATTTGGTGACCAAATTGGTGACTTGGATACCTTTCACCCTCAAAGAATTTTCCATGTTTGTAGAAAATCCTTTTCACCTTTGCTGTGTTTCTTTGTACCTTGTAGAAATTAATTAATCATTATCCAACACCCTAGTAGATTTTTTTTTCTCATGAATACCTATGTTAAATTCTTGAAGAAATCTATCTATACCCTATACTAGATTTACTCCTTCCTATAGAAAATTTTTCCTTCCTGTAGAAAACATATTATTCTTGTAGTATTTATGTTCCCATTGTAGCAACTTTGTTTTCTCATGTAGGAACAACCCTCAATCTTATAGTAGCTATTCCTTACATGCCAAGAGGTGGTGGATCCAACTTTTTATTATTTTATTTTTATTTTTCTATTCATTTTTTAATTATTTCTTATTTTTTATTTATATTGCATGAAAAATAAACTCAATTTTATTTTGTTCCCATTCCTTGTTCTCGGTCATGACTAAATAGTTGTGGTGAAAATTATGTGAGAAGTTGTTGAAATGGGTATTTTTCAGGACATAGATGAATCTTTGTATGGAAAAATGTCTAAATAGTTTGGAGGGTGGATGATGGAGGTGTGGTATAAATATTTATTCATTCCCCAAAGTAATGCATAGGATCTGACCCCTCTCTTTGTGCCGATCACACTCCTATAGCAATTACGTTCCTTCCTGTACCATTTCTGGATAATGTCCTGTAGCGTAATTGTTTTATATATATATCTCAAAAAATAGATTGTATGGACCTAAAATATTTTTTATCATGTTTCCATCATCCTTTTGCACCTCTCCATAAAAAATATTAGCCAATGGAAGCACGAATCTGAAGAAAAATTAAAATGGTTGCAGGTATGGAGCCAATTTCTGGAAAAGTGCACACTAGAATTTGTTGAAATTTCTTGAGCATGTTACCGCCATCCATACGAAACACCACATGAAATATATCAACTAATCTATTCAATTTTTTTTATATATGGTAAAAAGAAATTATGCCCTGTGTATTTTGGCCTCCTGTAGCAAAAGATAACCCTCCTTTAGCATTTTAGGACAATGAGGGAAATTAATAGGAAATGACGGGTGGAAAGTAATAGGAAAGGATTAGAAATTATGGGTGGATGCTGGAAATGGATGAGGGTGATGGATTTAAATGGTCTTGGTCCTCTTGTAACATATGGGAAAAGGAGGAGATAACCCTAGTTTGACTTCCTTTGACTAGGTTTCTCATTATTTTTTCTCCTCGTGCTAAATTGTTCTTGTTTCATGCAAAGGATAGAGAGAACATGAATTAATCAGAGAGATATACATGGAGAAAATTATTTTTTCCTTTAAATTTTTCATTTTTCATTTTTATTTACTAGGCCTAATAGTTGTGTTAATCATGTTTTCAACTAGTAGGTATACCTAGGTTCCCAAAAGGATGCTTTCACCCAAGATCTTTTCTTTTTCTCTTTGTTTTAATTTTTTCCAACCCATTGACTGCCTTGTGAAGTTTTTCAATCAATGAGCCAATCTCAAGTTCCTCCAAGGAGGTTTTCACCTAAGATTTTATTATTTTCCTCTTATTTTTTTTCTCTCTTTTCTTTTTTTCTTTTTTATTTTTCTATGTTACTCTAATTCGAAGAAACAAAATCTCTTACAAGTATATGATACTTTGATTGGAGCCATGTGCACATAAAAATGATAGATAAACTCATGTGTAGGCTCAAAATATATGCTTTTACATGTACCTAAATTTAAAAGTGTTGGCTTAATGGTGTCTAGACGCAGGTTCATATATTGGTGTGCGAACCAACAAAATCCACTATTACCGACCATTTTTCCAACGATCTACTGTGTAAACCTAAGTGTCACCCAAGGAAATATTACGTAATGCTAGAACGAGGAATATGCATCGAGAGGGACTATGGAGTGTGGATTTAGGGCTTATATACTTGTTAACAATTATCAAATCTTCGCAGAAAATATATGTTAACTACGCAGTCATTGTTCAATACTTCTAGTTAAGTATATTCTAGACTCCGCGATTGTACTTTAACATGAATTAATAAAAATGAGAAATAATAACCCAAAATATTCAATAAAAATATAGATAGAAACCATAAATTGGTGTAAATAACATCAGAAAGAAAAGATAAAGCAAAAAAATAATTAAACGACACAAATTTGTCTTCAAGTCTTATTTATTACTCCACATATTTTCAATACAACACTTTCCACCCTATGTACTATGCTATAGGGTCTCCACACTCACCTGCAAACATTCTAAGGTCTCTGTGCCCTAAGATATAGGAGCCTTCCTTGTCGCATAGAACAAAAAAAATAAACTCAATACAAACTTAAATCCAAATGCATTCTACGATTAAAGATAGATCTCCCTTAAACTCGCTAAGATAGCTCCTTATATAGATCTCTGAAAACCATAGTTTGAGCTCAATGTATTGGAAATATGTCCATCCTTTCACAAAATAAGCGAATTTGATGTGCCAAAAATCCCGTAATACTCTAACATAATTCCGCATTGTGCGCTTACCTCCTCAAAATGAAAATTATTTTAAAAAACATCAAACTAGGGGTACCATGTCCAATAGGCCCCCTACACAAAGATGTGACTTCTCCTGATTCACTCTTTTCAATCTTCTAGTGCACCCTAAATATTTTATTTAATTCTACTTGCTCCATCCCTTAGTGGTGGAACTATGTCAGCGCACTACTTCTCGACTTCTCGTACTCTGGTTAGCAGCTTCTCTGTGGCTAGCCCAATAGTCTTCTGAGACATTTCCTTTTATTTCTGGTGCAATGCTTTCAACTGTTTCTCCACAGTCTACGATAGATGATTGGCTTCGGCCAACCATGGCTACATGCTGGCAGTGATAACTTGTTCCTTTCTATGAAAATCATCAATCTATCCCTGGAAAAACATACCCTCTTGGAGACGAGAAAACCACAGTACCAATGATAGAGTGTTCGTAGTAATCTTAATATCGTGCATTTGTTCCAATTTCTCGCGGATTTCCACTTTAATCCTATGTGAATTATGGTCCTCTAGCAATGAGACATAGACATCCATAATTTATTTAAATTTTTAAATGCACTCATGGACTATGGATTCAATATTTTCAATGGCAACCTTAATATCCACAACACGCTGCTATTGGACCTCTGGTGGAGTAGTGAGCTGTAATTTCAACTACAGCTCAAAAAGCTTCATCTGTAGGTCAAGTCATGCCTTTTCAACTTCTGAATTGGCTTCTTTTACTGCCATCATGAGATTTTATACTTTATCCTATGGGGCTTCCTCGACCTGAATATATATATCAGGAAGTTCCCTACAATTTTTTTTTATTGTTTCCTCCAAATTCTCTCTATGCACAGCTTCCTCATCGCGTTACGTCATGACTTGATTATTTTCTTCAAAAATTTTCTTGCATTATCTATTAACATTGTATATAATCAATAGGGGATTTTTCTCATAAACCTTTAGATATTCTTCCATGTGATGGTGGAATTCGTGCAACACCTTCAAACAAAGGACAACAAGGTTCAACCTCGTGTTTTTATAATGTGATTCCTAGGCCTCATTCTCAGTTATGTAAAATCTTATGGTACTTGTAAAGATATTCACTGAGCGAATATCATTTGTTGAGTAACCAGCTCAAAAAATAGAAGAAAAGAGATATCAACGCCTCAGAAATAAGCCACTTCGAGGGGGAAACCTCTAATACATTACCTAAATGAAAAATTCTTGGATGATACAATTTGCAAAACCTCCTTTCTATATATAGGAGTCCATGTGGTCATAGTGTAATCCTAGTGGGCCATAATGTAATCCTACCCGACCTAACAATAATAATTTAGGGGCACAATAATAACAAAATGGGGGTTACAAGGGTACAATAATAACAATAAGGGGGTTACAATAATAACAATAAGGGAGTATACTAGTAATATAGGGACATAACATGCCCCTCTCCTTCAAAACATTGTTGTCCTCAACACTTGAGTAGCTCTGGGTGCTTTTGTATAAACGTCTCATCCTCCCATGTAGAATCTTCAGTGAGTAAGTTCTTCCACTTGACGAGATACTCTGAAATTGATCGATTTCGTAGCTATCGAGTTCTTGTTTCCGTGACCGCTTCAGGTTCCAATATGATTTTTCCTTCCTCATCAAGTTCTGGAAATATTGTTTGAACTGGAATATTTTCACCTATAACCTTCTTTAAGCATGAAACATGGAAAACTGGATGCAGTCGCGAGGAAGCAGGAAGCTCCAATTTGTGTGCCATAGTACCAATCTTTTGCAACACCTTGTAAGGACCATAGTACTTTGGCGATAATTTATTATCCTTCTTAGCTTGCTTGAGGGACATTTTTTTGTATGGTTGTAGTCGTAAAAATACCCAATCTCATACAACAAAACTTCTCTTGCTGCGATGTTGATATGCCTATTGTTTCATTCGATTTTGTGCCAAATTTAGGTTATCCTTTAAGAGTTGGAGAAATTCTTCTTGATGCTCGATGTGATCTTCCACTACTTGAACCTTCAAATTTTCCCTTAAATATGATGTGATGGATGCTGGATGATATCCATAAAGTGCCATAAATGGGGTCATTTTTCCTGCAGTATGGAAGGAAGTGTTATACTACCATTCAACGAGAGGTAACCACTTGACCCATTGTGTTTCTTTATCAGATACAAAGCAACAAAGATATCCTTCCAAACATTTATTTACTATCTCAGTTTGACCATCAGATTGAGGATGATAAGATGAGCTATGAGCTAATTGAGTACCCAAACAAGAAAATAACTCTGTCCAAAAATTTCCAGTAAAAATGGGATCTCTTTCGCTCACAATAACCTTTGGGATTCCATGTAGCTTTTGAATTCTGTCCATAAATGTAGTAGCAACTATACTTGCTCTAAATGGATGAGATAATGCACAAAAGCGTGCATACTTGGTAATTCTATCAACTACCACCATGATGACACTCTTTCCTTCGGACTTAGGTAAACCTGTGATAAAATCCATTGAAATCTCCTCCCAACATTGACTTGGAATCGATAAAGGTTGTAGAAGTCCCGAGGTCTTAATTGTCTCAACTTTATTCTGTTGGCAGACCAAACATTCCGCCACAAACTTTTGAATATCAGATTTAAGTCCATCCCAAAAAAATTCTTTCTTCACCCTATGGTAAGTTTTTAAAAATCCCGAGTGTCCTCCTAGAGGAGAAGTGTGCAATTCCAGAAGAATCTTTTGTTTTAGTTGGGAATTATTACAAAGATATAAGCGATCTTTGTACCATAAGGAATCATTTTTCCAACTAAATGTATCATATGTACTAGGATCTTGCAGCAAATTTTGAATGAGTGTCCATACATCTTTGTCCTTCTTCCATTCATCTCTTGCTTCAATTATTGAATCTGGTTGGATAATAGAAATGGCACAAAGCAATGCTTCCACCTCTTTATTCTTTCTTGAGAGTGCATCTGCAACAAAATTAAGCTTTCCTTTTTTGTAGATTATTTCAAAGTCATAATCCAACATCTTTGTGACCCATTTTTGTTGCTCTTCTAAAGATATTATTTTTTCCAAAAAGTGTTTAAGACTAGCATGATTAGTTTTTACCTTGATTTGTCTTCCCATTAGGTAAGTTCTCCATTTCTTTAGTGCATACAATATTGCTAAAATTTCCTTCTCATAAATAGGTTTCTATAAATAATTTCCTTTGATTGGACGAATTTAAAAAGAAATGGGTCTTCCTTCCTGCATTAAAACAACACCAATTCCATTTCCTGAGGCATCACATTCGACAATAAAGGTTTTTGTGAACTCTGACATAGCTAAGACCGGTGCTAGGCACATTGCCTCTTTAAGATGTTCAAAGGCCTTAGTTTCTTCAGGAGTCCATGAAAATGCATCTTTCTTCAATAATGTTGTTAGAGGCGCTGCTATTCTCCCATAATTCTTAAAAAACTTGTGATAATACTGTGTTAACCCAGGAAATCCTCGCAACTGCTTTATGGTTGTCAGGACTTTCCATTCCTTAATGGCTTTAATTTTGTTAGGGTCTACTTTAACACCCCCGTGAGATAAAATATGACCCAGATATTCCACCTCTTGTACTCCAAAGAAACATTTGGATGTTTTTGAATATAATTATTTCTCCTACAATAGTTTGAGCACCATGTCAACATGTTCAACATGATCCTTCCAATACCTGGTATAGATTAGTATATCATCAAAAAATAAAAGCACAATTTTTCTATGGAGGGGTTTGAAAATGGAATTCATCAACCCTTGAAATGTAGAAGGTGCATTGGTAAGGCCAAAAGGCATGACCAAAAATTCATAATGACCCTCATGAGTTCGAAATGCTGTTTTTGGAATATCTTCAGTCTTCATTCTAATTTGATGATATCCTGAACGAAGATCCAAATTGGTAAAATAAATTGCTCCATCTAATTGATCCAATAATTCATCAATCACAAGATTGGGAAATTTATCTTTAATGGTGAGCTTATTGAGCTCCCTATAATCCGGACACATTCTCCATGATCCATCCTTCTTGTGTACCAATACTACAGGAGCGGAGAAAGAACTTTGACTAGGTTGAATTATACCTGCCTCTAACATTTCTGCAATCATGCGTTCAATTTCACTCTTTTGGACGTAAGGATATCTATAAGGCCTGATTTTTGGAGAAACACTTCTTGGAATCAGATGAATAGCATGATCATGATAGTGAATAGGTGGTAGTCCTTTGGGAGTTTCAAACACCTTGGAATGATTGTCCAAGACTTGTTGGAGATCTGCAGAAATAGATGATTTTGATGTTGGAACTTCTAGTGAGCATAATTGTGCAATTACGCCTCGTTGTTATTTATTTAGAAGCTTTGTCATGACATTAGAGCTTACTATATTTCCCGTCTTCCATACAATACTCCGTAATTCGACTTCCTTTCCTTTTGAAAAAAATTTCAAGAAAAGTTCTTGAAAATTAAAAGATACCATCCCCAAAGATTGTAACCATTGTATTCCTAGTACAACATCAGCACCTCCCATAGGAATGGAGAGGATTGGACTAGTCAATACATATTCTCCCATGGTTAGCTTGATATTATGGAATTTTCCAGAGCAATTTATAGTTCCTCTATTTGCAACCATCACTTGACATTCTGGTGCTGGGTATATGAAACAATTTAATTCCTTGGCTACCTTACAATGAATGAAATTATGGGTGCTACCTGAATCAATCAACAATATTACCTTTTTCTTCTTGATTTTTCCTTCTATCTTGAGAGTTTGAGGAGTGGTAATTCCTGCCAGTGAATTACACGATATGGTCAGATTCAATTCTTCCTCTTCTAGGGCTGGTTCCTGGTGTATATCCTCTTCTTGTTCATTTTCTCTTCCTCTTCACAATCTATGTAAAATAATTTCTTCTCACCACACTTATGACCTTTAGTGTATTTTCTATCACAACTATAGAAAAGCCCTTTTTCTCTTTTTTCTTCCAATTGTTGTGGTGTCAACCTTGTAGGTTGTGGAAATATAGGCATAGAAACACTTCCTTCTTTATAGAATTGAGTGGTAGGATTCCTTGTCGCCATTCTTTTACATTCAACTTTTCTTGCCAACCTGAATGCCTTCTCCAATGAATCTGGTTCCAGAACATGAACTTCTTGTTGGATGTTATCCTTTAAAGTTCCTATGAAGAGACCGATCCTGTGTTCCTCTGGAATATCGGTTACCCTTATATTCAATTTTTGGAATTCCTCAATGTTCTGCCCCACTAAACCCTTTTGTTTGAGATTTATCAATTGGCTAAAGAAGGTGTTGCTCTTTGTATCCTCATAATGTGCTATCATTTCTTCCATAAAAATTGATCAAGTGACAATTTGTTTACGGGAGAAAAGCCATCGATACCATACAAATGTATTTTTTTCTAAATTTAAAGTTGCAATGCATAACTTTTGTGTTTTTTTCACGTTATGGAGATCAAAATACTGCTCCATCTGTAGTATCCATGTTACAAGATCCTTTCCATCAAAATTCCTCATATCCATTTTTGGAATATGGTGGTTCTTCCCTCCAACATTAGAGTTTATGAAATCATGATTAACATTTATTTTTTTCTCATCATGAGGTTCTTCTACTATCTTTTCACCATTAGGAAAAATTTCTTGTATCAACTTTGTCAAACCTTCGATGTCTACTTTGAGATCATTATTCATGTTTTCCATGTTGTCTTTCATGTCATTCATCTTATCTTCCATGCCAGCTTCCATGCCATCCATCTTAGCTTCCATGCCATCCATATTAGCTTCCATGCCATCCATCTTAGCTTCCATGCCTTTCTTTAAACTATACATCTTCACTTCCATGCCTTTCTTCAAAACTTCCATTTCATTTTTTGTTGCTCTTTGCGAGAGTGAAATTTGTTGCACTTTCTCTTGTAATTTTGATAGATGATGTTGAAATTCTTCATCTTCATGAGTCATAGTAGAGCCTTCTGAAGGCTTAATAGGTATTGAATTATTTTTACGGGGCATCTTTTAGAACCCAATACTGCTATATTTTCTACAATATCCCCTTGGAATCAATTGAAATTGATTCTTCAAAGAAGACTTATGCAATTTGCAAAGAAAAAAAATGTACACACCTTTTTCTTGCTTTTGAGGAGCTCGATATTGAAATTGGATAATATCTATGATTGTGGCACTTCAATATTTGAATTTCAGTATCAACGTATCCCTCTAAATTATATTTCGAATGCCACAGGTCTGACCTGATTTGGATTCTCCAAGACAAATTTGTGTCCAATCTCCCACAGTGACCTAATTCTAGACTGGTTCAGTAGAGCGAACTTGTATGACTTGCCATGTATCATTGTTTCGTCCTTTGTCTCTGAAAGTGATATCCAAGAAACTAGATTCCATGTGATTGTAACCACCTTTTACGGCACTCCAATTTGATGCACAGAGAGAGAGTTATTGAACTTTTCCCACGATCACCTATTTGAGATGAAATTTAGGAGCCTGAAAAAGAACTATCTTTCACAGATCATATCTCCAAAAATATTATGAACCAAGCTCTCTAATTTCTTGACGACTTTCCACAGGATTTTAGCTTTGCACCATACTAATTTCTGATTTTGAACCTTCATAGAAAAAAAATTTATAGTGCAAATTCCACGATGACCTATTTAGGAGCCTGAAAAAAGACCTAACTTCCACATATGATATCTCTGACAATATTGCGAACCAAGCTCTGACATTTTTAGGCAATCTTCCTCAGGATTTCTACTTTGCACCCTAAAAATTTCAGCTCCGGAAACTGCGTAGAAAAAATTTTATAGTGAAAATGCCACGATGACCTATTTGGAGCAACGAAACCCTAGAATCCAAATCTCTGATACCAAATGTTGAGTAACTAGCTCCAGAAATAGAAGAAAAGAGATATAATCGCCTTATAAATAAGCCACTTTGAGGGGGAAACCTCCAATACATTACATAAATGAAAAATTCTTGGATGATACAATTTACAAAACCTCCTTTCTATATATAGGAGTCCATGTGGTCATAATGTAATCCTAGTGGGCCACAATATGATCCTATCCGACCTAACAATAATAATTTAGGGGCACAATAATAATAAAATGGGGGTTAAAAGGGTACAATAATAATAATAAGGGGGTTACACTAATAACAATAAGGGACTATACTAGTAATATAGGGACCTAATATCAGTTCTGATGGCCAGGTCTTTCCTTATTATACTCCCATGTTCTGGTGCCATGCTGGCTTGAGCCACGTTTACTTGAAGCCCGCTCCTTTGCATCATGCTCCCTTGTACTGCACTCATTTTAACATGTAATTTCTTGAGGATATTTTGGAACTCTACAAATATGCTCTTATATTGGTAATCAATATTTCCCTATAGATGTTGAGAGACGTGTTGAAAAGTGTCAGCAATATCATCAAAGTCCTCGTCATTGAGGACCAAAGCTTCTGGGCTGACATACCTATTTGACTTCATATTTTTCCATGCACCTCCAACAACTAGTGTTTGCCATATATTTATAATTTAAGTGGAGAGGTGGTCTAACAGGTCAAAAAATGTATCATTGCCACCCTAATCATTTCCCCCTCTTGTCTTTAGAGCATGCTTCTTTGTCTCTCGCTCTCCATATTTTTCAACATCCTTATTGGCCACAAATGTGACTTTATTGTATTGAGCTTATTCTTAGTGTCCTTATTCCCTGTCTTCATACCGGAGGTACTTTCCTTGGAGCCAATCGTTTGTGCCTGCTATGTCTCAGATGGAGTTAGCCAATAACTTTTCCATTTAATCAAAATGTGTGCAACATCATCCTTGGTCAGCAGGGATGGAGGCTCGTACCAGCCCTCTGTGAGGTCCTTCATCGCATGGATGTACACATGGTAAAAATATGCTCAAAATTTAGTGAACTAGTGATGTTCTACAAAAGTACTTGGAGATAGCCATGGTTTCTTACTGATCATCCTTTTGAGGCTCATCTCAAAAAATATCCAAAATATTTTTTTCTCCATCACTCGTGTCAGCTCCTTTGAATGAAAGAGTGAGGCATACATCATAGCCTTGAAGACGTCTAGGTCCATAGTGGGGAACTATGACTCATCGAGCTCCTTCAATTCTATCATCACAATTAAGAGAAAGAACCACATGTGGTGGAATTGATTTCCCCCTACCAGAGATTCTCTATTATCATCCAAGAATTCCTTGCACAAATACCTTACTAAGTTGTATGCTATGCCTTTGCTGCACTACGCAGCTAGAGATACTATTGGCGCTAAAAATTATTTTACGTGACATTTTTGCAGGATATTTCCTGCCACATTATGGCACCAAAATATCCTTAATGGAGCTAATGAAATATCTCTGGGTTCTTTCCATGATGTCATAACCCTGCTTCATCTTGTCGGATAATTTATTGTCTTGATCTTTTCTGAAAAACCCTTTTGTGGGTTCCAATCCTTGAGAAGGAAGCACAATAATAATTCTGATAAAAACCGAATCAATGGGGACTCTTTCCCCCAACCATAAGCTCTCATCATGTACCAAGGACAAAAACTGGTGCACATATATTGTGTTAATGGTCCTATGCCCAAAGTGCAGAACATATAATATGTTTAACAACTCAGCATTTTGAATTCCTACCACTCACTTCACCATTTCTACCCTTGTTACTCCACGAAATTCATAATAAACATACTGTATATATTTTCCTGGCTCGAACTATGGATATTTTTTGTAGTCATTGAAATCACAATCTTCCATGCACAAATATTGCACTTTTCCCATAAAATATCCCTCAACTAGTACTTCATCACGAAGAAATGGTGTAAATATCGCACACTTCACTATATCTGGGTAATCCGTGGGCTTCACATATATTTTATTTTTGGGCATAATATATGGGGGAAACCTAGAGACAGGTTCCACCTCCTCGTCATAAATATCCTAGATACCTTTGGTAATAAATTCTTCATCTTTTGATTCCTCTACCTCAATGGGCTACTTCATCCTATCCTGCATCACCTTAGACAATTTTTCTTTTGGAATTTTCTTCCTTGTTGATGTTTGAAGCACTGGTTTATTCTACCTTTTTTCACAGTGTTTCTTCTATGGTGGTATTCTTTCTATGAGATCTCAGCCTTGTTAGATTGGTTGGTGGCATAACCTCCATTTTGTGTCCCATACCTTCACTGATTAATGACTCTTTAAATTCTTCAAAAATATCATCTGACATAAAACCAAACTCTCGACTCTCTCTTAGGTGAAAAATGAAAATTCTAATTCCCACAACGCAAAGTTTCTATATCTGAAGTATGATTCCATATTCATAGCTAATTTAAAATCCAAACTACATGATCTCCTTCAGATGTGCCTCATGAATGTATATTTTGTAATAGATCTACCTAGATATGTCCATAAAATACATCCCTCTAATTCCTTTTAATGACCAAGTTTTTATAAAATAAACCGCTCTGGCTCTAATGGTCATATTTTGGGTGAAATTCGTTAGACCCCCCCTTGTGGTGCAATCCTTCTTCCTCTGGAATAGTTCCCTCTAGTTGGACTATCATCTTGCATCCCGTGCAGTACTTCTGCTGCGAAAAATCCTTCCTTCGGCAGAGTAATCTTTAGTCCCATGCTCTCTTTCAAATCGTTGGAGCATTAATAATATTATCCATCCATAAACTCAATGTGAAGCTTGAGGGGCAGACTCCTCCTTGTATAAATTTATTTTTCTACCATTGATACGTCTAGGGAACAACCTACCATTCATTTTATCGAGTTGAACTTCACCTCCCTCTGAAATATTTCTAACAATGTATGACCCCAACTAGTGCATTTGTAGTTTACATAGAAAATTGCAATCTTACTATCATATAAAAGAACTAAGTGTCCCTGCTTGGAAATATTCCACTTAATATGCCTGTCATCCTAGGATTTTTCCCTCTCCTTCTGCACTCATTAGTGAAATATGACAATGAACCAATCCTCCTCCAGCGCAACCATTTTATCCAATCAATGCTCCATACTATCGTTGCCTTCCTTGTTTTTAATTGTTATGATTTAGAGTCTAGGTACAATGTATTCCATCAACCTCAAAACTTCCTCTCCATACACCAACCAAAATATAGTCTAACCCATTAACTTCTTATAAGTAGTCTCGTAGGCCAGTAAAACTACAAAAATTCACAAGTCTTAGTCGTCCTTGTTGACGTTGCACACCTTAGTCACAATGTTCTATAAAAAAATTATTAAATCCCTCAACCATTCCATTTTCCTATGGGTGATACGAATTACTCTTCTAGTGATGGATTCAAAACTCCGCGGTTAATGATTCAATAATTTTTTTGAAGAAGTGCATACTTTTGTCGCTCATCAATATGTTCATGAAACCAAACCTTCAATATATATATTAAAAAATAAAATTCACAGTCATGTTTGTGCTATAATTCTTCAACGGTTGTGCCTCAAGAAATCTGGTGAGGTAATCTGTTGAAGTAATAATGTACTACGAACTTGTTTTCTTCCCTTCGGTATTAATTGGTCTCATAAAGTCCATCGTCCATTTATCAAATTACTATAAAGTGACTTGATATTGCAAAGCTATTTCATCCCTTTGTGATGGTTTCCTGGTCCTCAAACACACATCACAAGCGTTACAATACTCAATCGAATTATTATGCACCATGGGCCACGATAGTCCGACCCTTAGAATTTTTGCACGATGCATTTCCCTGTGTAATTCCCTCCCACAACTCCATCATGAGCTTAAATGAAATGTTTTTTCTATCTTTCACATGGACATATCTTTGGATTATCTCATCAACCTGCATCTTGTATAAAATTACTGTAATCATAGAAAAAATTGTTGCTTTAACTACCATATCTTTCTTTTTCTATGTATTATACTCAGTAGGTGAAACTCTTGTAGTCATAAGCTGAATGATATCTACAAAATGTTAATAGGCAACCTGTATCGCGAACAACTGTGCATAAGGCAACCCCTCAATATTTTTTGGCCCTTTTCCTATCTCGATCATGGGAAAATGATCAAGCCTAAAATTCGAACATCCTAGTTTGACTATTACTTCAAAATCATATTCCTATAATATTAATAACCATATAAAATTTTTTCCCTACAATAGAGGCTTGTTCACCAAGTATTTCAATGTAGAATGATCGGTGAACATTTTGAATTGCGTGCCTAACAAATAATATCTCAACTTATGTAATGCATATACCATTTCCAAGCCTTCCCACTCTCTTATGGAGTAATTACTTTCTGCCTTATACAACTTCTTGCTTGCAAAATATACAAGGTGATCAAGATCTTCTTCTCCCAGTTGTGCTAACCTAGCTCCGAAAGTTATGCAAGATGCATGGAAATGTACAGGGAAATCATTCTTCCAATATGGAAAAAATAGAAATGGTGCAGTGACCATGTTTCCTTCAACCCATTGAGGCTCTTTTGATAGTCATAATCCCAGTAGAAGTTGACATTCTTCGAGATTTTTTCCATTGGCGTAGTGTACTATGCGTAGGAATTTATGGACTTTATATAATAACCCGTATGTTTGAGCATCATGAGTAGATGCTTCAAATTCGGTGGTAGTTCCAAATTTATGATCACAACAATCTTCACAGGGTCTACCATCAATCCCTGTTTGTAAAAAATGTTCACTTATAATGTACCAAATGGCAAGTAGAAAATACATTTCTTTAGGTTCAAGGATATTTGATACATCCTGCAGGTATCCAATTGTTGGAAATATTGTCATTGATGGGAAAGGAATTGGAAAAGACAGGAGCAACACCTAAACTATCCATAAGGAAAAAGAGAAAGAACAGTAGAGTTGAATTAGGGATTTAATATAGTTTGCAAAGGAGATGAGAGAGAGCTGCTAGGAAGAGACAGCGTAATTGATTGAAGGGAAAATTGAATATCTGGCCAAGATTTGTATATGTTAATGAAGAACTGTGGCATTGTGTTAAGTATGGTTGAGTAACTCTGGAATATATATGACCTATTTCATAATGGGCAGAAGATAAATATGGTGTCGGGAGAGGAATGAAATCATTGTTGCAGAGTTAGGGATATGTGTATTATATGTATTGACAGATGTAATTCTTGTGTGGAATCCCCTGAACCTTTGTATGAGTCTCTGCGTATGGAGTTAAAAGTGAAACCCTGTTGAGGATTCATGATGGAAGGATTCGAATTCCAGGATGAGACCTTCTTGTAATGAAGAACCTAATGGTGGCAGAGATATGAGGTTTTTGAATGTATAGGTAGAAGCAGAACTGTGACAGGATATAACTCAAAAAGGAAGGTTGATATGTTATATATACCATAGCATAATTGAAGAATGACATTGAATTTTCACGAGTTAATGTTTTCCTATCGGAAGAGAACTACTTTTGTTCATTGATTATAGGAAATCCTGCCAAAGATAGATCAAAGCTATAGCGTAAACCCAGACTAACCCTTTGGAATCATGAATGGAACCTTGAGCAAAGGGCAGAACCACGAAGGAGGAATAGTGAAGGCATTTTATGGTTTTCATCGCACCATTTTCAATGGGCAAGCGGTATTCAAGAGGTGGGGAGCGATTCTATAGAACGGGCGACATGCGTTCCTGTATGATTTTACAAAACTGCTTTTCACTATGCGCCATCGCGTGTTATAGATCGACCCAGGATGCCCAGCGATATCATTGAGCACCATTGATCTGGGAAGGGGTCATCAGATGGTCGTTATTTGTTGAAGATGTGCAAAGATTAACATAGGTACGACGGACCATCGCACGTTAAAATTCGGCATCAGAGGTCGTGCGATATGTATATATGTCGTTGATCTGAAAACTTGCTAATCTAACAGTGATCGGACGCTGGACTTGCGAGAAGTTTACTGTGGTACGATGGGCATATTGGATTGGCTGTTGACTATGTGTGTGGGCCCGGGGTCAAAGGTTTATCGTAAGGTTAATTTATTTAGAATCGTTGGATATTTCTATAAAATCCGAAGGGTTAATATTTAGACATAAGGTTTGGGAATTCAAATGTTGTAAATAAAATTATTTATCAATTCCTTTAAAATTGATAAATTAAAAATTAAAAAAGAAATAAAAAATCCCCATGGGATAAACTGAAAAGAATACTGACAGAGGAATACCTTTTAGTGGTTCGTGGTTTTGACTCATGGTTTTAATAAAGGAAAAACTATATAAGGAGAAGAAAAAATAGAGAACAGGGTGTGCATTATAAGGGTTGTGAATAAAATTTCTCCAAAGAATATATGTACGGATGAGCTCTGTTCTTAACTGATAAATCTGAAACTACGATGCACCCATGAATATAATGATCTGACGATGATGAATCTTTGGTGAAAATGACTTACAAAATTATGAGGAACTTGTGTGATTATACAGAAAATAAATAAATCTGGTGACCGACAAGGTATGTCGTATGGAAATGCGTGGATCTAGTATGAAAATTGATGAAACGTGGTCCGCAGTGGTGCTGAGGGTCGAAGCTTTCAGAAAGGGGGTTGTAGCTCCCTTCTAGTGGTAGCTGGTAAACAAGAGCAGGGGGTAGTAGCTCCCTTCTAGGAGAGGCTGGTAAACAAGAGAAGGTTGTAGCCTTCTGCAAGTGGGTTCCTGCGTGCTGGTATAAGTCTGCACCAGCATATATTGTAAGAATTTTTCTCTATAATAAATATTGAAGACTGAGATTACAACAGTGGTCCTTTTCTCCCGAATTGGGTTTCCACCTTAAATCCTGGTGTTCATATGTGTTTTTTATGTTTGATGGTTTGTTCTGTTATTTCTGTTCATTTTTAATGCTTATCTGATGCAATGCTCTAAGTAAAGACATAACAAGATATCTGGACATACATGTTGGATGCAGTACTGTAGCATATGGTTTTAAGAGAAAGAAAAGAAAAATTGTTCAGCCCCAAAATACTGATTCACCCCCTCCCCCCTCTTAGTATTTTTCCCAACAATTGGTATCAGAGAAGGTTCTTCTGAAAAAGCTTAGCTGCTAGAAGGAAGATCAAGCAAGATGAGAAATCAAGATGGAACAACATCTATCAGGCCTCCGCTCTTTAAAGGAAACAATTTAATCTTCTGGAAAACTAGGATGGGATCCTATCTTCAGTCTCTGGGAGTAGAGGTATGGGCAATTGTTGAAGAAGGATATCAATATCCAGCTGCAATACCAACAGATCCGACGGAAAGAAAGAATTATGAAAAAAATGCAAAGGCAGTCAATGCTCTATTGGGAAGTCTAACTGAATCAGAATTTTTCAAATTCATGCAGCTGAATATAGCCAAGATAATATGGGACAAAATCATTCTAAGTTATGAAGATGATGCAAAGGTAAAAAGTGCTAAACTTCAAACTCTCTGAATTCAATATGAGAATCTAAAAATGGATAATGAGGACAGCATTGCCAATTTCTTTTTACATCTTGATGATATTGTAAATCGCATGAGAAATATGGGAGAAACAATAACCGAATCTACCTTGGTTGAGAAATTCTTAAGATCACTAACGACAAAATTTGAGTCAAAAGTTTCTACACTTGAAGAAAAGCAGGATCTTCAAAATCTTACTTTCGTGCAACTTCATGACATACTAACTGCATATGAAATGAGAAGAGGAGGACCATCAAAATTCAAAGAAGTAGTCTTTAGAACTTCTAGAAAAGGAACAGAAGTACAAAAAAAAGAAGGATCAGGATATATCTCAGAAGAAGATGAGATAAAATTCATAAAGAAACTTCAACTTGGCATAGGACGTTTCAGAGGTAAGCTTCCTTTCAAATGTTTTTATTGTGGAAGAGTTTGTCATTATGCTGCTAAGTGTCCTTATAAAGAAACACATAAAAAGGGGAAGGAAGTAGCAAAAAGGAATAATAATCGTTTTAGCACTAGAAACAATTACTATACTCATGAAGACAGTGATGGATTATCTGACAACGAGGAAGAATGTGAACAAGATCTTAGACTTCTCATGGAATTTGAAAAATAATCTAGAGAAGAAAAGGATACTTTTGTGGATGCTCTAGAAGACAGTGATTTTCTTGATGAAAACAATAAACTCAAAATTTTCTTAGAAGAGAGTAAAATAACCATAGAAACTCTGAAAAATCAGCTTGAAGAAAAAGAGAAACATAATGAGAAATTAGAGTGTGAAGTAGTAACTTTAAGAAATGAACTTGAGAAATTAAAGACTCTGAATCTTAGATTTTCTAAAGGATCTGAAACATTAGATGAGATTATCAAGGTACAACGTTCTCCTCTTATAAAGACAGGTCTTGGATATATTGGAGAATCTTCTCAGGCTTCAGCTCCTAATTATCTAAAAGCAGTTATAGCTGGTTTACAACATGCTGCCACTCAGCAAGGGAATAAAGAATATTTACACATAAAACATGATCATCTCAACTCAAAGAACACTAACAGGAATGTCTTTCAAAGAAACACCAATCAACAGGTAAATTCATGTAGAAGATTTTATGATCGCAGAAATTTTTTCTTCAATGGACAATGTTTCTCATGTCACAATTTTGGTCATAAAGCTGTTCAATGTGTAGCATATAAAACTATCATGACAAGAGAAGCAATAAAGAAAAGGATTGATATTGAAACAAAGAAGAATACCTATAACAACTTTTCTCCTCTTCAAAGTGAAGTTGAATGTGTTGGGAAAAATACTGAGAGGGGGGGGTGAATCAGTGTTTTACTGCATATTCAAAACTTTTTACTTTTTCATTCCTTTAAAACCCATACGCTACTTTGTTGAAGCCAACTAGCGTATACACGCGGATATCCTTTATAAAACTCGCGTATACACAGAGATCTAATTATGCCATTAGTTCTTCACTTATATCATTCCATCATTCATTCATTAGATGTTCTATAAACAGTAAACATGTGCAGTAAGAACAGAATAAACCATCACACAAAGCATCACACATGAACACCAGGATTTTTAGGTGGAAACCCAAGTCGGGAGAAAACCACCGCTGCAGTTGCTCAGCCTTTAATATTTTATTATAGAGAAAACATCTTACAACATATGTGCTGGCGCAGACTTGACCAGCACGCAGGCACCCACCTGCGCTCGTTTACCAGCCTCTCCTGGAAGGGAGCTCCAACCCCCTGACTCGTTTACCAGCCTCTCCTGGAAGGGAGCTACGACCCCCCGATCTCGTTTACCAGCCTTTCCTGGAAGGGAGCTACAACCCCCTGACTGAAGGCTACAACCCTCAGCACCACCTTGGACCACGTTTCATCAATTTTCACACTGGATCCAACAACTTCAATAGAACACCACTTGCAGGCCACATTTCATCATATTTTCAAACTGGACCCTTTCCAAACTTTTAAGCACAAACATTCATCACCAACAGATACTTAACACCACAGATCAGATAGCAGAAACATAGCAGAACAGATCATATATTTCATACCCTTTGTTTCAGCAAACCCTAGTTTGCATACACGCTTTCACTTCACTGATGTCGCGTATATACGCGCTTCCGTCCACACAAACCAGCGTATACCTCAGTGTATATTTTATTGCGCATACGCGCTTTCTCTTCGCTGAAGCCGCGTATATACGCGCTTCCTCCGCGGCGAAGTAGCGTATAGATCTTCAATCATTACAGAGCAGCATACTTCATCGGATCAGATATTCAGTTCAGATCTACCCTTTTGCTTCAGACAGATGTTCGCCTAGATGCTCGCCTCATCACAGATCTAAGCCTTCCATAATCAGATCTAGCAAATACAAGAGCAATTCAGAGCTAGATCCCCTTCTTCATCATTGGTGCATCATACATTCAGATTTATCATTCAAGTGTAACCCTTTCCATTCAGATATACTTCAGAGAGAAGTATTCATTCAAGCTCAGACATCTTGCACCTACACCCATGAGTTGCACAATGAATTTCTTCTCCTTATATAGGTTTTCCTTTTTCAATACCATGAGCCCCTTTTTCAATACCATGGGCCAAAACAATACCATGAGCCCAAAACTACCTGGACGGGGTCAATTAGGCGGATCATTACCCAATACAATGGGTCAATATCATGGTGGTTACCCTTGGTTTTGCACTTTTTGAGCGCTTTAGCCCATACGCGACTTGGCACATTCTTTTCCGTGTGCATACGCGACTTCCCTTAGTCCAATCCGCGTATACCTAGAGACATACTCTTTTTCATCATAGAATCTAGCACATGCTGAAATCTTTTCTTCATTGCCTTCTGTACTCACTGTAGATACATCATATTTCCTTCATCAAGAACATATTCTATCAAGCACAACTTCATCAAGTAAGTTGTCATCATCTTTATCAGATGGGTTGCCTTTCAAGGACAACACTCAGCATCATATTGTCAATAAACATTATATCACATCAGATTTACATCATTTACTAAGTCCATCAAGTCAAGCATAACTTCATCAGGTGGATTGCCATCAAGGACAACACATGTCAACAGTCGCATGTCTTCATATTCATTCAGTGGGTTGCCATCAAGGACAACACTCTGCATCATATTTCCAACAGAATGTGCTTATTGCAATAACTTTGGCCATGAAGAATATGAATGCAGGAGCAAATTTCAGCCAAAAGAACATGTTCCTTCAAGCTCCAAAGTATAGAAAAAGAAGGAATTACAGGTTGAAAATTGTGGCATAGCGTTGTTTGCTGAAGATGAAGAAAACCAATGGTACATTGACAGTGGATGCTCAAGACACATGACAGGTGATAAAA
This sequence comes from Pinus albicaulis, assembly GCA_034641835.2. Taxonomy (NCBI): domain Eukaryota; kingdom Viridiplantae; phylum Streptophyta; class Pinopsida; order Pinales; family Pinaceae; genus Pinus; species Pinus albicaulis. The sequence goes on along the minus strand of CM076584.1, from coordinate 1,330,193,593 downwards.
CCAAACTTCTTGCATATAGTGCTCTAGAAAAAGAAAAGATTGTTACCTTTGGAAATGATACTCATGCAGTCATTAAGGGAAAAGGGTATGTTTTTCTAAAAGAGAAGGTGAAAGCTAATGAAGTCATGTATGTGGATGGATTAAAGCATAACTTGTTAAGTTTAAGTCAAATGTGTGATAAAGGAACTGAAGTTGTCTTTAGTTCAAAATAATGTGTGGTACGTGATCTTGATATAGGTAAAACAATTATAAAAGGAAAAGTAAGTCCAAGCAACCTGTATGTATTAAAGAACTGCAAAGATCAATGTTATTTGAGTAAATCTTCAGAAAATTGGCTATGGCATAGAAGGTTGGGGCATTTGAGCTTCTCTCAAATCAAAAAATCAAGCATACTTAAAGCTTTTCGTGATCTTCCCAATATTACTCTACCTTAAAATATCATATGCAAATATTGCCAATTCAATAAGCAAACCAGAGTACAATTTAATGCCAAGGAAGGATCATCAAGTAAGCCTCTTGAACTCATTCATACTGACATATGTGGACCTATGAGGAAAAATTCACCACGTGGTGAAGAATACTATATCTTATTCATTGATGATTTCTCTAGAATGTGTTGGATTGGGCTGCTTAAACACAAAGATGAAGCATTTGAGAAATTTTAGATCTTCCAAGCACTAGTTGAGAATGAATTAGATCTAAAAATCAAGTGTATTAGATCTGATCGAGGAGGAGAATATACATCTAATGAATTCCTTGAATTTTGTGAACAACATCGCATAAAAAGACAGTTTTCTGTAGCTGGCACTCCACAACAGAATGGCGTTGCAAAAAGAATGAATAGAATAGTTCAACAAATGGCTAGAGCTATGCTTGATGATTCTGGAACTCCTAACACATTTTGGGGAGAAGCAACACTTACAGCAGTAAACATTCTCAATAGGGCACATGCTCGTGTAAATAGTGATAAAACTCCATATGAACTCTGGTATGGTAATCCTCCCACTATAAACCATTTTAGAGTTTTTGGAAGAAAATGCTTTATCAAGAATTATGAAGAAAAACTTGGCAAGTTTGAACCCATAGTAGATGAAGGAATATTTCTTGGTTACTCCTCTAGGATTAGGGCATATCAATGTTACAATACAAGACTTTGGAAGATTGTTGAATGTATTGATGTTGTTATTGATGAGTCTCATGTAGCTCCAAATGAAGAAAAGCAAACAATATATGAAGATGATGATGACACATATCATTCTACATCAAATAGTAATGATACAAACAGTGAGCCATGTGAAGAACCCGAAGATGATTTGTCTAAAAAGGCTCCATCTAGAAATGTTCAAAAGAATCATCTAGAATCTCAAATTTTGGGAGAAAAGGGATCAGGTGTAGAAACAAGAAGGACTCTTGTGGGATATTCTTGCAATCTGGAATTTCTATCCACTATTGAACCTCACAGTGTTATTCAAGCTAGCAAAGATGAATGTTGGATTCAAGCCATAAATGAAGAGCTTGATGAAATTGAAAAGAATCACACTTGGGAATTAGTACCAAGATCTCAAGACAAAAATGTCATTGGAACTAAATGGATATTCAAAAACAAGTTAAATGAAAATGGGGATGTTATAAGAAATAAAACTAGACTTGTTTGCAAGGGGTATGCTCAACAAGAAGGTATAGACTTTGAAGAAACCTTTGCTCCTGTAGCCAGACTTGAAGCCATAAGAATGTTTCTTTCTTTTTCAAGCTTCCAACAAATCAAAGTTTATCAAATGGATGTTAAATATGCTTTTCTCGATGGTGATCTAGAATAAGAAGTTTACATAGAACAACCAGAAGGATTCATTTTTGGAAATGATGGAAAAATTGTTTGTAGACTTAAAAAGGCTCTATATGGTCTCAAACAAGCTCCAAGGGCACGGTACTATCGTCTTGACAAATATCTTCCTCAAAAATGATTTTCAAAAGGGTCTGCTGATAGCAACTTATACACAAAAACTAAAAATGACAAGCTGTTGATTGTGGTTGTACATGTTGATGATATCATTTTTGGAAGTAATGAAGAATCTATGAGTCAAAAATTTGCTTCTGATATGCAGCAATAATTTGAAATGTCTTTACTTGGGGAACTAACATTCTTTCTTGGTTTGCAAGTGCAACAAGCAACATATGGCATATTCTTATCACAAGAAAAATACCTAAAGAAAATCTTAAAGAAGTATGGCACGGAAGATTGCAAACCTATAAGTACACCAATGATAACTGGATGTAATATCATTTCTAATGATGATTCCCCCAGGGTGAATCAACCAGAATACAGATCTATGATAGGAAGTCTACTTTATCTCACTGGAACAAGACCAAACATCATGAATGTAGTTGGGATTGTTGGAAGATTCCAAGATAATCCAAAGGAGTCTCATCTTCAAGCTGTGAAAATAATATTCAAATATCTACAAGGAACTCAAGACTTTGGACTATGGTATCCAAAGAATTTTGATCTTACTCTTCATGCATACATTGATGCAGATTGGGCTGGAAGTGTTGATGATCGGAAAAGCACTAGTGGTGGTGCATTCTATATGGGGCCCCGGTTAGTATCTTGGTTTAGCAAGAAGCAAAGCTCTATTTCCTTATCTACAGCAGAAGTAGAATATATGGTTGCAACATCATGTTGCACTCAACTTCTCTGGATGATGAAAACCCTACAAGAATTTCAAATCAAATGTTCACCTCCTATCACCATTAAGTGTGATAATACAAGTGCTATCAGTATCTCAAAGAACCCTATTATGCATTCCAAGACCAAGCACATTCCCATCAAATATCATTTCTTACGTGAACAAGTTCTTGAAAAAAAGGTGAAATTGGAATATGTTTCCTCCAAAGAACAAGTTTCTGATATATTTACCAAACCTCTACCCAGGGAAGAGTTCAAATATCTTAGATAGAAACTGGGAGTAGTCTCTACCATGCAGACGATCAGGTCTACTTAAATACAGAATATTAAATAGTTTGTGAGGTGTTGTTAGACATATCTGATTGCACAGGTTTAGGGGAGCATTGGTCATATGAAAAGGATGAATTGTTGGTCATATTATTTTTGAAGATTCAGCATGATCTCAGTGGGAGAATGGCATTGTCAATTCAAAGGATCTTGATCAAATTATTTTCCATTGATGTCAAAGGGGGAGGAAAAGAAACAAAGGGCCTGTATAAGGCCATTAGAGGAAGAGTATTTCCATCAATGCCAAAGGGGGAGATTGTTGGAAATATTGTCATTGATTGCAAAGGAATTGGCAAAGACAGGAGAAACACCTAAACTATCCATAAGGAAAAAGAGACAGAATAGTAGAGTTGAATTATGGATTTAATACAATTTGCAAAGGAGATGAGAGAGAGCTGCTAGGAAGAGACAAGGTAATTTATTGAAGGAAAAATTGAATATCTGGCCAAGATTTGTATATGTTAATGAAGAACTGTGGCATTGTGTTAAGTATGGTTGAGTAAATTTGGAATATATATGACCTATTTCATAATGGGTAGAAGATACCTACGTTGTCCAGAGAGGAATGAAATCATTGTTGTAGAGTTAGGGATATGTGTATTATATGTATTGAATGATGTAATTCTTGTGTGGAATCCCCTGAACCTCTGTATGAGTCTCTGCTTATGGAGTTAAAAGTGAAACCCTCTTGAGGATTCATGATGGAAGGATTCAAATTCCAGGATGAGACCTTCTTGTAATGAAGAACTTAATGGTGGCAGAGATATGAGGTTTTTGAATGTACAGGTAGAAGCGGAATTGTGACAGGATAGAACTCAAAATGGAAGGTTGATATGTTATATATACCATAGCAGAATTAAAGAATGACATTGAATTGTCACGAGTTAATTCTTTCCCTCTGGAAGAGAACTACTTTTGTTCGTTGGTTATTGGAAATCCTGCCAAAGATAGACCAGAGCTATAGCACAAACCCAGACTAACCCTTTGGAATCATCAATTGAACCTTGAGCGAAGGGTCGAACCACGAAGGAGAAACAGTGAAGGCGGTTTATGGTTTTCATCGCACTGCTTTCAGCGGGCAAGCGATATTCAAGAGGTGGGGAGCGATTCCATAGAACGGGCGACATGCGTTCCTGTACGATTTTACAAAACCGCTTCTCACTATGCGCCATCGCGCGTTATAGATCAACCCAGGACGCCCAACGATATCATTGAGTGCCGTTGATTTGGGAAGGGGTCATCAGACGGTCGTTATTTGTTGAAGATGCGCAAAGATTAACACTGGTACGACGGACCATCGCACGTTAACGTTCGGCATCGGAGGTCGAGCGATATGTATATATGCCGATGATCTAAAAACTTGCTAATCTAACGGTGATCGGACGCTGGACTTGTGCGAAGCTTACTGTGGTATGATGGGCATATTGGATTGGCTATTGACTATGTATGTGGGCCTGAGGTCAAAGGCTTATCATAAGGTTAATTTATTTAGAAGCGTTGGATATTTCTATAAAATCTGAAAGGTTAATCTTTAGACATAAGGTTTGGGAATTCAAATGTTGTAAATATATTTATTTATCAATTTATTTAAAATTGATCAATAAAAAAATTAAAAAGAAATAAAAAAGCCATGTGGGATAAACTAAAAATAATACTGGCAGAGGAATACCATTAGTGGTTCGTGGTTATGACTCATGGTTTTAATAAAGGAAAAACTATATAAGGAGAAGAAAAAATAAAGAACAGGGTGTGCATTGTAAGGGTTGTGAATAAAATTTCTCCAAATAATATATGCATGGGTGAGCTCTATTCTTAACTAATAAATCTGAAACTACGATGCACCCATGAATATAATGATCTGACGATGATGAATCTCTGGTGTAAATGACTAATGCAATCATGAGGAACTAGTGTGAGCATACAAAAAATAAATAAATCTAGTGACCGGCAAGGTATGTCCTATGGAAATGGGTGGATCTAGTATGAAAATTGATGAAACATGGTCCGCAGTAGTGCTGAGGGTCGAAGCCTTCAGAAAGGGGGTTGTAGCTCCCTTCCAGTGGTAGCTAGTAAACAAGAGCATGGGGTAGTAGCTCCCTTCCAGGACAGGCTAGTAAACGAGAGAAGGTTGTAGCCTTCTGCAGGTGGGTGCCTGCGTGCTGGTATAAGTCTGCACTAGCATATATTGTAAGAAGTTTTCTCTATAATAAATATTGAAGACTGAGATTACAACAGCGGTGGTTTTCTCCGGAATTGGGTTTCCACCTTAAATCCTGGTGTTCATATGTGTTGTTTATGTTTGATGGTTTGTTCTGTTATTTCTATTCATGTTTAATGCTTATCTGATGTAATGCTCTAATTAAAGACATAACAAGATATCTGGACATACATGTGGATGCAGTACTGTAACATAAGGTTTTAAGAGAAAGAAAAGAAAATTTGTTCAGCCCCAAAATACTGATTCACCCCCCCCCCCTCTCAGTATTTTTCCCAACACTAATGTTAAGCACAAACTAAACACAAATTTATTTAACAACCCAAAGATGATCCAATCATGAAAGTAAACCTCCAAGAATTTTTGAATATATTCTTTAAAGGAAAGGAATATGAATCTAGAAAATATTGTTGCCGCATTATTCAAACAAAGTGACGTGATTGTATACTGAAATCAGCCCCATTTAGTCATGAAGGTGGTATTTCTCCTATATTCTATAATGATCCTAATATTATGGTATCCTAAGAACCCATCTGTGTAGGAGTAAGGTTCCTTCCCTCAAACATTCTCGAGCACCTCATCATTGAATGGTGTTAGAAATGGATCATGCACACATCCATTGTTAAGAATTATGAGATTGACATAAATCCTTATGTATCCCTTGGTATTTTTATCCTGGAAAACCATAGGGCTAACCCACTCAGACTCCTCGACTGGTTCAATAATTCCAGAAACAAGTGTCTTGTCTAGTTCCTCCTTTACTTTCTCTTTATATTTTGGGTTGAAATGTTCTGGCCACTGTTTGACTGGCTTCACATCTAGTTTCAAAGTAATGTTCATAACTTCCAAATATACTACAATGCATTTCACCTCAAAGAATTTTTTCAAAAACAACTCCTGATACTCATGCAATAGTTCAGTGACCTCGCTCACCGTATCATCATCCTAGTAGTCTCCAATATTCACAAAATTTGGATCCGCTTCGGAGCCTATGTTTACTTGATAAGTATTTATACGTTGTGCTATTTCATGTATCTCTACTTCAGGATCTATAGCCTCACATTGTACTTGTGATTCAAGAATTTTGACATTGCGTGGATCCTCCTCGTCTTCTTCCATAATCATATTGTAACATTCTCGTAGAAGCTCGAACTATGCAGCCCATTCAAGATGTACCGAAGCCATTAGCCTAATGGTAGTTCAAAATATTCTCGTTCTTCCTTCCCGAGGAGCATCATGAATAGAATCACAAACATCTGTGAAGCTATATACCAATAAGAAACCTTCAGTTATCTCATACCAATCTGCAGTGCCATCGTGTAGCTCCATTTCAAGATACACGACTGATGTATGATATCCAAGATGTGGAATAATATGTGTACCCATTTAGGTTGAGGTTCTTCACCCCAAGCTGTATTCCAGCAATAAAATTATTTTCCAGGATCATCCTTACCATTTTAATTTTCCTTGATCCTAGTATTTTCATAACAAAACCTAACCCTCATCAATCTATGATAATCCTTCCATCCTCCTAGGCGTTGTTTGTATACACCCCACCACCTGGATGAGGTCGACCTCAAAGAAAATTCCAATGCTTCATATCATTATTCTTCGGGCACCTTCTTCTCAAATTCATCAAGAAATAAGTTAACATCCCAAGTGCCATTATAACAGGGAAAGTCAGGCAAGTCTGATGTGACGCAATGAAGCGAACTAGTAATTGTGTTTCACTAATTAGTAAAAAAAATTTGCAATCAGTTCATCCAATTCTCTAATTATTTTTTAAAGTATGAAATATATGAACTATCGCACTCCCAACTTATCCTTCCATTAGAATTCAGATTGATCCAATATTCATCCTATGCAGTGATCGTATAGATGTTGTCGATATCACCATAGTCATTCAAAAATGGTTTTCAATATCTCACACCTTCATAGGGGTCCCAAGGAACAAAAAACCTACTACAATTCTTCTTGACTACCATCTTCCAACCTTTGAGGTTGATTATGGCATCCATATAATAAGCCTACTTGAATCAAGGAAAAGGAAGATACAAATTTCTATCATAAAAAATCTCAGTGACTTTCAATTTTGATAACACACTTGCACCATCAATGTCTACTTCAATATGAGACAATCAACCCATAGGAATAATTTTCTACTAATTCGCCATTATTAGCTAAATTAGTGACCACCGTAACTTTTGTCATCCCATCCATTCCCATATCTTCTTCGGAAAAACATTTGTGTCTAATCCTAGGTCAAGAAGGACTTGGTCCATTTCATAATCTCCTATCTGCATAATTAACTGCATTTATCTACATGTTCTATTCTTATTTCTGTATACCTTATTCATTGTGTGTTCTTCAGGCTGTGGTTATTATTTTCTAGTGCAGTTTTCAATCACCTCATGGAATCCTTACACAACTTTTTTATCCCTTAACAACTTCATAAATTTTTGCAAAAATTACTTCAGAATGGAAGGATAAGCTTCCTTTGATTTTGTATTCTCCTTGGGTTTATTATTTTGTTGAATCAAGTGCCTCTGCACTATTTATGTCAAAGCTCCAGGACCATAAAATTCATTTTCTCTTTCATGAAGGTTTCTATTTCTTGTTGTACATCGAATCCATTTTTTTCCTCCATATTTTCAGACCCATGTATCCTCCATATGCTTTTTTCCTGCCACTTTGTCTTCTCCAGTACTTCATCGATTCCAATCACTATGTTGAAACTTAGATCTACTTCATGTGATTCAAATCTCATCATTTTTATGTTTTGGGTAGGGTGTTGATCATGTTTTTCCTACATTTTAACCAATAATGTGGGAAAATATTGTATTTCATGATCAAGTGTACGACAATACTACAACATGATTTTGACAATCCTTGCTGAAATGTGCAGTTTGACCACAGTTATAACATATGATTTGTCCCTGACCTCATCCAATGCTTCCTCCTCATCCACACCCTTGGCCTTGGAAACCTGTGCGCACTATTGGAGATCCTAGATCTTCGCGTGCTTCGAATTTCATTATGTACTCCCCATGAATCTGCTGCATCATTAGATCATAGCTTCAACAATTCCTTTCACCATGTCCCACTGAGTTACATAATTTACACAATAATTACTTTGGTTACTCGATATAATTCTATAGAAAATGAAGGTAGTCTGTGGGGTGTTGTCTAATAACTTGGCGTAGGCTACACCGAATATTTTGGCCCATTATTGGTCCAACACTTGGCCCAGGATTCATTTGAATAAGCATCCCAAGGCTAAAGTAATTTTTAAAAATAGGATATCCATCCTTATAGTGGCCCTCTACTTGCACTTTATGCACAAAACTTCTGATCATATGTTAGACTGAACCTCTTTTCACTTCTTCAAATAATGGGTTTCCTTATGTAAGCTCACCAACTGGGTCTAGATCTGTTGAACCCCTATATTGGTATTTTCTACTAGCGAAGCTTATAGTTTCATTACAATCTCCAATGTTTTTTCTTGGGTTGTGATCTTATGTTGCAACAAAGGTAATCTAAGATGTGGAAGTAGCGCAGCTACAAACCACTACTTGTGATTCTCATTAGGGCTCTCAATGCTGACTTGACATAGTAGCGTCTTGAATTTTTGATCTAATTCCCACACAGTTTCAGTGACTAATTTCTTGATCTCTTTGATCTCCATAATACACTATGAATATGATTTCAAATTCCTAAATTCAGGATTTAACACATGCTTTGTCTACTCCAACATGGGATTCTCCTTCATCACAGAGAAATTCATATACGGAGATAAGGCTTTGTCCCACAATGTTTTCATCAACTCTTCTTTCTACATATGATCATTATTGATGTTTAGAAATCTACACATTGCGTTAATAGCAAATGATAATTTCTCGGGATCATGTGATCCCAGGCCTTTAAACACGGGAATATTCGTTGTCTAATTCATGTTAAACAAGGGAAGTTGAGGTGGAGGTGGGTGCGAAGGAATAATATGGGGATGGGTTGTGATAGTAGTGGAGGGTTGGGGAGTCCCAAGAATGCCTGATGATCTCCAAATTCTATCGACGCAATTCTAGGGGCCGTAGGCTTGCTTTCTCCTTCTTCTCTTTCTAACCCAAACAATGAACTATACTCATGTTCAATGTAATTATCATGATCTACCCTAAATATCTTTTCCCGTTGCGTAGTTCCATTTTTTCTTCATTTGAATATCAATAAGATTGCATTCATAGTACACCCTTTTCACACAGTAGCATCTTAACCCATAGCTTTAATGAGTTTTAGTACTTAGCTCCTGGGCCTTTGAAAAATTTATGCTTGGCTTTGTTGTAGGACACATATGTATTGATCGTGAACTCAGTAATGAAGCTTCCAAGAATAATATCGATCTAATAAGAAAAAACATTTGAAATATTGTTGTCATTTTACTTCAGTTGTTTGATCAAATCTAGAGTCTACGCAAAAGGGTTATCCTTCTTGAAATAGGTCTTTTGATCAATTAGTATTGATAACCACTCATGAAACTCTCTAGCAAATGATCGGAAAAATATCTCATGCTGATCTGTGAAAATATACTTCTGCAATGACTTCTCTGTTGATAGGTGCAAATTTTTCTTTACTACTGCTGCAAATTCTTGCTCCTTCAGATATACCCATTCTTGAATCTTTTCTATTCACAGATGCCACATACACATATCCCTCAATCATATCCTGGTCTGGGAAACAAAACGATTTGGTGGTTAAATGCAGGGAAAATTTTAAGGATGGAAATTTATCTTAAAGATTAGAAACCTTGGCGAATCTTAGTAATCCATAATATGAAAAATATAAAATTCTTGGTGATATTTTACTAAATGTATTCAAAATTCTAATGATTTTATTTAGTCTCTATACATTTTTGCCGATTTTTAAGGTAAAATATTTTTTCTTATAAAATTTGGGCGAATCATTTTTAGCAAAAAATGGGAATTGGCAAATCTTCTTTTTTGGAAAAAACATGGAAAATTAGCCCATATATGAATATTAGCCCCTAAAATTTTCCCTGGTTAATTTGGGTCTAGACCTAGGTTCATATATGGCTGCACGAAATAGAAAAACCCACTATTATCGAGCCTTTCATCATTGATTTGCTATGCATAATGAATTCTCACCTAAGGAAATATTAGGGGATGCTAGAACCAAGTTTCTACATCCATAGGTACTATGGAGTGTGTCTTTAGGGCTTATCTTCTAGTCAACATTTATCACATCTTCAGAGAAAAAATATGCTAACTATGTAGAAGTTCTTCAATACTTCTAGGTAAGTAGCTTTCAGACAATGTGATTGTTCTTTAACTTGCATTAATCAACATGAAAAATCATAACCAAGACTTTAGGATGAAAATATAGACATAAAACCCTAACTTGAAAGAGATAACATAAAAAAGAACACATAAATAAAACACATAACTAAATGACACATCTTCTCAATACGACAAATTTTTCCCCACGCACTCAACTACAAGGGTCTGCTCACTCAGCTCCAAACATTCTAAGGTCTCCACGGACTTAGCTGTAGGATCACGCCCTTTCGTACAAAACATAAAATACAAACTCAACACAACCTTATATCTAAATGAATTATATTGTTAAATATAGATATCCCTTAGAGTTAGTAAGATAGCTCCTTATATACTTTTTCCTTTTAAAATACCATGGTTCTAAAACCATGGGCAGAGCTCAAAGTATACAAAATATTCCCACAATTTTTCAAAATAAGGGACTTTTACCCACCCCAACACCCCTAAGACTCTAACATAGTTTTGTGGTGTGCACTTCTCTCCTGAAAATGTAGATTCTTTTACAAAAAAAACAATCTAGGGGCACCCTATTCAACAATGAGACCAACTCATTTGAATGCAGTGAGATCAATATCTATTGAAGAACAATGTGTTTTTGCAAATTAATGATTGTATGGAACCATATTTCAATATAGTTGTGATTCCCTTGGCCTACTTGCTAATTAGGATCATCCTGCTTGTCTTCTTCTGCCATGAAATTAAAATATTTTTCTTTTTCTTTTTTTATTATTCGCTTAAACACATAGAGGATTTTTGAGTGAACATGATGGAACTTTGTCAATATCTAATTTTGATGTCTTCTATCCATCAAGTTCAGCCAATCATCCTTTGGTATCCTCATTTTAATATTCTTCTTATGGATGTTTTCCTTCAATGACATCAAAAGAATATTTGTTTGCAATATATTTCCTAATATAAGATGAATATCATTCATATCAAGAGGATTTTCTTGGAAGTATTGCACCTCAACATTGTAAGTGGGTTGAGCTACTTCCTGTGTGGGGTTGGAAATGATGGCACAAGTAGTTGAGCAGGAATGAATCTTTGAGATGGATGCGCTTAATTTTGTGATGTGTTGGAGGTGGATGGTAGGGATAGCATGGCATTAGGTATGGAGGATCTTGATGAAAATATTAAAGATATTGTGGATTTATTCTCTAAGTTCCTTACCAACCTTGTTTCCAAGATTGGTTTTTGGGTTGAGATGAATGAGGTGTCCGAGGAAAGAGTGTGTTCAAATTCCTTTGAGATGGATGTGCATAAGCTTGAAATTCTGAATTAGATTCTTGTATCATATAAGGTTGACTAGGTTTCCATGTTATTCTTGGAGATACATAACATAGTTTCTTTGGTGATTGACTTACTCCATTTTCCTCTTTGTAAAATTCCTTCAACCTTGGTAATGATGGAAAATATTTAATAACATGTGATTCTATATGGAAATCAGAAATGTCCGCTTGCATGTTTCACAAATTTCTTCAAATGATCATTGGTATGCATCACCTATACTCATGATATCAAGTAGATTAATCCACACATCACTAATTTTTATACGTATGAGGGTTTTTAGAGTTTCAAATCTCAAACCATGCATTTAATCCCTCTTAACATTATACATAAATCTCTCTATTGGATCCTCAAGGATCTCATCTTATTTTTGAGTCATTCTAAATATTTATTATTTAATATCATGTTCTTTGTATTTTTATAAAAATATATTTTTCAGATCATTCCATGATATTATTGAATTATTCCCTAAATTCATGAACCATTTAAGAGCTTTATCCTTCAATGTTGCAGGAAAAAATCTCAATTTTTGACTCTTTAGTAAGCAACCATAATATATACAAAGCATTTCAAATTCTAAGATAAAGGTTCTTGGATCCTCTGACCTCATACCACTAAATTTGGGAAGGACATAAGGAGGTATACTCTTCATGTAGATACTAATATCAATATCTTAAATCGGAAATCCAAGAGTATCTTCATCATTGTCATCATATCCAACCATTTGTTCTACCTTACCTATGGCATTTTTTTCTTATATCTGCAAAAGTGGGTAGTAATTTGGCTCTTATTGCACCAAGTGATCAAATTATGGGTGGGTTCGTGTTGGCGAAGTATTTTTTCTATATTTATAAAAAAAAATCAATGAGAATGGTAATAGAATGCAATTTTTTGTTCTTGAAATGAAAGGTTCTTAATGAATTTTTTTGTTTTTGTAGAAAGTAAAAGAAACGAATGAAATAGGGAAGAAAAAAATGCAATATTTGAGACGTCCCAGAAAATGGCGCTAAAAATTGATGAGCCCCAGTATTTCTTAATCCTATTTGTTAAAATGTAAATATTAACCTATGGTACATGGAAAGGAAGCCTAGTCGATGCAATAGAAATAACAATGCTGGAAATGGAAACCATAAATTAAGATTTATGAAAGAAAATGATATAATTCTTTAATAATTTCATTGAAGGTATATTTTTTCAATTGATTTCAAAATTTCTTCATAAATTAATCATTAAAATCATATTTTTTCTCTTTAAGTTAGGAATCTGTCCACTGATCCAAACTGGAGAGGTGCATTGCAGGGAGAAGAGGCAATGCTTAAGAGTTGTTTTGTTCTTAATCAGTCACAGATTTAGAGCCTATCGTTCATTATTAAAGCCTAAGGTAAAATAACCCAACTTTTGGATCAAATATTATCAAATTTACACGTGCTAAAGGAGTCTGACATGAGTGTTACAAGAGGTGCTACAAGATGTTGTGTTTTTCTACAAGAACGATAATATTGTTGAATGCCTAAGTAAATCAAATTAAAATTGGATGGGATTTTTTTTTTATTAATTATGATTATAAGGAATATATTACAAGTGTAATCACACCAAAATAGCCTTTTTCACACATTCTAAAAAATAACATAAAATTACTATTGTAAAAACTAGAAATTCGAGAACTAGTTAGCTAGTTAACCTAAAAAAAATTCTAACTTAATCAAGTGAAGATTATATGAGGTAATATATTTTATGAAATTGAATTATTTTATGACCCAATACTAGTGTAATTAACTCAAATTAATATTATTGACATGTTCGAAAAAATATCAGAAAATTACTACTATTTTGCTACAAGGGATTTCCATAAATTATATATTTGTTAAATAATAGAGAAATTCAAGTTTCTCAATGATGAATATGAAATTTAAAATTTGTTCAAATGGGTAAATCGTGATTGTTAATTTTTAAATAACCTGAAAAAAAACTCACTTCAATAATGCAAACAATGTAACTTACAACAAAAGAAGCGTGAATAGTAAATGTAGAAATATGTGATGCAATTAAAAAAGACATTAAAAGGACCTCAAAAATTTGTAAAATATGGATATGAGGTGCTTGGGATATCCATGCCCAAGGAAAATTAGAGTCCTATGATGGAAACCACGATTTATAAGCTAAAAATGACACCAAACTTCATTATTTGAATGAATCTATGTACATCGAGCTTCTAGAAATGAATGTGGAGTTGCCAAAGAAATTTTTTTCTCCACAAGAAGTATAAGAAGTATATTCCCTTTGAGGAAAATTAGAATTGGTACTTATGAAATTGATGGGGAAGCATTATGCTTTAAAGGATGAAGTTTTCCCCTCCAAAATCCCTGAAATAGAGGATCTGGTAACCAACACTGGGAATTTGCATTAAATTACAAGGAACCCATGCCTAGAATTTATTATTAATTGGAGCTCCAGGATTTGTCAATAATTTCATGGAATAATGCTCATTTATTTTCCTATATTGGTCCTCCTATAGTAGGAAGAAAATCCCTATATTATCTCCTCCTCCAAATCTTCATAGTCTTCCCAATATCCTCACCACATTCTACAAAAATAAATACTATTAGAAACATAATATGAAGTTATATCGAAACCTTCATAAGAACATATTTAAACTTAAAAATAATTATTAAGTGTAGAAGGAAAGGGTTAATATAATGTTCATGTGCCTAAGAGAGCCTAGACGGGCATTAAATTCTGTCTAGTTTGGAGGCCCATCAGTTTGTACATTAAATATTATGTCCTCTTATGTTGATGTCATGGATTCTTGATGGGATGTTAATGTGGTGATGTTTTCTCGATGCATTTTTATTTTACTATTATGAAGATAATTTAAAAATAAGTCTTTTGGATGCATCACATAATTGAATAAATTGTCGGCGTGTTTCAAACCAATCAATGTGGTTCATCTTCACGACGATTTAGATGAAGAGAAATTGATCTGAGAAGCGTATGAAAGACAAAGGGGGTAATAAGGTCAAAATTCAAAGAAAGCAGTCATTAGCAGTTAGTCGTTATAAACTAATCACAAGAAAATAATAACAAAAAAAAAAAATAACAATAATAAAATCATTAAAAATCATTGGAGTAAGAAGATAAATAAAATAGTTATGGTAATATGAGAATTAAGGACTTAAAATATAAATGATAATTTATTATAAATAATCAATAAATAATAATGATGCATAAATCAAAATAATAAAAGATCATAATTCTAATTATGTAAATAATAAGGTCCACAAATTACAAAATAAATAAATTAAGGACAAAAATAATAAATAATAAATTATTAAAAATAAATAATTATGTAACGTAATTATATAAATAATAAATAAATACTTATATAACAACAATAACAATGAAATATATTCAATAATAATAATGATAATAATAGAAGAACTTTATTCTAAATAAAATAAAACAAAACTATAGATAATTATGGGCTAACTAAAATATGGAATAAACAAATATATATATATATATATATATATATATATATATATATAGAGAGAGAGAGAGAGAGAGAGAGAGAGAGAGAGAGAGAGAGAGAGAGAGAGAATCATAGTAATTAAAAGTCAAATTAAATATAATTATATAATTATATACATAAAATGGGGATTGAGGGCTAAGGGTTCAAAATTAAGTTAACTAAAATTGCACCATCACTAGATGTTGCAAAAGAAATGTCGTAATATTCTTAAAGAGATCCAATAGTTGCTAAGCAATATATATGTAGCAATTTTGGTCAATTTTAGTAAAGGTGGGAAAAAATATTGTGCCCTATCCCAATTTGTATTTTTAATTAAAAGAAAAGTTATAGAAAAAAGCATGTTCAATATGCAATAATCTTCTCTCCAAATGTAAGATACGTAAAAAATTTCTTTGAAACAAATATTGACAATTGAATCACTCGGTAAAGAAGGATTTAGAGGCACTATAACCATGCTGACAACACCAAACAATGTTATGTAGAATTAATAAAAATGTGCTTTTAAGGAAAAAAATATTTTCATAACAAAAAAAGTGACACAACTATGTCAAATGGACTAAGTGTCTAATCAGAATCATTATTGAAAAAGAAACATTGCAAGAATGAGCATAGTTACCCACTTAATTACAATGACTTTGTTTGGCCTCTGAATACTATTATACACCTGAGTTTGTACAAGTTTTTCTTACAATTTCATTGGAATTATGGGTTAATTGTACAATTATCTAATATGACATATTATCTACACCATTGTTTAAATTTATAATGAAAATGGTGTTGGAAATACTAAGAGGGGGGGGGGGGGTGAACTAATATTCATTTCAATTAGAGACATAATCTTCAATGCCATCGTTGTTTGTACACGATAATAAAGTAAATAAGAGAACAAATGCTGTGCACTTTTTAAGGTGGAAACCCAATCCGGGACAAAAACCAGCTAATGCTTTTCTAATAATTCTTTAATATTCAACTCCAATTGAAAATAAAGCTCCAACTTCCTAGAATCTAGAAAAGCATTCTTCTCCAGCTCCCACTGGATCGACGCTCCAACGCCTGAGATTCTTCAGTAGTCAACTGAACAGATTCCCCAACACTCAATGAGCGATAACTCACCCTAACACCACCCTACCACCCTATAGAGTAATAAAAGAAGAATGGACTCCCGTACCAGGGAAAATGGCCCACTTTACAATGATATAGAATGATGTAGAAGAAGAAGATATACTAGACCATAACCCCAAATTTGACACAACCACCTAATAATGATCATAGACCTCCCAACATTGACTCTTCAACCCTTGGAATATAGATACTACCACAATTTGTACAATAATGTATTTACAATGACTATGTACACTGATACCTTTACAATGATTGTATGCAGTGCTACCCACTTGAAGACTTCATATGATGAACTTCTTGTTGTTGTTATGCACCTTGGATGCTTCTCTTTTCATGCTACCCTATGCTGCACCTTTCTTTGCCTTGCTGGTGTAGAAAGTCTGGTACTTTGCAATCCTTTACAACACATGATCTAGATTTTTCTTGCCTTCTAGGAGCTTGATATTGAATCTAGTGTATATATATTATTTTAGATCCTAAATATATGAATTTAAGTCCTATATTAGTCCTCTGAGTCTTATTTCCAATGCCATAGGTCTGACCCAATTTGGATTCTTCAAGAGAGAGTTATGCCCAATCCCTCACAATGCGCTAATTATGGACTGTTTCAGCAGAGCGCACTTGTATAGCATGCCACGTGTCATGTTTTCCTCATTTGGCTCTGAAATTGATAGAGAAAAAAATACAGAATGTGCACTATCTTCCAATTCTTACGACATTCCAATACGATACTCAGAGAAAGAGATTTATGATGATTTTACCAAGGTCACTTCTTTGAGATGAATTTCAGGAGCTTGCAAAAACCCTGACTTCCACAGATTATATCTCCAAAAATATGGTGCACCTTGATCTGAAATTGTTACTGCAACTTCCTTAGGATTTAAGCTTCACCTCATAAAATTTTTAGCTTTTGAACCTTTGTAGAAAAGAATTTAGAGTGAAAATTACACAATGACCTGTTTCAGATGGCCGAATCCCTGACATAAGGAGGAAATGAGGATCGGAATTTATATAAATGCTTAAGTTGAGAGGGGCTTCAACAACTGAACGTGGGATGGATTTTCAGATCTTAGAAAAATATTAATTATGACTTTTTAATGACCCATGCCCCAACCCCATGGGGTTTTAGCCCACTAACTATGGCTAAAAACTTCAAACATGAATATCTCTCAAACCATGAAGAATTACATGGCGTGCCATATATCAACGGAAACATCTCGACAAGTAGAAACCATCAAAAGCATTATTGACCTTGAGATCTTTTATAAGCTTGATTGCTTCCTCATAAAATTATTCTATAGTCCATCCTTCTTCTTCGTTGTTTGATACCTCTTGTTTATTGTGCTTGGACATAAACAATACTCTCTCATTGGCTTCTTCTTCACCGTCATTGTCTTCATCGGATGATGAGCTATCTTCTTTAGAGAGAAATTTCCTTTTGGATCCTTGCTTTTTGAATTTCTTAAAGCCTTTCTTTCCTTTTGACTTGCCATTAATTCTGTTTGGACATTTTTCTACAAAATTCCCAACCTCATTACAGCTGAAACATATCAATGGAAGTTTACTTTTGAATCATCCGTTACCAATTTTTAGTTTTCTTGTGAAGTAAGCATATTATCATATTCTTCATCTGAAATACCTTCATCATCTCCATTTTCTTCACACTTGCAGGTGCATGTCTTTTCAATTGAAGGTTGTTTATCCTTATTGGTTTTCAACACTGTTACCGATGAAATAGGTAACCTGACCTCAAAACGGGAACTCTAGCCCAAAAACTCTCAAAAACATGAAAAAACACCCCCCCAAAAAAAAGTGTGTCTTCCAGAACGCACTTGTTTTTTTTTTAAGGTCAAATTTCAACATTTTCTAAAATTATGCTAAAAAAAAAATTGTTTGTTGAAAAAAGGATTGAAAAAACACCCCCCAAAAAAAAAGTGTGTCTTCCAGAACGCACTTCGTTTTTTTTGAAGGTCAAATTTCAACATTTTATAAAATTATGGTAAAAACAAAATTGTTTCTTGGAAAAAAGATTGAAAAAACACCCTCAAAATGAAATTAGTTGATGCTAGAATAACAAAAAAAAAAATTGTGTCATACTTTTGGCATTTTTAAAAATAGAAGTAACATTTTTAAATTTTTAAAATTCAAACATTAAAAAAAAACCTAAAATTTAAGAAAAAAATAAATTTAAAAAATAAAAACATTTAAAAGCTTAAAATTTAAAAATATATGAAGATAAAAAAATTTAAAATAAAAACAAAGTAAAAATTTTAATTCAATCATTAAAAAAAACCTAAAATTCAAGGAAATTTTTTTTTAAAAATAAATCAAAAAAAAATTAAGATTAAAATTTCAAAAAATATAGAAATTAAAAAATAAAAATAAAAACAAAATAAAAATATTAAATTAAAAAAAAAAAAAACAAGTTAAAAAAAAAGGAAAATATAAAAAATAAAATATAGAAATTAAATTTAAAAAGAAAAAAAAAAATGCTTATTAAATTTAAAAAAAGAAAAAAAAAAATTAAAACAAATAATTAAATTTAAAGAAATATATTAAATTTTAATTAATTTAAAAATTCAAAATTAAAAAAAAAAAACACTATTCAAATTATAAAGAAAAAAAAAAGAAAAATTAATTAAAAATAAAAAATAAAAATAAACTACAATGAAAATATTAAATTTAAAACAAAATATATTAAAAAAACAAATAAACTATAAAAAATAAATTAAATTTAAATTATAAAAATTAAAATATATATATGAACTTAAATTAAAATAGGTATATACATAAAATTTTATTAAATGAAAAACTTTAAAAAATTTAAAAAAAATATTAAATAAAAAAAAATTAAAAAAAAAAAAATTAAAAAAATTAAGTTTCATTAAAAAAAAAATCTAATTTTAAATACACAATTTTAATTGAAATATAAAAATATAAAAATTTTATGTAATTAACAAAAAAATAAAAATAAAAAGGTAAAATATTTAAAAAAAATATTAAATCCAAATAAATTAAAAATATATATATATAATTTATTGAATTTTATAAAATTTTATTAAAAAACTAAACGTAAAATATATAAAATTATGAAATTAAAAAAAAAAAAAAAATCAATTAAATACAAAAAAATGGCAAAATTTAATAAAAATTATTAACAAAAAAATAATAAAATTAAAAAAAGTTAAAACAAAATCAAATTTATTTTAAATAATTTAAAAAAAAAATAATATTTTAAAAATAAAAAAAAAATTAAAAATAAAAATAAAAAAATCAATTAAAAAAAAAACAAATTAAAAAAAATTAATTAAAAAAAAAAATTTAAAAAAAAAAAATGCGGTGGTGGTTGTTGGCCCTTGCATTGGCCATGATGGCCAATGACGGCGCCCGAAGCGACCGGCCGGCCTCCGAACGACGAGGCGGAGGGCGGTCGAGAATAATGCAAACAATGTAACTTACAACAAAAGAAGCGTGAATAGTAAATGTAGAAATATGTGATGCAATTAAAAAAGACATTAAAAGGACCTCAAAAATTTGTAAAATATGGATATGAGGTGCTTGGGATATCCATGCCCAAGGAAAATTAGAGTCCTATGATGGAAACCACGATTTATAAGCTAAAAATGACACCAAACTTCATTATTTGAATGAATCTATGTACATCGAGCTTCTAGAAATGAATGTGGAGTTGCCAAAGAAATTTTTTTCTCCACAAGAAGTATAAGAAGTATATTCCCTTTGAGGAAAATTAGAATTGGTACTTATGAAATTGATGGGGAAGCATTATGCTTTAAAGGATGAAGTTTTCCCCTCCAAAATCCCTGAAATAGAGGATCTGGTAACCAACACTGGGAATTTGCATTAAATTACAAGGAACCCATGCCTAGAATTTATTATTAATTGGAGCTCCAGGATTTGTCAATAATTTCATGGAATAATGCTCATTTATTTTCCTATATTGGTCCTCCTATAGTAGGAAGAAAATCCCTATATTATCTCCTCCTCCAAATCTTCATAGTCTTCCCAATATCCTCACCACATTCTACAAAAATAAATACTATTAGAAACATAATATGAAGTTATATCGAAACCTTCATAAGAACATATTTAAACTTAAAAATAATTATTAAGTGTAGAAGGAAAGGGTTAATATAATGTTCATGTGCCTAAGAGAGCCTAGACGGGCATTAAATTCTGTCTAGTTTGGAGGCCCATCAGTTTGTACATTAAATATTATGTCCTCTTATGTTGATGTCATGGATTCTTGATGGGATGTTAATGTGGTGATGTTTTCTCGATGCATTTTTATTTTACTATTATGAAGATAATTTAAAAATAAGTCTTTTGGATGCATCACATAATTGAATAAATTGTCGGCGTGTTTCAAACCAATCAATGTGGTTCATCTTCACGACGATTTAGATGAAGAGAAATTGATCTGAGAAGCGTATGAAAGACAAAGGGGGTAATAAGGTCAAAATTCAAAGAAAGCAGTCATTAGCAGTTAGTCGTTATAAACTAATCACAAGAAAATAATAACAAAAAAAAAAAATAACAATAATAAAATCATTAAAAATCATTGGAGTAAGAAGATAAATAAAATAGTTATGGTAATATGAGAATTAAGGACTTAAAATATAAATGATAATTTATTATAAATAATCAATAAATAATAATGATGCATAAATCAAAATAATAAAAGATCATAATTCTAATTATGTAAATAATAAGGTCCACAAATTACAAAATAAATAAATTAAGGACAAAAATAATAAATAATAAATTATTAAAAATAAATAATTATGTAACGTAATTATATAAATAATAAATAAATACTTATATAACAACAATAACAATGAAATATATTCAATAATAATAATGATAATAATAGAAGAACTTTATTCTAAATAAAATAAAACAAAACTATAGATAATTATGGGCTAACTAAAATATGGAATAAACAAATATATATATATATATATATATATATATATATATATATAGAGAGAGAGAGAGAGAGAGAGAGAGAGAGAGAGAGAGAGAGAGAGAGAGAGAATCATAGTAATTAAAAGTCAAATTAAATATAATTATATAATTATATACATAAAATGGGGATTGAGGGCTAAGGGTTCAAAATTAAGTTAACTAAAATTGCACCATCACTAGATGTTGCAAAAGAAATGTCGTAATATTCTTAAAGAGATCCAATAGTTGCTAAGCAATATATATGTAGCAATTTTGGTCAATTTTAGTAAAGGTGGGAAAAAATATTGTGCCCTATCCCAATTTGTATTTTTAATTAAAAGAAAAGTTATAGAAAAAAGCATGTTCAATATGCAATAATCTTCTCTCCAAATGTAAGATACGTAAAAAATTTCTTTGAAACAAATATTGACAATTGAATCACTCGGTAAAGAAGGATTTAGAGGCACTATAACCATGCTGACAACACCAAACAATGTTATGTAGAATTAATAAAAATGTGCTTTTAAGGAAAAAAATATTTTCATAACAAAAAAAGTGACACAACTATGTCAAATGGACTAAGTGTCTAATCAGAATCATTATTGAAAAAGAAACATTGCAAGAATGAGCATAGTTACCCACTTAATTACAATGACTTTGTTTGGCCTCTGAATACTATTATACACCTGAGTTTGTACAAGTTTTTCTTACAATTTCATTGGAATTATGGGTTAATTGTACAATTATCTAATATGACATATTATCTACACCATTGTTTAAATTTATAATGAAAATGGTGTTGGAAATACTAAGAGGGGGGGGGGGGGGGGGGGGAGGGGTGAATCAATATTCATTTCAATTAGAGCATTAGTTAATCTTCAATTATTATCAGTGTTTGTACAATGATAGCAGCAAATAAGAGGAACACAAATGCGCAGAATTTTTAAGGTGGAAACCCAATCCGGGACAAAAACCAGCTAATGCTTTTCTAATAATTCTTTAATATTCAACTCCAATTGAAAATAAAGCTCCAACTTCCTAGAATCTAGAAAAGCATTCTTCTCCAGCTCCCACTGGATCGACGCTCCAACGCCTGAGATTCTTCAGTAGTCAACTGAACAGATTCCCCAACACTCAATGAGCGATAACTCACCCTAACACCACCCTACCACCCTATAGAGTAATAAAAGAAGAATGGACTCCCGTACCAGGGAAAATGGCCCACTTTACAATGATATAGAATGATGTAGAAGAAGAAGATATACTAGACCATAACCCCAAATTTGACACAACCACCTAATAATGATCATAGACCTCCCAACATTGACTCTTCAACCCTTGGAATATAGATACTACCACAATTTGTACAATAATGTATTTACAATGACTATGTACACTGATACCTTTACAATGATTGTATGCAGTGCTACCCACTTGAAGACTTCATATGATGAACTTCTTGTTGTTGTTATGCACCTTGGATGCTTCTCTTTTCATGCTACCCTATGCTGCACCTTTCTTTGCCTTGCTGGTGTAGAAAGTCTGGTACTTTGCAATCCTTTACAACACATGATCTAGATTTTTCTTGCCTTCTAGGAGCTTGATATTGAATCTAGTGTATATATATTATTTTAGATCCTAAATATATGAATTTAAGTCCTATATTAGTCCTCTGAGTCTTATTTCCAATGCCATAGGTCTGACCCAATTTGGATTCTTCAAGAGAGAGTTATGCCCAATCCCTCACAATGCGCTAATTATGGACTGTTTCAGCAGAGCGCACTTGTATAGCATGCCACGTGTCATGTTTTCCTCATTTGGCTCTGAAATTGATAGAGAAAAAAATACAGAATGTGCACTATCTTCCAATTCTTACGACATTCCAATACGATACTCAGAGAAAGAGATTTATGATGATTTTACCAAGGTCACTTCTTTGAGATGAATTTCAGGAGCTTGCAAAAACCCTGACTTCCACAGATTATATCTCCAAAAATATGGTGCACCTTGATCTGAAATTGTTACTGCAACTTCCTTAGGATTTAAGCTTCACCTCATAAAATTTTTAGCTTTTGAACCTTTGTAGAAAAGAATTTAGAGTGAAAATTACACAATGACCTGTTTCAGATGGCCGAATCCCTGACATAAGGAGGAAATGAGGATCGGAATTTATATAAATGCTTAAGTTGAGAGGGGCTTCAACAACTGAACGTGGGATGGATTTTCAGATCTTAGAAAAATATTAATTATGACTTTTTAATGACCCATGCCCCAACCCCATGGGGTTTTAGCCCACTAACTATGGCTAAAAACTTCAAACATGAATATCTCTCAAACCATGAAGAATTACATGGCGTGCCATATATCAACGGAAACATCTCGACAAGTAGAAACCATCAAAAGCATTATTGACCTTGAGATCTTTTATAAGCTTGATTGCTTCCTCATAAAATTATTCTATAGTCCATCCTTCTTCTTCGTTGTTTGATACCTCTTGTTTATTGTGCTTGGACATAAACAATACTCTCTCATTGGCTTCTTCTTCACCGTCATTGTCTTCATCGGATGATGAGCTATCTTCTTTAGAGAGAAATTTCCTTTTGGATCCTTGCTTTTTGAATTTCTTAAAGCCTTTCTTTCCTTTTGACTTGCCATTAATTCTGTTTGGACATTTTTCTACAAAATTCCCAACCTCATTACAGCTGAAACATATCAATGGAAGTTTACTTTTGAATCATCCGTTACCAATTTTTAGTTTTCTTGTGAAGTAAGCATATTATTCATCTGAAATACCTTCTTCATCATCTCCATTTTCTTCACACTTGGAGGTGCATGTATTTTCAATTGAAGGTTGTTTATCCTTATTGGTTTTCTTAGATGCAACGAATGCAGTTTCTAGAAGCGAAGTACCCTTTTCTTCATCAAGTCTCATTTAATATGCTATGAGAACTCCATGTAATTCTTCCTTGCTGAGTTTGTCCATATTTTCACTATATTCTAAGACCGATACCTTTGGGTTGAATCTTCCGTATAATAGTCTTCTTGTCAACTTGCTCTCCCAATCCTTCTAGAGTATTGGTTATTTCATCAACGTATTGGAAGTATGCAACAACGTTGCAATCTTCTTTCATTCTAAGTTGCTCAAATTTTTCTCTATATATTTGAAGCTTTGCTTCTTTGACATTTGAGTCACCTAGATATATATTCTCAAGCCTTTCCCATATATTTTTGGTGGTTTTACAACCCAAGAACTTATGATAAGAAGATTCAATAAGTCCACTAATAATAATATTCTTTGCTTTTGCATCATTTACCAAATTCTTCTTACATTGTTCATCCGCAGTTGATGTAAATCCATTTTGAACTATGTCCCATACTTCGTAACCTTGCGCTAAGAGATATACCTCCATTATTCCTTTCCAAAGTGCATAATTGTTTTCATTGAATAGAGGTACACCATTCTTGCTATGCTCCATGACCTCCTTCCAGCTATTAAACTGCTATTGAAGGAAGAAAGCTCTGATTCCAATTGTTGGAAACACTAAGAGGGGGGGGTGAATCAATATTCCTTTCAATTAGAGCATTACTTAATCTTCAATTATTATCAATGTTTGAAAAATCATAGCAGCAAATAAGAGGAACACAAATGCGCACAGTTTCTAAGGTGGAAACCCACTCCAGGACAAAAACCACGTAATTATTTTCTAATAATTCTTTAATATTCAAGTCCAATTGAAAATAAAGCTCCAAATTCCTAGAATCTAGAAAAGAATTCTTCTCCAGCTCCCACTGGATGGATTCTCCAATTCCCGAAATTATTCAGTAGTCCACTGAACGGATGCCCCAACACCTAATGAGTTACAACTCACCCTAGCACCACCCTACCACCCTATAGAAGAATAAAAGAAGAATGGAATCCCGTAGCAGGGAAAATGGTCCACTTTAAAATGTTATAGAATGATGTAGAAGAAGAAGATATACTAGACCATAACCCCAACATTGACACAACCACCTAATGATGATCCTATACCTCCCTACACTGCCTCTTCAACCCTTGGCAGATAGATACTAGTAAAATTTTTACAATAATGTATTTACAATGACTAAGTACAATGATACCTTTACAATGATTGTATGCAATGATTCCCAGTTGAAGACTTCATATGATGAGCTTATTGTTGCTATTATTCACCGTGGTTACTGCTCTTGTCATGCTACCCTTTGATGCAACTTTCTTTTCTTTGCTGTTGTAGAAATTCTGGTCCTTTGTAACCCTTGACAACACATGATCTATCTTTTTATTGCCTTCTAGGAGCTTGATATTGAAATTGTTGTATATCTGTTATTCCAGATCCTCAATATCTGAATTCCAATCGTGTAGTTTTCCTCTGAGTCTTCTTTCCAATGCCATAGGTCTGAGCCAATTTGGATTCTTCAAGAGAGAGTTATGCCCAATCTCTTACAATTCCCTAATTATGGATTTTTTCAGCAAAGCGCAATTTTATGGCATGCCGCATGTCACCGCTTCTTCATTTGGCTCTAAAATTGATGGAGATAAAATTAAAGACTGTGCACTATCTTCCGATTTTTACAGAATTTCAATCTGATACACAGAGATAGAGTTATGAATCTTTTACCAAGGTCACTTCTTTTAGATAATTTTCAAGAGCCTGCAAAAACCCTGACTTCCACAGATTATATCATAAAAAAATTTTCGT
The DNA here is from genome assembly GCA_034641835.2 of Pinus albicaulis. Taxonomy (NCBI): domain Eukaryota; kingdom Viridiplantae; phylum Streptophyta; class Pinopsida; order Pinales; family Pinaceae; genus Pinus; species Pinus albicaulis. The sequence goes on along the minus strand of CM076584.1, from coordinate 1,330,167,402 downwards.
ACCTTGATCCGAAATTTTTACTGCAGCTTCCTTAGGATTTCAGCTTCACCTCATAAAATTTTTAGCTTTTGAACCTTCATAGAAAAAAAGTTAGAGTGACAATTCCACAATGACTTGTTTCAGATGGCCGAATCACTTGCATAAGGAGGAAATGGGGATCAAAATTTATATAAATGCTTAATTTGAGAGGAGCTTAAACAAGTGAACGTGGGAAGGATTTTAGGAGCATAGAAAAATATTAATTATGAATTTTCAATGACCCATGCCCCAACCCCATGGAGTTTTATCCCACTAACTAGGGGTACAAACTTCAAACATGAATATCTATCAAACTGTGAAGAATTACATGGCGTGCCATATATCAACGAAAACATCTCGACAAGTACAAACCATCAAAAGCATTATTGACCCAGAATATATTAATTTGGAAGGTAAAATTTCCCATGCAATATTGGGTTAACCCCTAGTGCTCCATGGGTAGACATCAATGACGACTATTGATCAACAAATGGCACTTGCAATTCATTCCACAATTACTAAGAAATATCTAGTTGGAAGAATCGGTGAAAGCCATTGAGAATGAAAAATCTAGATCTTTTATTTTTTTAATTTTTTCTTGTGTTTTTTTTTTCTTTCAATTCATTTTTTTTTTCTCAATCTTTAATTTCATAGTTATCAAATTACACCAATAATTCAATTGTCTTAAGTAATAAAATATTTCTACAAATCCAAAACACTAAAATCGTAAAAATAACAACAATCAACAAATCCCACACACTAAAATCCAAAAAATAACAACAATCAGTAGATAAGCCTCTAATCAAAATTGAAACCTATATTCTTATCACACTAACATTTCAAATTGGCATTTAATTACAATGCAAACAACTCGTTTAAAATAAAAACCATAAAAATAACATATTTATTTAGTTTACTCTTTTTTAAATTGAACCTGCAATAGTAAAAGCTCATCTTTACTACTATATTCGTACCATAAAATTGACTTCAAGAAAGACAACAACAAGATAATTCGAATTGGCATTTAATTACAATGCAAAAATCTCATTTAAAGTAAAATACCATAAAAATAACATATTTATCTAGTTTACTCTTTTTAGATTGAACCTGAAATAGTAAAAGCTCCTCTTTACTGCTATATCCCTACCATTAAATCCAACAAATTCAAGCAAGACAACAATAAGATAATGTGTCATGATTTTTACCTCTTGAGTAAATCCTTCACACACTAACAACATCTCCTACACCCTTTTCCCTAAACGCAGTCAACCCCAATTTGGAATGGGTGATTTGGAGAGTGTTGTTGGTGATTGGAGAGTACCCTTGGTCACCAAGACTGCTATAGCCTATGACCAAAATCATATGTTAATTGACTGTGTTGATTGAAATTTTGTAAACAAATAGTGTTAGCTTCTCAAGCCAGGGTGAAAACATGGGTGCTCAATGTCAAATAAGTATAAGTTAAAATATTGGCCAACTCTTTCCTTGAAATAGAAAAAACTGATCGGAATCTGCCAAACTTTTTAATTTGTGCTTATCAATAATTGAACCACTCTTCATTGCTCATCAAATTAAGGGAAATTTTTCTGCAATTTTCCTACTTCCTCCATAGGGCTTCTGTCAATCACTTATGCAAAAATAAGGCAAGGTGAACTAAAATTTATGCCTTTTTAACTTGAATGAATGAATCAAATGTTTAGAATCCTGATTAAGTGTTAGGTCTCTTGACCATTTTATGGGTATTATACAACATTTCCAAGGAAAGTTTCTATTTCAATTATCTCTTTAATAAGAATGTCAAGAAATAAATTTACATATTCACTCTACGAAATTTTGTATACATACTATTTTTGAAGTGATGGAAGACCTGTTATTCGTATTTGGCACTTTGCATCCTCAGTGGGCACAACATTAGCTAATTTAGTTATGATCATTATTTTTGGAATAATAGCCAAAACTTCAATTGCTGAAAGGGATGCTATTGTCATCATTTCAAAGAGCATATGCTAAGCCATAGTTACATCAGAATAGCCTTCTCCGTATCTAACTATGCCAGTAGGGTAAGTGCAGGAGATCTCGACCTTACTTTTAAATTTTGTAATATTTTCTTAATGCAGTTAGATGAGATGAACATCGAATGGCTAGCGTCCAAGATCCGAATTTTTTTTTTCTATTTATTCTTTCTTTGGGCATATCTTCAAAACTTCTTGCACATTTATTTTTCCAAAGGAAATGGAGAGTGATCATCTTGATTACCTGCCTGGGAAGGACCACCCATCAATAGAGTTGTGATAAACATACCTGTAAAGATGATTCCTAAACTTAGCATAAATTATCTCCAATTTTTGTCTTTGAAATAGTCAACCAACTAGTCTCTCTTCTGGAGTCATGTGAGTTTGTACATATTAAAAGAATGTTCCACTGTTTTTCTGGTTACAAAGATTGGAATTGAAAATATAGCTTTTCATTTTCAAACAACCGTTGATGACTTCTTTATAGTAAATATTTTTCTCTTGTTAATGATAGCTTTTGGATCACATGCCTCGGTGTGTATGCGCTCAACTTCATTCTGTATTACCATCCATCCATCCGTTTAACAATGTTTCTGGTCCATTGCAGCTTTTGGCTAGTGAGTTGAAAATCAGTGGACCAATTATGAATTGAATTGACTTGAAATCGTGTTGACCTTTATTTTTTACCTTATTTTTTCCTGGAAAATAATTACAGAATGTAAATTCATTAGTGTTGTTAATTCACTATATTCCTTTGGGTGATAACATTTTTAATGTGATTTGATAGGGGGCGGTGATGTAGAAAAAGGGTTAAATACTTCCCAAGACAATGTTACAAGGGCACATCCAAGTTTAGTGTTGTCCAACTCCCGTAAAGAATTGGAGTAGACATGAAAGAGGAAGTATGTGAAATAGGTTACTGGTAGGTCTAATGATATTGATCTACATTTGGAAGCTAAGAAGGGAGATTTAGAAGTTGTGAAGAAGCTTTTAGATGGGTTAAATTCCCAAAATGGTGTGCAAAACCCTCAGGATGATATTGAAATGGGGGACATTTGACCCTGTTTGGTAGATGAAGAAAATGAGATTGTTGAGGCACCATTATATATTTATATTGAACAGGGGCATCTGGATGTGTTGAAGGAGATTTCGAAGTTTCACATCCAAAAAATCTTGCAAATAAAAACCACACCGGATATGATGTCTTTCATATTGCTGAAAAAGATGGCCACATAAGGAAAATTCTGATCTCAACCCTTTCAGAAGGTTTTTTACTTCTTTTTAGTACCCACAATAGAGAACATGACATCCTCTTTCGGTTTAGTATCAGCCACTTACTAAGTAGCCCAACGTAAGATTTTAACTTTATCAATTTGACAAAACTTATAATCTATCCGTCTTCTCTGCTTGGGCTACATGTAGGATGTCACTGTAGACTACTAGAAGGTTGCAAGGAAAATTTTTCATTCACTGTTTTGTCTATACTAGATTTTTTCCTGTCCTTTTCCTTCTCTTTGCAGTCTCATCTATGTTATGTGTTGTAGTTAACATATATACAAACTCCCTTCAACTTGCCCCTTTTCATAAGATTCTTTTTGTAAACTGATCATGCAATGATATCAGAATTGGAACTAATAATACACTGCACTATCTATCTTGGAAATATTAATTAAGCATCAATTATAAGATAGTGGTTTCTTTTTGGAAAGAAGGTATTTACTATTATTATAAAGACATGTTTGGAAATTTTGTGTCAGTAGGGTGTCACTTAAGGTTATGTTGATGCCTACGCAATGGGGCTTCTGGATAAGTCTGAGTATAGTAAATAAATCTAGGTATAGTAAATAGTTAGATAGGTTTAAATGTGTGATATAAATAATTTATAGGTTATTTTGATATCCTATGCAGTGGAGATTTCTCACATGTCTGACCAGGGCAAGTAGAAATGTGAAGTTCATTATGGGAAGCTATTGGAAGTGTATGGTGGCATAGGACTACAGATTTTATAGTTTCTCTACTGAGAAAAAGTAGAAGCATAAGGGAAAACATTGTGTCAAGATATTTCATACCTTTTTTTTAAATTTGAAAAGGACAATCACAACTAAATAAATAATAATATCATTATTTAATATCGAGTAATAGAGAGACAATGACATGACTATTTGATGAAGAGATATGAAGACAATATAAGTATATGTGAACCTATTGTAATTCATTGAATATGTATCAATAAAAATTCCGTTTAGTCTTTGGGCTCTCTCACCTCTGGTGTACGAGCAATCCCCTAGGAGGATGGATATTTTCCATCATTGGGCCATGCACATATCTTCTCTTGTAGCTAATAGATCAGTTCATTATGATTTTCTGTTCTACAGTAGATCCTAGATTCCAGGAGGAGCTAGGACCATGTATTCCTTACAATCTCCTAATATGATTGGTTTAAGAGATTATTCATCCATGGTCCTTTTGAAATAGGAGAAAATTTTAGTAGAATATTTTTTTACAAAATTGTTGTTTAAAAGAAAAAAGAAAGAATTTTATTTATTTATACAAAAATCCCAGAAAGGAAGTTGGGCTAACTACAACCCAAAAATCCCAAAATTACATGCATAACCTCTTGTTCCAAACCCAAACTTCTCTAGGGGAATATTACCCTTTGCGTCGAAGCTATGGTGTTTTTCCATCAGATTAAGGAGTTTTTCCTCACTCTAGTCTAACTTTTCTTTCACTCCCTTCACACTATAAACCAATGGACTCATTTTATTTATGTCTCATCCATCTCTTCCATTACCTTGTCCAATTACAAGTTTTGTTCCTTAGGATTTTTTTGTTGTTTAATCAAATTTTCTCTTAGATGCTAATGCTATTTTTCCATGTCCCACATATCAGCTCCAAGATTTATTGTACTCCATAGATTGATGATATTCCCATAAAATTTTGAAAAATTCTCACCTAATTCCAAAAAGAAATTTTCAAGCTTCATCTTGGTTTGAATTGGCATTTAATTACAAAGAAAACAACTAATTTAAAATAAAAACCATAAAAATAACAGATTTATCTATTTTGAACTTTTTAAATTAAACCTACAACAATAAAAGCTCCTCTTTACTGCTATATCCCTACAATTAAATCCAATGAATTCAAAATTCTTAATAGTTTAAGATCTAGAAGGCATTTTAATAATAGAAATATTATGGTATCATATTACAGCAATCTAGATTTCCTGCGAGGTAATGGTTGGCTTCCTATTGTACCGCACAAGCTTGCAGTCCTCACCAACCATGGTGAGAGTTCAAAAAATTCTTTCTAGTCACAAAAATGAGATTGTCCACGAACATCAAATTCCTCCAATTTTTCAAGAGTCTTCGAAAATTGTTGTGGCTGTGTCTGAAACTCAGTGGTTATTGCGGGATGGATGCGGCCTTATTGCTAGATTGACGCAACTGCCTGTCAACTATCGCAATTGTCAAGTGAAAACCATAAAAATAACATATTTATTTAGTTTAATCTTTTTAAATTAAACTTTCCATAGTAAAAGCTCCTCCTTACTGCTATATCCCTACCATTGAATCAAGAAAATTCAAACTTCATAATAGTATAAGATACAAAAGGTATTTCAACGATAAAAATATCATGGTATCATATTACAGCAGTTTGGATTTCCCGTGAGGTAATTGTTGGCTTCCTGTTGTAGTGCACGAGCTTCCATTCATCGTCGGTCACGGTCAGAGTTTAAAAATAACTTTCCAACCACAAAAATGAGACTGCACACAAACATCAAATCCCTCTAATTTTTCAATAATCTTCAACAATTGCTATGGCTATGTCTGAAACTCCATGGGTATTATAGGATGGATGAGGCGTTATAGCTAGATGGATGCAACTTCCTATCAAATGTCGCAACTGTCAAATACCACAATTCAAATAAATGGCTAATGATGATTCAATTATCTAAAAAAGGATCCAATGGTACAGATTATGACAGAAAGACAGTTAGGAATTTTTTTTTCAAATAAACACACCTTACGGCATAATTAAATAATTATAAATGAATAATTATTGTAAATAAATGAAAATAGAAGTTAAAATCAAAATAAAATGAAATAAAAGGGAAAGGAGGAATGAAGGCGATAAATAAAAATTAATTTCCCATAATAAATAAAGCTAAGATTAGGATAAATAATGGAGGGTGGGGTTAAAAAGCCAAGGTGATAAGTGATAGTGAAATATAGAACACTAATAACTAAATAAGAAAGAAAATAGAAACTAAGAATGACAATAAGAGAGAGGAGGAAAAATAAAGTGAAAAGAGGAGAACTAAAGAACCACGGAAACAAATTATGAAGAATCTGTCGAGGAGACAGAGTAGGGATCTATTTTTTACTAGTCCACCAACTGTCATCACTATTAATATTGTCGACCGCTCATTTCTCTATCTCGATGGCGTCCCTGAAATTTATGTGATGATACTCATAAAACTTAGTAGGAAACATGCATCCTCTATATATATTTCATGCTTAGTATTAGAAAAACTCTCAAAAATAGCTGATGATCAAGAGTGATTATGCTTAATGTCTGTAGCATCCTCCTAAATTATTTTCCTTATGGAACAATGTGTTTCACATATATAAGTATTTGCAGAAGAACATGGGACAATGTAATCAAATTTAGAGTTAGAGGGGTCAATAAGGCCTTTAATAACCCCAAGGGAAGACCAAATAGGGGTATGTGGCTTAAAGGTCACAAAAATTTATTTTTTCTTAAGAATATGAGCCAACTTTTCAATTATATTCTAATTAAAATAAAATCAAACCATGGATATTGTTACTCAAAAATTTATGAGATATATTCTATCAAGATTCAATCCCAAAGTATCATCCATTGAAGAATTTATATACATAGATAAAAAGATTATGGATGCACTTCATGTAATTCTATTAGCATATGAGATAAGGATAAGGGCGCAAAAATCTAGAATCAAGGAAGTATCATTCAAAGCAACCAACGAAGGGGAAAGCATTATAATATCCCTATTTTTTATTTTCTTTTAGGCAGTTAATAATCCTAAGGGTTAAATGGACCTATAGGAAAGCTATTTGTGGAAAAAGATTAAGATTGAATTAAATAAATGTAAAATTTAATTATTATGCAAAGACTAGAGTAAATGGAGACTAATATTCCTTATCCATGAGGATGGATAAGAATCCAAAGTCTTTCCTAGATTCTCCAAAAATCCTTGGAGAAAATAAAACAAAATAAAAATATTATATTGGAGATAAAAATCTAAAAGATACCTCAGTAAAGTGGAGATTTAATGAGAAGACGTAAAATATAACTAGAAAGAGGAAAAAGCTAGTTTTAAAGTACTTTTGTGGGAAAAAACAAAAGTAAATCTTAGGAAAAAAGGAAAACAACATCATGATTTTACTAGACGTAGTTATGGAAACATGCTGGGTGAAAGCAAGCTTAAATAAGTTGTTCCTAGGTAGACAAAGGGTCGTCTATGCTATGGAAGGGAATTTGTGGGTATACGAGAGGTTGTGTATACTTTGGAAGAAATTGGTCTCTGCTCGGGGGGAGTTGTGGAATAAGGTCAAGTTTGGGAGGAAAATTTACTGCATGAGTGTGATATTCACAATTTATTAACTTTGTCTTATGAATTCTATTCCCTTTGATGATATTCTGATGTAGTCAGATAATTGTTATGCTTTATGCATCCAGTCGAAATATTTATATCAGTAATTATAAAATATTTTAATAGTCTGTTGTACACTAAAAAAGAAATAGTCATATGCATTCAACAGAAGTTTAAACTATAGTAAATATAGCTACTTTCATATAGTTACATAAACTAAAAGACAAATATAGCTTGGCCAACATATAGAATTTCTAAACCCACTGAAAAGGGTCTAAATCTGTTGTTAGTTATTTAATAAAATTTTATTGAAATTACAGAGGACATAATTTAGATAAATTAAAATTAAAACTGTACCGGAGGAAAAGAAAAGGATGATATTAATAGTACAGGATTATTTTTGTAACTGGGCAATAGTAGTATATATGTTTATAGTGGAGATATCTAAACAAAATATAGAGTGGTTCCATATACACATGCTAGAAAGATGTATAGTTAGTTTAGAGGAAAAACTAAAATCATAATAGAGAAATTTCAAATAAGTTAAGCAGATATATTGTAGATTTAAATTAAGTAATTATGTTTTATGTACTCTCAGACATATACAAACATATGTGAAATGAAAAGAAAGAATATTTCAATTCTATATAGCAAGTGGTTACAAATAAGTACAATCCTCTTATAGAGATGAATATAAATATCTGGTACTCTTTAAATAACAATTATTAAGTACCAAAGTCCTTTACAACTTGACTGGAAGTCATCTCTTAAATCAAAGGAATGTGCTACAGCATGCACATTTGACATGAAAAAATATACTGATAGACACATTTCCCAAGTATGTATATGGTAAGAACAAATCTAGTACACAAAATTATGGGTATCAGATCTTGTGATTGAGTTTAAAGACAGATTGTGGAGGAGTATGTAGAAGTGAAAATACCTGTGAATAAATATACAGAAAAGGTTATTAAAATAATGTCCATGATATTAAATGAAATAAGAGAAATACAATTTCTCTAATACACAGTGAATAAAGAATACCTATATAAGGAAATCAAACACGTTGAAATCATTCCTATGCATGACAATAAAAAATTAATTATATTCCAAAACCCAAAAGAATTAAAGGAATTTTAATAACTATAGTTTGATCACAATTTAAGAGGGAGATTCTAATTAAATTGAAAACTTAATAATTTCTTACATTTGTGGAAGAATGATATATAGTACATGGTTTCCTGAGTAGCATGGTTAGAAAATTTGGGAAAAGAGGTTTCCCTCGATCAGAAAAGAGAATTTAAGGTGGAAAAATTTGTAAAGCTAAGTTTAGAATTCTAGTTTATGTCAAGAAATTTCCATTTTGAGTATATTCTAGAAAGTTAGGAAAATGGAAAATACAATTTTTATATAAGTCATCGAGACAAGATATGTATAGATCTATATCTATAATCACAAATTGAAATGAAAATCGAATGAAATGGATCAATTATTTTACCTCTATTCCGGGAACTATCAATCTGGTTATAAATTGTTATAATCTGATTATAAAAATTGTCAAAAGTGTATATAGTAGGCTGAGATATGAAAATAGAGAAATAATGAACCTATTACCTCTATGAATGATGGTCGATTCATATTATTGTTTTTTGTTGTGAAAAGAAAAATAAATAAAAATTCCAGAGTAGTGTACAGGAAGCGAATTTATTCTGAACATTGATTGAGGATAAATCATAACAAAATTTCACAAGTTAAGAGTGTGAGCTAAATTACAAATATGTCCCTGTATATTGACAAAGAATATGGAATAAACAAAAATATAGATGCTAACATAATGGTTAAATTACAAAGAATGGTATGCTTACTAGCATTGAATTCTAACTTCTGTAACAATGTCAAAAAAAATATGTGGTAAGTGGAGTTGTTAAAAATGGTATCAGAGTCCATGTTGACAATATTGGGCATATGTGTCCCAACACAGAAAAATGTTCAGTTGTGAAAATAAGTAATTTTTTTTTTTTTTGAATACAAATTAAATTATTTGTAGAGTGATCAAAGTAGAATAATAGTTACATCTGTAGTTATGAGTAATGAAAAAGAGCTGTAAGAGGATCTGTGGACAGGGGGGGCAGGGGGGGGGGGGGGGGGGCATGTGGGAAACCCATGAGATTTAAATGCTCAAGTATTAGAAATATGCAAAAAGAAATGGTTCAGCTAAGAGCTACCATGAACGATGGTTGCAAACCAGTAATGAGAAAGACAACTAAATGGGGGCAGAGATACCACCCGATATAAATAAGAAAAAATTTCAATCAATGGACATATTAAGAATATGCAATATGAAATGGTTTGGCTAAGGGCTAACCATGGACAATTTGTGCAAGAAAATAATGAGTAAGCAAAGGTTGATCCAAGAATTAACCCCACAGTGTGGTCTGAAATTTAGAACCATACAATAACAACAAAGAAGCTGAAACCAACTCAGAAGAGTTTGAGGGTGGCGAACTAGCTAGAAATAATCCCAAAAAGAAAAAGGAGAAGGATGAGGTATCCTAGCTCCTGAAATTAGTAAAACGCCTTGAGCTATACTAAAATGAAAATAATGAAAAACTAAATTAGCAATCTACCAACTGCACGGTAAAACCAAGTGTGGTGGGAGGAAACTAGAATCGTACATTTGAGGGATGGAAAAGAAACTATTTGGGAAGGATCTAAATAAAAGATAAATTTTATATACTTAAATGAGAGAGATAATGATGATAAAACGAAAAAAAAAAAAAGAATAATAATTCAGGAGCAGAAGTTAGAAGAGCTAGTAAATGAATAATTCCTTTTGAAAGCTATGGAAGTTTTTCAAGATGTATCCTATATCAAAGTGGTAAAAAAAGAAAGAATCATTAAAGTGATAGGATGTTTGGGAACCTCACGTGTCACAGGATTTTTCACACAGGACAATTCAGACCATTCAAGTCATTCGAGAGACAACTACAGTAAAAGAAAAGGATTGAAATATTTCTAAAACCATCGTTGCCTTACGAAATCGACAGGTTGAACACCAATCAACCATAATAGTAGTTGAATTTATGAATTCTGAACAAATTGTTGTTGATTTAATAAATCTACGAGAAATTGTTTCTTAAGTCACTTCACAAATAGTAGAAAAGTGTAAACAAAAATGTAGCAAATGTGGTTAGTACAGTTAACCATAGAAAATGAGACATGCAAAGATCTCTCAAAGTACTGTAATGTTAGATGAATACAAAATGAAACTCCAATTAAACCATTCTATCAGTAGAATGATATGATCTGTTAGTAGGAAACAAGAGGTTGGAAAAATAGAAAGCAATAAAAAATTGATTAGACCAAAAAAAAAAATTACACTGTCGAAGTAAGAATTTATGTTATAAATAAAGGAGAACTAGAAATCAATATCTTTCAAACAGATTTCTAAATTAAAATTTAAAATAACAACAAGAAATGGGTAAAAAATTAACGCTCTACAAGTGGAAGAATTCTGATAACAAACATAAAACGACACTGTGGAAAAAATTTCGAGTAACAACAGAGCTCAAGGAGAGGGTTCCATAATAAATCCCTCAATAAACCCTTAAACGAGACATTGGTTGTTTAATTAAACTAGTACTACATCTCGTGCACCCTATAAAATGAGTAGTCCGAAACTACTAAAAATGGAGACTTCAGTTACAAAAAAATAAAAATATTGTTGGAAAGAGGGTACATTAGATCAATGGTGCCTCCTTGGGAAGCACCTGTGTTATCAAAAAGAAAGATGACATGTTCAAAAGGAGTATATATTTCCAACAACTGAAGGAAATCACTTTCAAGAACATATATATTTTACCAAGGGTAGATGAATTATGGGTTGAGTAAGAGGATAGATGTTTGAGAGAAACAATAAAAATATCAAATTGATAGTAAGTAATCAAAAACATGAAATTAACCACTAACCAAAAGTGAAAATGGCTGATCCAAATAACAGAATTGTAGTATACACTGATGCATGTGTTAAAGAAGTAGGGCGAATGCTAATACAAGAGAATTTAGTAGTAGACTAGGAGTCGAGAGAAATTAACATAAATATTCAGTGTATGAGGGAAACTTCATGCTATTATGTATGCCTTAAATTTGACGAGACATAAACTATTAGGAAAGAAATTCCTATTCATGTTAAATTATATAAGTTTGAAATAATTTTTTACACAACTTGATTTAAATTCTAGATAAACTAGATGGTTGTCTTTCCTTAGTGAGTTTGACATGGAAATCAAAAATATTAAAGGAAAGGAAAATAAGATCTTAGATGCTTTGAGTGGGAATTATCATAAAATTTTGAATAGTGCTTGAAGTAGTGTGAAATTTGACATAGAAGGATAGATAACAAAATCGGTGACTCAAATTCCAAACTATTAAAAACTACAACAAAAAATGCAGAATACTGAAATATATTCTCTGATTATTACTATAAGAGACCATATGCAAGTCATCTTAGTTATTAAAACTTGAATTCAGAATTAAAGAAGAACATGTTTTGGTATGGTATGGGAAAAGATGTAGCAGATTTCCTGGCAAGAATGTCAGCAAGTAGGAGTAGAACATCAACATCCAACAACACTACTGAATTCTCTCCCTATTCCAGACTGGAAGTGGGAAGTTGTTTCAATAAATTTCATCACCAGATTGCTTGGAACAAGGCACGAACAAATTCAATTCACTTTTACAGGTACAAGCTACTTTTGTCAGAAGTAGTCAATGTGTCCAAGAAAAATATTGTGAAATTATATGGAGTTCCAAAATTGATTATATCTAGAAAATATAACAAGGTTACTTCAATTGGTTTTTTTTAACCTATGTTTGTAGGAAAAGGGTACCAAGTTGAACTTTAATACTGCTTATCATCCTCAGTAGCTCAACTGACTGACATAATCAATAAAATTTTAGAATACATGTTGTGCATGTCTGTGATGAATAGGTGGACAAACGCACACAGTGGGGAATTTGTTTTCATCTGGAAGAATTGTTTCTAATAAAAACTATTAGGCTTCTCATTATGATGCATCCTTTTGACTATTTCTATGACACGGAATGCTACACTCCACTTAGCTGGAGTTAATCATAGAACAAGTTAACTGTGGAATGGGATACACTATTCAAAATGCAGTGGACTGAGAATAAAATCCAACAACATGGTAAACCATTCAAGATCGCAAAAGAAGTTGTACAGATGGGAAAATAATTCACATAGAATTCAAAATGGGTTACCATGTGTACTTGAGGATTAAGCCTCGCAAAATTACATTATACGCTAGCAGTTGTGCTAAGTTAGCACTATACTACTATGTACCATTAGAAGTCTTGCTATAGATTGGCAATGCCAATTCATACTAAGGTTCACATTATTATCATAATTTCTTATTGTAAAAGTATATATGTGACTCTAGTCATGTAAATTGATTTAATCGCTGAACAAGTCGAAATAGGAATGGAATTTCTTCCAGATCCACTTCTTAAACTGAAGCAGGAAGAAATCAAGCTCGAGAGTAGAAATTTAAGTGGGGTGTAAGTGAAATGTATTCACTTTACCTTTGAGGAAGTTACTATGAGTAATAGCCTGAGATGAAAGAGAAACATCCATTCATGGTTGAGAAATCAACAAAAAAAAATTGCAACACTAAGGATGTTGTTCCGTTTTATAAGGGGAATATGTAATATCCCTATTTTTTCACTTTTATTTTAGGTAGTTAATAATCCTGAAGGTTAAATGGACCTATAGAAAAGCTATGTGTGGACATAAATTAAGGTTGAATTAAATAAATGTGAAATTTAATTATTGTGAAAAAACTACAGTAAATGGAGACCAAGATTCCTTATCCATGAGGATGGATAAGAATCCAAAGACTTTCCTAAATTCCCTAAAAATCCTTGGAAAAAATAAAACAAAATAAAAATATTAGATTAGAGATCAAAATATAAAATATATCTTAGTAAAGTGGAAAGTTACTGAGAAGAGGTGAAATAAATCTAGAAAGAGGAAAAATATAGTTTTAAAGTAATTTTGTGGAAAAAAAACAAAAGTAAAGCCCAAGAAAAAAGGAAAACAACATGCTGATTTAACTGGATGCAATTATGGAAACACGTTGAGGGAAATCAAGCTTAGATAAGTTGTTCCTAGGTAAAAAATGGGTTGTCTATGCTATGGAAGATAATTCCTGGGTAGGCAAGAGGTTGTCGAAATTGGTCTCTACTCTGGGGGAGTTGTGGAATGAGCTCAAGGTTGGGTGGAAAATAATCTACATGAGTGTGGTTAAAATACATGTGGAAAATTGTCTGTGGAAAATAGTCTGCACCAGTTTAATAAATTGTATTTTTTCCACATGTATTTTTTATCAATAAATTGTAAGTCATCCAAGAAAAAAATGTCTCCCAGGCACATCCAATGAAGGTCATCCCAACAACATCTATTGAACATTCATGGCATATGGTATTAATTCTCTTAAATACATTAATGATCCCAATCATGTTCATTTCAATGACCCTTAGCATGATGTTAGGAATAAAAAAGAGTTCATATAGCTCACAAAAGGGAAGAAACCAAAGTGAAATAATGGAACCCCCTATTGTAGCTGTTACAACACCCCCAAAATTTGCCCTTTTTCTTCCCAAGTTTTCATGGATGACTTTTTTGTATGACTTAGACCATCACTTTGAAAAGTCCCAATAACCACCGAACAAAATTCATGAATAAAAATTTGTAATGATAGATTCTTGTGTCGCTCAATGTTTTTTTGATTATCAATCAAAACATTTTTATTTTATTCTCAAAACTATACACATAGAAGAGTCAAATCATTTTCATCTCTAAAAACCAATCTTAATGCAGGTGTATGAAGTGTTAAATTCAACCTTGAAGGACAAGGACCATTTTTCTATGAGGTTATGTTGGACGCTTTCTCGTTGCATGTAGGCCCAATTTATATGAAAATGAAGAAAATGAAATGAATATACTACTATATTTTTCTCTCAAATATCATAACACATATTGCATGGAAAAAAAAAGATGAAGATCCTAACACGGAATCCATGGATGGTATAAATTATAGCATTATGGAAGAATATTAACACAACAAAATATTTTATATCTACCTCAATCTGGATGACTTAATGGAATGAAAAGAGGAAATCCATGTGTCCTATAATTTGATAAATGATTACTTTTTATATTTATCAAGTACTATGGAATGATCCTCGAGAAGGCCATTTTTAGAAATACAACATTATTTTTTACAAACAGAATTATAGTTATGAGAAATAACTTGGTTTTCCAAAAAAAATGTCTCATGTGAATTATGACCTAGAATTATACTGAGGATGAGGAACTTCAATCTTAGACCACACACAAAGGAAATGCTGACAAGTAGAGAATCCATTTATTAAATTAAAAAGGCACTTAAATTTCCAATGACCTTAGGACTTATTCATTTGAAAATATTGATGTTGAAGCATCTATTTTTTTCTTATGACAATCCTAGTGATGAACATGAAGAAAAGGTTTGTAATGAAGACAATATTGTTGATCATTGTGGAAATGTCACTCAAGTACATGAGAATTTCATGGGAACATTTGTTGTTTGTTTCCTTTGGTCTACAATATGTAGGGATATTTTTAGAGAGTACTAGATAATTATTATATATTGACAGAAGACAAATGCATATTCTCTAAGCAAGAAAAATGTTGGAAGGTTGGTTTACAAAGAGATTCACTCATAAATGTATCAAGTTGGAACTCAAACATATAGAGAGATATTGGAATATATTGTCAACAATATTCTAAAAAGAACAACATTGACCCACTCATTAGAGGAAATTCATCCTAAAAGTGGTCTCCTAAGGAATAATAATAAAATAATAGTTAAAATAATAAGATAAGAGTTATGAATTTTAGAGGGAAAAGAAGAAAAATACCTTCTTAATTGTATTTTTGTGTTATTTCGATATAGGTTTACAAAAATTTCAAACAGTAGACACTTGTTGGATGGTAAATTAAAATTTTCATCCAATGAGTACCCATTATGCATAAATTTTTGTGAATACCCAAATTGATAAATAAATGCAGATGCATTAAAAAAATGTGTTCAATGCATTTTTAACTATATCTTAATTTTTTATCAATATAAGCCTCCTCAAAATTATGTAGAATGGGAACTGGTTTGATGCATCCAATGAGTGTCTACAGTTGAAATTTAATTAAACATATAAGGAGATAAGTAAAAAATACAATAAAAAAAAATGGTTTTTCTTCATTTCCATTCAAAATATTTACATGTACCTCTTTTTAAATTTAATGGATTTTGATTAATTTACATATTATGACATGGAAATTAAGTAAAAATTTCATTGGCACTTTTAGGCTAAAATTTCCTCTAATATGATGAATGTACGTAGAACATTCTAGCTCATTCTAAAAGAAGGAAGTTATTGAGATCAGAGAAATGATTTTTGAAACCACCATTGTAGAGAACTTAGAGAAAAAAACTACAACATATATTCTGTGACAATAATAAAATAAAGTATGGAGTTAGATTTGTTCTTATGAAATTGGTTTCTTCTCCAGATTACTATTCAAATGGCTATTTTAATGTAAAAATTTGCATTCTTTGACTATCCAAAATAATGGTTGGACCTCTTCGCTATTCTTGTCCATTAGATTCAGTTAGCTGATGTCCTTACCAAACATAGAGTGTACATGGATTTTCGTCAAACAGTGAAATAGCTATCAATAAAACATCTCACTAAGATCATCATCAATTTTAAAAGATAACATCCTACTTTTTTTTATTATGTATGTCATCACTCGGATGATGATGTGCAAATTATTCTTCAAGAAAAATATGTTATTGTTCAATCTCCCATAAGAACTATATTCTAAATGGAAAATAAATAAGCACTAAAAATTCCATGAGAGAGATGGATTTTATGTTTCAATAGAGTATAGAAAATTATTGTTTCAATATTTCAAAATAATTAAAAAAAAAATGAGTTTCCACTAGTTAAGGAAGTTTTCCCTTCCTTTTTGCAAAAAGTTCAATATTATCTTCACTATCACTTTGCTCTTCATCAATGCCACAATAATTTTCATAATTTTATAGTGAGAGTATGCGGGAAGTTGATGAAGATGTCGATTGAAATTCACAATGCACAATTCAATTCACTTAGTATTCAGTATGTTCTTCCTCTTATTTCAAAGATATGCTACAATGAAATCATAGATTTGTGAACCAATAATAAAATCTTGTCTAGGTATAATTCAAAGGGGACTGGCGAGATATAGAATAAATATTTATCATATTCAAAATAGTTTGGTATATGTGTGTTGTAACAAAGGCACACGTGATAGTAATACATTCCTTGCAATGACTATGAGCTTTGTTGCCTATAATCTCATAATCATTGTTCTGTACCACCGAATCATTGAATTACATCCCACCTCATCCAATCACAACCCCTCCCATTACATTGTGACTTTATTCATATCACCACAACCTCCCTTAATCACATCATGACTTCCTTCATCGCATTATGTTTTATTTTCCTTGTCTAACTTCCATTTGATGTAACATCAAATATCATTTGCACTAATCATATGTACTTATTTCCTGTTTACAGTCAAAGAACAGTCATGTTCGCAGTAAAACATTTCTATGATTGATGAGCAATCCTCCAAAGCTAGATGATATATCCCATCATATTTTTTCATAGAAAGTAAGGAAATACTCCAGTCATAGATCATAAGATCTCATTTTATTACTAAAGGAGATAATAATTGTCGGAATATAGTTTGTGATTTTACTGAAAGGACTATGAACTTATTTCCACCAATAACTTTACCACCCAAATCTATAGATGCTGCCATAAAGGCTAGAAAGACCTTAGATTCTTTTTATTCTATAATGTTGCTAGAGACAACATGAATATCCACTATCCCTAGTTGATGATTCATTCAAAGAAAAGTATTAAAACTTTTACTTTCTATAATGAGAATTGCATTGACCGTTACACATATTTATTATTGGAATCATCTAAGGATTATACTCAGTAGTTCCATTCGCTTGGATGAGCTACTGTGGAATTTTTTCTTGACTACAAACCAAAAGTAACAGTGATCAGGTGTCTTAGCATCATTTACATTATAGAAATAGGCATGTCCATTTACTACCGTTGTTGAACCATAATCTCTTCCTCCCTATCTAATACTGGCCATGCAATATTGTCGAGGGAAAGTAAACAACCAATGTGATGGATATAGAGATAAAAAAAACCATTCCTCGTTGTACTTCATGAATTATTTTCTAACCTTAATTCAAAAATAATGTCATATAATAGAACAATGACAACAGTGGCTAAGGAAATTTTTATAGAACAAAAATTCACACTATAGTATTCCTCTGGAAAATACCTAGATTTTCTTTTCCACTGCATTCCTAGAAACATAAGAGCAATATATGCAAGTGACACATAATATAGTCTACGAATAGTGGTAATCATAAGATCCCAACGGTGAAAATATCTTGAGAAATGTAGTTGTTCCTATGAGACATCAAATATTTCATCCATGTATGGGTTTTGGAAAACATAATTTACAATGGTGGAGATGGGAAAAGTGCAAGAAACAACCATGAGTGCAAGAACTAGGTGGTCCATTTTCTCTCCCTCTGACTCGGTTGACATGTTGTACGTAAAGATATTTAATTATTGAAGCACGGTCACATTATATTTCCCACTCGGATTCAATTTTCTTTAACCATTATTGCACAAATTCTCATGACCATTCCGCTAATAACCTTCTTATATTCATAAATAGACTATGCATGCTAAGGATTCTTCATTTTAGAAAGATATGAATATATGTGACTTGTGGTGGTATTGAGTTTTAATTGAAACAATACTCATTCTGAAAAACAATTAAGTTTTTAAGCAATGTTCTAGCATAAAGGGATCCTATGTTTTTTCATTGGATAAAGTAAAATGATGAATGAGAGTGTATGCAAAAATCAAGAAATATTGTACCTTCTGATGATGGAAAAATGTTGGTTTTTATAGCTAAGATAGTTGTAGAAATTGTTAAATAACATGAAATATGTTAAATCAACTAATGTTTTCATAAAATGTTGAATAATTTCAAGTTATTTACAGAGTTTCTCTTCTAACGATGACTTAAGATGGAGTATAAAATGAAAAAATAAATAGTTAGAAATGTCTCCATGAAAATCAAAGTGTTTCTCTGCAGATGAAGGTTTATTTAATTTTGGTAGTAGTATTTCTCCTTCAAATGCACAAGAATACAACTTAATAAGAATCTATGAAGCACCTTCCTAGGAATCCGCATTTGGGTCTCATGTTAAAGTTAGAGATATGATATGAATGACTTTAAACAATATGTTTCGCATGGTTAGAATTAAGGACAATTTGAAGTTCAAGAAGTGCAAATGGCTAATGCCAAAGCAGAATTTTATGATATTCAGCGACAAAGAGGAGACTCATACAATACATCTCTTGAGATAAATAGGAAAGAGCTAGTAGCATACCAAAGGAAATCATGCTTGGTAAAGAAAGAAGCACATTTTCTACATATGTTTCAGAGTTGTGGGTTGTAAAATAAAACGAATGCGCCAAGGAAGTATAAAAAAGTGTAAAACACTATATAATATGGTATTCATGGAAGTTCCCATGAATTTAATGAAATGGTCAAAATGAATATAGTTCCAACATCAAGATTTTATTAAGGGGATAATATATCTTATTTTCAAAATTGATAATCCATCACAATGATAAGCTTTTAGGTCCATATGCAAGGCTATTGAGACTGAAGACGTTCACAATAGGTTTTTTAAATACAGCCATTCATCCAAGAAATGGTGCTGCAAAAATAAATTCCATTTTAAATATTAGGGGAGTTCAAGCCATGGTTTATAGATATTATCATTCAGCCTCTCTCCTCCTTACAATGATACCCCATTGTTTTGTGTACTCGAGAACCGTGGACTCAAACACAATCAAGGGTACCTTAACTTTCATGGATCAAACTTATCGAGTTATGGGAGAAACACAAATGAAATAATCACCGACATGACAAGAGAGAAGAAATCACAATTGCTAGCTTTATTCATCATCCATAAAGAAACGTCATAATTGTGTCTCATGTATTTCTTTAGTCATATTGCAAATTACCAAAGTCATGTAGGAGTAAATATGAATTGTATAAGTAATTAGGAATAAAGGGTCATAGCGTAGTCGAAAGATCATGGTGGAGGCGAAGAGTCACCTACCTATTTGCATAAATAAATCCTCATGCAGCTAGCAAAGAGATTTTACCAGTAGTATAGTCCTTTTGCTATTAATATAGAGGCTAGCACTTAGCTAGTTGCGAGCACTCTTACTCTTCTGATTGTATATTGAGGTGTGGCGATGCTAGGAACTTATTTTGGATATTATATGACTATCCTCGCTTCAATTGTTGGATTTTCATGGGCTTTCGGAACATGTACTTGAGACTGCAACATTGTTGACAAGAACCTCTTACTCTTAGCATAGATTGTTATGCACTTTCATGGTGGTTGTAATGGATATCTTTTACTTCTATTGTGTTTGAATGCTTTATTTCACATGGGTCATAGGTTCATGAAATAATTCATAACTTATTGATCATATGTTTGATGGATATCCACTGTTTCATTCCACAAATCACAATAGTTATTAGTTGTGAACTCGTTTATAGTTAGTTGTTGATTCCTTCCTTATTCTTATAAATCCTTGATTGTTTTAGTTAACTAAATCCTCCTCAGATATAATTGATCTTATTTCTATGACATTATTCTCTTGTAGTTTGTATTTCAAGTTTACTATTTATGGCATGATCTATCCTCACCCTTTTAGAATTTCAAACTCACCTCACATTAACATCTATTCACTTGAAACCCAAGAGGAAAAAAACATGGTACTATTTCGACCCACATAACAGGTGTGACTCCTATCCTAAATGGTGTGTGGTGTAATATAGAATTCAAATTGGGGATATTGGCACATATTTCCCTGTCAATAGTTTTGGTGCTAGAAAGACCTATCTTAAATTTTATATCTTAAAATGCCTCCTTCTGAGGTCTCTATGTGGGGTTTTTTATGGAAATGTACATATTACAATACTCATGGGTATAGTTAATACATTATCAAAGAATAAGTATCATGACAAGGATGAGATATTTGCATCTAAAAATCTCCTGTAATTTCTTCAAAACTTTGTTTATAATAATGTGTCTTGTCAAGATGTCATATGTAGAGTTTTCACCCTTACTTTTGAACATTACATCAAAGCATGGTGTGAAATGTTTCTGGCCACATTTATTCATTCATTGGAATATCTCATTGATGAGTTTCAATCTGATTTCCATCGCTATAATCATCATAAATTATTTAAAGAGATGAATGAGATTAGGATCGAGTCAGATGAATCCTTGGAATATTTAGCAAATTTCAATCTATATAATATATTTCCCAAAGGGGATGTGGATTGGGACTATTTTGGATCAAAATTTTCTATGATTGGTTTACCTTTCTAGGGAAAAATTTAAATCTAAACTAAATATTGACAATCAATTAGTAGATGATCCTAATTATCCATAACTTTCCAATAAATAATACATTATGCCTACTTTTTTCATGTGAAATTTATCTCTCTTTTAAATGTGATTAAAGGGGAATTTAAGGCATGAGAAAGGGAATTTTTAATATCTAGAATTTCTTATTTCCATCTATCTTCATGACCCAATGAAATGTGTGTTTGTGCAACTAACTAAATATTTTTTACCAATAATCTAGGTACTTAAGAAATTTTAAATGAGGAGGAGAAAATTTGTCTTGTTTCATAAACTATGATAAATTCCTCAAAAGTGGGACAAGCTAAATCAACTAAAATTCATAATCTAGCTCTTCTTATCATGCTCATGAAATTCAAGCTAATTCCATTAATATTTGTCAAACCAACCTTGAATATCCTCATGATATGATTTATTCTTTATCTCCTCGCTATGACTAGGAAATTTCCTTAGGATAATAATTAATTTTTAAATGGTTCCATGGAGCATACTATATAGTTTGATCTGTCAATTCCACCAGAGGATTCAAATCCAAAATATCCTAAATTGAAATAATATCTCATTATATAATACTTTGTTATGGAAACTGAGGTTTCATTAAGATATTGTTTACACTATTTTTAATCCTCGACTCATTACTCTTGGTACATTGATTTTTTTGATGATGTATTACACCGACAACCATTTTAACTCCTTTAGATTCTCCTTTCTCTAGGAGAGAATGTGATCATATATTATGTACTAAGGAATAAAAGAATGAGATTATTTCCCATATTTATTTGGTATGAAACCCACCACAAGGGATTAAGATAGTTATAAATACTAGAACATTCATGAAATCAATCCCATTGATTTATCACCATTTATCATACATGAAGAATCTTGTGTTCACATTTATTTATTGAGATTTATCATAAATGAAGCATCCTGTGTTTGGAATGACTAGTGTGGAGCAATCAAAATATATAGTCAAAATATACTAGATGTAAATAATATTCCCATTTGGTGGGTTAATCCATAACACATATCCATGACATATCTTGTAGAATTTGATTCATTCTTTATATTTTACCATGTGTTAGAGGATCATAGGTTGTATTAAAATTTACAACCTACAGACTCATTCCTCCAAATAACATCTTGGAGAAATTAGAAGTAAATTTAGAATCATTATATCATATAAAACTATTCAATCTATCCACAAAAAAATTATGAAGATCCACTATGTGGACCTTATCACTTAATATTTTTATTCTACAATAAAAACAAGTCTCTATTACTCATGTGCTCTTTCGTTATTATTCTAAAAAAATATCATTTATTCATCAGATAAATTTTAATTTCATAATCAAGTAATTTATATACTAACTTCCATATCCTTCATGTTCAAGCAATAATTCAATAGTCTAAAACTAGTTATTTCTTAAAAAAAATAAAAAATGCAAAGGTGTCATAAGGGAACTCTTGAATCATGTTATCGGGGTTTATTGAAAGTGAAGAATGTTAAGTTGGATAACTTGAGCAGAGATTTTGAGGATGTCAAAATGAAAGACAGTGAAATATTTGATGGTTTTATGAGTCTTTAATTAATTGGTATATAATGGAGAAGACCTCTCAAATAAGATGGTAATAGAGAAATTCATCGGATGTTTTCCAAAAAAATGAATTTGTGGTTGTAACTATAGAAGAGTTTAAAAACAAGAGTCAAATGCAGATTCATGAGATTACTACGCTTGAATCTGGGATGATGAGATATGATGACAACACATTGGAGAACACCTACGAAATTAACTACAAATTAATAGAGGAAGAGGAAGAGGAACATCGAGTAATAGAGAAAGAGGTGGAAGCCTTAGCTAATCAAAGACATCATTGGGATAATTATCACCACCAGGAAAATTCTTAACAACACCCTTTTAATTTAAGGGGAAGTAACAACAAAACCAAGAAGAAAAGAAATAAAAGGTCTGCTAAGTCTAAGTTTTACTATTATTATGTTATTTTCTTTTAGCATGAGACATGTTCTAGTCTCTATTTGTGTCTAAGAGGATAAAGAATACAAAATCTCCAAAACGCAGAAAATGTACTAGGATAAAACATCTAAAGACATCTAAACTAATTTAATTTATCAATAGTGAAAAATGCCTAAGCCTAACATTATGTCGCAGCGAAAAAAAATACAGTTTCAATTTGTTAAATTCCATATGGTTCATCAATTAATGGGAATAAGAAAAAATGGTGTTATAAATGACATTGTAATTTTATATTGAATGGTTATTTCGATACGGTATTTAAATGGCTTCATCTAGTTTGATCCTTTACCTAGAAAATTACTCAAAAAGATTTGATATTAAAAAAATAAATTGAAAAAAAAAATCATCGCCAAACTCCTAAAACAAATCTTGTCCGCTTATAATCTGATTCAACTTGTGTATTTATTCTTGTCTTCACTTAAATTTGATATACGGAAGAACAATTCTCGAATTATTGATTATACTAGTATCAGACGAGTCAAGTAGAATTTCAAACAAATTATACCAAAGCATCTTCTCTGAGTTTGGAAAATATAGCCACATGTTCATCACCATTTTTAGAGTCTAATTTTACAGATGAAGAGTTGGTATCTTTGTATTCCTCAGACAATGACCAATCAGAAGTCATGAGAGTAAAAGTTTAAACGACGAGCAGAAAGGCAGAAAAATCTCTGATGGGGCAACTTAATAATAACCAGAAAGATAAGGTCGAGGCAAAAATTAATGGAGCAGGTGACTTTAATGAAACAAGCGATCGAAATTTTGTGCATCCAAAGAGCTTAAAATAAAAAATCACGGATTTAGTAGACATTTCTAATTTCAAAATAAAAATACCGAGTGAAGCAGAAGAAATTGAAATAAATGGAGAAGTTTCTGCGACTGTAAAATGTTGTTGCTGTTTTTGCAAATATCAATTTGAAAATACCCGACAGTGTCGAAATGGGGATCGATTTTGTTTCAAATGTATATAGAGGTGGCTTGATGAAATCGTGTCTGAAAACACATGATTCTCTACCTTGCATGCCTTTTGTTGAGCTTCGCAAGTAATCAATTCCTTTCATAGATATTGCGAAAGACCTTCCAAATGATGTTATTGAAAGATATGAACATTTCCGCTCCCAACAAGCTATACCTGAAGCCAAAATTCAAGGATTGGTTTATTACCAATTTTCTAGCATTCTATATGAAATAGAAAAGTCTTTACAAGTCCTAGGATGTACAAATGTGAAATTTTTAAATGCTTCTTGTATTCAATGCAAGAGACAGAGTCACTTGCCATAAATTTGTGATGAGTGTGAGAAAAAATTTGGTACTGCACTTCGGAGGGAAGTTGAAGAGAGGATGACGAAAGTGTTGAAATATGACAACAAAAGAAAATAATTTAACTTCAGGAAAATTTAGTTATTACCAGTTAGTGGGTCGGTTGTGTAAAGAGAAGGATTTAATCTAACCAAGTAGCCCATATTAATTGGAGACTTGTAAGGATGGAGAATCATTATTGATTAATAGAGTTTCCATTCTCTTGCTCCATGGATATTTCATTGACATTCTCTCAATGTTTTACCACGTAAATATTTTTTTATTTACTTGTGTGTTTGTTTTTAGTTTCCATTTACTTATGTGTGTCTTTATTTCTTAATTAGTCTATTCCCAAGCCCAATAAGTGGTATGAGAGAAAGGTGTAGTAAGGATCACTTTGAGAAAGCGAGAATATTTAGTTTGAAAAATCATGGAGTCACGGTTGTTGGAGAGGATAGAGGCATTGAAAAAAGGGAAAAATCGAGGTTGTTGGAGAGGATCGAGGCAACAATAAAAAAAGGAAATGTCGCTACTGTTGGAGGGGATTGAGGCGCTGAAATAAAAGGAAACGCTTAAATATTATTTCCCCATTTTGTGTTGTCACCTAAGGCAGTGGCACTATTCTTTGGAACTTTTTTTTATATTCATATTATGTCTATTTGGAGCACAGTTTGAGAGTCATAGTTTACTGCTTTGGAGTGTTGTCTCGAGTCGTAGCCCGCCACCTAAGAGGGATTGTCCACCGCTTGAGAGGAGCCATAGTACACCACCTAAGAGATGTATGAGAGAGCCTGCCCATCCAAAAAAGGAAACCACTACCTAGAGGGGGGATGCGGGCCATTATTCAGCCTCCAATCAAGGGAAGAAAATGTTGCATGACATGGCTTAAGAGGAGTCAATGTAAAGATAGAAAAGGTCAAAAAGGTTGAGGTTCTACGCTACTGCTCAGAAGACTGCCACCGTTGTGGATAGAAAATGGGAGTAGAGTGAGAGACCATCAAGTTTGAGAAATGACAAGACTTCGATTCTGCCCGTTCGTTGAACAAACAACAAAATAGGAGAAATTTGGGTACAATTTTTTTTTTGAAGAAATTTACGGTTTTCCTGAAACATAGTAGAGTTATTCTAATTTTTTCTTAAATAAAAATTGCTGAAAAGGTTTCATAAAATTAGTATTGTTAGAAGAGGGTTTAAATGAATTGTATGAAGGAGCTTAGAATTTTTTTTATTAAACAAGTTTTTCGAAATTTATTGAATTAAAGAGGGAATATAATCATTATTTTTATGAAAAGGAAGAAGTTTAAAGAAACTCTAGATGAAAGTGAAACCATTGTAAGAAACTAAAATATAGCCGGAAATTTATGAAATAAGGGAAACGAGTAAACTATAGGAAGAAAGAATGGCCAAAATAATGAATGCGATGTCCGAGGTAGAGAAGTTCACCGTGAATAAGAATTTGCATTGTGGAAACTGAAAGTTAGGGACTTGTTGGTTCAACAAGGGTTGCACAAAACCTTAGATGGGGTGACTAAAAAACTTTCAAGCATGAGATATTTGGACTCGGAGGACTTGGATGCCCGAGCTCTCAGTACTATTATTTTATGAAACCAGCTCCAAAAATAAAATAAAAGAGATATCAATACCTTAGAAATAAGCCACTTCGAGGGGGAAACCTTTAATACATTACATAAATGAACAATTCTTAGATGACAAAATTTCAAAAACCTTCTTTCTATATATAGGAGTCCACAGGGCCACAATGTAATTCTATCCGACCTAAAAATAATAACGTAAGGGCACAATAATAACAAAATGGGGGTTACAAGGGTACAACGATAACAATAGGGGGGTTACACTAACAAAAATAAGGGACTATACTAGTAATATAGGGTCTTAACATGCTCCTCTCCTTAAAAAAGGTGTTGTCCTCAACACTTGAGTAGCTCTGGCTTTTGTATGAAATTCTCATCCTCCCATGTAGAATCTTCAGTGGGTAAGTTCTAACATTTGATGAGATACTCTAAAATTGATCAATTTCGTAGTTGTCAACTTCTTGTTTCCATGACAGCTTTAGGTTCCAATATGGTTTTTCCTTCCCCATCAAGTTCTTGCAATATTGTTTGAACTTGAAGTTTGTCCCCTATAACTAGATGCACTCGCGAAGAAGCAGAAAGCTCTAATTTTTATGCCATAGTACCAATCTTTTGCAACACCTTGTAAGGACCATAGTAATTTGGCGATAATTTATTATCCTGATTAGCTTGCTTGGAGGACATTTGTTTGTATGGTTGTAGCTATAAAAATCCCCAGTCTCCTACATGAAAACTTCTATCATTCCGATGTTGATATTCCTGTTGTTTCATTCGATTTTGTGCCAAATTTAGTTTATCCTTTAACATTTCGAGAACTTCTTGTTGATGCTCAATGTGATCTTTCACTACTGGAACCCTAGAATTTTCCCTTAAATAAGATGTTATGGACAGTGGATGATAGCCATAAAGTGCCATAAATGGGTTCACTTTTGTTCCAATATGTGAGGAAGTGTTATACCACCATTTAGCAAGATGTAACCACTTGACCCATTGTTCTTTCTTATCAGCTACAAAACAACAAATATATCCTTCCAAACATTTATTCACTATCTCAGTTTGACCATTGGATTGAGGATAATAAGATGAGTTATGAGCTAGTTGAGTACCCAAATAAGAAAATAATTTCATCCAAAAATTTCCTGTAAAAATGGGATCTCTATCACTTACAATAATCTTCGGGTTTCCATTTAGCTTTTGAATTGTTTCCATAAATGTAGTACCAACTGTACTTTCTTTAAATGGATGAGATAATGCACAAAAGTGTGCATACCTGGTAAGTGTATCAACTTCCACCATGGTGACACTCTTTCCTTCAGACTTAGGTAAAACTGTGATAAAATCCATTGAAATATCATCCCAACGTTGACTTGGAATGGATAAAGGTTGTAGAAGACCCGAGGCCTTAATTATTTGAACTTTATTTTGCTGGAAAAAAAAACATTCCACCATCCCAAAAAAAAAATTTCTCCACCCTGTGGTAAGTTTTTAAAAATCATGAGTGTCCTCCGAAAGGAGAAGTTTTCAATTCCAAAAGAATATTTTATTTTAGTTTGGAATTCTTGCAAATATATAAGAGATCTTTGTACCATAAGGAATCATTTTTCCAGCTAAATGTATCAGATGTACTAGGATCTTGCTGCAACTTTTGAATGAGTGTCTACACTTCTTTAGCCTTCTTCCATTCATCCCTTGCTTCGGTTATCTAATCCGGTTGGATAATATAAATGGCACAAAGCAATGCTTCCACCTCTTCATCCTTTCTTGAGAGTGCATCTGCAACAACATTTATCTTCCCTTTTGTGTAGATGATTTCAAAGTCATTACCTCACATCTTTGTGACCCATTTTTGGTACTCTTCTGAGGATAGTCTTTGTTCCAAAAAGTGTTTAAGATTATCATGATAATTTTTTACCTTAAAGTGTCTTCCCATTAGGTAAGGTCTCCATTTCTTTAGTGCATGTAGTATTGCCAACATTTTCCTCTCAAAAATAGCCTTTTGTAAATACTTTCCCTTGATTGGAAAACTTTCAAAGGCAATGGGTCTTCCTTTTGGCATTAAAACAACACCAATTCCATTTAAGGTGGCATCACATTCCATATTAAAGGTTTTTGTGAAGTTTGGCATAGCTAAGACTAGTGCTAGTAACATTTCCTGTTTAAGATGATCAAAGGCCTTAATTGCTTTAGAAGTTTATGAAAATGTGTCTTTCTTTGATAATGTTGTTAGAGGTGTTGCTATTCTCCCATAATTATTAAAAAAATTGCGATAATACCCTGTTAACCCCAGAAATCTGCGCAACTGCTTTATGTTTGTGGGGACTTTCCATTCCTTAATGGCTTTAATTTTCTTAGGGTCTACCTTAACACCCTGGTGAGATACAATATGACCCAGATATTCCACCTCTTTTACTCAAAATCACCCTATCAACATGTTGAATATGACCCTTCAAAGACCTATTGTAGATTAGTATATCATCAAAAAATACTAGCACAATTTTTCTAAGGAAGGGTTTGAAAATGGAATTCATGAAACCTTGAAATGTATAAGGTGCATTGGTAAGGTGAAAAGGCACAACCTAAAATTCATAATGATCCTCATGAGTTCGACATGTTGTTCTTGGAATATCTTTAGTCTTCATTCTAATTTGATGATATCCTGAACGAAGATCCAACTTCGTAAAAAAAAATTGTCCATGTAGTTCATCCAATAATTCATCAACTATAGGAATGGGAAATTTAGCTTTAATAGTGAGATTATTGAGCTCCCTATAATTCTGACCCATGTGCCATGATCCATCCTTCTTGTGCACCAATATTACTGGAGCAGAGAAAGAAGTTTGACTAGGTTGAATTATACCAGCCTTTAACATTTCCGTAATCATATGTTCAAATTTTCTCTTTTGGACATAAGGATATTTGTAAGGCCTGATGTTTGGAGGAACAATTCCTGGAATCAAATGAATAGCATGATCATGATCACAAACAAGTGGGAGTCCTTTGGGAGTTTCAAACACCTTTGAATCATTGTCCAAGACTTTTTTAAGATCTTCAGAGATAGATGATTTTGATGTTGGAACTTCTAGTGAGCATAATTGTGCAACTAAGCGTTGCTTTTCTTTCTTCAGAAGCTTTTTCATGACATTAGAGCTTATTATCTTTCTTAGTTTCTCTGCAATACCCCATAATTCGATTTCCTTTCTTTCCAAAAAAATATTCAAGAAAATTTCTTGAAAATTAAAAGCTATTGTCCCTAAATATTGTAACCATTGTACTCCTAGTACAACATCAACACCTCCCATTGGCATGGAAAGCATTGGAATATTCAATAAAAAATCCCTAATGGATATCTTGATATTATGGAATTTTCCAGAGAAATTTATAGTTCCTCCATTTGGAACCGTCACTTGACATTTTGGTGCTAGGTATAGGAAACAATTCAATTCCTTGGCTACCTTACAATAAATAAAATTATTGGTAGTACCCAAATCAATCAAAATTATTACCTTTTTCTTCTTGATATGTCCTTCTATCTTGAGAGTTTGGGGAGTGGTAATTCCTACCAATGCATTACCTGATATGGTCGGACTCATTTATTCTTATTATAGGGTTGGTTCCTGGTGTATATCCTCTTATTTTTAAATTTTCGTGTTTATTTTCTTCCTCCTCTTCACAATCTATGTTAAATAATTTCTTCTGAGCATACTTATGACCTTTTTTGTATTTTCTATCATAATTGTAGCAAAGCCCTTTTGCTTTCTTTTCTTTCGATTGTTGTAGTGTCAACCTTCTAGGTTGTGGAAGTATAGGAGTAACAACACTTCCATCCTTATAGATGTGAGTGGTGGGCTTCTTTGTCACCATAATTTTACATTCAATTTTTCTTGCCAATTTTGTGAAACCAACTCCAAAAATAGAAGAAAAGAGATATCAACGCCTTAGAAATAAGCCACTTCGAGGGGGCAACCTCCAATACGTTACATGAATGAACAATTCTTGGATGATACAAACTACAAAAGCTGCTTTCTATATATAGGAGTCCATGGGGCCACAATGTAATCCTAGCCCACCTAACAATAATAATTTAATGGCACAATAATAACAATATGGGGGTTACAGGGGTACAATAATAATAATAAGGGGGTGAAACTAACAACAATAAGGGACTATACTAGTAATATAGGGAGCTAACATGCCCCTCTCCTTTGAACAATTATTTTCCTCAACACTTGAGTAGCTCTGGGTGCTTCTGTATAAAATTCTCATCCTCCCATGTAGAATCTTTAGTGGGTAAGCTCTTACACTTGATGAGATACTCTGAAATTGATCGATCTCATAGCTGTTGAGTTCTTGTTTATGTGACCACTTCAGGTTATAATATGATTTTTCCTTTCTCTTCATGTTCTTGAAATATTGTTCGGACTGAAATATTTTCACCTATAACCTTATTTAAGCATGAAACATGGAAAACTAGATGCACTCATGAAGAAGCAGGAAGCTCCAATTTGTATGCCATAGTACCAATCTTTTTCAACACCTTGTATGGACCATAGTACTTTGGCGATAATTTATTATCCTTCTTAGCTTGTTTGAGGGACGTTTGTTAGTATGTCTGTAGCACTAAAAATACCGAGTCACCTATATCAAAAATTCTCTCGCTGCGATGTTGATCTGCCTGTTATTTCATTTCGTTTTGTGCCAAATTTAGGTTATCCTTTAAGAGCTCGAGAAATTCTTGTTTATGCTCGATGTGATCTTCCACTGCTTTAACCTTCTAATTTTCTCTTAAATATGATGTGATGGACGATGGATGATATCCATAAAGTTCCATAAATGGGGTCATTTTTGCCGCAATATGGAAGGAAGTGTTATACCACCATTTAGCGAGAGGTAACCACTTGACACATTGTGTTTGTTTATCAAATACAAAAAGACGAAGCTATCCTTCCAAACGTTTATTTACTATCTCAGTCTGACCATCGGATTGAGGACGATAATATGAGCTATGAGCTAACTGAGTACCCAAACAAGAAAATAGCTCTGTCCATAAAAATGAGATCTTTGTCTCTCACAATAACCCTTGGGTTTCCATGTAGCTTTTGAATTGTGTCCATAAATGTAGTAGCAACTGTACTTACTTTAAATGGATGAGATAATGCACAAAAGTGTGCATACATGGTAATTCTATCAAGTACCACCATGATGACACTCCTTCCTTCAGACTTAGGCAAACCTGTGATAAAGTCCATTGAAATCACCTCCCAATGTTGACTTGGAATGGATAAAGGTTGTAGAAGACCCGAGGTCTTAATTTCTCAACTTTAATCTGTTGGAAAATCAAACATTTCATCACAAACTTTTGAATATAAGATTTAAGGCCATCCCAAAAAAATTCCTTCGCCACCTTTGCCACCCTATGGTAAGTTTTTAAAAATCCTGAGTGTCCTCCTAAAGGAGAAGTGTGCAATTCCAAAAATATATTTTTTTTTAGTTGGGAATTCTTACAAAGATATAAGCGATCTTTGAACCATAAGGAATCATTTTTCCAACTAAATGTATTAGATGTACTAAGATATTGCTCCAAATTTTGATCGAGTGTCCACACTTCTTTGTCCTTCTTCCATACATCCCTTGCTTTGGTTGTCCAATCTAGTTGGATAACATAAATGGCACAAAGAAATGCTTCCACCTCTTTATTCTTTCTTGAGAGTACATCTGCAACAACATTTAACTTCCCTTTTTTGTAGATTATTTCAAAGTCATAACCCAACATATTTGTGACCCATTTTTTATTCTCTTCTAAAGATATTCTTTGTTCCAAAAATTGTTTAAGACTATCATGATCAATTTTTACATTGAAGTTCCTTCCCATTACGTAAATTCAACATTTCTTTAGTGTATGCAATATTTCTAACATTTCTTTCTCATAAATAGATTTCTGTAAATAATTTCCTTTGATTAGACAACTTTTAAAAGAAATGGGTCTTCCTTTTTGCATTAAAACAACACCAATATCATTTCCTGAGGCATCACATTCCACAATAAAGGTTTTTTCTGAAGTCTGACATAGCTAAGACTAGTGCTAGGCACATTGACTCTTTCAGGTGTTCAAAGTCCTTAGTTGCTTCAGGAGTCCATGAAAATCCATCTTTCTTCAATAATTTTGTTATAGGTGATGCTATTCTCCCATAATACTTAACAAACTTGTGATAATACCCTGTTAACTCGAAAAATCCCTGCAACTGCTTTACTGTTGCGGGGAATTTCCATTCTTTAATGGCTTTAATTTTGTTAGGGTCTACCTTAACACCTTCGTGAGATACAATATGTCCGAGATATTCCACCTCTTCTACTCCAAAGAAAAATTTGGATGTTTTTTCATATAATGTTTTCTCCTACAATAGTTTGAACACCCTGTAAACATGTTGAACATGATCCTTCCAAGACCTACTATAGATTATTATATCATCGAAAAATACTAGCACAAATTATCTAAGGAAGAGTTTGAAAATGGAATTCATCAAGCCTTGAAATGTAGAAGGTGCATTGGTAAGGCCAAAATGTGTGACCAAAAATTCATAATGACTCTCATGAACTCAAAATGTTGTTTTAGGAATATCTTCAGTCTTCATTCTAATTTGATGATATCTTGAATGAAGATCGAACTTGGTAAAATAAATTGCCCCATGTAGTTCATCTAATAATACATCAATAAGAGGAATGGGAAATTTATCTTTAATGGTGAGCTTGTTGAGCTCCCTATAATCTGGACACATGCACCATCATCCATCCTTCTTGTGTACCAATACTACAGGAGCAGAGATAGAACTTTGACTAGGTTGAATTATTCCAGCCTCTAACATTTTTGCAATCATACCTTCAATTTCGCTCTTTTGGACATAAGGATATCTATAAGGCCTTATGTTTGGAGGAACACTTCCTAGAATAAAACAAATAGCATGATCATGATCATGAATAGGTGGGAGTCCTTTGGGAGTTTCAAAAACTTTGGAATGATTGTCCAAGACTTTTTGGAGATCTACAGAAATAGATGATTTTGATGTTGGAACTTCTAGTGAGCATAATTGTGCAATTACGACTCCTTGTTGTTTCTTTAGAAGCTTTGTTATGACATTAGAGTTTATTATCTTTCCTGGTTTCTCTGCAACACCCCGTAATTTGAATTCCTTTCCTTCAGAAAAACATTTCAAGAAAATTTCTTGAAAATTAAAAGCTACCGTCGCCAAAGATTGTAACCATTGTACTCCCAATACAACATCAACACCTCGTATAGGAATGGAAAGCATTCGACTATTCAATACATATTCCCCCATTATTATCGTTATATTATGGCATTTTCTAAAGACATTTATAGTTCCTCCATTTGCAACAATCACTTGACATTCTGCTACTCGATATAGGAAACAATTCAATTCCTTGGCTACCTTACAATGATTAAAATTATGGGTACTACTTGAATCAATCAACACTATTACCTTTTTCTTCTTGATGTGTACTTATATCTTGAGAGTATGAGGAGTAGTAATTCCTACCAATGCATTACAGGATATGGTCAGACTCATTTCTTCCTCTTCTAGGGGTGGTTCCTTTTGTGTATCTTCTCCTTGTTCATTTTCTTCTTCCTCTTCAAAATCTATGTAAAATAATTTCTTCTCAGCACACTTATGACCTTTAGTGTATTTTCTATCACAACTGTAGCAAAGTCGTTTTTCTCTTTTTTCTTCGAATTGTTGTGGTTTAAACCTTGTAGGTTGTGGAAATCTAGGAGTAGCAACACTTCCATCTTTATAGAAGTGAGTGGTAGGCTTCCTTGTCGCCATAATTTAACATTCAATTTTTCTTGCCAACCTAAATTCCTTCTCCAATGAATCAGGTTCCAAAATGCGAACTTCATGTTGGATGTTATTCTTTAAAGTACCTATGAAGAGATCAATCCTGTGTTCCTTTGGAATATCAGTTACCCTTATATTCAATTTTTGGAAGTCCTTAATGTGCTCCCCCACTAAACCCTTTTGTTTGAGATTTATCAATTGGCTAAAGTGTTGCTCTTTGTATCCTCATAATGTGCTATCATTTATTCCATAAAAAATTACCAAGTGACATTTTTTTTACGGGAGAAAAACCATCGATACCATACAAATGTAAAGTTGCAATGCGTACCTTTGTGTGTTTTTCACATTATTGAGATCAAAATATTTCTCCATATGTATTATCTATGTTATAGGATCCTTCCCATCAAACTTCCTCATATCCATTTTTGGAATATGGTGGTTCTTCCCACCAACATTAGAGCTTATGAAATCTCGATTAAAATTTATTTTGTTCTCATCATGAGTTTCCTCTACTATCTTTTCACCATTAGGAAACATTTATTGTGTCAACTTTGTCAAACATTCCATGTCTTCTTTTAGATAATTCTTCATGTTTTCCATTTTTTCATCGATCTTAGCTTCCATGTCATCGATCTTAGATTCCATGCCAGCTTCCATGCCATCTATCTTAGCTTCCATGAAATTCTTCATACCATCCATATTAGATTCCACGCCTTTATTCAAACCATCCATCTTAGTTTCCAGGGCTTTCTTCAAAACTTCCATGCCATTTTTTGTTGCTCTTTGCTAGAGTGAAATTTGTTGCACTTTCTCTTGTAAATTTGATATGTGATGTTGCCATTCTTCATCTTCATGAGTCATATTAGAGCCTTATAAAGGCTTCATAGGTGTTGAATTATTTTTAGGAGGAATTTCAGAACCCAATACTTAAATATATTCCACAATATTCCCTTGGAATCAATTCAACTTGATTCTTCAAACAAGAGTTATGCAATTTGGAAAAAAAAATACACACTTTTTTCTTGCTTCTAAGGAGCTCGATATTGAAATTGACTTGTCTATATACTTGCAGATCCTGAATATCTGGAATTTGGCCCTGTATTATTCCATTGAAGCTTCTTTCAAATGCCATAGGTCTGACTTTATTTGTATTCTTCAAGGCAACGTTATGTCCAATCTCCCACAATGACCTAATTATGGACTGGTTCAGTATAGCGAACTTGTATGACTTTCCACGTGTCACTATTTTCTCCTTTGGCTATGAAATTTACAGATATGAAACTATAGTCCGTTTGATTCCAGTCACTTTTTATAGAATTCCAATCTGATGCTCAGAGAGAGAGTTATGATAATTTTCCCACGATCACCTGTTTGCAATGAAATTCAGGATCTTGAACAATACCTAACTTCCGCAGATCATATCTCTAAAAATATTGTGAACCAAGCTCTGAAAGTTTGCAATGATGTTCCTCCAGAGAAAAAAAAGTTATAGAAAAAATTACGCGATGACCTATTTAAGTGAAATTCAGGAGCCTGCAAAAATCCCTACCTTCAACAGATCATATCTCTGAAAATATTGCGACAAAGCTCTAACATTTTACGAAGATGTTCCTCGGGATTTCGACTTTGCACTCTAAAAAAATTTTCTTCTGAAACTTCGTAGAAAAAAAGTTATAACAAAGATGCCACGATGACCTGTTTGGAGTAGTGAAACCCTGGAATCAAAATCTCTAATACCAAATGTTGTGAAACCAACTCCAAAAATAGAAGAAAAGAGATATCAACGCCTTAGAAATAAGCCACTTCGAGGGGGGAAGCTCAAATGCATTACATGAATGAACAATTCCTCGATGATACAAATTACAAAACCTCCTTTCTATATATAGGAGTCCATGGGGCCACAATGTAATCCTAGCCAACCTAAAAATAATAATTTAAGGGCACAATAATAAAAATATGGTGGTTACAGGGTTATAGTAATAATAATAAGGGGGTTACACTAACAACGATAAGGGGGTTACACTAACAACAATAAGGGACTATACTAGTAATATAGGGAGCTAACAACCAACCTGAATGCCTTCTCCAATGAATCAGGTTCCCAAATGCAAACTTCATGCTGGATGTTATCATTTAAGCTCTCTATGAAGACATAAATTTTGCGTTCCTCAAGAATATAAGTTACCCTTATATTCAATTTTTGGAATTCCTCAATGTGCTACACCACTAAACCCTTTTGTTTGAGATTTATCAATTGGCTAAAGAAGGTGTTTCTCTTTGTGTCCTAATAATATGACATCATTTCCTCCATAAATATTGACCAAGTGACAATTTTTTTATGGGAGAAAACCCATTGATACCATACAAACGTATTTTATTCTAATTGTGAAGTAGCAATGCGTACCTTTTGTGTGTTTTTCACATTATTGAGATCAAAATATTTCTCCATCTGTACTATCCATGTTACGGGATCCTTGTTATCAAACTTCCTCACATCCATCTTTGCAATATGGTGGTTCCTCAATCCAATATTAGAGTTTATGAAATCATGATTAACATTTAGTTTTTTGTGATCATGAGTTTCCTCTACTATCTTTTCGTTATTGGGAATCATTTCTTGTATCAACTTTTATATACCTTCCTTGAAACCTTACATTTTTTCTTCCATACCATTCTTCAAACCATCCATCGTAGCTTCGATGCCTTGTATCAAACCATCCATCTTAGCTTCCAAGATTTTCTTCAAAACATCCATTTAATTTTTTGTTGCTCTTTGTGAGAGTGAAATTTGCTACACTTGCTGTTGTATTTTTGATATGTCATGTTGCATTTCTTCATCTTCATGAGCCATAGTAGAGCCTTATCAAGGCTTAATGGGTGTTGAATTATTCTTAGGAGGAATTTTAGAACCCAATACTAATATCTATTCTACAATATGCCCTTGGAATCAATTCAAACTGATTCTTCAAACAAGACTTGTGAAATTAGGAAACAAAATACACATTTTCCTTGCTTTTGAGGAGCTCGATATTGAAATTGAATTATATCTATGATTTCAAATCTTCAATATATGAAATTCGGCCCTATAGTATCACTCTTAATCTTCTTTTGAATGCCACAGTTCTGACCTGATTTGGATTCTTCAAGAAAACGTTACGCCCAATCCCCCACAATGACTTAATTATGGACTGGTTTAGTAGAGCGAACTTATATGATGTCCCAAGGGTCACTTTTTCATCCTCCGGCTCTAAAATTGATACATAGGAAACCAAAGTCTGTGTACTTGCGATCGCGTTTTACAAAATTCCAATCCGATGCTCAGAAAGAGGGTTGTGATGATTTTCCCATGGTCACCTATTTAATATGAAATTTGGGAGCGTGAAGAACCCTAAATTCCATATATCACATCTCCGAAAATATTGTGAACCAAGATCTGAAATTTGTACAAAATGATAAAAAGGATTTTCGCTTCACTCTATAAATTTTTAGCTTCTGAACCTCTGTAGAACAAATTTTATAGTGCAAATTTCACGATGACCTGTTTAAGGTGAAATTTGGGAGCCTAAACAGACCCTAACTTCCACAGATCATATCTTTGAAAATATTGTGAACTAAAATCTAAAATTTTTACACAACATCCCACAGGACTTTGACTTCACTCTGTAAAAGTTTTAGCTTTTGCACCTTCATAGAAGAAAATTTATAGTGAAAATTCCACGATGACCTGTTTGGAGCAGCAAAACCCTAGAATCCAAAGCTTTGTTATCAAATGTTATGAGACCAACTTCAAAAATAGAAGAAAAAAGGGACAAACGCCTTATAAATAAGCCACTTCGAGGGGGAAATGTCCAATACATTACATAAATGAACAATTCTTGGATGATACAATTGAAAAAACTTCCTTTCTATATACAGGTGTCCATGGGGCCACAATGTAATCCTAGCCGGCCTAACAATAATAATGTAAGGGCACAATAATAACAATATGGTGGTTAGAGGGGTACAACAATAACGATAAGGCGGTTACACTAACAAAAATAAGTGACTATACTAGTAATATAGGGACCTAGCATATTAGGTTATGCTTGGTAGACAAAGTTCTCAATAATATCGCTGAAGAGAGTACAGTTGTATGTTTGTGGGAAAAATTAGAAACTTTGTATATGAAAAAATCGTTGACCAATAGAATTTATTTGAAAATAAAATTGTAAAGTCTTTGGATGAAAGAGGTTACGAAAGTTGCAGAATATTTTAATGCTTTTAATATGCTTATTTAGTAGTTTTTGCATATCGAAGTTAAAATTCAGGAAGAAGATGAGGATATAACTTTGTTGTATTCTCTACCTAAGTCATGGGACTACTTTGTAAATTAAATCATTTTGAGTAGTGACGTTTCTTTTAAATTTAGATACTTGTGGGAGATTTGTTATTAGAAAAATTATGAATAAAATCTAGTATTGAAACATATGCACCAAAAGCCATGGTATGAGAGGCAGGTCAAATGAAAGAGGGGATAAAACAAAGGGTTATTCGAAATGAAAATAAAAGGACAAGAAGTGTAAGGACAAGTGTTGGAACTACAAAACAATTGGATAGCTTAAGAAAGACTATTCGAAATAGAAGGATTCGGAACACGAGAAAAAGAAAGCAAATCAGGTTGATTCATGTATGATTGTTGAAGTTTTATATGTTGAAACTTTACCTGTTTGTAATGTCTATCATAATGTTTCAAATTATTTTTTAGATTCTAGTGCTTCTCATCATCTGATTTCGCACAGAAATTGGTTTACTTTATATGAATCTGTAAATAGTAGTTTTGTGTTTATGTAAATAATACATCTTGTTAGACTGTTGAGATGGGAAATGTAAAAACTAAAATGTATGATGATATACTTAGAACGTTAACTGATGTTAGGCATGCACCTGAATTAATGAAAACCTTGATTTATTAGGGAGTTTTGGACAAGGATGGTTATAAGTTTACATGTTAGAATGAAGTTTTGAAAGTCTCAAAAGGCACCTTGGTTGTTATGATGGTAGAAAAGGTCAGAAATATTTATAGGCTCAAAGGAAGTACTCAAGTCAGTGAGATAGAGAATGTATCAATAAAAGGATAAGATGATTCTTACATATGGCATCAACAACTGGGTCACATGAGCATAAAATCTCTTGAATTATTGATGAACCACAACTTTCTTTGTGATTGAAATACTTGAAGTTGGAATTTTGCAAACATTGTGTGTATGGAAAGAAATGTAAAGAGATATATGAAACTCAAAGTCATAATAGTAAGGAAATTTTGGACTATGTCCATTCTATTCATTGTGAACCATATCCTACCATTTCTTATAGAGGTGCATTATATTTCTTAACATTTATTGAAGATTTCAGTCACAAATTTTGGGTGTATATGTTGAAAAAAAAAGCTAATATATTTAATGTTTTTAATCAATTTAAATTTATGGTGGAAAAGAAAATCAGAAAATCAGTTAAAGTTTTAGGAACTAAAAATGATGTTGAATTTACTTCTTTAGAATTTGAACAATACTGCAATGGTGAAGGGATTGTTAGATATAAAAATGATATTTATACATCTCAACAAAATGATGTTGTTGAACATTTGAATTAAAATATTATGGAAAGAGAGAGAAGCATAATCAACGATGCTAACCTAGCAAAGGAGTTGTGGGAAGAAGAAATATCCAAGGCTTGTTATTTAGTTAACATATCACCTTCTCTTTCCATATACTATAAAATTCCTAAATAAGTTTGGTTGGGAGAGTCTTGTGATTATTCACGTTTGCAAATTTTTGGTTGTGACGCATATCGTCTTATTCCTACAAATGAGCACTTAAATTTAGATCCAAAATAGAATTTTTATGTTTTAGTTGGGTATTATTATGGAGTAAAAGGATATATTTTATGGTATCCTTCTTTGCGGAAGATAGCCATTAGTAGAGATGTAACATTTGATGAATCTTCTCTTCTATAATCGGATGTTGGAAAAGTTCAATAGGAACAAGTATTGCCAAATAAAAAAATTCAATTGGAGACTAAAACTTTTCTAGAAATTCAAAAGGAAAGAGAGACTTCTAATGAAAAAGGTGAAGAAGAAAAGGAAACTGGAGAAATTAGAGAACCAATTTAGCAATAAGTCACTCTATGAATATTTACAATGAAAGAAGAACACCCAAAAGGTATGAAGATTTTTATTCATATTTTGCATTGATTAATGAAGATGGGGAAACTTCTTGTTATGAGGAAGTAGTGGATGATGTAGATAGCGAGAAACATAAAAATTTTATGGAAGAAGAAATGCATTCCCTAGCCAAGAAAAGTACTTGGGATCTTGTAGAAATTCCTGAAGGCACAAGTGTTGTTGGGTGAAAATGGGTGTTCAATTTGAAGAGAAAATTTGATGGAAGTATTAATAGGTATAAGGCAAAAATGGTTGCGAAAGGGTATTCTCAGGTTGAAGATATTGATTTTAATGAGATTTTTTCACCATTTGTAAACTTTTTTCTATTCGTAGCACTACCTGCATTGCTTGAACTTAAGTTAGAGTAGCTATATGTTAAAACAACTTGTCTTCATGGTGATTTGGATCAAGATATATATATGGATCATCCATAAGGTTTTGTACAAGGTTGCAGAAGAAGATTATTTTTCAAGATAAAGAAATCATTGTATGTCGGGAGGAAGTCGCCCAGGAAATGGTACAAGAAGTCTTACTCCTTCATGGTGAGCCATAATTTTATCAAAAGTGAGTATGCTCACTGTGTATAGTTAAAAAGTTTCAATGTCATTTTAATTATCTTGGATTTGTATGTTGAAGATATTCTTATAGAAAAAAGAAGCATGGAAGAAATGAACATGTTAAAGGCTCTACTCTCTAGGACATTTGATATGAAGTATATTGGAGCGGAAAAACATATCTTGGGCATGGAAATACATAGGGACAGGAAGGATAGTAACCGCTGGTTATCACAACAGAAGTATGTGGAGAAACTACTTGTAAAGTTCAGAATGAACAATGTGAAACATATTAATCTTCATCTAGCTTTCCATTCTAAGCTTTCTTCAGTTTTGAGTGCTTGAACCATTGAAGAAAATAAGTATATGTCTCATGTACCATATTCAAATGCAGTAGGAAACTTAGTTTATGCGATGGTACCTATAAGACCTCACATTTCACATGCAGTTGGATTTGTGAGAAGGTTCATGAAAAATAGAGGGGAAGAAAATTTGCAAGTCATGAAGTCAGGGCTTTCGTATTTGAGAGGCACAAGTAACCATTGCATCATCTTTGATGGCCGGATAGGTGGATGCTCATTATGCATGTGATTTTGACAAAAGGATGTCTACTATAGGTTATGTTTTTACTCTTGTAGGTGGACCAATCAATTGGATGTCAAAGCTTTAAGAGACAATTACTTTTTCCACTAGTGAAGCATAATATATAGTTGCTTCAAATGTTTGTAAATAGGCAATGTTGTTAAAAGGTATACTTGATGAAATTAGACGGACACAGGATAAATTGAATGTGTTGTATGATAGTGAGAGCGTTATTCATTTGGCTACAAATCTAGATTATCATAACATACAAATGACATTGATGTAAGGTATCACTTTGTGAGACATGTTTTGTGATTCATTTCCTTGGGAAGCCAAACAGAGAGTGGATATGACCTTCTAAGAAACTAATGATGACTGAATCTGTGGCCTTCCTATTAGGTATGGCCTCTATCCACTTAGTGAAATAGTTTGTGGCTATTAGGATCCATTTGTGTTGTGTAGAAGAAGCGGGGTGGATTTCCCCTATACAAGGTCACTCTCAAGAAGTTCCCTACACATAATAATTGTTAAGCCCCTATATTAATAGTATAGCCCCTTATTATGTTAGTGTATCCCCCCTTATTTTTATTATTGTACCCCTGTAACGCCCATATTGTTATTATTGTGCCCTTAAATTATTATTGTTAGGTCGGCTAGGATTACATTGTCGCCCACTAGGATTATATTATGGCCCCATGGACACCTATATATAGAAAGGAGGTTTTGTAAATTGTACCATCCAAGAATTGTTCATTTATGTAATGTATTGGAGGTTTCCCCCTCAAAGTGGCTCAATTCTAAGGCATTTATATCTCTTTTCTTCTCTTTTTGGAGCTGCTTACACAACATTTGGTATCAGAGGTTTGGATTCTAGGGTTTCGCTGCTCCAAACAGGTCATCGTGGAATTTTCGTTATAACGTTTTTTCTACGAAGTTTCAGAAGCTGAAAATTTTAAGGTGGAAAGCTGAAATCCTGAGGAAGATTGTCTAAAAATTTCAGATCCTGGTTCGCAATATTTTCGGAGATATGATCTGTGGAAGTTAGGTCTTTTTTCAAGCTCCTAAACAGGTCATCGTGGAATTTGCGCTATACATTTTTTCCTACAAAGGTTCAGAATCTGAAATTCGTATGGTATGAAGCTGAAATCCTGAGGAAATTTGTTAAAAAATTTCAGAGCTTGGTTCGCAATATTTTTAGAGATATGATATGTGGAAGGTAGTGCTTTTTCAAGCTCCTAAATTTAATCTCAAAGAGGTGATCGTGGGAAAAGTTCAGTAAGTCTCTATCTGGGCAGTGGATTTGAGTGCCATAAAAAGTGGTCATAAGTAACCGGACTGGAGTTTCTTGGCTATCATTTTTAGAGACAAAGGATGAAACAGTGACACGTGGCAAGTCCTAAAAGTTTTCTCTACTGAACCAGTCCAGAATTAGGTCATTGTGGGAGATTGGACACAACTTTGTCGTGGGGTATCGAAATTAGATCAAACCTGTGGCATTTGAAAGAAGCCTCAGAGGGATACTACAGGGCTGAATTTCATATATTGAAGATTTTCAATTACAGAGATAATTTAATTTCAATATCGAGCTCCTCAAAGCGAGTAAAAGGTATCAATATTGGATTCTAAAATGGCGCCTAAAAATAATTCCATACCCATTAATCCCTCAAAAAGCTATACTATGACACATGAAGAGGAAGAGTTGCAGTATGAGATATCAAAATTACGGTACCAAGTGCAACAAGTTTCAATCTTACGAAGAGAAATTGAAGATGAAATAGATGGTTTAAAAGCACAAATGGAGGCTAAGTTGGATGGTTTGAAGGATCAAATAATAGCAAATATGGATGAT
The DNA here is from genome assembly GCA_034641835.2 of Pinus albicaulis. Classification (NCBI taxonomy): domain Eukaryota; kingdom Viridiplantae; phylum Streptophyta; class Pinopsida; order Pinales; family Pinaceae; genus Pinus; species Pinus albicaulis. The sequence continues at coordinate 1,330,124,115 of CM076584.1, read as the reverse complement.
AAATTAATGGAAGATCACATCGAGCATCAACAACAAGTTCTCCAACTCTCAAAGGATAACCCAACTTTGGTGCGGAATCTAATGAAACAACACGAAGATCAACATCACATCGAAAGAAGTTATGAAGCAGTCATAGAAACAAGAAATCGACAAGTGCGATCAATTTCAGAGTATCTCAGCAAGCGGAAGAAATTTCCTGTAAAATACTTCACATGGGAGGATGAGAATTTTATACAGAAGCATCAAGAAATAATCAAGCGTTGAGAACAACACTTGTTTGAAGGAGAGGGGCATGTTAGGTCCCTATATTACTAGTATAGTCCCTTATTGTTGTTAGTGCAACCCCCTTATTGTTATTATGGTACCCCTGTAACCCCCATATTGTTATTATTATGCCCTTAAATTATTATTGTTAGGTCGGCTAGGATTACATTGTGGCCCACTAGGATTATATTATGGCCCCATGGATGCCTATATATAGAAAGGAGGTTTTGTAAATTGTATCATCCAAGAATTTTTCATTTATGTAATGTATTGGAGGTTGCCCCCTCGAAGTGGCTCATTTCTAAGGCGTTTATATCTCTTTTCTTCTCTTTTTGGAGCTCGTTACGCAACAATAATTATGCAGATATATTCAAAAAGCTAGTTAGAATATGGAAGCTATGATGGTGTATTGCTTTTGTTGACTTGCAGAAGAGATGATGAATTGGAATGGACAATGGATTGGGAAAAATTTTGTGAAGGTGGAGTTTGTTGAAATATGACAACAAAAGTAATTAATGTAATTTTGGGTAAATTTTAGTTATTACATGTGAGTCTATTGTATTAGGAGATGGAGTTAATGTAAGGAAGTAGCCCATATTAATTGGGATGGCCCGAGAGGATTCTAACAATTGAAAATTATTATAGATTAATAGAGTTTTCAATTCCTTGCCTCGTGGAGGTGAAGGTTTCTTTAACACTGTGTCAAAGTTTCACCAAGTAAATCTTTATGTATTTACGTGTATATGTGTTTTTTTTTTTTTTTTTTTTTTTTAAGTTTCCATTTAATTATGTGTTTCTTTCTTTCTTAATTAGTGTGTTGTCAAGCCTAATAGAAAGCAGTAATAAGGGAATGTAACATTTTTCATGCAAAGTTAACCAAGACATATGGATGGAAGGTGATATGTACGTATGGAAACACAATGTGCTACGTTTGCTGAGAGAGAATTCCTTACATGGAATTTTCTCATTTCTGTGAGTGGTCTGGAACGGGCGAAACCATGTCAAATATGAAACAAGTGTGGCTCTATAGAGACTCAAATATAAGATAATGAGGTCATGTGAGCAAGGGAGGGAGCATTGAAGGAATTGGGAGGTGGGAAGCAAGAATTGCTTGACCTGGAAATTGGGTCGCCACTCAAAATGGTAAGACTCACAACCACGCACATAGGAACTACCATATATCTTACAACCTCCTTTAGACTAACTTTGAACTCAAATTTATAATATATATTACCTCTGTTTCATTCTAAAGAAGTGTTGATGAGGTTGGAAATGTTGATGTATGGGTATATGTTTTGGAAGGTTTTCTAGCATATGTTTCCATTTAAATTGTTTAGAATTTTGTGGGTTTTTTTTACAATAACGTGTTTGAGTTATAAAATATGAAAAATTCAAATATTTTAGCTTTTTCATAATAGTGAATCTATATAAAGAAGCAAGAAAAAATATTTTAAACAACAAAAAATAATGTTGATGTGAACAAATTTATTTGCAAAATTTCAAAACATAGTAACACTATCTAAAATTATACTCTTAGTAATTTAAAATTTATCTTTATTTTCTCATTTAAATATTATATGTTATATTATGTATTTTTCGTACTCGCTATTTTCTATAGATAATTTTGATTTCAATTAATAATTAAGAATGTAAATATGAACCAGCCACCATCCATCTTAACTCTAGATATACTAAATGTCAAGAGGAATTGAATATCTTATGCAAGCCTCATCTTTTAGATTGAAAAGAGATTTCACCCATCTAGACACTTACCATGTCCATTTTGTATTGTTATTTTAATTTTATTTTTATAGATTTTTTTTAACCAAATAAAAATATTACATTACATTGATTAATCTTAATATTTAATTAAATAGGTTTTTTTTTTTAATGTAATTTGACTTAATCAAAATGTAAAATAATGAGTTATAAGAGATTTTGAGTTATTTTGAGATGCAATAGAAGGAATACTCTTTTGAATATTTGTCTACGTGTTCTTTGAAGAATGCTTTGGATTTTCATGGTACTACTTCCTTGAAGAGACATTGTATTATTTGAATGATTGATTTGATCTGAGTTGAAAGAATCAATTTAGTTTCTTGTTTATTTCATGTTAGAAGCTATACCTTATGTTGTATTTGGTGTGGATTCGATAAGTAACACTACTTCTAAAATTTCTTGGTACAGTAGGCAACCTTCTTAATATAATTGTAATTTTAATTTGGAGTTAAATGGTTTAATAATAGTCACTATTAATTTTATTGTTAACAGAAATACACTTTAATTACCCCTCTTTCTTTGGTTGAGTAGATATAGACATAACTAATCAATAGAACCATAAAATATCCTTAAATTTCATCTTTCTTAGTTACAACCATTTTCTTGACTTTACTCTCAAAGTGGAATTTTTTTTCCCTCCCACCATAACTTGATTTCTAACATTGAAAATAGAGCTCTATGTTTCTTTTAGTCACAATTAATTTTATTGTTAATAGTAATACCCTTTAATTATCTCTCTTTCTTTGGTTGAGTAGATCTAGAAATAACTAGTCTATAAAAACATAAAATATCCTTAAATTAATATCCTTAAATTTCATCTTTCTTAGTTACAACCGTTTTGATGACGTTCCTCTCAAAGTGGAATTTTTTTTCCCTCCTATCATAACTTCATTTCTAACATTGGAAATAGAGCTCTATGTTTCTTTTATGAGTTGTTTTTCTTTACTGAACTTGAAATAACTTTTATCCATAGTTTTAGGTGGATTTACCCCTAGCTTTGGCATATATTTTCTTAATTTAAATCCACCTTAATACCCAAATATTCTATGGTATTTGAGTTTAATTTTTTTAGCTTTTAATTTCATTAGTATAAACCAGTAAGCTACAGGAATATTTTGGTGATTTTGACAATGATTTTAAGTCCTCTTCTAAGCCTGGTTTAAGCATATTGGAGCTCCTAATTCATAATATTTCACATCTTAATTCAAAATGAACATAATACAATCTAATATCAAATCAAAAAACTATTTAATACGTTGTTGGTTGGTGTTAAAACAGGTATCTAAAAAGCTTCTCATACATTTCTTGATTACTAATTACTTTTTAATTAATGGTCTCCTTTCTTGCAACTTCATATCTTTGAAAGGGCTGGAATTTACTACATTTTTTACTTTCCTTTGAGGTCTGAAATATCTATTCTATAATGGTAATGTTATAATTACTCAAATATCGAAACTAAGAGTGAAACTTGGAATATAAGACATCACTAAATCCAGTTAAGCATTCACTTCAATATCGAAAAACATATTTCAATTTTAACAACTCATTTACATTTACATGTATAATTAATGTGCAAAATACTATAATTATACTCTTGGAATACTTCTTCCAAGCTTTGGTCGTTTAGGGTATAAGATACACCAGCTACGTCAACCGTTGTCATCTAGACTAACACAGGAAACAGTTATAGGACCTTATGCTTGACGCTTCTAATCGTATCTACAAGAATAAAATATAATTAATAAAGGTTTACACCATTAACGTCAACCTTTTTATTCTAGACCAGCACATGAAAGCAATTATAGGACGTCTCCATTATTCGCACACCTAATCTTCAGTTTGGATTTTGAGGTAGTTTAGGGTTTTGGGAATCTGAAGCCAATCATGGAAGCAATAGATAGGATTTAATTCAATCCCTTTTCATCCTCACTGTGATAGCATTAGAGAAGATTTATAAATCTAGGTAGGAGTAACAACCACTACCATAGAACAAAGGAGTTTTTTCCGGTTTCCCAAGAAGAAGTTGCACGAAACATATGGGAGTTCAATCGATTTCCTATGTTATACCATGACCAATTAGCCCTTTACTTTCTTCGTTATTCTTATATAAACAAAAGTTCCTCCCCCTCTAAACGCATTACATCTCAGGGAGGGAATACTCTTTTGGGTATTTTTCTACTTTGTCATTGAAGAATTCTTAGGATGGTCATGCTAGCACTTTCTCGAGGAGATATTGCACTGTTTGAATGCTTTATTGGATTTATTTTAAGCTTGCCATTTTTTTTTATTTGATGTTATAATTTATATGTTTTGTTTTATTTTGTGTGGATTGGATAGGCAGCATTTTTTCTCAACTTGTTTGGTAGAATTCCCAACTTTTTCTTTAGGTATGCTTTGTTAGTATATTTTGAATTTGGATAATTCTAGTTTGGTTCTATCTTAGTTATATTTTTTAGATTAGCCAAACCATTCAAAGGTTTCATAGTCTGTGATTACCATCACTACTATTTCCTTCATTTTTTTCCTAAACCCTCAATTTATTCCCACAGCCCAATTAAGCATATTTAGGAACAAGTCATACTAGTAAAATGACATTTTAATTCGCTTTTTTATTTGGGTTCAATAGATCTAGTTCAAAAAAAAAAAAAAAACATTAGATTTCATCTTTCATAATTAGAACCCTTGTCTTGAATTGCTTCTCAAACTCTACCAACTTTTTTTTGCTACGAGAAATTCATTTCCAACATTCAAAATAGAGTTCAATATTTATTTTATGGGCTGTTTTTGTTTACTGAAATTAAAAGAATTTTTATACATAGTTTTCCATAGGTCTACCCCTATTTTTAACATAGTTTCCTTTAGTTTTAATCCACTTTAGGAGGTTTAACATAGTTTCCTTCAGTTTTAATCCTCTTTAAGAGCCATAAATTCTATGGTGTTTTAGTTTACTGTTTTTTGGTTTTCATTTCATTAACATTCAGCAATAAGCTATGACCATCTTTAGGTTTCTTCGTAATGAGTTTAAGTCCCCTTTAAGCCTAATTTAAGCCAACCTAAGCTACTAATTCATAATATTTCACATCTAAATTATAATGAACATAATTCAATCTAATATGAAATAAATGTAGTGTTGAAACAACTAACTAAAACCATTTCCATGAGAGGTAGTCGTAATTGACTAATTTCTCATGATTTTTGAAAAGTCCACTTAGCACTCATTGCATCAAGTGATGCTCACACCGGTGAAGAAGTGGGATTGAAACTAGTGAAATGAATCACATAGTGTCAATCATCACTTTTGAGACTTACACGCAGTAACCAGGACTTCCCAAGAGGTCACCCATCCCAAAACTCCTCTGGCTCAAGCGTGCTTAACTATGGATTTTTTCCCCACAATAAACCCCACTTAGCTTGCTACCCCATTTTAAAAACCTTAGCAAGTATTGTGCCTCATGAACCATTCAAGTATATATCCATTTACTCTTTATATTTTAAGTATGAGGGGTTTCCGCACTGCATTATATTAAATACCATTTTTTGGATTCAACTGCGTTAAGTAAGTCATTCATCTATGACCATTTCCATGAGAGGTAGTCGTAATTGACTAATTTATCATGATTTTTGAATAGTCCACTTAGCACTCATTACATCGGGTGATGCTCACATGGGTGAAGAAGTGGGATTGAAACTAGTGAAATGAATCACATAGCGTCAATCATCACTTCTGGGGCCTGCATTGAGTAACCAGGACTTCCTCGAAGGTCACCCATCCCAGAACTCCTCTAGCTCAAGCACGCTTAACTGCGGAGTTTTTCCCCACAATCAAGCCCACTTAGCTTTCTACCCCATTTAAGTGCACTTGAGCCAGAGGAGTTCTGGGATGGGTGACCTCTCGAGAAGTCCTGGTTACTGGGTGTAAGCCCCGGAAGTGATGATTGATGCTATGTGATTCATTTCACTAGTTTCAATCCCACTTCTTCACCCGTGTGAGCATCACCTGATGCAATGAGTGCTAAGTGGACTATTCAAAAGTCATGATAAAGTAGTCAATTAAGAATACCTCTCATGGAAATGGTCATAGATGAATGACTTACTTAACGCAGTTGAATCCCATAAATTATATCTAATATAATGCACTGCGGAAACCCCTCATACTTAAAATATAAACAGTAAAGGGATATCTACTTGAATGTTTCATGAGGCAAAATACTTGCTAAGGTTTTGCAAATGAGGTAGCAAGCTAAGTGGGCTTGACTATGGGGAAAAACTCCACAGTTAAGCGCGCTTGAGACAGAGGAGTTCTCGGATGGGTGACCTCCCGAGAAGTACTGGTTACCGGGTGCAAGCCCTGGAAGTGATGATGGATGCTATGTGAATCGTTTCACTAGTTTCAATCCCACTTCTTCACCCCTGTGAGCATCACCCGATGCAATGAGTGCTAAGTGGACTATTCAAAAATCATGAAAAATTAGTCAATTACAACTACCTCTCATGGAAATGGTCATAGATGAATGACTTACTTAACGCAGTTGAATCCCAAAAATGATATCTAATATAATGCATTGCGGAAACCCCTCATACTTAAGGTAACTAAATTTTTTCTCATATATGACTTGATTACAAATCTAATTAATTTTAATTGCTAGTCTCTTTTCTTGTAATTTCATATCTTTGAAAGGACTAGATTTTATTGTTTTGTTTTACTTGATTTGGTGATTTGAAATATCTATTCTATAATAAAAGTACTCGACTTGGTCAAATATGAAAACCAAGGGTGAAACTTGGAGCCACACATCACTAAAACCCCTTAATCATTCACTTCAATATCTAAAACCAAATGTGACCTTAAGAAACTCATTTCAAATTATAATTAAAGTGAAAAATACTCTTGTTATACAATTGAAATACTTCTTCCGAGCTTTGGTAGCTTAGCGTAAAGGATACACAAGTAATTTCAGCCTTTGTCATCTATACCACCACATGCACGCAATTGTACGAATTTATGATTTCCGCTTCTAATCATATCTATAGGATTATAAATGTATTTAATCATGGTTTTCACCATTAATTTCAATCTTTGACTTCTAGACTAGAACACGAAAGAAATTATAGGATTACTTCATTATTAACACACTTGAACATCATATTCTTCCGTTTGGAGTTTGCGGTATTTTATGGTTTTGGGAAAGTGAAGACAATAATGGAAGGAACATATAGAACTTAATTCAATACCATTTCATCCACACGATGAAAACTATTAGAGAAGAAGTATAAAGTTGGTCAGGAGTAATAACTAACAGTATAGAACAAGGGATATTTTTTATGTTTCCCAAAAATAAGTTGTATGAAATAGACGAGGAATTATATTGAGTTCCTTTTTCATACCATAAGTAGTTATTGCTATAGTTGCGTGAGAAAAAATAGAGTATCTTGTTTTATTAAATGCCTTTAAAACTGTCTTAACTATTAGAAAAGAAAACTATGTTCTTTAATTGGCATATTGTATTGATATTTTCAATTTTGTTTGACATCATACACCACATGACAGAAAAATAGAAATGAAGCTTCTATAATTCGAATTGACCCTCTCAAAAAAATTTAGGTTAATGTTTGTTGCATATGCAACTGGATACCCTCAAGTTCAAACTAATAAACTAGAGCATAAATTTCTTACTACTGTAGTGCACTCTCCAAATGCTTCACTCTTGGGAATATAGCCATGCCCAACATGGCTTTCCTAATAGAAGCACCCTTCATTGCTAGGATTTCCTTGGTTCCTTTCGATTGTGTTTTTTATATTGCACCATGAAAATAATTTTATGTGACGTTAGTGGCACAAGCTTTCATCGGAGTCATCTTGAGTCATTTCGTTAGGAATTCCAACTCCTAGACGAATCGATCAATGTTTTCTTGGGACCATGTATAATGTTATAGCAATCTAAATCTCATGGGTTAGGCATTGGAATTACTCACACCTTGTGTATCTCATATATTTTCCTTTATTTAACTTTTGTTGCACCTCTATCTATGATCTCATACTAATTGTAACACAATTCAATAGCTTAACAATTTCACTACTAACTAGCCAAAGTTAGAGGTGTGGGAAAGATCCAATGCAATGCAATATAAATGTTAGGTTTGTCTTAAGAAAACTGATTAGAAAGAATGTTCCTGCTAATACGTCTCTATTAGAATTTGTTATCTACAAATTGATTTATGTCTATCATAGAGCGGATGATATAAATTAATGGTGAAGAAACCTCCCTATTAAGGTTAATATCTCCTTCGATTCTTATTTTGTTCAATTTTCTAAATTATCATGGAGGCTATACAGATCAAAACCCATGACTATATAAATTGTTCATCTACTCCAACCCTACTTTTGAATTTTCTTCCCATACATTGGCATGATTATGTTAATGGAAATAAATTTCCCATCATATATTTACTAGGTATTTTCTTTGATGGGTTTGCATGATGGAAAAGCATGTAGTGTGTATTCTTGACATGCTTATTATAGAACCCATCCATAGGATCATTCAAAATAATCTACATCTTAAGCTTTGTTATCATCACCTTACACATAGTCTTCAGACTAGAATGGTGCAAGGCCATATATGTTACATGCTAAAAAATTTCCATGGGCTTCAAGAGGTTATGTTCCAATCCGTAACTAGAAGTCAACATAACAAGATCTTACACCTTGAGTAAAGAAAAAGATCCTAGTTAGTTATTTCACCTTATCAATGTATGAATGTTGGAAATATATACTTGAAACTAAACCAATATTTTTCTCCTAGAGCTTGATGGTAGGGATGTTATTGGTAAATGGTTACTAAAAATAAAACCCATAGCCATGGTAGTCTCACGTGGGTGAGCTAAGACCCTAAAGTATATTACTATGCAGTTGTTTGGAAGGTCTAAACATGTGTCAAGTTTGTGTGCTAATAAATTTCTCCTCTACTCCACATAGCTTTAATGCACTTGGATGCTTGGGAAATTGAAGCTCCCTTATGGACCTACAAAAAATGCAATGATTTTTTATTTAATGATGTCTTATCTCACCAATTTTCATTGTTACATATAGTTGTGTACTCCCCTATTGTAGCTATGTTGTTTTTTACTTTTCGAAAAAAATCATATCATCTTCAAGAAGACCAAACATTTCCTTCTTTTGTAGGGAATAAATAATGTAATATCCATATTTTCAACTTTTATTTATGCACCTAAAATATCTAAAGGTCAAATGTACCTATAGGAAAGTTATATGTAGACATAAATTAAAGTTGAATTTAATAAATATGAAAATTAATCATTGTGAAAAGTCTAGAGTAAATAGAGATCACCAATTCAAGTCCATGACGATGGATATGATTCCAAAGAATTTCCGAGATTCTCCAAAAATCATTGGAGAAAATAAATTAAATTTAAAAGATTAGATTGGAGATAAAAATTTAAAAAATACCTCGGTAAAGTGGAAAGTTACTCGGAAGAGGTGGAATAAAAGTAGATAGAGGAAAAATCTAGTTTTAAAGTACTTTTGTGGAAAAAAAAAATGAAAGGTTAGGAAAAATGAAAGAACATTCTAATTAACTCGACGTAGTTATAGAAGCAAGCTCATGGGAAAGCATGCTTAAATAATCCATTCCTAGGTAGACAAGAGGTTATCTACACTTTGGAGGAATTGTTCTCTGCTTGGGGGGAGCTATGGAGAGAGAGCTCAAGGTTGGGAGGAAAATAGTCTTACCAGAAGTGGTATGCACAAATTATTAAAATTTGTTTTAGGATTGTGTTATTATAATGAAAGTTATATATGTGATGAGTTAGATAGAAAGATATGTAACAAATTATATTATGTGTTGTTAAGTAGTATTATACTTTTCTCTTAGTGGTAGATTACAAGGTCTGACGTATTTAACATAACTTCCTATAATAAACATAGTGTAGTCCTGTATAGTTACAAAGATTATACCAACTCTCAAAATTTATAAACCTTTTGATAGGTTTAAATATAATGTTAGGTAGGGAATCTTATTATTGTATATACACAGAAAATAGATAAATACATGAGAAGGAAAGTAAATTTAATATATTTAGCAAGTTAGTCATAATAACATAAATTGAAAACTAATACAAAATGAGGAAATTATGTTCTCTTGCTAAATATGAAATAAGGAATTTCAAACCATATCTTCTATTATAACATATTTATAAGATCTTAGATATCTACATGAAACATAATATTATCTAATAAATGAAACAATTATTGAATAGAATATAATACATGTAGAACAATAAACATGTTTTAACTTCTATAAATAAAGTATAGTGTATTATACTGAACCAAAGTAAGTCTCGAGACTTCTATATACATAAAAGTGAAAGTAAATATTGTCAAAATTTTATATAGAGTTCACGATTCAATCGCATGAATTTAACTACATTATCACTTCAGAAATTGTTCATAGTACAAACAGAGGAAGTCTTTAAGGAATTTTGGACCAACCTATGCCAATAAAATCAAATCTCATTGTCAATGTATGACTCACATAATTTTAACATTGCAGTATAAGTTAGTAGGGGGGAAAGGAGTACCTGCACATACACAAATTTAGATAATTTAAGGAATGTCCTTAGATTCAAGAGAAAAATGAAAAAATGAATATTCAAAGAAGTGAGGTGAGTAATTAAATATAGAAATATTACCTCAGTCATTGAGAAATGATAGGAAAATTATTTTGCATATACAAAAGTTGGGAAATAATTGAATTGGCAATAATATGAATAAAATAGTAGATTATTACAAGAGAGGGAAAAGATTTACCTGAATTAAATTTCAACAAAGTGCTTGATAAACTCTGAAGGACTGTTGAATTTTGTACACCTGTAAAAATTACGGAGAAATGAAATGAGACCCTATTCTGTGCAATTAAATATATTAAATTAAATATCAACAAATTTTACAGGATATCTATCTACAATACAATGGTGTTAAATTTAGTTAGAAACAAATAAAAAATAGTGGAAATTATTATACCAGAGAAAGGTTTAAAAATTCAAGAACAAATAACATTCTAAATTCATCATAATAATACGATGAGTTTTGAGTCAAATCAGAAATCAAATTCTAAAGATAAGCAAATATCGAAATGAGTTTTGACTCAACAAATAAATTTGAATGATGAATATAAAACGAGCCTCTGAGTGATGTAGGTATTTATGTAAACATAACTTGGGTCAAGGACCAATGAAGAGTTACATTCATAAATTCCGAAACATATTTTTGGTGCTAGATAAATCACAGTTTTAATGCAAAATCCTAGGAATAAAATTGAAAAATATTTTGTATTATGTAATGAAAATTACATTCACTCGAAAAACCCTAGGTCTGTTATGAAGGGTACAAATGCGAGAAATTACATTGGGTTCTGAGGATAGGGTAGAAATAGGTAAATTAACTAGAACTATATTATAATGAAACCCATAAAATTAGTTGATCAAATACTATCGTTACAGAGCAAAAAAAGTAGATTGTAGTGGAATATGGATACTCGTGCGTGGGAGGTATTTTTATGCTGAGAGGAAAACGATTTGGTATGGATTCTCATAAAGGGAAAACTCCTTAATTTTAGTAGAGTCATAGATGAAGACTTTATGGTAATGAATGGAATCTCCAACCTACATCCAAAACAAAAATAAGCAATTATTATTACAGAGAATCCGAACGTGATAACCAGAAGGTAGCTCTAAAGACAAGACCGAGATAAAATACCATATTAGTCATACAATCAGAACTAAAGAATATAAATAATACTAAAAGAACCTGAATGTAATTAGGAACCATTTGAGAGTGCAATGAATTTGAATTAGAGGGTAACTTGTGAATTTATCGCTTCGCATACATCGAGGAATGGTTACATTATGGATTGTGTGCACTTGAAAGGATATGGGAAATGATAACCTTCGTAAAACGTAAAACCTTAAGAAAAATGAATGGTTTGGAGCCACAATGAGTAGATACGTAAATGTTGTAAAGTATAATGGTTGAAAAAATTACATTAAGAAATGAAATACATAATAGAGATGTGATAGAAAAAATGTTGCATCAAAAGGAAGTATTACCTGAGGTAACATTCGAGCATTTCCTCTCGAAGACGTAATGATATCCACAGATGTTCTACATCATGGGTATGGCCATAATTAATGAAAGGCATGGATCCCTTCGGGATGAGGGTTTCCGGAAGAACCAAAGCCGGAACAAAAGAAATTACAGTGCCAAATTAACGAGCAACCAAAATTAGGGAAGAATGAGAGTTAAGTTGAAACTAAGATACGATACATTCACGAACTTCCACATGGAGGGAATCAAAGTGAAGAAATTAAATTTGGAAGACGAGAGGTCAAGTATCCAAAGCCATGTGATGAATTTAATGAATACAATACTGTTAATAAATTGAAAAAATTATCGAAAGGATATAACCATTAATCATTCTGAATTCAAATCTTACGGATAGTAAATTCATAGCCCAATTTCATAAATGTCTAGTGTTATTTGAAACCCTGCTAAGTTAATTAGTAGCATAAGTCAATTACATGGAAAATCCATGAGGCCGAAGTAATTCCATGTTAATTCCAAAAGGGAGGCCTACGTGATATACACTAATAATTATATACCATGAAAATAATCCCACATACAGCTAAAGGAATTAATATACAATGTTAATATTCGAATGATAAAATTTCATACAATGGATACTTAAGAATGTTATCAATTATATATATTGCAATGTGGGGTATGTAAAAGGTTAGTGAAGATGTAAAAATATCGAATTCATTCTAAGGATTGAATGAATCATGTATGGCAAGTAAATGTATACATATGTAAATCCATACATTAAAAACATTATTAAGGTCCCAATGACAGCCTTGATAAAATATAAGATATGATTCTCAACTAGGGAAAGTTGATAAAGTACAATCAAGTGGCTACAAGTATAGAGCATAAAAGGAACATATGTTTGAGTTAGTAATAATAATCGAATTAAAGTGCTAAAAGTATAATATAAAAATTATATTATGCTAGATTTAGCATAAGTAGCATAAATTCCAATATATTAAAACAAAGTGGTAAAGAAATGTAGTTATGGTCAAGCTTCCAAGAAAAGTGACTGATGGAAATTGTTGCACATAAATTCATCAATAGCTAGGCAGACATAAAACAAATCGACGAATTCGTCGAAGAGCGACGAAGTACATTAATGCATTTAACTACAGTTACTGTAACTTCTCCATTTCGTCAATTTGTTTTTCCTATTTGTAGAATTAATACAAATCACATGTTATGAACTGATTATTGTTCATCACATTTTGACGTATACCCTTCATTACCGTTTACTAGGCTGTACTTTTAATCTTTCATGACTTTGAACAAATATTCATTATATTAAAATTTCAAGTCTACAATGACTAGGCGACCATATGTCTTATGAACAGGGGAAATTTTAAGGGTGGAAATTTATCTTAAAGATTAGAAACCTTGGCGAATCTTACTAATCCAAAATATCCAAACTATAAATTGCATGGTGATATTTTTGTAAAAATATTCAAACTTCTAATGATTTTATATAGTATCTCTAAAATATTGGCGATTTTTAAGATAAAATAGCTTACTCTTGTAAAATTTGGGCGAATCATTTTTAGGAAAAAATGGGAATTGGCGAATCTTTTTTTTGGAAAAATCATGGAAAATTAGCCCATCTGTGAATATTAGCCCCTAAAATTTTCCATGCTTATGAAACTGTCCCATTTCATTTTACATGTAATATCTTAACATAATAGTTAACTTTCTCCCTTAACTATTAATACTGTTTCTCTTCCCAACTTAACTACTTGTACCTCTTCTAAGCATAATTTATCCCCAACCAAATAAACTTTGCTTTAAATTTAATTTAAATTTTATGCCCCTCTCTAATTTCCGCTATATATATATTTCATCATAACGCGAATTACTTTGGATATGGATTATTTATAAAAGTTATTAATTATTTTATCGCTTGAGAACCTTTATCTGAAACCCTAATTTTGAAATTTACATTTTGTTTGTATGAGCTCATATTTTGATTTGAATTTAATCCACCTCACATTCGTTTGCATTTACACATAATTCCAACGAGGAGCATATGGAACCTTGTTCATATTTCCACATGCATTTTAAGTTACCATTACCCACAACATATGATAATACATTTGTTTAAATACTCCACGTCACTCTCATTAAAATTTTCGGTTATGTTGTATTTACTCACGATAGATGTGTTGGATTATCTGTATGCAATTTCACCAAACCACTGTATGATATATTCCTCAGGATTTCTTGACATTAAATTCTATGTACATCATCACATCGCTTGCCTGGTTATTGGTTTAACCATTCAACCCGTGGGAATTTGTTGCAACCACCAGATCGCTTACATGTGGAAGATTTGGATCGGTTCTTAGTTAGGGTTTGAGACTCCATAAATGGTTTCATTTTTTACTAGTGATTATTTTTTAACACATGCATTTAGTGAGCCTCCTGCATTCGGCCTTACCTCCATGTTTAACTTACAGTTCATCAATGTGACTCTCATCTCTTCCTTTTTCTATCTGTGAAAGGAGAAATTACTCTGGCTAGCTGAAGCAACTCTTCTCATTTCTACGCATAGGTTTCATTCATCATTATCTCCGGGTAAACTACTTCTTTCCCTTGGATTTCTTGGAGCGTGACCTAGGTTACTTCATGTTCTCATAGTTCTATTTATTTAATTTCCTTTCTAACTCGTTCGCATCTTTGTCTATAGGAACTCCATAGGGTTGTGTCTCTCAACCACGGCCAGAAATTGAGTTATGTATAATTCACCAGAACACCCTTCTTCCTGGTATTCCTTTGAAGTGTTTTACAACTTATGTTTTCTCTAATTTCCAAAACCTCCACTGTAGTAATTTACTACAGTTCAAATGCGAAATATTGTTTCTAATAATGTGGTATCGATTTATTTTAAGGAATATTTTGTTACTTGTTTAGATTTTTTCTATGTCTAGTTAGAAATTATGCCGCAGAGAGATTTATGTGTGGGAGTCCTCTTCAAACATCCACTGTTAATGCTGATTCAAAATGTGAAAGTCTAATTCTTCGTTTATGGTGCTCCTTCTAATTATGCCATGCATTGTTTTAACTTTACTTTTAAGTTTTGTATGGATTCCTCTTGTTTTTGGTTAACACGGATGGCCAGATGAAAGTACCTTGTCTCATCCCATCATTGCTATCCCATAATCATTAAAAAACTCTTCTGATAGTCTCCATACCACCACAGTCTCCCTTAATGGTTTATATTTACCGTGAAAATTTTTCTGATCCATTTTTTATCTCACTATACTCACTTAACCAATATCACCAAGACCTCCATGGATTTATAATTATATTTAGTTTCCATTATTAAATCTTTGGGGTAGTGTTCTTATCATTAATTGCAAAATGCATGACCATTATTTCCAAATACTAGTTTTGGTTTTTATAAGATACTTATGAATTTCAATTTCTAAATCAATATTCTCAATAGAGATATGTATTGTATTTTTAATTCAATTTCATATATTTTGAGTAATAATGTTACTCTAGAGTTCAGATAGTTTCAGTTTAAACCATTTTCATAGATGGGTTTTTGCACTTGGTTGATTTCTATGATGGATTGCTTCTCATCGTTTCACCATTTCGCACATATTTGTATTACGTTTCAAGATGAGTTTCAATTTTGTCATGCTAGCATAATAATTGTTAGTTTCTTTTACTTAGTACAATAATAATGATATTCCTTTTATTTAAGTGTTTATTGATAAATTATCAGAGATTTTGTTTTAACAATTTTGACTAAATTTCCTTCTGTTTGGGATGTACATTACATCCTTCTTTGCAATAACTAATTCTTCTATTATTATGGCAGATTGAATTTTCTACATCAATACTTAAGGTAATTATTTAACCCTTTTGAGTTTAGAATCTCGTAATACATCCTGGCATATTTATATTCTTGAGCCAGAACTAATTCATAGTTCTGTCCTGTGCAGGTACGACTTTCCTATTTCAGCATTTTCATACTGCTTTTAGCCTTTTCTATTCAATCATAATTTTAAACTCTTTCTCTTTTGCTTTGTCTAGTAAACCACTTGGGATTTCTGTTATGCCATCTTTGCATAATTTCTAGAGAGACATTACAGTTTCTTTTAAGTGGGACAAAGCTCCAAAATTTGTATAATTTAGTTACACTCAGATTTAATTTGAACTATGTAACTCTATGGACTTATGTACTTATAACTACATGATTATGTCATGTATGGAACATAATTATTCCTCTTTTAATGAAATTATGTTTTAACTCTTATGAAATACTTTTGTTAAAGTTGTTATTTCAATTATAGTAATAATTTATGCATTCCTCCTGAAATTATATTTCAATTTATGTCTATTATGTCTCAGTGCATATATTACGTTGTCCAATTATGTTACAACATAAGAATTTTCTTAACTGCACTAATTCCACATTATTTGTCATGCATATTTATTTCCCTTCTATATTTGTTTTCTAATAGAATTTACTGATTTCTAAGATAATACTAAGACAATAATATTATTCAGTAATAATTTTCTATGAGTCACCTAAACTTAGATCTAAACCTTCATCAATGTTTAGACATTTTGAGAGATGGTACTCTTCATATTCTTATCTATACAACCATATAGAGGACTACTATATTTATTATAGTCTCCTTTGTTAAATGTATAGAACTACTCTTTAGTAGATTTAACCAAGTATATCTCTACAATATTACTTCACCATAATAAGCATAACAATACTAAAATTCTAAGTTAAAATGAATTAAGAGATGCATACCAATTTAGGTATGGTAGTTTCCACCCAACCTTTGAGCTCTTTCTCCACAGCTCCCCCTGAGCAGAGATCAATCTTCCACAAGTAGACAAACTCTTGTCTACCCAGAATTTGCTTATTTAAGCCTTCTTTCTCATCAGCTTGTTTCCTTAATTGCATCGAGTTAATCAGGATGTTGTTTACCTTTTAGCTTAGGCTTTCCTTTTGTTTCTTTCACAAAAGTACTTTAAAACTAGCTTTTCCTCTTTCTAGTTTTATTCCACCTTTTCCTAGTAACTTTCCTAATCACTAGGGTAGCTTTTTAGTTTTTTATCTCCAATCTAAAATTCAATATTTATTATTTTCTCCAAGGATTTTTATAGAAATGGGAAAGTCTTATGATCCTTATCCATCCTCACGGATTTGGATTCCTGATCTCTAATCGTTATCTAGTATTTTTAACATTAATTCTATCTTCATTTTATTAATTTAAACAAATAAAATATATCCACAATAAATGTTTTTCATGGGCTCCACTTGAGCTTATAGACTTTGACTAACTAAGTTTAGAAGTAGAAAATTACAGACATTACATATTCCCCCTATAAAAGAGAACATTGTCCTCGGTGTTACCAATTACTATGTTGATTTCTCAACTCTGGATGAAGATTCTTCCTTCATCTCATATTTTTTCTCCGAGTAGTTTCTTCAGAGTAATATTCTATTCACCATACGTTTATGTTTCTTACTTTTATACTCTTGAATTTATTTTCTTCCTACTTCAGTATAAGAAGCATAAATGGAAGAATATTTCTTTCCTGCTTCCACCCCGTCCACAATTCATACCAACTCATATGAGTAGTATCATCTATATATATTGATAAGAATTAATCATGATAATACTCCAATCTTTAATATTTTTCAATAGAGTCACTTGGTAATAAAACTCTTCATGATTCATAGTAGTATAGTGCTAATTTAGCACAACTAATACCCTTCCATGTAATTTGGTGAGGCTTCCTCCTCATGTATGCATAGCAGTCTTTTGAAATTGTTTGTGAATTCCTTTCTCTTCTATACATCTTCGAAGATTGAATCCATATTATTGAAGTTTAGCAATTCCTAATACACTTAGCTTCACGAAACAAACACCTCTTAATTAGAAGCTCACTAATTTATATAAAAACCAACTTCATCATATGCGGTGGTCTTGCTTAAGGTTATGTCCCTTTTTCCAGTTCAATAATGCACTCCATGCACCTAATATTTGATTGATTCTCTCAATTTGTTCAGATGGTGATAAACCACGCTCAAGTTCATCTTAATACTAGTTTTTCTATAACACATATTACAAAGTCCACATGACGTTTACTTTATCAATTGTATCAATTATCATTCATATTGAGACTTCATATTATTTCACAATTTATATTTTGGATACTTCGAATACTTTTATTAGTATTTGGTTCTAGGTAAACCAGCTTCTAAGTTTTTTTTCAAAAAAATTTCCTACTTCCATTCTGAAATAGGGAAAGTATCCACACTTTCGGTCAGATATTTAAATTTCATTATCACTTAATAACATTTTCCGCCTAGAAAATTTATTACTCTTTCCTCATACCAGGTCAAAAAATGTTCTGTTTTAAATCTTGAATTTAAGTTTAGTCACAAGTATGTCTTGTCTAAGGAAAGTTGTGATATTTTTCTAAAATTTATGTTTTAATGAGATCATATTGTTAATGTACCATCTATTGTTACAATTATCAGACCCTTATGACTTGGAATATATACAAATATCTTAGTATGTTGTAATTTTTTTTGGGAGTTTTTTCTTGTTTATTGTTGAAATCATTTCTGTTTTCATTAATTCTTCACAGTCATAGTTTTCATTACTCCAATATTCTTAAAAATTTGAGGGACATTCCTCTTTAAAACATTTAAAACCTTATTTTATTTTCCTTTTTCATGTTTGATTTTTATTTCAGACTCATTAAGGAAAGAAAAACATATATTTTGCTTAACATTTTTCATGTTGTTGAACAATTTATACATCAGACTTATATATTCTGGGATCAAAACCCCTTCTTACCTTAGAGAGAATTTCTCCACTTCCTGCAGCATATATTTCGGTAGCATCTCTAAGACATACTTAGTGAAATTATGTTCATTTCTCTTAATTTTTATTGACTCATATGCTATTACTCAGTAATCATACTACTTCTAATACTTCTACCCAAGCCTCTGTACCACTACCATTTCTTGGATTCGGTATGAATATTAAAAACATGAGTAGTCTTTAGTTTAAGTTTCTCTAACTGTTCAA
Source organism: Pinus albicaulis (assembly GCA_034641835.2). NCBI lineage: Eukaryota > Viridiplantae > Streptophyta > Pinopsida > Pinales > Pinaceae > Pinus > Pinus albicaulis. Next base: position 1,330,104,846 of record CM076584.1, on the reverse strand, counting down.
GCTATATCGACTTTTTTTGGTCCATTCTTTTTTCTCTCCTTGCTTTGGTAGAGAAGAAATAATAAAGGCTAAGACTAAAAATATTTCTATCAATCTCCTCTAGTATTTTTCAATACCCATGGTTGATCTTATGGCTACAACATCAGGAAATATTGATCAATTCATGCTAACATGTGTCTTTTCTCATTCCGCTACTCATATTTTTTCTGAATTTACACGACTCAAACACTGAGTCTTATCTTTATAAAATTCCTTTTTGTTAATTCTATCATGCCACTCATATTCTCTAAATTTTACAGACTTGTAGAATGATTCTGAGATGTTCTTTATGTGTTGTTTTATTTGACACATAAGGAGTGAAACATTACTCAATCCAATCATGTAGAAATTTTAATTCACAGATTTGATGTCTTGCTCTTTATTTCTCAATTTATGATAACTATTGATCAATTAAATCATCCATCCTGAGTAGAGGATAGCTATTCTTGATCATAATTTTATTCAGTTGCCAGTAGTCTATACCCTTTCTGAATGTTCCAATTTTCATTTTAACAAACATTAATGTTGTTCATCACGGGGACACACTTGGTCTTATATAGCCTTTATTCAACAACTCTTTTATATATAGTTTTAATTCTTACAATTTTGGGGTACTCTTCCTGTAGGGATCTAGAGACTGGTGTGGCTCTTGGTATTAACTAAATTTAAAAACAAAATTATCTTTTAGGGGGTACATGAGGAGTTTCATCTAGAATTACATCCTTACTCTCTCGGATGACTAGTAATTTTTCTACAAGTTACCTTTTCAGTTTGTTGTCCCAATTCTACAGCATACACTTCTCAAATTTTTTTTTTCCCTTTTCATTGAAGTGTTGAAATTTTCCTCACTCATATTGGATTGGGTTTTCATTTCTACTATCACTGGCTTTCCCTCACCACCTATAACCTATATTGTTTTATCTAAACAATTTAGTATGTCTTTTGGTTTTTCTAACCAATCCATTCCTACCAACACCGCATAGAAATTGAAATGCAAAACATTTAACTTTAACTCATGTTGTTTATACCCATTTACTATACAAAAATCTTGGGTAACTTATGTGTCAATTTTATTTTAGTAACTTAGTTAAACAATTCCAACTTGCTAGAATTTTTCTTTCTTTTGTGAACCTGCACCTAAATTCATCAACCAGAATAGGTTGTTTAGCATTCATAGCATTAAATTTCTTTTCAAATGTCTCTAGCCTCATTTTTGCTACAACACATTCTATACTTATACTGATAGAGTGTCTACAATTTTCAATTATTTATAACTCTCTTGGTCAAATTTTGTTTCTATAAGTATTTAATCAACGATAATTGGTTCAACTTTCCTACCTTCCATTTTATTCTCATTAATTCTATCCTTTCACTATATATTTGAAATTTGAGGGAGAGTCTTCTCAATTTTTGGTCCTTCCACTCCACACCTTTTATCATTCTCTTTTCTACCTAATATAGTTAAGTTAACTTTATCATGCAATTACCAGATTTCAGATTATTGTTTCCCTAAATTAAAGAGCCATAATTCCTCATCCTTCTCCTTATATATAGTAGATATGTAGTTTAAAAACCACTGTACCTTTGCCTTCTCTTATTTTATATAAGGAACCTAGCAACGGGGAAAATTTTAAGGATGGAAATTTATCTTAAAGTTTAGAAAGCTTGGTGAATCATACTAGTCCCTAATATCCAAAATTTAAAAAAAATAAGGATAATTTGTTAAAAAAGTTAGATTTATAATTGTTTTATATTTGAAAATATATAATATTAGTGATTTTTAAGGTAAAATAATTTTATATTATAAAAATTGGGTGAATTCATTTTTAGAAAAATGGAAATTGGCGTTGGAAAAAGCATGGAATATTAGCCCACCTGCGAATATTAGCCCTTAAAATTTTCCCTACCTAGCAAGGAAGGTTGGTAAATTTGGTAGCAAACAAGAAATGGTAAGTTGTCCCAACCTAGACTCATGCACTCCTTTATTTTTTCATCCTACTATGGGTCATTCAGATATCTATTATTATATTTAATTTGAGCATCTTTTTAAGTGATGGCTTTCAAATCTATCACATGCACTATTTTGGTTTCCCCCACCACAAAGTAGCCTTACCTTGTAATTGGTAACTAACAAGCCTAGCTTTCAAGTTACTTCCCTACTCATAAAATGCGAAGTACTTTACCATGTTTAGAAGCCAAGCTTCTGCACCCTCCTCCTGCCTCTATTCTAGGATGGAGGTTTTATTTTTCCAAATTCACCTTGCAAATCCTTTTTCCTTCTAGACTGTTGTCGAAAGGCTTCATCCTCCTTAGACTCTTCTAAATTATTTTCAATTCCTCGTCTCTTTTTCCCAAAACCTTCACTTTCGTGACTATTCCTGGAGGTCAATTCTTTGATTAACTTTTCATTTTTTTCGCTGGCTAGTGACAATCTTTCATTGTGGTTTTTCAATTGCATCGTTTCTCCTTGCATCTGATGCATCATAGCCATCAATGGAGAATTAAGATCTGATGGATTTTTCGCACCACCCAAATCAACATACAACTCATCCCCTTCACTGATAGTTTGTAGCTGTATGATTTCTCACTAAGTCATTGTACAAAAAGTAAACATTAGTGAAAAAATATGTTAACAAAACAATTTACAACAACAGCTTTTTTTCTTTCGTGTGAGCACGCAGTTTTGCCCAGTGTTTTAACATGGGCTCTTATACCATTTGTAACATCTTGGTTTTGTCAATTTTTTTTCCTATTTATAGAATTAATACAAATAACATCTTATGAACTGATTATTGTTCCTCACATTTTGACGTATATCCTCCACTGACATTTTGCTACGTTGTACTTTTAATCTTTCATGACTTTCGACAGATACTCATTATATTAAATTTCATGTCTACATTGAATAGGAGACCACATGTCTTATGAAACTGTCCCATTTCATTTTAAATGTAATATCTTAACATAATAGTTAACTTTTCCCCTTAACTATTAATACCATTTCTCTTCCCAACTTAACGAATTATACCTCTTCTAAGCATAATTTATCCCCAACCAAATAAACTTTTCTTTAACTTTACCTTAAAATGTATATCCCTCTCTACTTTTTGCCATATATATTTCATCATAAAGAGAATTACTTTGGATATGGATTCTTTATAAAAGTTATTACTTATTATATAGATTGAGAACCTTTATCCAAAAACCTAATTACGAGTTCACATTTCATTTGTAAGAGATCATATTTTCATTTGAATTTAATCCACCTCACATTTGTTCACATTTACATGTAATTCCAACGAGGCTCATATGGAACCTTGTTCGTATTTCCACATGCATTTTAATATGATTTGATTTTTAACATACCATTGCTTACCACATATGATAATTCATTTGTTTATAGACTCCACGTCACTCTCATTAAACTTGTCAGTTATGTTGTATTTACTATGGATATATGTGTTGGATTATTTGTATACGATTTCACCAAACCCCTGTATGATATATTCTTTGGGATTTCTTGACATTAAATTATATGTACAATGTCACATGACTTGCCTAGTTATTGATTTAACCCGTCAATCCGCGGGAATTTTCTCCAGCCACCTGATCCCTTACACATGGACGATTTATATCTGTTCTCAGTTATGGTTTGAGACTCCAAAAATGGTTTTTTTTTACTTGTGATTATTTTTCACTCCACGCAATTAGTGAGCCTCCTTCATTCAGCCTCAGCTCCGCTTTTAACTTTCAGTTCATCAATGTTACTCTCATCTCTTCCTTCGTTTATCTATGAGAGGAGAAATTACTCTCGTGAGTCAGAGCAAAGCTTCTGGTTTCTACGCAGTGGTTTAATTCATCATTGTCTCGAGGTAAGATATTTTGTTACTTTAGATTTCTTGGAGCTTGACCTGGGTTATTTCATATTTTCATAGTTATATTTATTTAATTTCCTTTCTAACTCGTTCCATGCTTTCTCTATAGGAACTCCATAGGATGGTGTCTCTCAACCACGACCAGAACATGAGTTATGTATATTTCACCATAACCCCCTCCTTCGAGGTATTCCTTTAAACTATTTTACAACTTACATTGTCTCTAATTTCCAAAAATTCCCTTGTATTAATTTACTACAATTGAAATGAGAAATATATATTTTAATAATGTGGTATTGATTTAGTCTAAGGAATATTTCATTACTTGTTTATATTTTTGCTATGTTTAGTTAGAAATTATGTTGCAGAGAGACCAAAATGTGGGATTCCCTTTCGAACATCCATTGTTAATGTTGATTCGAAATGTGAAAGTCTAACTCCACATTTATGGTGCTCCTTTCGATTGCAACACGAATTGTTTTAAACTTTCTTTTAGCTTTCACATGGATTTCTGTTACAGGTAAATGCTTATGACTGCATTTTTTTTTAACGCATATGGACAGATGAAAGGACCTTGTCTCACCCCATAATTTCTATCCCATAAATGTTACCAAACTCTTCCGATAGTCTCCATACCGCGACGGTCTCCCTTACTGGTTTATATTTACCCTGAACAGTTTTCAAATCCATTTGTTATCTAACTGTACTCACTTAAATCATATCACTATGACCTCCGTGGATTTATAATTATATTTAGTGGCCATTACTAACTCTCTTGGTTGGAGTTCTTATCGTTAATTGCAAAACGCATGCCCATTATTTTCAAATATAAGTTTTTTATAATATACTTATGAACTTTGATTTCTAAATCAATATTATAAATAGATATATGTATTGTCATTTTAATTCAATTTCGTGTAGTCTGAGAAATGATGTTACTCTAGTGTTCGAACAGTTTCAGTTTAAACCATTTTCATAGATAGGTTTTTGCACTTGGTTGATTTCTACAATGAATTTCTTCTCATCGTTTCATCATTTTGTACATATTTGTACTACGTTTCGAGCTACGTTTCATTGTTTTCATGCTAGCATAACACTTCTTAGTTTGTTTTACTTAGTGTAGGAATAATTACATTCCTCTTATCTTAATTTATTATTAATACATTCTTGGAGATTTGGTTTTAACAATTTTGTCTAAATTTCCTTCTGTTTAGGATGTACATTACGTCCTTCTCTACAATAACTAATTCTTACCTTATTATGGCAGATTGAATTTTCAACATCTGTACTTAAGGTAATTATTTAACCCTTTTGGATTTAGAATCTAGTAATACATCCTCGTATATTTATTTTCCTGAACTAGAACTAATTCCTAGTTCTTTGGTGTGTAGGTAAGACTTTCCTATTTCTGGATTTGCATACTGCTATAATAGCTTTTTATTCAATCATAATTGTGGACTGTTTCTCTTCAGGTTGGTCTAGTAACCGACATGGGCTTTCTGCTACGCCATCTCTGCATAATTTCTAGAGAGACATTACAGTTCCTTTTAAATGAGACAAAGCTCCCAAATTTGTATAATTTAGTTACACTCATATTCAGTTTGAACTGTGTAACTCTATGGACTTATGTACTTATAATGACATGACTATGTAATGTATGGAACATAATTCTTCCTCTTTTAATGAAATTATGTTTGAAATCTTATGAAATACTTTCGTTAAAGTTTTCATTTCAATTACAGTAATAATTTCTGCGTTCCTCATGAAAAAGATATTTCCATTTCTGTCTATTACGTATGAGTGCATATATTAATTTTTCCAGTTATGCTACAACATCAGAATTTTCTTGAATATACTAATTCCACATTATTTGTTATGCATATTTAATTCCCTTCCATATTGGTTTTCTAATATAATTTACTGATTTACAAGATAATACTAAGACAATAATATTGTTCAGTAATAATTTTCTTAGAGTCACCTAACCTCAGATCTAAACCTTAATCAATGTTTATACATTATAAGAGTTTTTACTCTTCATATTCTTATCAATACAACCATACGAAGGACTACTATATTTATTATAGTATACTCGGTTAAATGTACAGAACTACTCTTGAGAAGATTTAACCAAGTATATTTCTTCACTCTTACTTCACCATAATAAGCATAAAAATATGAAAATTATAAGTTAAAAATGAATTAACATATTCATACCAATTCAGGTAGACTAGTTTCCACCCAACCTTTGAGCTCTTTCTCCACATCTCCCCCCGAGCAGAGATCAAACTTTGAGCAGTACACAACCTCTTGTCCACACGGAATTTTCTTATTTAATCGTAATTTACCATCAACTTATTTCCTTAACTGCGTTGAGTTAATCAAGATGTTGTTTTCCATTTTTCCTAGTCTTTCCTATTGTTTCTTCCACAAAGTACTTTAAAACTAGATTTTCCTTTTTCTAGTTTTGTTCCACCTCTTCCCAACAACTTTCCTCATTACAGGTGCAAATTTTTATGCTTTTATCTCCAATCTAAAATTCAATATTTAATTTATTTTTTTCAAGTATTTTTGGAGAAATGGGAAAGCCTTATGATCCTTATCCATCCTCATGGATTTGGATTCCTGATCTCTAGTCATTTTCTAGTCTTTGCACCATTCATTTTATTTTCATTTTATTAATTTAAATTAATAAAATATATCCACAATAAATGTTTTCCCTCTGGGCCACTTGACCCTTATAGCCTTTGAATACCTAATTTAAAAACGAAAAATTAGGGTCATTAAAATTACTCTTTAGACTATAAAAGGAAAAGAAGAAAAATTATGGAATTGAAGTTCTTAGAAATAAAATGTGGATATATATCTTCAAATACTCGTCATTCCTCTAGAAGCACAAGTTTGTACTCATGTCATCAATCACATACATATTTATTCATAATTTTTTGCTACATTATCATTCCTAGTAACTTTACAACGCCCCTTTTGATCTGCAATGCTTTAAGTAAAACATGGGATAGCTTGTAATGCACTTTTGTCATATTTTTCTTTTCAATTTTTCTTTTCATGCCTTTTTGGGAGGTCAAAAATCCCCTCCTCCAATCAAGCTCCCACCAAAACTGTTGAAGGTATCTCCCATTTTCTACAAACTAATGCCAAACCATAAATAATACAATCTACAAGAATATCGACTTCACTACTGAATGGGTCAAGTAACTAGTTATTTTTTTACTTAATATATGTACCTTCCCACCTTATATTTTTTTCCCCACCCATTATTGGCTTCCCTTCAAAATAATGAGAGAATAATGGACCTGGGATACCATAAACTCCTTTTTCCTAATCTTGAAAGAGTTGGTTTTGGCATGTGTGTATATTAATGATTCTCAAAATGAAAGACAATTGCTAAACACCAATATAAATGAATGGCTTAAAATAGGGTTATAAATAATATTTAGGGATTGACTTTTTGGATGGGTTGGGGATAAGAATATTGGAATAGCTCAGATGGTTCACCCTATTAGGTTAGGTCTTCAAAACAAGTTTAAATTTCATAAATTGTCTCAAAATTCAATTGAGATGTTGAATGTCATATCAATTTTGAAATAATAAGAGAAAACAATCCTTCGACTCTTCAGCCATAGTATTATCCTCAGTAATCAGTGGAATTAGTGACAAGTGAAATATTCAAAAATCATGATAAATTAGTCATTTATGACTACTAATCCTAGAAATAGTCATAGATGAATGACTTAATTAAATAATTTCAATCCCAAAATATGGTATGTAACAAAGTCCTTGGTCAAATGTTAAGGATTTTTCACTGGAAAGTTGACCCCTCAACCAGTTACTCTAGTGAATGTTTTATAATCAAATTCAGTATGGATTGATGTTTTTTTTTTTAACTTAATTTGTGTAATAGACTATTTTTATGTACTAATAATTATTATTTCTTGTTTTTCATATATTTCATTGGAATAACTTAGCATACACTCGCACTTGAAATTGGAACAACTTAGTAGACACATGGACTTGCAATTGCAACAACTCAATAGAAACTTGCACTTCCAATTTTACATGTACACAACATACATGCTCTTCAAATGATTTTTTGTGCTTTAATTTTTAATATAACATATGCCTTATATACATTTTATTTCATTTTTAAACTTCCTCTTTCCATAATAGAATTTATAATTTCATTCAACTACTAGGCATCACCATGTGCACTTTCAAAAAGAAAACTGTCATTTTTCTTGGAAAAACATGACTTGTTCTGAGTAAATAGTTTCTGATATTTCAATGCAGATTATTTGTTTGAAAATTTAAAAATATTATTACATTATACATATGCATGAGTACAATTACGGAAGAATTCGATTATTTTAGAAAATTCCTAGAAGAAAAAGATAGAGAGGTAAAAAAAATATCATAATTAGCTAAGATTCATTAAGAGAAATTCAAAACATTAGCTATCGGAAATTGTATTTAGAGAAACTATATAGAACAACATTAATTGATATACGAATACAATCTAGAGGAAAATGGGGAAATATTTTTGTATACATTGGGTATCAAATTGGTTGAAAATTATAATTAGAATTTTCTCCCAAATGAACATGAAATATTATGTGAATTTTAGTTCAACCATCTCAACAAATAATTGTGACATAATATCTCATGATTAGGATCCTATAATTTGGCACTTTAAACCATTTGTTTGTATAAGAGACCCTATGATGGATTCATCCTTTCAGTAGAAAAGAAACACGTTGTATGAACCAATGGAATTATCCAGTAAACAACACATCCTAGAAACCTGTCATCTTGGAAATAAAATTGATACAACTAAAAAAAAAACATGCCATGATGAAACAAAAATATTTCATGCTCCAACCGAGATTGATAATGAGGATAATTCAATGTTTCATTCACTGCAGTCCTTAAAATAAATACTGAAAGTGAACCCCAAGTAATAAGTAATATTTTCCCAAGTAAATAAAAACCATATTATGGTTTAAAAGAGAACAATAAAAGTTTGTCTTTTCATGTGCTTGAAGGCCTCATTGGAAGAAATTTTAAAACTCAAAAAATAAAACTTGACTATAAAACAACAACAATGAAATGACAAGTAGTTATAGAATATTTGGAGCGTGTTCATGGCACAAAGATGTTTTTCTTACTTTGACACTTGAAAAATCATATTATAATCACATCACAAAGGAAAATTATAATATATCATGCTCCTATTAACATCTATTACTCGGGAAAATACTATGGTCAAATCAATTCGATCCTTGAAAAATAATATTTAAAATAATCCCAAAGAAGTAACTGAACTTGTTGCAATCCACTTCAAACATTTTTGTGGCTTAACTTTTTTCATAACACAATTCACATTATCATAAATAAATTATTGAATACAATGTGGATTGTAATTAAAGGAAGAAAAATACTTGCGAATTATCTTAGCTAAAAACCAAATTTGAATCACATTTTGAAATATAATTTTTTTAAACGAACTTAAAAAAATCGCACTTCACTAGGATACCATCAATATATGTGTAAAAAAATATATGAAATGATTCAAAAACTAGGCCCACCTACATTGTTTGTGTCCTTTAGTAGCACAGAGCATATGCGGGATCCTCTAATGAATGCATTGAGAAACATAAATCAAAACACTAAAAGACCAAGTGAAAATGAATTAGAATAAAATGAGCCCCACTTATTAATAATAAATGATGTTGGTACTTGTGCATGTTCCTATAGATCTAGGATGGATGACCTACATAAATTAATAACTCATGATCACATGTACTATGGATAAATTTATTACTAATTTTATGTCACAAAGTTCCTAAATAAAGGAAGTGAACATGAAGATGACTTATTGTGTATAAAATATCCACCAATATTTGGTAAGGTGACCACCATTGACATCAAAATAGTTGTAGTTAAATACATGCCAACTATTTCATCTCTACATTAAAAATTACTTAGAATGCTCAAACATGATTGTAATGTGAGAAATTATAGGAAGCACACAAATTGCAATTGCAGATTTAATTTTCCAATACTACCAATGAAGAAAAAAAAAGTACTTATGTTTCTTGAATTTCATAACAATAAAATGAAAGTACATGTGAAGCTGATGTTTGACACAATAAAAAGTAATAGGTATGCCAAAAAGTATATTTTCATAGCTTTTTGGGAAGTCATGGATTAGCAAAAAATGAATACTTACAACTATCTATTGTATAGTAAATCACATGACTATATTACTACAAAAAAACCAGCTAACACCTGTAGAAATAAGTTTACATGAAAAATTCCAGAAATTTGGATTACAAATGGTTTCCCGCAATTTGTATCAATTCATATGTCGCTACAATTTATTTCAATTCGTACATGAACAAATAATATAAAAAACCTAAAACGATATTTAGGGACATGAAAAAATCATCTTAAAACAAAATTTGACATCATTAACACTATTAGTTTTCTATGAAAGGCTTCAGTAAACATGCAACAAATTTATGCACAAAAGGAAATGCATATTGTTCTTTCATGAAACTCGATTTGATGAAACTGTATTTTCATCAACACGTATCCTATGGACGAATGTGCATTTCTTCTTAAAAAAAAAAATCTTGAAAAAGGAATGAGATGACTCTTAATACATAATCTGACCTTCAATCATTGATTATTGATTTTGTATGTTTAGCAGAATTTACATCAAGTTTTATAAAGAAAGGTCAAAAACATGAAAGAAAGAAAGTGATATATAAAAAATAGGACATTGAAAATTATTATAGAGAACAACCAATGTTTTTTTTATTATCAAATATAGGCCTCCTTCTATTAACTATTTAAATCTATACATATAGTGATCTTTCGTCACTGTCCAAACCAAACTGTGTGTCCAAAATTACAAAAACATCTCCACCCATATTAGGAAACCGGAGGAAGATCTAGTCTAATGGCCCCTAAAAAAGGTAGAAGAGCCAGAACTCAAACTTGTAACCAACTAAATCTGATAAGACTACGCACTATAAATATTATCAGGCTAAAATCACACAAATAACTTAACATAGAAAAAAGAAGGTCCAAAGCACCTCATCTATCCCGGTCCTGGTCCTCCCCAACCAAGCTTTCCGACTTGTGCTTTGTCATGTTTTCCTCTTCTTCTCCATACTCGATGACTTCCATCGGGAGCACACGGTCAGGCCATAGAATGTTGAAATAACCAGCCATGTCAAAGGTGTCGTGCAGTTTTTAGAGGATTTTTTCCAATGCCTCCTTGATGCTGCTGAGGTTTTCCTCGACTGCTTTCACAATTCTCCTCATATCATGAATCAGATGGCCCAGGAGAATTCTCAACACCCAGAATCGGTGCACCTCTACCCCCCCGTACTGAAGATGCAAAGACTTAACCAGGTCTGTCTCCATTTTTTAAATGGCATTGGCATCCTTGTCGTCATTCTCAGTAAATAACATAGCATCCCAATCAAGTCTTACACCCCACTTCTCTTATTGAGAAGAATGTGAGGTTGTTCTGCCTTTGGACACCACTCCTCTACCACTACTTGTTCCATGACCCACGTAGCGCCGACCCTAAAATGGGAGCCCTCCATCATCTCTTCCAGAAGTGAATGCCAATGGATCCAAGATAGAACCACCTGCACAACTTCAGAGACCCCTCCACCTTTGTCCCAAAACACCCCGCTGCAATAGGAAGAAACCATTCCAACCCTACCCCTTCACACCCATATAAACACATCTCAGCTTCCACAACCTCCTATACCTCCTTCCCTCCACCCTCAGGCGATAATAACTACGGACACGAGTGAGCTAGGATAGAGGTGGTAGCTCTTGCCCTCGGGATCCTGCACCATCATCACCTCCACCTCCATTCTTCTATATTGTCGACTGATAACTGGTACCACCCTCCTTCCCCCCATTAAACTTTCACCACAACTTATGCGTGCACCCATGTCAACATTTGCATGCAGCATCCATGTGCTCTCCCCCGTGGTGGGCATGTCACACCCCTCCTCCCGCTTAGGGGCTAGTCACCCATATCCAGGATAGATAACAACTAATATTATATTATATGTATCGATTAAATTAAATTATGATCAAGAATCGTCAACAAAATTGGGAATTTTCATATGTTACATTGGAAAAAAAATTAAGGAAAATGAGAAAAAGATTAGATTTGTTAGAACAGCTTCATGGGGTGACATAGATGACATAATAAATGGAATCAAACTGAAACTGAACAATTATTTAACATATATTTTCTAATGTAACATCCTCTTCCCACATCTGACAAAGTAATTGACCAATCGAGGTAAAAATGTAATGAGATACTACTAATATGATATTAAAACTACTATATGACTTTGAGGAAGTGGAACTGATAGAAACATGACAAAAAAACCTCAAACTGCATCATTGACATTGCAAGTAGGTCAGCCAAAATTCTAGGGATATTTTTCGTGAAGGGGACCTAATTTTTCCCAATTTTTGGCTTAGCCATGGGCATTTCAAGATAAGGGAGCGGTTATAAACCCTTAGCCATGGGCTTGCCCTGTAAAGGTCATGGTGAAGGCCCCAAAAGGTTAATATTGTGCTTGCAACTATAAGATTCATGCCATATTTTCAACCATTGATCCCTGGTCACTTCCCATAACTTCATGTAACTTAAGGAGAGGATAAATAACATTAAAAAAATTCCTGAATCGGTCACATCATCAAGAACTCATCCGACCCCGCCCAACCATTATAGGAATTTCATTAAACATGTCACAAACCTTATATTGATAGTTATAAACAAAAAAATTAAACATGGGGGTCTCTTAAAAATCTAAGAATGGCCAAGAATCATTGCTCCTCTACATCATAAGTTGTAATAGAGTCTATTTTACAATAGAAAAATTGTAAATTTATTTACCTGTAAAAACATAGATAGAGAGATACATCATCACTAATAAAATACATTCTTATAACCAACCTAATAAGAGAATAAATACAATGGATATAAAAACAAATAAATTCATACAATAACCAATACATTTGAATGATGAATACAAGATGAATGATCTCTTCATTAGTGAATGTAAAACCTTGGGACTTCGAGGAACCACACAAACACCCCTTCAAGAAATCACCCCTTGCCATATTCAACACATGAATGTGAGACCTTATCAAACACATCAATCAACACCAAACCCAGGCTCCAAATACCAAACCATATCAACCCCAATACTAGTGATTCCACCTCATGGTCGGACATCACTAACCATCACAGATTGATCTTTATCAAACCTATTACAAGGCTACATAGTGTTTTTTCCAGCCAGGGATTCCAGGACGATTAACTCAACCCCAGTTGTTAAATGAATTTCAAAGTGTTTGTCCCACGAGGGATCCAATGACTAGTAACTAAACCTCCCTAGGGCTGCCATAGTGTTTTCCCAACCAAGGCTTCCAGGACTAGTAACAACCCACAGTTTTCCACCGGGCTTCTAGAGCGTTTGTCCAACCAAGACTTCCAGGAACTAATAACTCAACCCATAGGTAAAGGATATCATGAGAACCAACTAGAAAAGAATCAATGAAAATAAACCAAAAATACCATGGTCATCCAGTAAATGGAAAGGCTAGGAAACTCCACATGCATACATGTGCATGCAAAATATACTGAGGAAAACATACATGAAACTCGGTACCTATAATAAAAAACAATTGTACTTTTCGATCCTAATGTCCACCTGCACTTTCCTTCTCTTCCTTTTTCTCTTTGATCTAAATCATGAAGTATCCACACTCTCCAAGATAGCTCAAAGAAAAATCTATGTATCGAAGAGTATGAGAGAGGGAGATAGAGAATAATGAGAGAGCTCTAAAAATGCACTGAGAAAAGGTACCAACTTATCCTCAAAATCCTTTTTGTAGAACATGCCTCTATTTTCTCCATTTTCCATTATTTTCCTTCAATTTCCTCCTCACATACAACGCGTGACCTTACATCCCCCTTTTCTACCAATTTCCATTATTTTCATAAACAAATCTTCTAAAAATACTTTTTTTCCTCTTTAATTCCTTAGCCATGGCCTCTCCCAATTTCCTTGGCCATAATAAACAATGTGAACACCCGCAATAGGATTGTTTTCCAAACATTCAAAATGGAATATTTGTCCCATAAACCGTGGTTATCATTTTAACTTTATTACATGGAATTTTCACCAAGGCTTTTATAGAACCCTCCCCAATGGGGGACATCGTACTTAGTGTTAAATCACACATATACCTCAATAACGCTATTGAAAAGAAACCATAATACATATGGATTGTTATAACATAGCTTGGTGCAGTATTTACAATAATCACCTAGCTGAAAAGAAAATCAACATAACATCATAACAACCATGACAATTGTAATGACATGGAACCATACTGCTTATTTCAGATTTAGAACACAAATCCTAGCAGTATTTACATCTATATACATTTTTACATACATATAATTTTCACATCGAAACGTTTACCAAAGCATCACCAAAATATATACTAAACAAAAGCCAACATCACACCAAAAATGTTTTACCTGAATCATAAAACAAGGAAGGATACATGGCCTGCATCTAATCTGTGATCTCCCATGTAACTTCATCAGAACAAAAGGGCTTCCATTGCACTTTGACTTTCTCTATTTCTTGATTCCGGAGAATGAGCATCCTTTTCTGCAAAATTCACTGTTGTTTCGGCTGGACCTTTCCTTCTTGCTTCACTCGCAATACAAAACATTTAATAACATGATCAACATTTTTAACATGTTTCTTAAGAAATTATATATGAAAAACATCATGGAATTTCATTTTGGAAGGAAATGTTCCAAAAAATTTGTGAAACCAGCTCCAAAAATATAAGAAAAGAGATATCAACACCTTAGAAATAAGCCACTTTGAAAGGGAAACCTCCAATACATTACATGAATGAACAATTCTTGGATGATACAAATTACAAAACCTCCTTTCTATATATAGGAGTCAATGGAGCAACAATGTAATCTTAGTGGGGCCACAATCTAATCCTAGCTGAAGTAACAATAATAATTTAAGGGCACAATAATAACAATATGGGGGTTACATGGGTACAATAATAACAGTAAAGGGGTTACACTAACAACAATAAGGAACTATACTAGTAATATAGGGACCTAACATGCCCCTTTCGTTCAAAAAAGTGTTGTCCTGAACGCTTGAGTAGCTCTGGGTGCTTCTATATAAAATTCTCATCCTCCCATGTAGAATCTTCAGTGGGTAAGTTCTTCCACTTGATGAGGTACTCTAAAATTGATCGATTTCGTAGCTGTCGAGTTCTTGTTTCCATGACCGCTTCAGGTTCCAATATGATTTTTTCTTCCTCATCATGTTCTGCCAATATTGTTTGAACAAGAATATTTTCACCTATAACCTTCTTTAAGCATGAAACATGCAAAACTAAATGCACTCGTGAAGAAGCAGGAAGCTCCAGTTTCTATACCATAGTACCAATATTTTGCAACACCTTGTAAATACCATATTACTTTGGCAATAATTCATTTTCCTTCTTAGATTTCTTGAGGGACATTTGTTTGTATGGTTGTAGCCATAAAAGTACCCAAGTCTCCTACATCAAAACTTCTCTCACTGCGATGTTGATCTACCTGTTGTTTCACTCGATTTTGTGCCAAATTCAACTTATCCTTTAAGAGCTACAGAACTTCTTGTTGAGGCTCCATGTAAACTTCCACTACTTGAACCTTCGAATTTTCTCTTAAATATTATGTGATGGATGGTGGATTATATCCATAAAGTTCCATAAATGGGGTTATTTTTGTTGTAGTATGGAAGGAAGTGTTATACCACCATTCAGCGAGAGGTAACCACTTGACCCATTTGTTTTTTTATCAGATACAAAACAACGAAGATATCCTTCCAAAAATTTATTTACTATCTCTATTTGATCATCAGATTGAGGATGATAAGATGAACTATGAGCTAATTGAGTACCCAAACAAGAAAATAACTTCGTCCAAAAATTTCCAGTAAAAATGGGATCTCTGTCACTCACAATAACCCTTGGGTTTCCATGTAGCTTTTGAATTGTGCCCATAAATGTAGTAGCAATTTTACTTGCTTTAAATGGATGAGATAATGCTAAAAAACGTGTGCATACTTGGTAAGTCTATCATATACTACCATGATGACACTCTTTCCTTGGGACTTAGGTAAACCTGTGATTAAATAATTGAAATCTCCTCCCAATGTTGACTTGGAATGGATAAATTGTCTCAAAATTATTCTACTGGGAAATCAAACATTCCGCCAAAAAATTTTGAATATCAGATTTAGGCCATGGAAAAAAAAAATCATTCTTCACCTTGTGGTAAGTTTTTAAAATTCCTAAGTGTCCTCCTAAAGGAGAAGTGTGCAATTTCAAAAGAATCTTTTGTTTTAGTTGGGAATGCTTACAAAGATATAAGAAATCATTGTACGATAAGGAATCATTTTTTCAACTAAATGTATCATATGTATTAGGATCTTGCTGCAAATTTTGAATAATTTTCCACACTTCTTTGTCCTTATTCCATTCATCCCTTCCTTCAGTTATCAATTCGGTTGGATAATAAAAAAGGCACAAAGAAATGCTTCCACCTCTTCATTATTTCTTGAGAGTGCATCTGCAACAACATTTAGCTTCCCTTTTTTGTAGATTATTTCAAAGGCATAACCAAACATCTTTGTGACCTCTTTTTGTTGCTCTTCTAAAGATAGTGTTTTTTCCAAAAAGTGTTTAAGACTATCATGATCAATTTTTACCTTGAAGTGTCTTCCCATTCGGTAAGTTCACCATTTCTTTAGTGCATGCAGTATTTCTAACATTTATTTATCATAAATATCTTTCTGTAAACACTTTCCTTTGATTGGATGAATTTAAAAAGCAATTGGTCTTCGTTATTGCATTAAAACAACACCAATTCCATTTCCTAAGGCATCACATTCCACAATAAAGGTTTTTGTGAAGCCTACCATAACTAAGACCGATGCTAGGCACATTGACTCTTTAAGATGTTCAAAGGCCTTAGTTGCTTCAGGGGTCCATGAAAATCCATCTTTCTTCAATAATGTTGTTAGAGGTGCTGCTATTCTCCCATAGTTCTCAACAAAATTACGATAATACCATGTTAACCTGAGAAATCCTCTCAACTTCTTTATGGTTTTGGGGAGTTTCCATTCTTTAATGGCTTTAATTTTGTTAGGGCCTATCTTAACACCCTCATGAGATACAATGTGACCTAGATATTCCACCTCTTTTACTCCAAAGAAACGTTTGGATATTTTTTCATATAGTAGTTTCTCCTGCAATAGTTTGAGCACCCTGTCAACATGTTGAACATGATCCTTCCAAGACCTGTTGTAGATTAGTATATCATCAAAAAATACTAGCACAAATTTTCTAAGGAAGGGCTTGAAAATGGAATTCATCAAGCCTTGAAATGTAGAAGGTGCATTGGTAAGGCCAAAAGGCATGACCAAAAATTCATAATGAACCTCATGAGTTCCAAATTTTCTTTTCAGAATATCTATAGTATTCATTCTAATTTGATGATATGCTGAATGAAGATCCAGCTTGGTAAAATAAATTTCTCCATGTAATTCATCCAATAATTCAATAACCACAGGAATGGGAAATTTATCTTTAATAGTGAGTTTGTTGAGGTCCCCACAATCCAAACACATGTTCCATGGTCCATCACTCTTGTGTACCAATACTACAGGAGAAGAGAAAGAACTTTGACTAGGTTGAATTATACCAAGCTCTAACATTTCTGCAATCATAGATTCAATTTTGCTCTTTCGGACATAAGGGTATCTATAAGGCTTGATGTTTGGAGGAACAATTCCTGCATCCAAACGAATAGCATGATCATGATCATGAATAGGTGGGAGTCATTTGGGAGTTTCGAAAACCTTGGAATTAGTCTCCAAGAATTTTTGGAGATCTGCAGAAATAGATGATTTTGATGCTGGAAATTCTAGTGAGCATAATCGTGCAATTACATCTCGTTGTTCTTTCTTTAAAAGATTTTTCATAAAATTACAGATTATTATATTTCTCAGATTCCTTGCAATACCCCGTAATTCGACTTCCTTTCCTTCAAAAAAAAAAATTCAAGAAAATTTCTTGAAATTTAAAAGCTACCGTCCTCAAAGATTGTAACCATTGTACTTCTAGTACAACACGAGCACCTCCCATAGCAATGGAAAGCATTGGACTATTCAATGCATATCCCCCCATGGTTAGCTTGATATTTTTGCATTTTCCATAGCAATTTATAGTTCCTCCATTTGAAACCATCACTTGACATTATGTTGCTGGGTATAGGAAACAATTCAATTCCTTGGCTACCTTATAATGAATAAAATTATGGTTACTACCTGAATCAATCAACATTATTACCTTTTTCTTCTTTATATGTCGTTATATCTTGAGAGCTTGAGGAGTGGTAATTCCTTCCAATGCATTACATGACATGGTCAGACTCATTTCTTCCTCTTCTACGGTTGGTTCTTGGTGTATATCCTCTTCTTGTTCATTTTCTTCTTCCTCTTCACAATCTATGTAAAATAATTTCTTCTTAGCACATTTATTACCTTTAGTGTATTTTCTATAAAAACTATCGAAAATCCCTTTTTCCATTTTTTCTTCCAATTGTTGTGGTGTCAACCTTGTAGGTCGTGGAAATCTAGGAGTAGCAACACTTCCCTCTTTATAGATGTGAGTGGTAGGCTTCCTTGTCGCCATAATTTTACATTCAAATTATCTTTCCAACCTGAATGCCTTCTCTAATGAATTAGGTTCCAAAATGTGAACTTCATGTTGGATGTTATCCTTTAAAGTACCCATGAAGAGATCAATCTTGTGTTCCTATGGAATATCAGTTACCCTTATATTCACTTTTTGGAAGTGCTCACTGTGCTTCCCCACTAAACCCTTTTGTTTGAGATTTACCAATTGGCTAAAGAAGGTGTTGTTCTTTGTATCCTTATAATGTGCTATCATTTCTTCCATAAAAATTGACCAAGTGACAATTTGTTTACGGGAGAAAAGCCATCGATACCATACAAATGTATTTTGTTCTAAATGTAAAGTTGCAATGCATACCTTTTATGTGTTTTTCACATTTTTGAGATCAAAATATTGCTCCATCTGTAGTATCCATGTTACAAGATCCTTTCCATAAAAACTCCTTATATCCATTTTTGGAATATGGCGGTTCTTCCTGCCAACATTAGAGTTTATGAAATCACGATTAACATTTATTTTGTTTTCATCATGAGTTTCATCTACTATATTTTCACCATTAGGAAACATTTTTTGTATCAACTTTGTCAAACCTTCCATGTCTGCTTTTAGGTCATTCTTTAGGTTTTGCATTTTTTCATCGATCTCAGCTTCCATGTCTGTCAGGTCCCTATATTACCAGTATAGTCCCTTATTGTTATTAGTGTAACCCCTTTGTTGTTATTATTGTACCCTTTTAACCGCCATTTTTTTATTATTGTGCCCTTAAATTATTATTGTTAGGTCGGCTAGGATTACATTATGGCCACATGGACTCCTATATATAGAAAGGAGGTTTTGTAAATTGTATCATCGAAGAATTTTTCATTTATGTAATGTATTGGAGGTTTCTCCCTCGAACTGGCTCATTTCTAAGGTGTTGATATCTCTTTTCTTCTATTTTTGGAGCTGGTTACACAACATTTGGTATGAGAGCTTTGGATTCTAGGGTTTCGCTGCTCCAAACAGGTCATCATGGAACTTTCACTATAACGTTTGTTCTACGAAGCTTCAGAAGCTGAAATTTTTAGTGTGCGAAGAAAAAATCTTGAGGAATATTGTCTAAAAATTTTAGAGCTTGGTTCACAATATTTTCGGAGATATGATCTATGGAAGTTAGGTCGTTTTTCAGGATCCTAAACAGGTAATCGTGGAATTTTCCCTATAACTTTTTTTCTACGAAGGTTCAGAATATGAAATGTTTAGGGTGCGAAGATAAAATCTTGAGGAAACATGTCGATAAATTTCAGATCTTTATTCACAATATTTGTGGAGATATGATCTATGGAAGGTGGTGCCGTTTCAAGCTCTCGAATTTCATCTCAAAGAGGTAATCGTGGGAAAATTTTAACAACTCTCTCTCTCTGAGCATCGGATTGGAGTGCTGTAAAAAGCGGTCGCAAGTACATGGACTGTAGTTTCTTGGCTATCAAGTTTAGAGGCGAAGTATGAAATAGTGACACATGGAAAGTCGTACAAGTTCACTCTACTGAACCAATCCATAATTAGGTCATTATGGGAGATTGGACATAACTTTGTCTTGGAGAATCCAAATCAGGTCAGACTTGTGGCATTCAAAAGAGAATTCATAGGGATACCTTAGTGCTAAATTTAAAATATTTACGAGCTGTAATCACAGAGATAATCAAATTTCAATATCGCGCTCCTCAAAAGCAAGAAAAAGGTGTGTATTGTTTGAAAAATTAATTTGAATTGATTCCAAGGGCATATTGTAGAATAGATATCAGTATTGGGTTCTAAAAAATTCCCCATAAAAATAATTAAAAACCCATTAAGCCTTCAGAAGGCTCTACTACGACTCATGAAGATGAAGAATTGCAACATGATCTATCAAAATTACAAGAGAAAATGAACCAAATTTCGCTCTCACAAAGAGCAACAAAAAATGAAATGGAAGTTTTTAAGAAAGGCGTGGAAGAAAAGATGGATGGTGTGAAGAATAATATGGATGGTTGGAAGAAAGATGTGGAATATAAGATAGATGACATGGAATCTAAAATGGAAAACATGAAAAATGATCTAAAAGAAGACATAGAAGGTTTGACAAAGTTGATACAAGAAATGTTTCCTAATGGTGAAAAGATAGTAGAGGAAAATCATGATGAGAACACAATAAATGTTAATCATGATTTCATAAACTCTAATGTTGGCAGGAAGAACCACCATATTCCAAAAATGGATATGAGGAAGTTTGATGGAAAGGATCTTGTAACATGGATACTACAGATGGAGCAATATTTTGATCTCCATAATGTGCAAAACACACAAAAGTTACGCATTGCAACTTTACATTTAGAACAAAATACATTTGTATGGTATCGATGGCTTTGCTCCCGTAAAAAAATTGTCACTTGGTCAATTTTTACGGAGGAAATGATAGCACATTATGAGGATACAAAGAGCAACACCTTCTTTAGTCAATTGATAAATCTCAAACAAAAAGGTTTAGTGGGGCAGCACATTGAGGACTTCCAAAAATTGAATATAAGGGTAACTGATATTCCAGAGGAACACAGGATTGATCTCTTCATAGGCACTTTAAAGGATAAAATTCAACATGAAGTTCACATTTTGGAACCTGATTCATTGGAGAAGGAATTCAGGTTGGAAAGAAAATTTGAATGTAAAATTATGGTGACAAGGAAGCCTACCACTCACTTCTATAAAGAAGAAAGTGTTTCTACGTCTAGATTTCCACAACCTACAAGGTTGAAACCACAACAATTTAAAGGAAAAATATCAAAAGGACTTTTCTATATTTGTGATAGAAAAAATACACTAAAGGTCATAAGTGTGTTGAAAAGAAATTATTTTACATAGATTGTGAAGAGGAAGAAGAAAATTAACAAGACGAGGATATACACTAGGAACCAGCCCTAGAAGAGGAATAAATGAATCCAACCATATCGTGTAATGCACTGGCACACATTATCATTCCTCAAACTCTCAAGATAGAAGGACATATCAAGAAGAAAAAGGTAATAGTGTTGATTGATTCAGGTAGCACCCATAGTTTTATTCATTGCAAGGTAGCCAAGGAATTAAATTGTTTCCTATACCCAGCACTAGAATGTTAAGTGATGGTGGAAAATGGAGGAACTATAAATTTCCCTGGAAAATGCCATAATATCAAGCTGACGATGGGGGAATATGTATTGACTAGTCCAATGCTTTCCATTCCTATGGGAGGTGCTAATGTTGTAATAGGAGTACAATGGTTACAATCTTTGGGGACGGTAGCTTTTGATTTTCAAGAACTTTTCTTGAAATTTTTTTCAGAAGGAAAGGGAGTCGAATTACGGGGTATTACGGGGAATAAGGGAGAGATGATAAGCTCTAATGTCATGAAAAAATCTTCTAAATAAATAAAAATGAGGTGTAATTGCACAATTATGCTCACTAGAAGTTCCAACATCAAAATCACCTATTTCTACAAATATTCAAGAAGTCTTGGAAAATCATTCCAAGGTGTTTGAAACTCCCAAAGGACTCCCACCTATTCGTGATCATGATCATGCTATTCATTTGATTCCAGGAAGTGTTCCTCCAAACATTAGGCCTTATAGATATCCTTACGTCCAAAAGAGCGAAATTGAACGTATGATCGTAAAAATGTTAGGTGGGTATAATTCAACCTAGTCAAAGTTCTTTCTCTGCTCCAGTAGTATTGGTGCACAAGGATGGATCATGGCACATGTGTTCGAATTATAGCGAGCTAAATAAGCTCACTATTAAATATAAATTTCCCATTCCTGTGATTGATGAATTATTGGATGAATTACATGAATAAATTTATTTTACCAACTTGGATGTTCATTCAAGATATCATCAAATTATAATGAAGATTGAAGATATTCAGAAAACATCATTTCGAACTCATGAGGGTCATTATGAATTTTTGGTCATGCCTTTTGGCCTTACCAATCCACCTTCTACATTTCAAGGGTTGATGAATTCCATTTTCAAACCCTTCCTTAGAAAATTTGTGCTGGTATTTTTTGATGCTATACTAATCTATAGCAAGTCTTGGAAGGATCATGTTGAAAATGTTGATAGGGTGCTCAAACTATTGCAGGAGAAACAATTATATGCAAAAATATCCAAATGTTTCTTTGGAGTACTAGAGGTGGAATATCTGGGTCATATTGTATCTCACGAGGGTGTTAAAGTAGACCCTAACAAAATTAAAGCCATTAAGGAATGGAAAGTCCCCACTACCATAAAGAAGTTGCGAGGATTTCTCGGGTTAACAGGGTATTATCGCAAGTTTGTTAAGAATTATGGGAGAATAGCAGCACCTCTAACAACATTATTGAAGAAAGATGTATTTTCATGGACTCCTGAAGCAACTAAGGCCTTTGAACATCTTAAAGAGGCAATGTGCCTAGCACCAGTCTTAGCTACACCACACTTCACAAAAACCTTTATTGTGGAATGTGATGCCTCAGGAAATGGAATTGGTGCAGTTTTAATGCAGGAAGGAAGACCCATTTCGTTTGAGAGTCGTCCAATCAAAGGAAAGTATTTACAAAAACCTATTTATGAGAAGGAAATGTTAGCAATACTGCATGCACTAAAGAAATGGCGAACTTACCTAATGGGAAGACACTTCAAGGTAAAAACTAATCATGATAGTGTTAAACACTTTTTGGAACAAAGACTATCTTCAGAAGAGCAGCAAAAATGGGTCACAAAGATGTTGGGTTATGACTTTGAAATAATCTACAAAAAAGGAAAGCTTAATGTTGTTGAAGATGCACTCTCAAGAAAGAATGAAGAGGTGGAAGCATTGCTTTGTGCCATTTCTATTATCCAACCAGATTGGATAACCGAAGCAAGAGATGAATGAAGAAGGACAAAGATGTATGGACACTCATTCAAAAGTTGCAGCAAGATCCTAGTACATCTGATACATTTAGTTGGAAAAATGATTCCTTATGGTATAAAGATCGCTTATATCTTTGTAAGAATTCCCAACTAAAACAAAAGATTCTTCTGGAATTGCACACTTCTCCTTTAGGAGGACACTCAGGATTTTTAAAAACTTACCACAGGGTGAAGAAAGATTTTTTTGGGATGGCCTTAAATCTAATATTCAAAATTTTGTGGCGGAATGTTTGGTTTTCCAGCAGAATAAAGTGGAAACAATTAAGACCCCGGGACTTCTACAACCTTTATCCATTCCAAGTCAACGTTGGGAGGAGATTTAAATGGATTTTATCACAGGTTTACCTAAGTCCGAAGGAAAGAGTGTCATCATGGTGGTAGTTGATAGACTTACCAAGTATGCACACTCTTGTGCATTATCTCATCCATTTAAAGCAAGTACAGTTGCTACTACATTTATGGATAGAATTCAAAAGCTACATGGAAGCCCAAGGGTTATTGTGAGCGACAGAGATCCCATTTTTACTGGAAATTTTTGGACGTAGTTATTTTCTTGTTTGGGTACTCAATTAGCTCATAGCTCATCTTATCATCCTCAATCTGATGGTCAAACTGAGATAGTAAATAAATTTTTGGAAGGATATCTTCGTTGTTTTGTATCTGATAAACAAGAACAATGGGTCAAGTGGTTACCTCTCGCTGAATGGTGGTATAATACTTCCTTCCATACTGCAGCAAAGATGACCCCATTTATGGCACTTTATGGATATCATCCACCATATATCACATCATCTTTAAGGGAAAATTCGAAGGTTTAAGCAGTGGAAGATCACATGGAGCATCAGCAAGAAGTTCTCCAACTCTTAAAGGATAACCTAAATTTGGCACAAAATCGAATGAAACAACAGGCAGATCAACATCGCAGCGAGAGAAGTTTTGATGTAGGAGATTGGGTATTTTTACGGCTACAACAATACAAACAAATGTCCCTCAAGCAAGCTAAGAAGGATAATAAATTATCGCCAAAGTACTATGGTCCTTACAAGGTGTTGCAAAATATTGGTACTATGGCATACAAATTGGAGCTTCCTGCTTCTTCACGAGTGCATCCATTTTTCCATGTTTCATGCTTAAAAAAGGTTATAGGTGAAAATCTTCCAGTTCAAACAATATTGCCAAAACTTGATGAGGAAGGAAAAGTCATATTGGAACCTGAAGCGGTCACAGAAAAAAGAACTCGACAGCTACGGAATCGATCAATTTCAGAGTATTGCATCAAGTGGAAGAACTTACCCACTGAAGATTCTAGATGGGAGGATGAGAATTTTATACAAAAGCACCCAAAGCTACTCAAGCATTGACAACAACACTTTTTTGAAGGAGAGTGGCCCATTAGGTCCCTATATTACCAGTATAGTCCCTTATTGTTATTAGTGTAACCCCTTTATTGTTATTAATGTACCCTTGTAACCCCCATTTTTTTATTATTGTGCCCTTAAATTCTTATTGTTAGGTCAGTTAAGATTACATTGTGGCCCACTGGGATTAAATTATGGCCACATGGACTCCTATATATAGAAAGGAGGATTTGTAAATTGTATCATCCAAGAATTGTTCATTTATGTAATGTATTGGATGTTTCCCCCTCAAAATGGCTCATTTCTAAGGCGTTGATATCTCTTTTCTTCTATTTTTTGAGCTGGTTACACAACAATGTCATCCATCTTAGATTCCATGCTAACTTCCATGCCATTCTTCAAACCATCCATCTCAGATTCCATGCTAGCTTAAACGCCATTCTTCAAACCATCCATCTTAGATTCCACGCCTTTCTTCAAACCATTCATATTAGTTTCCACACATTTCCTCAAAACTTCCATGTCATTTTTTGTTGATGTTTGTGAGAGTGAAATTTGTTGCACTTTCTCTTGTAAATTTGAATGTCATGTTTCCATTCTTGGTCTTCATGAGTCATAGTAGAGCCTTATAAAGGCTTAATGGGTGTTGAATTAATTTTAGGAGGCATTTCAGAACCCAATATTGAAATATATTCTACAATATGCCCTTCGAATCAATTCAACTTGATTCTTCAAACAAGACTTATGCAATTCGGAAAAAAAATACACACCTTTTAATTTCTTTTGTGGAGCTCGATATTGAAATTGAATTATCTCTATACTTTCATATCCTCAATATCTGAAATTCGGCACTGTACTAGTCCTTTGAAGCTTCTTTCAAATGCCATAGGTCTAACTTGATTTGGATTCTTCAAGGCAACGTTATGTCCAATATCCCACAATGACCTAATTATGGAATGGTTAAATAGAGCGAACTTGTAGGACTTTCTGTGTCACTTTTTTCTCCTTTGGCTCTAAAATTTATAGAAAGGAAACTAAATTCCATGTACTTCCAGTCACCTTTTATAGAATTCCAATCGGATGCTCACAGAGAGAGTTATGAATATTTTCCCATGATCACCTCTTTCAGATGAAATTCAGGAGCTTGAAAAAGACCTAACTTCCACAGATCATATCTCTGCAAATATTGCGAAACAAGATCTGTAATTTTGCGAAGATTTTCCTTAGGATTTCGGCTTCACTCTCTAAAATTTTCAGCTTTTGAACCTTCGTAGGAAAAAATTTATAGAGAAAATTCTGCGATGACCCTTTTTAGTGAAATTCAAGAGCCTGCACAAATCCCTAATTTCAACAGATCATATCGCCTACAATGTTGTGAACCAAGCTCTGAAATTTTGCAAAGATTTTCCTCTGGATGTCGGCTCTGCCACACTTTAAAAAAATTTGCTTCTGAAACTTCGTAGAAACAAAGTTATAGCGAAAATTCCACAATGCCCTATTTCGAGCAACGAAACCCTAGAATGCAAAGCTCTAATAGCAAATGTTGTGAAACTAGCTCCAAAAATAGAAGAAAACAGATATCAACACCTTAGAAATAAGCCACTTCAAGGGGGAAACCTTCAATACATTACATGAATGAACAATTCTTTGATGATACAAATTACAAAACCTCCTTTCTATATATAAGAGTCCATGGAGCCACAATGTAATCATAGTGGGGCCACAATGTAATCCTAGCCGACCTAACAATAATAAGTTAAGGGCACAATAATAACAATATGGGGTTACATGGGTACAATAATAACAATAAGGGGGTTACACTAACAACAATAAGGGACTATACTAGCAATATAGGGACCTAACAGAAGGATTCATGTCTCGCATTAATCTGTGATCTCCCATGTAACTTCATCAGACCAAAAGTGCTTCCATTGCACTTTAACTTTCTCTATTGCTTGATTCTAGAGAATGAGCATATTTTTCTACAAAATTCAGTGATGTTCTAGATGGACCTCTCCTTCTTGCTCCACTTACAATACAAAACATTTAATAACATGATCAACATTTTTAACATGTTTCTTAAGAAATGATATATGAAAAACATCATGGATTTTCATTTTGGAAGGAAATACAAGTTGATAGGCCATCGGTACAATCCTCTTAATCCTATTGAAGGGTCCACAAAACCTTTGTGGCAACCTGGCATACGATCCAACCTGTAAGGAGGTATTTTTGGGCTTGACACACAAGTAAACCTGATCCCCAAACTGAAACTCCTTAAAAAAAAATTTCTGGTATGCATAAATATTCTTCCTATCCTATAGTTCTTTAAATTTCTTCTTGATCATATGAATTTTTTGTTCCATTTTTTGTAACATAACATGTTTAATCAGTACCCTATTAACCAGATCGCTCCAACTGATAGGAGTGTGTTAGGTCCACATATTACTAGTATAGCCCCTTATTGTTGTTAGTGTAACCCATTTATTGTTATTATTATACCCTTGTAACCCCCATTTTGTTATTATTGTGCCCTTAAATTATTATTGTTAGTTCAGCTAGGATTACATTATGGCCCACTAGGATTACATTATGGCCCCATGGACTCATATATATAGAAAGGAGGTTTTGTAAATTTTATTATCCAAGAATTTTTCATTCATGTAATGTAATGGAGGTTTCCCCCTTGAATTGGCTTATTTATAAGGTGTTGATATCTCTTTTCTTCTATTTTTGGAGCTGATTTCACAACATTTGGTAATAGAGGTTTGGATTCTAGGGTTTCGCTGCTCCAAATAGGTCATCGTGGAATTTTTGCTATAAAATTATTTCTACAAAGCTTCAAAAATGGAAATTTTTTGGGTGCGAAGCAGAAATCCTGAGGAACATCGTAAAAAAATTTCAGAGCTTGTTTCTCAATATTTTTAGAGATATGAGTCGTGGAAGTTAGGTCTTTTTCAGGCTCCTAAATATGTCATCATGGAATTTTCACTATAAATTTTTTTCTACGAATGTTCAGAATCTGAAATCTTTAGGGTGTAAAGCTGCAATCCTAAGGAAACGCATCAAAAAATTTTAGATCTCGGTTTGTAATATTTTAGGATATATGAACTGTGGAAGGTAGTGCTTTCTCAATCTTTAGAATTTCATCTCAAAGAGGTGATCATGGGAAAATATTCATAACTCTATCTCTAAGAATCGGATTGAAGTTACGTAAAAAGTGGCTACAAGTACACAGAATTTAGTTTCTTGGCTATCAATTTCAGACCTGAAGGATGAAACAATGATACACAACAAGTCATACAAGTTCACTCTACTGAACCAGTCGAAAATTGGGTCATTGTGGGAGATTGGAAATAAGTTTGTATTGAAGAATCCAAATTAGATCAGACCTATGGAATTTTAAAGAACCTTCAAAGGGTTAATACAGGGCTTAATTTCAAATATTTAAGATCCCCAATTACAGAGATAATTCAATTTCAATATCGAGCTCCTCAAAAGCAAGTAAAAGGTGTGCATTTTTTTCTGAATTGCATAAGTCTTGTTTGAATAATCAAGTTGAATTAATTCCAAGGGAATATTGTAGAATAGATATCAGTATTAAATTCTAAAATTGCCCCTAAAAATAATTCAATTCCCATCAAGCCTTTATAAGGCTCTACTATGACTCATGAAGATGAAGAATGGCAACATGATATATCAAAATTACAAGAGCAAGTGCCACAAATTTCTCTCTCACAAAGAACAACAAAAAATGAAATGGAAGTTTTGAAGAAAGGCATGGAAACTAATATGGATGGTTTGAAGAAAGGCGTGGAAGCTAAGATGAATGGTTTGGAAGCTAAGATGGATGTCATAGAAGTGGGCATGGAAGCTAAGATGGATGACATGAAAGACAACATGGAAAACATGAAGAATGATCTAAAATCATACATGGAAGGCTTGATGACAAGCTTAAAACAAGAAATGATTCCTAATGGTGGAAATACAGTAGAAGAACCTCATGATGAGAACAAAATAAATGTTAGTCGTGATTTCATAAACTCTAATGTTGGCAGGAAGAACCACCATATTCCAAAAATGAATATGAGTAAGTTTGATGAAAAGGATCCTGTAACATGGATACTACAGATGCAGCAACATTTTGATCTCCATAACGTGCAAAACACACAAAAGGTATGCATTGCAACTTTACATTTAGAACAAAATACATTTGTATTGTATCGATCGCTTTGCTCCCCTAAAAAAATTGTCACTTGGTCAATTTTTACGGAGTAAATGATAGCACATTATGAGGATAAAAAGAGCAACACCTTCTTTAGCCAATTGATAAATCTCAAACAAAAGGGTTTAGTGGGGCAGCACGTTGAGGACTTCCAAAACTTGAATATAAGGGTAACTGATATTCCAGAGGAACACATGACTGATCTCTTCATAGGCACTTTAAAGGATAACATCCAACATGAATTTTGTGTCTTGGACAACCATTCCAAGGTGTTTGAAACTCCCAAAGGATTCGCTCCTATTCGTGATCATGATCATGCTATTCATTTGATTCTAGGAAGTGTTTCCCCAAACATCAGGCCTTATAGATATCCTTACGTCCAAAAGAGCGAAATTGAATGTATGATTGCAGAAATGTTAGAGGCAGGTATAATTCAACCTATTCAAAGTTCTTTCTCTGCTCCTGTAGTATTGGTACACAAGAAGGATGGATCATGGTGAATGTGTATGGATTATAGGGAGCTCAATAAGCTCACCGTTAAAGATAAATTTCCCATTCCTGTGATTGATGAATTATTTGATGAATTAAATGGAGCAATTTATTTTACCAAGTTGGATCTTCATTCAGGATATCATCAAATTAGAATGAAGACTAAAGATATTCAAAAAACAGCATTTCTAACTCATGAGGGTCATTATGAATTTTTCGTCATGCCTTTTGGCCTTACCAATGCACCTTCTACATTTCAAGGGTTGATGAATTCCATTTTCAAACCCTTCCTTAGAAAATTTGTGCTAGTATTTTTTGATGATATACTAATTTACAACAAGTCTTGGAACGATCATGTTGAACATGTTGACAGGGTGCTAAAACTATTGCGGGAGAAACAATTATATGAAAAAACATCCAAATTTTTCTTTGGAGTACAAGAGGTGGAATATCTGGGTCATATTGTATCTCACGAGCATGTTAAAGTAGACCCTAACAAAATTAAAGCCATTAAGGAATGGAAATTCCCCACAACCATAAAGCAGTTGTGAGGATTTCTTGGGTTAACAGGGTATTATCGAAAGTTTGTTAAGAATGATGGGAGAATATCAGCACCTCTAACAACATTATTGAAGAAAGATGCACTTTCATGGACTCCTGAAGCAACTAAGGCCTTTGAACATCTTAAAGAGGCAATGTGCCTAGCACCGGTCTTAGCTACGCCAGACTTCACAAAAACCTTTAATGTGGAATGTGATGCCTCAGGAAATGGAATTGGTGCAGTTTTAATGCAGGAAGGAAGACCCATTGCTTTTGAAAGTCGTCCAATCAAAGGAAAGTATTTACAGAAACCTATTTATGAGAAGGAAATGTTAGCAATACTGCATGCACTAAAGAAATGGCGAACTTACCCAATGGGAAGACACTTCAAGGTAAAAAATGATCATGATAGTCTTAAACACTTTTTGGAACAAAGACTATCTTCAGAAGAGCAGCAAAAATGGGTCACAAAGATGTTGGGTTATGAATTTTAAATAATCTACAAAAAAGGAAAGCTTAATGTTGTTGCAGATGCACTCTCAAGAAAGAATGAAGAGGTGGAAGCATTGCTTTGTGCCATTTCCATTATCCAACCAGATTGGATAACCGAAGCAAGAGATGAATGGAAGAAGGACAAAGATGTATGGACACTCATTCAAAAGTTGCAGCAAGATCCTAGTACATCTGATACATTTAGTTGGAAAAATGATTCCTTATGGTACAAAGATCACTTATATCTTTGTAAGAATTCCCAACTAAAACAAAAGATTCTCCTGGAATTGCACACTTCTCCTTTAGGAGGACACTCAGGATTTTTAAAAACTTACCACAGGGTGAAGAAAGAATTTTTTTGGGATGGCCTTAAATCTGATATTCAAAAGTTTGTGGCGGAATGTTTGGTTTGCCAGCAGAATAAAGTTGAGACAATTGAGACCCCGAGACTTCTACAACCTTTATCCATTCCAAGTCAACGTTGGGAGGAGATTTCAATGGATTTTATCACAGGTTTACCTAAGTCTGAAGGAAAGAGTGTCATCATGGTGGTAGTTGATAGAATTACCAAGTATGCACACTTTTGTGCATTATCTCATCCATTTAAAGCAAGTACAGTTGCTACTACATTTATGGATAGAATTCAAAAACTACATGGAAGCCCAAGGGTTATTGTGAGCGATAGAGATCCCATTTTTACTGGAAATTTTTGGACGGAGTTATTTTCTTGTTTGGGTGCTCAATTAGCTCATAGCTCATCTTATCATCCTCAATCTGATGGTCAAACTGAGATCGTAAATAAATGTTTGGAAGGATATCTTCGTTGTTTTGTATCTGATAAACAACACAATGGGTCAAGTGGTTACCTCTTGCTGAATGGTGGTATAACACTTCCTTCCATACTGCAGCAAAAATGACCCCATTTATGGCACTTTATGGATATCATCCACCATCCATCACATCATCTTTAAGGAAAATTCGAAGGTTCAAGCAGTGGAAGATCACATCGAGCATCAGCAAGAAGTTCTCCAACTCTTAAAGGATAACCTGAATTTGGCACAAAATCGAATGAAACAACAGGCATATCAACATCGCAGCGAGAGAAGTTTTGATGTAGGAGATTGGGCATTTTTACGGCTACAACCATATAAACAAATGTCCCTCAAGCAAGCTAAGAAGGATAATAAATTATCGCCAAAGTACTATGGTCCTTACAAGGTGTTGCAAAAGATTGGTACTATGGCATACAAATTGGAGCTTCCTTCTTCTTCGCAAGTACATCCAATTTTCCATGTTTCATGCTTAAAGAAGGTTATAGGTGAAAATCTTCCAGTTGAAAAAATATTTCCAGAACTTGATGAGGAAGGAAAAATCATATTGGAACCTGAAGTGGTCACGGAAACAAGAACTCCATATCTACGAAATCGATCAATTTCAGAGTATCTCATCGAGTGGAAGAACTTACCCACTGAAGATTCTACATGGGAGGATGGGAATTTTGTATAGAAGCATCCAGAGCTACTCAAGCATTGAGGACAACACTTTCGTGAAGGAGAGGGGCATGTTAGGTCCCTATATTACTAGTATAGCCCCTTTTTGTTGTTAGTGTAACCCCTTTATTGTTATTATTATACCCTTGTAACCCCCATTTTGTTATTATTATGCCCTTAAATTATTATTGTTAGGTCGGCTAGGATTACATTGTGGCCCACTAGGATTACATTATGGCCCCATGGACTCCTATATATAGAAATAAGGTTTTGTAAATTTTATCATCCAAGAATTGTTCATTCATGTAATGTATTGGATGTTTCCCCCTCGAAGTGACTTATTTCTAAGTCGTTGATATCTCTTTTCTTCTATTTTTGGGGCTAGTTTCACAACAGAGTGTTGTAACTATGCACATACAATGCCTCGAATGGCCTCAATGACTCTTTATACTCGTTGTTCTTGGATAACTCTACCAGTAGAAGATACTCTTCCCACTTGTGTTTTGGATGCATGACATACATGCTCAACATATCCTTCAATATCCTCTTGACACTCCCAGTCTCTCCATCTGTCCCCGTACGATAATCTATGCTAAATGAAAACTCGGTGCCCAAACCTTAAAAAACTCCTTCCAAAACTTGGAAGTTAAATTTGAATCCATGTAAGACATAATCTTCTTCAGAACACCATGCAATTTGTATATGTCTATGATAGGCACGTATGCCAAATCACTAGCTGAGTATGTATTCTTCACTAAAATTAAATGTGCAACCTTTTTCAACCTTTCCACACCAACCATTATGGAATCATGTTATCTAGTTGTCCTGGGAAAACCTATGATGAAATCCATGGAAATTACCTCCCATTTCTGCTCTCGAATGGAAATCGGTTGTAGTAGCCCACCTAGATTTTTGCGTTCTATATTAATCATCTGAAAATCTAATCATCTGACTTCAAATTATACCACAACACTCTTTGGAATTGGCCAGTAGTAGAATCTCTGCAGTGCAGTCAGAGTCTTCTGGTATCCCGAGTCACCCGAAAATGGTTCTGCATGAAACTCCCTCAAGATCACCTTATTGAGCTCATTGTTGTCTAGTAAATATATATTGTATCCAAGTCTAACCAATCCATATGTTATGAATCAATAATCCAAATTTCTTACACATATACCTATACCAATCAGTGTACATGTAGTTGTACTACAACATGTACCTATACCTGTACCAACATTATAACAGGCCTGGTTAAACTTCCATGTCATAAATTTAAAATAATAACAACGGTTTATGAGAGACATTTTCTAAGCTAAACATTGGGAAAAACATTCTAGTGCAGCTATTCACATGCTTTATTATGGCTAAGGAAAATTGGAAAATTCTATGGCTAAGGAATCAAAGAGGAAAAACATATTTTTGGAACATTTATTTATGAAAGTAATGGAAATTAAAAGAAAATGGATTTGAAACGTCATGGGTTGCATGTGAGGAGGAAAATGAAGGAAAAATAATGGAAAATGAATATAATAAAAGCCTCTTCTATAAAAAGTCTTACGAGGAGGAGTTGGTACCTCTTGTCAGTGCATTTTTTGGAGCTCTCACATTATTATTTCTCTCCCTCATACTCTTGGATACTTCATTTTTTTTGGAGAACTCTTGTAGTGTGTGGATAGTTTGTGATTTGGAGAAAGAAGGAAAAGGAAGAGTAGGAAACTATAGGTGGACTTTGTGTTCAGTAGCTACAGTGGGATTTTATCGCAGGTACCGAGTTGCATGTATTTTTTCCTCACTAGTTTTGACATGCATGAGTATGCATGTGGATATTCATATCCTTTCCAATTCCTGTACAACCATGGTATTGTGTGTTTATTTCCATTGATTATTTTTTGGTTGGTTGTCATAATTCATTTAGCTATTGGGTTAAATTATTATTTCCTAGATCCTTGGTTGGCCAAATGCTCTGGAGCCTGACAAGAAAATGTTCGGTTTAGTTACCAATATTAAATCCTGGGATGGAAAAATGCTCTATAGCATGAGAAAAACTGGGGTTAAGTTAGTAGACCTCGAGCCTTGTATATAACAAACACTCTCGAGCCTTGGAGAAGCTTCGGTGGAGGAAAATATGTAATGGTTAGTGATTTCTGACTGTGAGTTGGAATCACTAGTTTTTGGGTTCACATGGTTCGATCTCTGGAGCCATTGTTCGACGTTGATTGATGTTTTTGATAAATTCCCACATTCATGCTTGGAATATGGCACGGAGGTGATTAGGTTAAGTGAGACTTGGCTCAACCAATTTATGGTCTAGTGGAATGTAGATGTCGCATCTCCAATTTTTTTTAGACTCATGAATGAAGAGCTCATTCTCGTGGTATTCATTATGAAAAATGTACTAGTTTATGTATTTATTTATTTGTTGTTATATCCATTTGATTTCTATTATTATTATAATGGTTATAGGCATGTATTTGATCGTTGATGATTTATAGATCTATCTATGTTTTTACTATTAAATGAATTCATAATGTATCAATGGTGAAATAGACTGTATTGTAGCTTATGATGTAGAGGAGAAATGATTCTTAGCTATTCTCATATTTCTAAGAAACCCCCATGTTTAAATCTGTTGTTTATACCTATAGATGCAATGTTTGTAACATGGTTGACGAAATTATTGTCATGCTTGGGTGGGGTCCAGATGATTTCTAGATGATATGATTGCTTCCTTGTATTTTCTTAGCTTTTATTTATCCTCTTCTAATGTTACAAGAAGTTATAGGCAATGACATGGGCTCAGGGGTTGAAAATTTGACATCAATCCCGAAGCTACAAAATATTGATCTTTTCGAGCCCTGACTACAACCTTGAAAAGAAAAGCCTATGGCTAACATTTTATAACCACTCCCTTTTTCTTACATGTCCACCAATAGGCGTGAAATAGGTCAAAAAATAGTTCTCCATTAAGGAATAGGGCCCTGGAAGGTTTGGATACTTCCTGGGGATGTGAATGATGTAGTGTAAGGTAGGTTAGACATGTTTCTATTGTTTCCACTTCCTCAAAGTCATATAGGAGGTTAAATCTCATATTATTATCCTCTTGTCACATGTTTACCTTGGTTGGCTAGTTACTTGGGCACATGTGTGAAGAGGGTGTTACAGAGTGGTATCATAGCATGGTTCAACCCTTCGATTGGATGCGTGGTGTCTTGGTCATGATTTTGTTGATACCTTATATGTTTCTTATACCTATGGTTTATGTTCTTGTTGTATTTGTGTTTTATTTTCTGTGGTGGCAGTGGTGTCGCCATGGATGGGTTAATGATGTTGTTGTCAAAATTTGCTCATGTGTGTATGATTGATTATGGGTTGTTTATGTTTGTGTATTGTGCGTACAAATTGCATACATATTGTTACATGTTGTATATGCATTTCTTGAGTATGCTAGATCACATATTGGTCATGCTTTTTTAGTGTCTATGTATGGTTGCTTATGTGATGTTGTATGATGAAAACACATTGGTAATCCAAACTTTCTTACATGTTAGTTATGCTTATGTATGGTGTGTACTTTTATGGGTATGGTCAAGTTTAATTTGTATGGTTATGCATTCATGACTGGAATCCAACTAGAGCAATGTTCATGTGCTGGAATACCAGGTGCTATGGGTTTATATGTTGTTATTATTATGTATATAAATATATTTCGTTCACTCTTTGATTTTGCAGGAAGTAACCTCCCCAAATTACACTAATATACATTGATTTATTTATGAATTGGTCTAGTAGACATATTGTACATTGCAGGAAGGAATCAAAGATGAATAATATAATGGTATACTACATAGATTCTACCTATGAGTCATATGAGGAGAATGGCATTAGACATCCATCTGATTTTTCATATACACTAATAATTTCAAAGGAAGAAATAGGGAGTTTGATGAGGTGATGATGGGTTGCATGACAAGCGAGGAGTATACTAGTAGGCCGTTCGAGTTATTGATATGTGTATCTTACCTCAAGGAGGAGAAGGCCAAGATTCAAATATGTTTTAGTGGGTTGTAGATTTCATTCAAAGATAGGATTGAGTTCGATGAGCCTAGATCATTGGAGGACGCCATCTAGAAGCTCAATCATTGTTATGAACAATCAAAGTGCAGATCAACAACTAAGCCATATTGTAGAGGTAATGATAAGAATAAAGGAAAATGGGACAAAAGGTGAATAAGGCCTCAAGATACAGGTAATAAGGAGAATTTTTCCCCACCTAAGAAGTTTGATACATCTGGTAGAGGATAGGGATTTTGACGTGAGGAGCAAAAGAAGAATGAAAATATTGATCCGGTGAGGTGTTGTATTTGTGGAGGAGATCATCGTAGGAGATATTTTCCACAAAATTATGGTGGAAGGACAAAAATCTATGTTTTCTATGAGGGAAAAATAGTGTGAGATGTTGGGAATAGCATTCCTCAAATTTATGTATTTGTAGATAACATGAAAGAAGCTCATTAGGCTTCTATCATTCATATGGACAACAAGCTTTGTAATCAAGTTGTTTCTATTTATATTCACCATGGGTATAACTATAGCTATATTAATCCTGACCTAGTGGATAAATTTGATTTGAGTAAGAAAATGCATATAGAATCTTGGTTATTAAAATTGGCCACAGGTACGAACAAGAGAATTCACCATTGGGTAAGAGATTGTCAAATTGAGTTAAATGGTATGCTTATAGCAATGCACTTAAACATACTTCCTTTGGGTTCATAAAATATGCTATTGGGTATGGATTGGTCAGATTTTTATGACAATGCTATTGAGTGATTCGATGAGAATGGGGAAGCAAGAGTCTTACACAAAAATAAGAAATCTAGATCATCTAGTATTGTTACATTTATGCATGCCAAACAAAGTTCTAGGAATGGATGTGTACTATTTGTAGTTCATATCGCTAGTGACAAAAGTAAGGAGGTTGAGGATGTAGATGTTTTGAGAAGGTATCCATTTTTGAAATAGTTTCAGGACATGTTTCCATCAGATATTTAAGAGTTTCCACCATAGATGGAAGTAAACTTTTCTATTGAGTTGATACCATGGGTTGCTCCAACATCAAAGGAACCTTACAAGATGACTACACCAGAATTGGTAGAGTTGAAATTGCAGTTGAAGGAAATGTTTGAAAAACGGTACATTAGAACAATTGTATCGCTATGGGGTGAAACGATGTTGTTCGTGAAGATGAAATATGGCACTCTTAGATTGTGAATTAACTATAGGAAGCTTAACAAAGTGACCATAAAGAATAGGTACCCATTACTGAGGATTAATGATTTTTTCTACTAGTAAAAGGTGGTATTCTTTAAGATCGAGTTGAGATCGTGCTATCATCATGTACACATAAAAGAGTGGGACATCTACAAGACCTATTTAAGGGCCAGGTAGGGGAGTTATGTATTCTTTTTAGATCCATTCCTTTTGACTAATACGAGAACTCTATTTAGGTGTTTGATGAACTCTATGTTGTGTGCTTACTAGGACAAGTTTGTGATTGTGTTTATTGATGATATATTTTTGTATCCTAAAAATGAGAAAGATCATGTCGAGAATTTGGCAGTAATGTTTAGGTTATTGAGAGAGATTCAGTTTTATGCTAAGCTCAGAAAATGTATTTCCTTCTAGAATAAGGTACACTACTTGGGACATGTTGTCTCCAAGTAGGGAATTCCAGTCGATCCATAAGAGATAATAACCGTCATGGATTGGGTAGCTCGTGAGAGTGTATATGAGGTGAGATCATTCATCAGATTGGCAGGTTATTATAGGAGGTTGATTAGGAGATTATCATAGTTATTTTATTTGATTAAATCATTACAGAGGAAAGTTAATAATTTTTATTGGACAGAAGCGTGTGAGGTAATTTTTGAGAAGATTAAGTAGTTGTTCACACATGTTCCAGTTCTAAGGATTGCAGAACTAGAAAAGGAATTTTCTGTGTGTATATATTTTTTCAAGAGAGGACTTGTTGAAATCCTTATGTAGGATGGACATGTGGAATTCTATGAGTCACGAAAGCTAAATGAACATGGGCATAGATACTCGACACATGATCTTTAGCTCGCAATGATCATACATGAAATGAAGATGTGCGGGAGCTATTTTCTTGGTAGGCGGTTTGTATTCATGAGTGACCACATTGGGTTGAGGTACTTGTTTGACCGCTCAAATTTGAATGAAATACATGATATATGTTTTTAAATATCAATGAGTTTGACTTCGAGATCATGTGCATGAAGGGAAAGGAAAAAAGGGTCCCAAATTCTCTTATCAAAAAGGTATAGGTAAATAACATATTATCTATGAACTCATATGTGATAGACTTACTTGATTGGATCTTGTAGGCAAGTCGACTAGATCACGGATATATGGATATTGTGCATAGGTTGTAGTAGAGTACAGGTACATGTGTTATTACAATTATAGGTGTTGGAACTGGTACAGGTAAAGGTATAAGTGGTAGTATATGTATCCGTACAAGTTGCAGTATAGGTGCAGGTGTATAGATACATGCAGTGGTATAGGTACATGAAACAGAGATGAAAATTTCACTTCCATGTTTTGGAAGGAGTTGTTTGCACATTAGGGCACCGATTTTTCCTTCAACACAACTTACCATCCATAGAGAGATGAACAGACTAAGAGGGTCAACATGATATTAGAGGATATTTTGAGGATGTGTGATGCATCAAACATGCAAGTGGGAAGTGTATCTTCCACTGATAGAATTTTCCTACAAAAATGGGTATTAGGAGTCACTAAGGATGAGTCCATTTGAGTCATTGTATGAGCAGATTTTCAACGCTCCAATTAGTTGGAGTGATTCGATTAATATATGTTGGCAGAAATGGAAGGTGAAATGGATGTGATCAAGAAGAACTTGAAAAAATCACAACATAGGAAGAATATTTACGCATAAGGGAACACGTTTTTCAAGGTGTTTCAGGTTAGGTATCATGTGTATCTATGTATAAAGCCCAAGAAGATCAAATTTTGGATTAGATTGTGTGCCAAGTGTTAGGGTCTTATAAATATAGGATTCATATTTTTTTAATTGACTTTGATAGTCTTGTAAATATGTACATACCTTGCTTTCTGCAAGTTGTTTTCCCATATTTTGAAAAAAAATGAGAAATAATAAAAAAGCCAAAAAAAGGGTAAAAAGTCCTGAGAGAAAAATCAAAAGGCTTAGAAAAATATAGACCCCAAAAGAAAAAATTAATAATAACTAAAAGTGAGCAAGTCCAAATGCCACTACTTTTACTTTTTACTGCAAGAATAATGATTATATGTAGAGTGTCAATAAATGCCATAATCCATGATGAGTTAAACAGTTTAATCTTAACTTTCCATGCTTTCAATTTCAAGTTTTATATAGAGAATAAAGGTTTGTCAAACAACTTAAACTTGAAAAATTAGTAGATAGGTAGAGAATAATGAGGAGCTCAATAGTTTAATCTAAGCCCTCAGATGAAATAAGGTAGATCTAGATAGTTTTATGCTTTGAAAGAAAATGTTTTAAGGTTCCAAGTCTAAATGCACTTACATAATGAAGAAAAAAATGTTAGAAATAAAGTTGGGTAGGTAGAAAGCAGTGGAGAAATCATATAAATAAGACATCATCGGGAAAAATCACTAATTTCCCCTCCCCTATAGGCATTAAGTATTCTAAACTTTCAATCAAAAATGCTTAGAGAATTTTTCTGACTTTCATTGGGACCGAGCCCAAGGCTTGATTATTGATAACTTAAAAATATCGAATTCCTACCTTAAACCTGCATTCATCGGCATTTACCCTTCATTCATACATCAAAATGCTTTTTCCTAAGTAAAGACACATTATTACTTAATAAAATTGAAACCCTAAAATAATTCATTTCATTCACTTCAAACTCATTCATAAAAACCCTCAAAATACATTTATCCTAACTATTAGTGAAGTAATATAAAATATGAGCAATGTTTTATTTTAATACTTTACTTAGAGAAAATATGTGTTTTGTTTCCTTTTACTATCCCTTTTTCATATTAACAGCTAACTTATTGTATTAAATCCCTAATTACACCTGCCCATATATATTAAAAAATCCTTTATATTTAAAGTAACCCCCCAAAACACATTATTTTACGTTTAGACCAAATTTGATTATCCCCATGTGTGTAAAATAAAAATCCCGCCCTACAAACCCCTTGGTCTAAACCTATCTATATACAGGTATCCCCTCCCTATAGTTTTAAACAACCATACAATGTCTATAAACTATATAACAAAAATCGTGCCCGTGTACTAATTAAAAAAATGGTTAAATGATCTAATTAACACATAAAACATTACCCCCCACCTATTTTTTAATACCCACACTGTAAAATTTATTAAAAAAATACATTTTTTATAAAGTTTAAATTTTTTCTCCGCTATAAAAAAAAAAGGTTTAAACGTATTTTAAACATTTATTTCATAAATTTTAAACCATCCACGAATATAAATAATAACCTGGTGCCACTCCCATTTCAGTGCAACTCCCAATCAATAGCGACCATTCGCATTGATCCACCAAATCCGATGGCTGACATTTGATATCGCGTGGAAAAGTAGCACGATCACCCGAGCTCCAAACCTACTTGAAATGGGTGGTTTCGTAGCTTCCTCTATCCTCCACGTGGATGTTTCTTATTTGATCGCGTGAGTAGAGCCCAATACTACTTACTACCCAAAAGCCGCGTTATAACCACCATGGTCTTCGATCCATTTAACCCCGAAACCACCCTTCCCGCCGATGTCACAATCAATCAATGCCGAATTAATATAACAAAATTAATATAAAACCTTCGAAAATGCATTCTGCTCCTTATATTCTGTGAATTAACCTTAACCTCTGCTCGCGCCTTCCAAATTGTAAAAAGCATTCTTTTTTCACCATTTTCATGTCTGAAAGCCTAAAAAAATTTACTTGCAATCATTGAAGATTACTAAGGAGCTCTACGTTGCTCCAAAGATCAGCAAGGAACTATCCAACCTCTTCAAAGACTTTAGAAACCATTTTTGAAACCCTGTTCCTCCAAATAACAGGATTTTATTCCAAATTAAACCTGTTTTCAATTTGAAAAAACATTTGAAAAGATAGATCCCATTCATAA
This sequence comes from Pinus albicaulis, assembly GCA_034641835.2. Classification (NCBI taxonomy): domain Eukaryota; kingdom Viridiplantae; phylum Streptophyta; class Pinopsida; order Pinales; family Pinaceae; genus Pinus; species Pinus albicaulis. The sequence continues at coordinate 1,330,063,337 of CM076584.1, read as the reverse complement.
GTCCAAAATTGTCAATAAGAAACCTACCAAAAAGATCAAAAAATAGGCCAAATCGTGTCAAAATTTCTGCAAAAAACCCTGTTTCTTGTTGCGCGCTATTTTAAAGGGAAATTTTGAGTTTTTATAGTTTCTATAAACTATTTAAACTCAAAATAAAGCCATAAATCCTCTGAAGATAGCCAAAAATCTTTTTCCTAACCTTAAAAGACATTTTCAACCCAATTGTTCACTAAAAAACTCAGGAAACCTTTGTTTCTTGTTTAAAACCAGCAAAGGACTGAAAAATCTTTTTTGAAGAATCCAAATTTGGAAGGAAAAGCCCAAAAAAAGACAATACTTTGCCCATTTTCATCCAAGGACCTCTGTTAAATTAAATACTTCTAGAAACTGTCTAAACTAGCAGAAGTAGCTAGAATGACTAAAAAGCAGAGCTCCAGAAACCCTTTGCAACTAATCCCAATATTTTTGTGCCCAGTTCATACCATTTTTCACAGTCATTTCCCATCATCAAATCCATTATCCCTCCATGCAAACCTCTTTATTATTAACAATTTTTTTTTTTTGGAGGTCATTAGCAAAAGGAAAATTTGGATAAAACAATCTAAATACTAGTTAAAGATATGTTTTACTCCAAGAACTTACAAGGAAATGAATTGAAAGGATTTTCCTTAAAATATTCCAGGCATCAGAGTTAAAGAACAGTCATCCTTTGAAAGATAAAAGAGAAATTTAATGTAAAGATTAAAATAGTACATTCATAATAGTCAGGGGAAAAGGAATAACTCGCAGTAAAGGTTAAATTTCAAATTAAAGTAAGAATTCACAGTGACAGTGAAAATAGAGTAGTCAAAGAGCATCAAAGTTAAAGTGTATCAGATGAAAGTGAGAGTGAGGGTTAAAACAAAGTTACAGAGCAGTCAAGGTAAAATAGTAAAATTAAAAATAGAGGAAGTAATGGCTAAATAGAGATAAAAATACTTTCACCAACAATGAAATTTATCCAAAGTAAAAGAAAAACAGTTGAAAGAACAAAAAGGTTAAAAGATAAAAACAGAGCAAGAAGAGACATTTTTGCAGAATTTTCTTGTTCAAGTCATAGTTTTGAAGAAAATATTGTGTCTAATCCAAGATTAATTTTGAAAAGCTGAAGGAGTTTTATGTTCGTAATATTTCCATCTACAAAAACCTCTCTCACGTTTCTAACAACCATTATGGATTTGGAAATATTAAACAATATTTGAAAACATTTTTTACATAAAATTACTGTTAATTCATCAGTTTGCAGAGAATACTGTAGCTAATGAGAAATACATACTACAAAACTAAAGGACAATTTTTTTCCTAAGAGACCTAACTACAAAAACCTATATCACTTTTTTCACAGGTATTACAGAATGACTGATACATGCACATATTTATAGCTTATGTTTCATAGTGTGGAAAACGTTATTTTACACATCTTGTTACAGAGCCTATTGTGAACAGTTGGAGAATAATTTTAGGGAACTGGGAGAGGTTTATCTCAAAAAAATATTTATCTATAATAACCTCTTTTACCTTTTACATATCTATTTTGGATTGAGAAATACAAAGGTATCATTGGACCCCAAGTTTTCCTAATTGCTTGAGAAGAACGCACAAATAAAGGAGACAATTAGTAACGTGGATGCCTCATCATCAACTAAGAGTTGAGATCAAATTCGAATTCTCCTCTTTTTCATCACCTATCCATAAAATATAGTTCCAAATATATGCATTATTTTTTATTGTCCTTTACTTAAGTTCTATTTATGTAAAATAGTTGGAGATATTTGTGAACCAATCTTGATATTTTTTCAAGATATTCTAATTTAGAATTTGTATAAATACTTCACCGTTTGAGGTATTTTGGGTGGAATAATGTTTTTGGTATTGTTATAGTCATTTCTTCTTGGACTTTAAAGCTTTTGTGTCAAAACTTCGAGTAGCAGGCTGGATCAAAGCAAATTGGCATCATACTTCAGGATTCCTCTGATGAGCTATTTGGAGTGAAGTATTTTCTTCACTTGTCATTGTTTCCTTTATTTGTTACATGCATCCATTTATGTTTATGCTAAATATGAATGTATGAATAGGAGTATTACTACAATATTTGTTAATACCATCCTGTTTTTAACTAGTTATGATTTATATGTTTTCCTCTGATTTCCAGTGCAGGGAACCCTTAATTGCACCCTCTCTCATTTGACCTCTTCCTACTAATTATTTTTCCAGATTTAAGGATTCGTAAGTGCCCTTTATCTCGATCATACCACCTCACAAAATCAACTTTCCAACGTCCTGAAGAATTATCTACCTTTCCCTGAAGACATTTGACCTTTTTTCCCTTGATCCTAGTCCTGTTTACTTGATTTTTACTCCATAGCCCAATCCACAAAGAGGTTTCCCACTATCCCTAATTTCAAGTGATTTTTCCCACCAAATATATCAAAACAAAACCAAAGCTTCACTTTTATAACTAGCCTAATATTCACAAATTATAACAAAGTTAAAATTTAAAGAGAGAGCCCTGTCTTAACCCTAGGAAGGCTAGATCCTAGTGTTTGAAGTAGGTTTTTGGTTACCTCGGTGAGTTCTCCCTTCAACCTGGAGAAATTACTAGAGTTTGAAGTACGTTTGTGGGATGAGGAAGCTCAGTTTCAACAGCTAGAATACAGTCATCAGCCAATACAGATCAGCCATGAAAGTGAGGAAGAAAAAGCACAAAATTTGGAAATAAGTGAAGATTATTTACCTCTTTTTTTTGCTACATTTTAGTTTATTAGAGACAAATTTAATGTAATAAAGAATTATTAGTATTAAGTAATTATGATTGAAAACAAAGAACATAATCAAACTCCTTATCAGGATATTTCAGTTTCACAATTGCAATTATCAGTTCCCATTGAATACATGATCAAATAACATAGGAAAATTCCATACCACTATGTTTTGAATCATTTCAAATTTTAAAGGAAATTTGGTATAACATCATTAAAGAAAAGGATGAGCAACTTGTTGAAGTTTATGAAGTCCCATGGAATTCCATATCCAATAGATTGCAGCCATCCTCCCAATTGTTTCATGATCCAATAGTATATATGTTGGATAATGAATGCATTCAAAGCCTTTCTCCATTGACTAACTATGAATTTTAGAATCAAGATGATAAAGGTTTCAGTAGTCAAACATTACAATCAATAGAAATATCATCACAAAGCTTATCTAAAAATATGAAAGTATCTCAAAACAATCATAGGTTGATTTTGCAAGGGAATAAAGTTAAAAATTACAATTTAGTCTCATGGCATGCAGGTCATCCAGAACAGATGTATAGTTATTGATATCAGTTAAACATTGGTGTCTATACCTTGGAGGATCCTTTTGAAAAGTTTCTAGAGTCAAAAAAGGAAATCAAGTATTTCCTTATTCTCTCATTTGTTGACAAGTTTCTAATAGGTTGCAAAATTTCAGTTTTGACAATCAACAAGCACATGCAAAAAATTCTATCAAAGTACATAATGCTTGAATGGTTGCATTGGATATTTCATTTTACCTAACCAGTTCAACAACTGATTAGATTAAGTAGGTAGGATTTCAGCTTATTTCAGTTTTCAGTTTTCAGCTAAGGAAAAGGCCCTAAGATATTGATGATTTAGTAGTTCGGTTTGAAGGTTGCATCACCTTTTATTCTTAGATCATATTTCAGTTTGCAGAAAAAGGTTTAAATTCAGTCCAAGAGTTTCAGTCACAATGATTTTATAACAAGGAAAATGCATGTTTTCGATTGGCTCAAAGGATCAGGCTACTAGTCAACCATGTTCTTGACATCCCACAAGGAGATTCCATCCTAATGTGAAGCCGTTGTTAGGGTCCTATAAATATAGAATTTATAATTTTTGAATTGACTTTGATAGTCTTGTAAATATGTATGTACCTTGCTTTTTGCAAGTTGTTTTCTCATATTTTGAGAAATAATAAAGAATAAAAAAAGAGGGTAAAAAGTCCTAAAATAAAAATCAAAAGACTTAGAAAAATATAGACCCCAAAAGAGAAATGAAATAAGAACTGAAAGTGACCAAGTCCAAATGCCACTAATTTTACTTTTTACTACAAGAATAATTATTATGTGTAGAGTGTCAATAAATGCCATAATCCATGATCAATTAAACAATTTAATCTTAAATTTTCATGCTTTTAATTTCAATTTTTAGAAGGAGAATAAATATTTTTCAAACAATTTAAACTTTACAAATCAGGATAAAGGTAGAGAATAATGAAGAGTAAGGTAGATCTATATATTTTTATGCTTTGGAAGAGAAATTTTTTAAGGTTGCAATTCTAAATGCACCTACATAATGAAGAAAAAAAATGTTAGAAATAAAGTTGGGTAGGTAGAAAGTAGTAGATAAATCATGTAAATAAGAAATCATCGAGAAAAATCACTAATTTCCCCTCCCCTATAGGAATTCATTATTCTAAACTTTCAGTCAAAAAGGCTCAAGGCATTTCTCTAACTTTTGTTAGGACCTCACCCAAGGCTCGATGACTCATAACTTAAAAATATCGAATTCCTACCTTAAACTTTCATTCATCAGCATTTACCCTTCATTCATAAATGAAAACCCCTTTTCCTAAGTAAAGACACATTCTTACTTAGTAAAATTGCAACCCTAAAATAATTAATTTCATTCCCTTCAAAATCATTCATAAAAACCCTCAAAATACATTTATCCTAAGTATTATTGAAGTAATATAAAAGATGAGCAATGCTTTATTTTTATACTTTACATAGAGATAATATGTGTTTTGTTTCCTTTGCTATCCCTTTCTCATATTAACACCTAACTTATTGTTGTAAATCCATAATTACACCCTCCCGTATATATTAAAAAATCCCTTATATCTAAATTAACCCACCAAAATCCATTATTTTACGTTTAGAACAAACTTTATTATCCCCATGTGCATAAAATAAAAACCCTACCCTAACAACCCCTTGGTATAAACCTATCTATATACAAGTATCCCCTCCCTATAGTTTTAAGCAACCATAAAATGTTTAGAAACCATATAATAAAAATTGCGCCCTTGTATTGACTAAAACATTGGATAAATGTTCTAATTAACACATAAAACATTACCCCCGCCTATTTTTTAATACCAAAACTATAAACTTTATTAAAAAAAACACTTTTTTTATAAATATTAATGTTTTTCTTCGCTATCATAAAAATCAAGTTTAAACATATTTTAAACATTTATTTCATAAATCTTAAACCATCCGCGCATATAACAAATAACATGGCCCCACCCCCATTTCGCCGCAACTTCCAATCAATCGCGACCATTCACATTGATCCCCCAATCCGACGACTAACATTTGATATCGCGCGGAAAACTAGCATGATCACTCGAGCTCCAAACTTGCATGAAATGTGTGGTTTCATAGATTCATCTCTCCTCAAATTGAATATTTCTTATTCGATCGCGTGAGTAGAGCACAATATCACTTACTACCCAAAAGAAACGTGACAACCACAATGGTTTTCAATCCATTTAACCCTGAAACCATCCGTCCCGCCAATGTGACAATCAATAAATGCCGAAGTAATATAACAAAATTCATATAAAACCTTTGAAAATGCATTTCATTCCTTACCTTTTTCACATTAAACTTAACCTCTAATTTCACCTTCGATATTGTAAAAAGCATCCTTTTTCTGCCATTTTCATGCCTGAAAGCTTGCAAAAATTTCCATGCGATCATTGAATATTACTGAGGAGCTCTGTGTTGCTCCAAAGATCAGCAACGAACTGTCGAACCTGTTCAAAGACTTTAAAAACAATTTTCGAAACCCTATTCATCCAAATAAGAGGCTTTTATTCCAAATTAAACCTTTTTTCAGTTTGAAAAAACGTTTTAAAAGATAGATTCCATTCATAAAGTCTAAAATTGTCAATAATAAACCTTCCAAAAAGTTCAAAAAATAGGCCAAACCCTGTCAAAATTTATGCAAAGTCTTGTTTCTTGTTGCGCGTTATTTTAAAGGGAAATTTTGAGTTTTTTTAGCTTCTATAAACTATTTAAACTCTAAATTAAGCCATAAATCCTCTGAAGATAGCCATAACTCTTTTTCCTGACCTTAAAATAAATTTTCAACACAATTATTCACTGAACAACTGAGGAAACCTTTGTTTCTTGTTTAAAACCAGTAAAAGACTAAAAAAATCTTTTTGAAGAATCCAAATTTGGAAGGAAAGCCCAAAGAAAGTCCATACTTTGCCTATTTTCATCCAAGAACCTCTATTAAATTAAATACTTCTGCAAACTATCTAAACTTGCAGAAGTAGCCAGAATGACTAAAAATCAGAGATCCAGAAACCCTTTCGAACTGATCCCAATCTTTCTGTGCCCAGTTCAAACCAATTTTCACAGTATTTTCCCATCATCAAATCCATTATCCCTCCATGTAAACCTCTATCTTATTAACAATTATTTTGTTTTTCAGGTCATTAGCAAAAGGCGAATTTGGATAAAACAACTAAATTCTAGTTAAATATATGTTTTAATAGAATAACTTACAAGGAAATGAATTCAAAGGATTTTCATTAAAAGATTCCAGGCATCAGAGTTAAAGAACAGTCATCCTGTGAAGGATAAATGAGCATTTTAGTGTAAATATTAAAACAAGGCATTCATAATAGTTAGGGTAAAATGAAGAACTCACAGTAAAGGTTAAAGTTCAAAGTAAAGTAAGAATTCACAGTGACAATGAAATTAGAACAGTCAAAGAGCATCAAAGTTAAAGTGTGTCAGTTGAAAGTTAGAGTGAAGGTTAAAACATAGTTACAAAGCAGTCAAGGAAAAATAGTAAAAGTAAAAATAGAGGCATTGACAGTTAAATAGAGATGAAAACACTTTCACCAACAATTAAATTTATCCAAAGTAAATGAAAAAGAGTTAAAAGAACAAAAAGGTTAAATAATGAAAAAAGAGAAAGAAATGACATTTTTGCAAAAATTTCCTATTTAAGTCATAGTTTTACAGAACATATTGTATCTAATGCAAGATTAATTTTGAAAATATGAAGGAAATTTATGTTCCTATGATTTCCATCTACAAAAACCTCTCTCACGTTTCTAACCTCCATTATGGATTTGGAAATATTAAAAAATAGTTGAAAACACTTTTTAAAGAAAATTCCTATTAAGTCATCAGTTTGCAGATAATATTGTGGCCAATCAGAAATACATATTACAAAATGGAAGGAGGGTTTTGTTCCTAAGAGACCCATCTACAAAAACCTATCTCACCTTTTTCACAGGTATTACAGAATGAGAGATACATTCACATATTTACAAGCTATTTTTCAAAATGTGGAAAACTTTGTTTTACACATCGTTTTTCATAGCCTATTTTGAACAACGGGAGAAGAATTGTAAGGAACTGAAAGAGATTTATGTCAAAAAAATATTTATCTACAATAACCTCCTTCACTTTTTACATATCTATTTCAGATTGAGAAATACAAAGGTATCACTAGACCCCAAGTTTGCAGAATTGTTGGGGCAGAATGCACAAAGAAAGGAGATGGTTAGTAACTTAGATGCCTCATCATCAACTAAGAGTTCAGATCAAATTCCAATTCTCCTCTTTTCCATCACCTATCCATACAAATTAGTGCCAAATATATTCATTAGTTTTGAGTGTCCTTTACTTAAGTTCTATTTATGTGTAATAGTTGGAGATATTTGTAAACCAATCTTGATATTTTTTCAAAATATTCTAGTTTAGAATTTGTATAAATACTTCACTCTTTCAAGTATTTTGGGTGGAATAAAATTTCTAGGATTGTTATAGTCATTTATTCTTGGACTCTAAAGCTTTTGTGAGTTAAAACTTTGAGTAGTAGGCTGGATCAAAGAAAATTGGCATCATACTTTAGGATCCCTATGATGAGCTATTTGGAGTGAAGTATTTTCTTCACTTATCATTGTTTCTTTTCTCCGTTACATGCATCGATTTATGTTTATACTAGATCTGAATGTATAACTAGGAGTATTACTACAATATATGTTAATAGCACCTTGTTTTTAACTGGTTGTCATTTATATGTTTTTCTTTGATTTCCAGTGTAGCGAATTCTTTATTGCTCCCTCATTTGATTGACCTCTCCTACTACTTCCTTTTTCCAGACTTAAGGATTCTTAAGTGCCATTTATCCTAATCATACCATCTCACGAAAACAACTTTCCAATTTCTCCAAGGGTTGTCTATCTTTCCCTGAAGACATTTTACCTTTTTTCCACTTGATCCTGGTCTTGTTAGCTTGATTTTGACTCCAGAGCCCAATGGAAAAATAGATTTCCCACTATCCTTTGTTTCAAGTGATTTTTCCCGCCAAATATATCGAAACAAAACCAAAAATATACTTTCATAACTAGCCTAATATTCACAAATTGAAACAAAGTTAAAATTTAAAGAGAGAGCCATCTCGGAAGCCTAGGAAGGCTAGATCCTAGAGTTTGAAGTAGGTTTGTGGTTACCTCGAACTATTTCTTTCTTTAACCTTGAGAAATTACTAAGTGATAACACCAAGAAATCCATTAGGGGAATTTTGAGGTCTGAAATCGGCCTCATATGAAAAATGTACAAAAAAAATAAACTTTATAAGAACCAATAGGATTCAAGATGTTGATTTCAACCATGGGGGTTGATTCACCATTTTTTAGGTAAAAGCGTAAAAATATTAAAAATAATAAAATAATAAAACTACTTTTTCAACTTGTATTTTCAACTTATCTTTTTTACTCAAAATACGAGAGGGAGTACTTGTTGTATTTAAAATTTAATTCATAATCAAAGGAGTACTTATGTTGCATACTTTCAATGGACCCTATTACACGAAAAATGAGAAATACATAAAAAAAACGTGATTACAATCACGATTCTCATGTATTTCTCAATTTGCGTGTAGCATGACCCATAAAAAGTATGTAACATGGGTACTCCTTAGATGAGGAATTAAATTTTTCATCCAACGAGAACTCCCACTCGAAATGTGAGTAAAAAATTTGAGAGATAAGTTGAAAATATGAGTTGAAAAAATAGGTTTTTTTCCCCTCTAAAATTTGATGATATAATAAAATATTATTTTATTGTTTCCAATATTATTTTATAATTTATTTAGGAGGCCCATTTTAGACCTCAAAATTCCCCTAATTACCCAGGTTTTATGGACCCTTCAGGATCATTTAGAGCATCAGAATAGTGGCATATTGACTTTGCCTCCCATATTGAAAGTACATGATGTGTTTCATATATCATTGGTTAAGAAATATGTTCAAGATGTTGATCATGTTATTGAATGATTTTTATTCGAGCTGGAGCAAGAAGGGTAGTTCCAGCCAGAACTGCAACACATTTTGCAAAAAAAGATGTGCATGCTCCAGAATCAAGAAATCAAGAAAATTAAAGCACAACACAAAAACTTTGGGCCCAGTGAAGCTACATGGGATATGTCAGATCATATCCTCGCCATGTATCCTTCCTTGTTTTCAAGTTGAGGAAAAGAATTTTTGGTGTCATGTTGGTTTTTGTTTAACATATATATATATATATATATATATATATATTGATGTAACGGTTAGATGTATGTACATATTTCGATTTATGTATATACTTCCATGAGCCAAGTTATAAAGGTCAAATAATCAGTATCGTTTCATGTTGTTATAGTTGTCATGATTGTTATAATGTCATTTGGGTTTTATTTTTAGCAAGGTATTCATTGTAAATAATACATCGAGTGATGTTATAAAGCTCCATGCGGTGTATTTTGTTGAGGTATGTGTGTGATTTAATACCGAGGACAGTGTCCCATAAGGGGGCGGGTTCTATAACAACCTCTATGAAAATTCCATGTAATAAAGTTAAAATAGTAAGCACGATTGATGGGACACATTTTCCATGCTAAATGTTACAAAAAATATCCTAGTACGAGTGTTCACATGGTTTATTATTGCTATAGAAAGTGGGAAGTGCTATGTCTAAGGCATTAAAGAGGAAAAAAGTAATTTTAGAAAATTTATTTATGAAAATAATGGAAATTAGGAGTAAAGGGAGATGAAACGTCACACGTTGCATGTGAGGAGGAAAATCAAGCGAAAAATAATTTAAAATGAAAAAAATAGAGGCATGTTCTATAAAAAGGCTTCTCATGATCAATTGGTACCTTCTGTCAGTACAATTTTTGAGCTCTCTCATTATTCTCTCTCTCTCTCTCATACTCTTGGATACTTAGAGTTTTGTTGGAGCACTCTCGAAAGGCTTTGATACCTGGTGACTTGGAGCAAGAAGGAAAATTAAGAGTAGGAAATCATAGGTGGACATCAAGATGAAAAACTATAGTCAATTTTTATTACTGGTAGTGAGTTGAATTTATGTTTTCATCATTATTTTTGGAACGAATTGGTATGCATGTGGATTTTCCTAGCCTTGCCATTTTCTGGAAAACCATGTTTTATGGGTTTATTTCCATTGATTGTTTTCTTGTTGGCTCTGATAATTCCTTTAGTTGTTGTGTAGAGTTATTAGTTCCTGTGGCCTTTGCTCGACAAATGATTTGGAGTAGGACAAAAAATTATTTGGTTCAGCTACTAGTCCCAAAGCCTTGGTTCGACAAACGCTCTAGAGCCCAGGAACAACTAGGGTTGAGTTACTAGTCCATGTGCCTTGGTTGGAACAAACACTCTCAATCCTTAGAGTAGCTTTGGTTGAGACAAATCCATGATGGATAGTGATGTACAACCATGAGATGCAATTAATGGTTTTGGGGTTGATACAGTTCAGTCTCTAAAGCCCTATTTTGGTGTTGATGGATGTGTTTGATAAAGTACCATATTCATGCTTGGAATATGGCATGGGTGTGATTAGATGAAGTGAGACTTGGCTTAGCCAATCTATGGTCGGGTCATCTCTGGTTGGGTTTTACACTCATAAATGAAGATCTCATTCATATCGTATTCATTATGAAAATGTATTATTTTATTTATGTATTTATTTTTTATTATATCCATTGTATTTGTGCTCTTATTATGTTGGTTATATGGATGTATTTGATCAATGATGATGTATGGCTCTATCTATATTTTTACCGGTAAATGAAGGCATAATGTATCGATGTCTGAATATATTGTATTGTAGCTTCTTATGTAGGCTAGAAATGCTTCTTAGCTATTCTCATATTTGTAAGGACCCCCATGTTTAAATCATTTGTTTATTCATGTAGATGCAATGTTTGTGACATGTGTGAAGAAATTCCTATCATTGTTAAGTAGGGTTCAGATGAGTTCCTGACGATGTGATTTATTCGTTGTCTTTGTTTTAATTATTATTTATCCTCTCTTCAAGTTACGAGAATTTATGGGTAGTCACCTGGGCTTAGGGGATGAAAATGTGGCATGAATCACGGAGCTCCGGGCATATTATTGTGTTAGGTCCCTATATTACTAGTATAGTCCCTTATTGTTAGTGTAACCCCATTATTGTTATTATTGTACCCGTGTAACCCCCATATTGCTATTATTGTGCCATTAAATTATTATTGTTAGGTAGGCAAGCATTACATTGTGGCCCCACTAGGATTACATTGTGGCCCCATGGACTCCTATATATAGAAAGGAGGTTTTGTAATTTGTATCATCCAAGAATTGTTCATTCATGTAACGTATTGGAGGTTTTCCGCTCGAAGTGGCTTATTTCTAAGGTGTTGATATCTCTTTTCTTCTATTTTTAGAGCTGGTTTCACAACATTTGGTATCAGAGCTTTGGATTCTAGGGTTTCGTTTCTCCAAATAGGTCATCGTGGAATTTTATCTATAACGGTTTTTCTACAAAGTTTCAGAAGCTGAAATTTTTAGGGCTCGAATTAGAAATCCTAAGGAAAATCTTCGCAAAATTTTTGAGCTTGGTTCGCAATATTTTCGGAGATATGATCTATGGAAATTCGGTCTTTTTGCAGGCTCCTCAATTTAATCTAAACAGGTCATCGTGGCATATGCGCTATAAAAAATTTTCTATGAAGGTTTAGAATTTGAAATTTTTAGCGCACAAAGCTGAACTCCTGAGGAAATTCGTCCCAAAATGTTAGATCTTGGTTCACAATATTTTGGAGATATGATCTGTGGAAGGTAGTTCTTTTCCAGGCTCCTGAATTTCATCTCAAAGAGGTGAACGTGGAATGGAGTGCCGTAAAAAGTGGTTGCAAGTACACATACTGTAGTTTCTTTGATATCAATTTTAGAGCTAAAATATGAAATAGTGACACGTGACAAGTTGTACAACTTTGCTCCACTGAACCAGTCCATAATTAGATCATTGTGAGAGATTGGACATAACTTTGCCTTGGAGAATCCAAATCAAGTCAGACCTATGGAATTTGAAAGATAATCCAAAAGGATATTTCAGTGCCAAATTTCAGATATTGAAGAGCCGTAATCACAGAAATAATCCAATTTCAATATCGAGCTCCTCAAAAGAAAGAAAAAGGTGTGTATATTTTTTTTATCTGAATTACATAAGTCTTGTTTGAATAATCAATTTGAATTGATTCCAATGGCATATTGTAGAATATATATCGGTATTGGATTCTAAAAGATTCCCCGTAAAAATAATTCAACACCTATTAAGCCTTCAAAAGGCTCTACTATGACTCCTGAAGATGAAGAATTGCAACATGATCTATCAAAATTACAACAGAAAGTGCACCAAATTTCACTCTCGCAAAGAGAAAAAAAAAATGAAATGGAAGTTTTGAAGAAAGGAATGGAAGCAAAGATGGATGGTTTGAAGTATAATATGGATAGTTTGAATAAAGTGTGGAATCTAAGATAGATGGCATGAAAGCTTATATGGAATCTAAGATGGATCACATGGAAGATAAGATCAATGAAAAATTAAAGACAACGTAGAAAACATGAAGAATGATATAAAAGAAGACATGGAAGGTTTGACAAAGTTGATACAAGAAATTTTTCTTAATGGTGAAAATATAGTAGAGGAAACTCATGATGAGAACACAATAAATTTTAATCGTGACTTCATAAACTCTATTGTTGGTAGGAAAAACCACCATATTCAAAAAATGGACATGAGGAAGTTTGATGGAAAGGATCTTGTAACATGGATACTATAAATGGAGCAACATTTTTCTCTCCATAATGTGAAAAACAAAAAAAAGGTATGCATTTCAACTTTAAATCTAGAAAAAAATACATTTGTATGGTATCGATGCCTTTTCTCCCGTAAAAAAATTGTCACTTGGTCAATTTTTACGGAGGAAATGATAGCACATTATGAGGATACAAAGAGAAACACCTTCTTTAGCCAATTAATAAATATCAAACAAAAGGGTTTAGTGGGGGGGCACTTTGACGACTTCCAAATATTGAATATAAGGGTAACTGAGATTCTAGAGGAACACACGATTTATATCTTCATAGATACTTTAAAGGATAATATCTAGCATGAATTTCACATTTTGGAACCTGATTCATTGGAGAAGACATTTAGGTTGGCAAGAAAAATTGAATGTAAAATTATGGTGACAAGGAAGCCAACCACTCACTTCTATAAAGAAGGAAGTGATGCTACACCTACATTTCCACAACCTACAAGGTTGACACCACAAAAATTGGAAGAAAAAAGAGAAAAAGGGCTTTGCTAAAGTTGTGATATAAAATACAGTAAAGGTCATAATTGTGCTGAGAAGAAATTATTTTACATAGATTGTGCAGAGAAAGAAGAGGATATACACCAGGAGCCAGCCCTAGAACTGGAAGAAATGAGCCTGAAAATATCATGTAATGCATTGGTAGGAATTACCACTCCTCAAACTCTCAAGATATAAGGACATATCAAGAAGAAAAAGGTAATAGTGTTGATTGATTCAGGTAGCACCCATAATTTTGTTCATTGTTAGGTAGTCGAGGAATTGAATTTTTTCCTATACCCAACACCAGAATTTGAAGTGATGGTTGCAAATGGAGGAACTATAAATTTCTCTAGAAAATTCCATAATATAAAGCTAAACATGGTGAAGTATGTATTGAATAGTCCAGTGCTTTCCATTCCTATGGGAGGTGCTGATGTTGTACTAGGAATACAATGGTTCCAATCTTTGGGGATGGTAGCTTTTAATTTTGAAGAACTTTTCTTGAATTTTTTTTCAAAAGGAAAGAAAGTCGAATTATGAGGTATTGCAGGGAAGCTAGGAAATATAATAATCTCTAATGTCATGAAAAAGCATCTAAAGAAAGAGCAACGAGGCGTAATTGCACAATTATTCTCACTAGAAGTTCTAACATCAAAATCATCTATTTCTGTACATCTCAAACAAGTCTTGGACAATCATTCCAAGGTGTTTGAAACTCCCTAAGGACTCCCACCTATTCGTGACCATGATCATGCTATTCATTTGATTCCAGGAAGTGTTCCTCCAAACATCAGGCCTTATAGATATCCTTATGTCCAAAAGAGCGAAATTGAACGTATGATTGGAGAAATGTTAGAAGGGGGTATAACTCAACCTAGTCAAAGTTATTTCTCTGCTCCTGTAGTATTGGTACAAAATAAGGGTGGATCATGGCGCATGTGTCCAGATTATAGAGAGATCATTAAGCTCACCATTAAATATAAATTTCCCATTTCTGTTATTGATGAATTCTTGGATGAATTACATGGAGCAATTTATTTTACCAAGTTGGATCTTCATTCAGGATATCATCAAATTAGAATGAAGACTGAAGACATTCCAAAAACAGAATTTCAAACTCATGAGGGTCATTATGAATTTTTGTTCATGCCTTTTGGCCTTACCAATGCACCTTCTACATTTGAAGGGTTGATGAATTCCATTTTCAAACCATTCCTTAGAAAGGTTTTGCTAGTATTTTTTAATGATAAAATAATATACAGCAAGTCTTGGAAGGATCATGTTGAACATGTTGAAATGGTACTCAAACTATTGAAGGAGAAACAATTATATGAAAAAACATCCAAATGTTTCTTTGGAGTACAAGAGGTGGAATATCTGGGCCATATTTTATCTCACGAGGGTGTTGAGGTAGACCCTAACAAAATTAAAGCCATTAAGGAATGGAAAGTCCCCACAACCATAAATTAATTGTGAGGATTTCTCGGGTTAACAAGGTATTATCACAAGTTTGTTAAGAATTATGGGAGAATAGTAGCACCTCTAACAACATTATTGAAGAAAGATGCATTTTCATGGACTCTTGAAGCATCTAAGGCCTTTGAACATCTTAAAGAGGCAATGTGCCTAGCACTGGTCTTAGCTACGTAAAACTTCACGTAAATATTTATTGTTGAATGTGATGCCTCAGGAAATGGAATTGGTGTTGTTTTAATGCAGGAAGGAAGACCCATTGCTTTTGAAAGTCATCCAATCAAAGGAAATTATTTACAAAAACCTATTTATGAGAAGAAAATGTTCGCAATACTACATGCACTAAAGAAATGCCAAACTTACCTAATGGGAAGACACTTCAAGGTAAAAATTAATCATGATAATCTTAAACACTTTTTGAAAAAAATACTATCTTCAGAGGAGCAACAAAAATGGGTCACAAAGATGTTGGGTTATGAGGTTGAAATAATCTAAAAAAAATGGAATCTTAATGTTGTTGCAGATGCACTCTCAAGAAAGAATGAAGAGGTGGAAGCATTTCTTTGTGCCATTTCTATTATCCAACTAGATTGGATAACCAAAGCAAGAGATGAATGGAAGAAAAAAAAAATAAGTATGGACACTCATTCAAAATTTGCAGCAAGATCCTAGTACATCTAATACATTTTGTTGGAAAAATGATTCTTTATGGTACAAAGATCGCTTATATCTTTGTAAGAATTCCCAACTAAAACAAAACATTCTTTTGGAATTGCACTCTTCTCCATTAGGAGGACACTCAGGATTTTTTTAAAATTACCATAGGGTGAAGAAATTTTTTTTTTGGGATGGCCTTAAATCTGATATTCAAAATTTTGTGGTAGAATGTTTGGTTTTCCAGCAGAATAAAGTTGAGACAATTAAGACCCCAGAACTTCTACAACCTTTATCCATTCTAGGTTAACGTTGGGAGGAGATTTCAATGGAATTTATCATGGGTTTACCTAATTCCGAAGGAAAGAATGTCATCATGGTGGTAGTTGATATACTTACCAAGTATGCACACTTTTGTGTATTATCTCATCCATTTAAAGAAAGTACAGTTGCTACTACATTTATGGATAGAGATCCCATTTTTACTGGAAATTTTTGGACATAGTTATTTTATTGTTTGGGTACTCAATTAGCTCATAGCTCATCTTATCATCCTCAATCTAATGGTCAAAATGAGATAGTAAATAAATGTTTGGAAGGATATCTTCATTTTTTTGTATCTGATAAACAAACACAATGGGTCAAGTGTTTACCTCTTGCTAAATGGTGGTATAACACTTCCTTCCATACTATAGAAAAAATTACCACATTTATGGAACTTTATGGATACCATCCACCATCCATCACATCATATTTAAGAGAAAATTCGAAGGTTCAAGTAGTGCAAGATCACATCAAGCATTAACAAGAAGTTCTCCAACTCTTCAAGGATAAACTGAATTTGGCACAAAATCGAATGAAATAATAGGCAGATCAACATCGAAGCGAGAGAAGTTTTGATGTAGGAGACTGGGTATTTTTATGACTACAACCATACAAACAAATGTCCCTCAAGCAAGCTAAGAAGGATAATAAGTTATTTCCAAAGTACTATGGTCCTTACAAGGCGTTGTAAAATATTGCTACTATGGCATACAAATTGGAGCTTCCTACTTCTTCACGAGTGCATCCAGTTTTCCATGTTTCATGCTTAAAGAAGGTTATAGGTGAAAATCTTCCAGTTCAAACAATATTGCCAGAACTTGATGAGGAAGGAAAAATCATATTGGAACCTGAAGAGGTCATGGAAACAAGAACTCGATAGCTATGGAATCAATCAATTTCAAAGTATCTCATCAAGTGGAAGAACTTACCCACTGAAGATTCTACATGGGAGGATGAGAATTTTATACAGAAGCACCTAGAGCTACTCAAGCGTTGAGGACAACACTTTTTTTTAAGGAGAGGGGCATGTCAGGTCCATAAATTACTATTATAGTCCCTTATTGTTAGTGTAACCCCCTTATTGTTATTATTGTACCACTGTAACCCCCATATTGTTATTATTGTGCCCTAAAATTATTATTTTTAGGTCAGCTAGGATTACATTGTGGCCCCATGGACTCCTATATATAGAAACAAGGTTTTGTAATTTGTATCATCCAAGAATTGTTCATTCATGTAATGTATTAGAGGTTTCCCCCTCAGAGTGGCTTATTTATAAGGCGTTGATATCTCTTTTGTTCTATTTTTGGAGTTGGTTTCACAACATATTGATCTTTTAGGGCCCTATGTATAAGGGTCTATAACTTCTCCCTTTCCCTTACATGCCCACGAATAAGCCTCAAATGGGTAAAAAATCAGTTCCACCTTAGGAAAGAGGGCCTGGAAGGTTTTTTTACCTCCTGGGGATGTCAATGATGTAGTGTGATGTCTATTTTTCACGTTGCCTTCGGTTCCACTTCATAAAAGTCATATAGGAAGTTGAATCTCATATTTGTAGCATCTCGTCACATGTTTACGCCATTTATTTGGTTACTTGGGTATATGTGGCAAGAGGGTGTTACACAAACGAATACGTATAATAGAACCTGTATGTGTACCTCTACCAACACCAATATCTGTACTCTACGGCAACCTGTACAAAATCTCCATATACTAGTGATCGAGCTGACCTAACTCCAAGATCCTATCCAGTAAGTTATCCCATAAGAGCTCATAGTTGCTATGTGATTTTCTTGTACCTTACTGCTAATATCATCTCTGACCCTATTTTTCTTTCCCTTGATGTCGTTAATCATGCCCAACCCTATAACATGTATCACGTTTAAATTTGGCTTTTCATAGAACTACCTAAAACCAATGTGGTCACTCATCATTAAAAACCACCTACCAAGAAGCTAATGCCTTCATGTATTCAATGCATGAATGGTCGATGCTAGCTCAATATCATGTGTCTAGTCATAGAACACCACCTATCCATCCTACATAAGGATTCCACCAATTAATTTCCTGCAAGCATCTCTACTCACTACAAACTCCTTATCTGGATCTGAAATATTTAACATTGGAGCATGAGTCAACAATTGCTCAAGTTTATCAAAATTGGCCTCACACTCTTATGTCCAGTCAAACTTCTTACCTTTACTCTACATTGATGTAATCATATAATAAATCTGTAAGAATTTCTTGATGAACCTCCTATAATAATCTGTCAATCCCATGAATGATATCACATTGTCTACACTCTTAGGAGATACCCACTCTATGATGGCTCTTATCTTTTATGGATCTACTGAAATTCCCTCCTTGGGGACAACATGTCCCAAATAGTGTTGCTCAGTCTGGAAGAAACTCCATTTGTAGAGATGGGCATAAAATTGATTCTCTCTCAAAAACCTAAACACTTTTGCAAAATTCTTGGCATCCTCTTCCTCATTTTGAGAATACACCAATATTTCATCAATAAAAAAAATCGCAAAATTGTGCAAATAAGGATGCAACTTATTGTTCATCAAAAACATAAATGTAGTTATGGAATTAGTAAAATGGAATGGAACTACAACAAAATATTAATCCTTGTACTTGGTCCTAAATGTGGTATTTTATATTTCCTTCTGTTTGATGCATACCTGATGATAGCCTAATATCAAGTCGATCATAGAGAACATTGTTTCTCCCTTAATTTGATTGAAAAAATCATCAATCCTCAGTAATGGGTACCTTTTCTTGATGGTTAGTTTTTTCAACTACCTATAGCGAATGCATAGTCTAAGAGTTCCATCTTACTTCTTCACCAACAACATTGGTGCACCCCATGGTGACACACTTGACCTAATTTACCATTTTTCCAGCATTTCCTTCAACTACAATTTCAACTCTACCAACTCTAGTGTACTCATCATGTAAGGTGCATTTTATCTAGGAGCTTCGCCTGACATCAAGTCAATGGAAAATTATACTTCCCTCTACGGTGGAAAATCCAAATACCTGATGGAAACACATCTTGAAAATACTGAAAAAGTGGATGCCTGCTCAAAACATATACATCCTTAGCCTCCTGACCGTTATCAGCAGAGATATGAATTACAAATAGTAAACATTATTTCGTACGAGTGTGCTTGGCCTGAATTGCTGTCACCATCCTAACTGATGTGGCTTTCTTATTTCCCTGTGAGACTTTTGGCTCCCCCATTCTCATCCAAGCACTCAATATATTTTTAATAACAATCTACCTTGGTATTGTGAATATATATCTAATCCATACATAATAGCATATTGGTATGAACCCCATGGTGATATCTTCAAGTGCGTTTCTATATGCATACAATTTAACTTCAATGCACAAACGTTTACCCAATGGTGAACACTTTTCTTCGTACCTATGGCTAGTTGCACTAAATAATATTTTGCATGAATTTCCTTACTCAAACCATACTTATCCAGCAGATGAGGATTAATATAACTGTAGTTAGATCCAAGGTAAATCAAAATAGAAACTACTTGATGACAAGGCTTACCATCCATCTAAAATATAGAAGCCTAATGATCTGCCTGGATGTTATCCAAAACCGTATAAATCCGACTAATGTCATGCCCACCATCTCTCACATTCTACCTCATGCACATTGTATATATGTGGCCTTCCACCCTGATGTTTTGGAAAATATCTCCTACGATGATCTTTTCAAAAATCACAACATTGTATACGCCTCTAACCTTCATCCTTATTCTACTCATTATATTAAAATCGTTGTCCTCTACTAAATGAATTGCACTTCTAAGGTGGGGAAACATTCTCCTTGTTACTAGTATTTTGTGGCCTTGTTCTCTTCTTGTCTCATTTTCCTTTATTCTTATCATTGACTCTCCAATTTTTCTTGGTTTTTCATTTACACTTTGATTTCTCATAACAATGCTTGAGTTTCCAGATGGCATCCTTTAATGACCTAGGCTCATTGGACTCAAACCTATATATGAACTCAATCATCAACCCACTATAAATCTCTGAGTCGTGGCCTTCTCCTCTTCGAGGTGAGGAATATAACTAAGTAACTCAAGAAATTGCTAGTGTACTCCTCATCTGTCATTCAACCCATATTTAGCTCATAAAACTCCTTTTACATGTCATTGTAGTATCTATATGATATATAAGTCTTTCGGAATAGCCATTCAAACTCACTACAAGTCATGTCCTCCGAAGAAATATCTTTGAAATTCTTCACATATTTCAACGAAATGTCTTCTCTACCCATGGGGCTGAATGTAGCTATCCTAGCTTTCACATTTTTCAAGTAATAATGAAATTTGAAAAAATTCTTCATGCCAAGTAACCATGCCTATGCACCCTTTGGTTTCCTCATCTCTCCATCAAATCTAGTTAAGTTTTCCTTTTTAGACTATTACAGAAAATAACCACTCTCATTCCTCCCATAATTCATAGTGATGACGATCACGATGGCTATCTGAACCAGAGTTAGAATGATATATGTGCCTCTCACCCCTCCTGTCCATAGTGTCAAATAATTTCCCATCTTTAACCGTGCCATTCCTATCTAACCTGCCACTACCAATAGACGTACTGGCATATTCTCCATTGGTCCCATCTTCCTTCCCATAATTTATCCTAAGTGGCCCCTATTTTTGAAACTCTGGAAAATTTTAAGGGATGGATATAGTAACCTATGCTTTTTTTCTTGTTCCTGTATACCTTTTTTATCATTTTCAACATTACACCTCATTATTTCGTCCTTTAGGATTCTTAGTGTATTTCAAAATCACACGAATTTCCAACACCAAGTGATATAAAAATGGGTGGATAACTTAAAATTCTTATGCGCAAGCACCTCCCACTCAGTTAAACAAATAAAAGATCTTGTTTGTACATGACTGTGCAGAAATGAATACTTGATTAAGGTGTATATTTTTTTAATGTTAAATGATTTAATACCATTTTTTTTTTCTGATATTAAACATGTGTAGAAACCATATAATGCAACAAATAAGCATCAACCCATAAAAGAAATTTTAATATAGGATTTCACCCGAATATCGTGGGCTACATCTCCTTGAGCCTATATCAACAGACTTGGCTCTTTGGGATTATGAGGAAATTTATTTCACAAGTAAAATAATCAACTCTAATTTTTAATTGGACTATATCATTGGGTTTATGATACCATCATACCCCTATAGTGGTTTTCGTCACTCTGAAGAAAGAACTAGGGTTCCTTTGACTTGGCCTCAACTATCAGTGCCATTAAGCATCCCTAAGCTTCTTCTTTACAAAAAAATGCCTAGAATTTATTTTATGTCCTTGAAAAATTACCTAATATCTCCATCATACATCATATCTCCAAAATAGATTAATGATTTGCTAAAAATGAGCAATGGCTCCCCAATCTAGGCCTCCATCTACTATTGGCCCTCAACTTCCCGAAACTTCCCTGTGGCTTATTGACCTTCATAAGTCTTAAAATGACTCTAAAAAAACCTTCAGTGGATTCATAATGTCAAAAATAGTTAGAATAGACTATTCACTTGCATAAATTGGCCTTCGGATGCTCTGGTTTGGTCTCCAACACCTAGTGGCACCCCTTGGATCTATGGGCACTGGAAAATTATCTGAAGCATATCAGACTTCAAAAGTCTTCAAAAGATTCTTAAAATACCTCCATCTGATTTATAACTCTCATTACAATAAAAAATGACTATTGGTTTGCTGATAATGGATACCGACTCCTCTATATAGGCCTCATTCTCCTACTGGCACCTTGTGGCCCTCGTGGCTCCTGAAACTTCTCTAAAGTATATAGGTCTTAAAAAGTTCTCTACAGGCTTTTAAAACCAAAAAATTAGTTCCAAAATGTTTTAAACATCCAAAATTGACTATTTTATTCCTGATTAGGGACTCTAGCTTCCCTGGCTAGGCCTCAAGCTGTTGTTGGCCCATGGTGGCCCTAGTGGCCCCTAGAACTTCGATGAAGCTAAATCACAATCATAATTTCTATGATGGCTCGGAAACCCTCACTAATGATTCAGTAATGTTTTAGATAGTCGAAATTGACTATTCACAGTCTCAGAATGGTTGAATCTAGCTCAGGATAGAGCCTATTCAATTTTTGTCCAGTGACCCCTAGAACAACTACACTAATTGTGGAGCACTGCAGTTAAGTAGAGTTAAAAAGGTGAATTGTCATAAATTTTGTCGCACTCCACCAAATTGAATTCCTAAAATATCATGCATCTAACTGGTAGTCATTGCATGTGAACAACATTTCGTAACCGTTGGAAGAGGTCGTTGGGGTTAACAAACCGTAGAGTTTTCGTTTTGAAAATTGTTGGCATGTGACAACGGAAATAAACATTGGGGTTATAAAACCATCAGATGATCATATCTTACATTAAGCCCTTGGATTAGGGTGAATGTCCATATGGAGAGGGCCTGGCACGAGGGGCAGGTGACTCTGCTCCCCTAGACAACAAACCATTACATAATAAGTATAATGCACGACCTGATATAGTTAAGCACCACATGTATGGGAAGACAGTAAAGCACTATGTATGCGGCCGAGAGGTCTTAGGGTCGACTCCATTTGGCTCCACCAAAAAATTTAATCTACCAAACGTGGGCCACGTGGCAGCCTCTGGGCCTGTTACATGGCGGCCTCTGACTAGCCAAAACCAATACATCCAATCGATATTCTAGGGAATATGACTGGCCTAGAAGGAATATTTTAGGGAATATTCCTAGGCATATTCCAAGAATATTCCCTGGAATATTCTATTTTTTTTAATTTCCAAAACCTAGTCAAACTTGGTCAAAAGCCAAAAATTGTTGTTTACTCGACTTTTCAAATCGCAATAATTTCTTCATATAGTGTCGATTTTTCGAACCGTTCATGGGGCTAAAATCAGGAAGACAAGATCTATCTGGTCTCTCAGGTTCGACACAATTTCGAGCACTTTGAATTTTGAGCTATCACTTAGGTCCATTATCCAAATCTGATCACACCTCCCCATTAGGAATCTTTTGGACCCCAAAATACTAATTACCTAATATGTTCAGTAGATGAGAGTACCGCACCATCTTCTTTCCAGCCTTTAAAATTTTCCCTGCATGGCTTAGTGCCTTTGAACCCCAACATGAAGGTATTCAACACTTCCTCTCTTCCATGCTCTTGTTCTCCTCACAAGAATTGTATTCCTTGAACTCACTCAGAAATTTCTGGTGAGAAATTTATAGAAGGTAGTTGAACATCATGTCCTTGATCATCGATCCAATATGGCTCAAACAAAAATGAGATTAAAAGAGAAAACATACATACATAACTGAAATTTTCTTATGTACAAATGAACGTATATGTTACTAGGTTAAGAAGTCAAACCACTTATTACGAAGCGAATTCCATGGCAATTTTTGTTGCTGAAAATATTCGTCATGTGAAACATATGTTCTCAATCAATGATGGAATATTTGGTTCTAGTTTCACCAGTATTTCTATCCTCTTGCTTCAAAATCTTGGGATGATTAATTGGATGCAATGTCCAACACTGGGAAATAACTTGTCCCTTGCTCTCGCAATGTGTGCAAGTATTTTGCACCTTCTTTGCAAGTTTCTTTCACTTCAATTTTTTCCTGTATGCCTTCATCATCTTCTAGCATTTTGAAACTTCATGGTTAAACATACCACAATAGGAACAACAACTCTTTCTTACATTAATGCATGTAGATTTTCCATGCTTATTAGAAACATAATCAACTTGACTATGGGAATAATTATACCTCAAATGTTGTTTTGCATGTGCATATTTTTTACCTTCATGAGGAGATGAGCCTGTAGATGTTCTAGCTTTCTTTCAAAGACTAAAATCAGTGTTCTTGTCTTTATAACCGTAAAAAATCTCATGCTCGCCATTAGCTGCATGTCTACAAACATATTTCTGCAACATAGGCTTCAAACAATGGAAATGAACTTGAAAACAAACTTGACATGTTTGTGGTTTAGAACTTGTAACAAAATTTCTTTTTGAAGTTGTCTCAAATTCCTTCATGGCTGTAGAGTTTTCTCCATAAGATTTAACATAGCCTAGACCCAACTTCTTAGGCCTTTCATCAACCATAATAGGATCTATCGTGCCTTGTGCCTGTTTTCCTAAAACCTTGCCTTCATAGCCCATTTTTAACATCAACTTGGACCATATACCTCTAGTGTTCTTCTCAAATTAACCTACACATATATCTGAAGAGGAATTTGAGGAGAAATTTGAGTGTTTTACCTTTACTTCATGCATGTTCTTGGTTAAGGCCTATTGGGATTGATGGACTTGCATCTCCATCTCATGAATTCTTTGAAGAAGTCCTTGTTTCTCTTTCTTCATAGCAACCATTTTCTCGTGAAGTTTAGTTCTTTCCTTTCTATCTTAAAAAAATATTTTCACCCTATCCTTTAAGATGTAGAATTATCACTTCATCTCTTCATCGAAAAATATTGTGAAGGAGGAGGATTTGGAAACCTCACTTGAATAAATTGTAATCATTATGTCAATGAACTAAATAAATTAAAAAAAAAATCACAAAGCTTTCAAAAACAATTGACAAAGCTTCTGAACAAAATGGCTGTAGAGTCAAGCTCTTCTTCAAGAAAAATTTTGCAAACAAGCCTTCTTGTGCTTCAAGGGTTGCCTTGAGGTCCTTTCAGTAAGGAATATGCCTTTAGACCTTATTCCTTCTTGTCCTCTTCTGGACTTAGCTACCAGTAGCTTTTCCTTCACCTCTAGCAAACTTAAACTTGTAAGCAACAATAATTTTTCAAACAGTTAAATTCTTTGCACTGTTTAAACACCTTTCAAGTCAAACAAGCAACCTAGTCTCTTGCAATTAAGAAACCTAGTGCTATGATACCAAACTAATCTAAAAATGGGTGGATAACATGAATGATTATGCGCAAGTAACTCCCACTCAGTTAAACAAATAAAATATCTTTCTTATACATGACTGTGTGGAAATGAATACTTGATTCAGGTGTATATTTTTAACCTTTTTAAGTGCTTTAAGACCAATTTTTTTTTTCTGATATTCAACATGTGAAACAACCATATAATGTAGAAAATAAGAATCAACCCATGACAACAAATAATGTAGGAGTTCACTTGTATATTGTGGGCTACGTCTCCTTGAGCCTATGTCAACTGACTTGGCCCTTTGGTATTATGAGGAAATTTATTTTACAAGTAAAATACTCAAATCCAATGGTTAATTTCACTGTACCATTGTGCTCATAATACCATCATACCACTAGAATGGATGTTATCAATCTAAATAAATAACTAGGCTTCCTTTGACATCACCTCATCTGTTGGTGCCCTTAAGATTCCATGAGCTTCTTATTTGCAAAAAAATCTCTAGAAGTCCTTTTCTGTCCTTGAAGCCTCACCTATTGTCTCCAACATACATCCGAACTCCAAAATAGATTGATCATTTTCTAAAAATGAGCACTGGATCCGCAATCTATGCCTCCATCCACTTTTGGCCCTAGGTTTCCTGAAACTTCCCTGTGGATTCTCAAGATTTAGAAGTCTCCAAATGACTCTGAAAATAACGTCAATGTATTCATAATATAAAAAATAGTTTTAATAGACTATTCACTTGCAGAAATTGGCCTCCAGCTGCTCTGGTTTTGCCTCCAACACCTGGTGGCACCCATGGCTCTAGGGTCACTTAAAAATTATATGAAGAATATCAGGCTTCAAAATCCTTCAAAAGATTCATAAAATCCCTAAATTGGATTCAGAAGGTTCATTACAGTCAAAAACAACTATTGGCTTATTGAGAATGGATATTGGCTTCTTTGTATAGGCCTCATTATCTTGCTGGCACTGGTGGCCCTGGTGGCTCTTAGAACTTGTCTAAAGTATCTTGGCCTTCAAAATTTCCCTACAGTCTCTAAAAAATACACCATTAGTTTCATAATTTCTGAAACATCCAAAATTGACTATTGGATTCCAGAATAAGGCCTCTAGCTGCCATGGCTAGGCCTCAAACTGTTAGTGACCCATGGTGGCCCTAGTGGCCCCTAAAAATTATTTGAAGCTAAATCTATCTTAGATGTCCTCTTATGGATTTGCAACCCTCACCAATTAGTTAGGAATTTTTGAGATAGTCGAAATTGACTATTCACACTCTCAGAATGGTCGAATCTAGCTCAAAATAGAGCATATTCAATTTTTGTCCAGTGCCCCTAGAATAGCGCCACTAATTTTGGAGCATTGTAGTTAACTAGAGTTAAAATGGTGAAATTCCCTAAATGTGGGCATGCTCCACCAAATTCACCACCTGAAATATTTCACATTTAACTGGTAGTCTTTACATGTGAACAACATTTCGTAACCGTCAACGGAGGTTGTTGGGGTTAACAAACCATGGAGTTTTTAGTTTTAAAACAGTTGGCATGTGACAAGGGAAATAAACATTAGGGTTAGAAAACCATAGGATGATAACGTTTGACTTTAATCTCTTTGATCAGGGTGAATGGCCATATGGGAGGGGTTGGACCCTCCGCTCCCCCAAACAACAAATCGTTACACAATAACTATAACAGAAGACCTGGTACAATTAATAAACACATGTATGGAATACGGTAAAGCATTTTGTATGTGGGTGAGAGTTCTCAAGGTCAACTCCATTCAGATACACAAAAAAATTAATCAAACCTGGGCCACGTGGCGGCCTCTGGGCCTGCCACATTGTGACCTCGAATTGACCAAAACCAATATGTACAATCCATGCAACAAATAGGATCGCACCACTTGTCAAAATGTGACTAGCCTAGAAGGAAAATTAGAGGGAATATTATGAGTAATATTCAAGGAATATTCCCTAAAATACTCTTCTTATTTTTTTTTAATTTCCAAAACCGAGTCAAACTTGGCCAAAATCCAAAAATTGTAGTTTACTGGAATTTTCAAAGCACGATAACTTCTTCATATAGTGTTGGTTTTTCAAACCATTGGAGGTGTCAGAATAAGGAAACAAGATATATCCATTTTCTTAGGTTCGATACACTTTAGAATGATTTTAATTTTGAGTTATCACTTAGGTCCATGATCCAAATATGATCACCATGTTAGTCATATGACTCATAGGGAGAATCTTCGTAGTCTACCATTCTGTTGTTCATCTTTGATTACTTCCTACAATCTAAAATATTTTCGATAAACCAATTCATAAATAAATGAACGTACATTAGTGTATTTTGGAGAGGATACATCCTACAAGATCAACAAATCAGCGATATGCATGTATATAGATAATTATAACAAGATATAAACTCATATCACATGGTATACTAGTGCATAACCATCATTCTAGTTGGAGTCCAGTCATGGATGCATAACCATACCAATTACACAACATGAACTAATGTATAATCATACCAATGGAACTTGATTGTAACCATCAAAAGCATGGACCATAAACTACCACAAGCGACATGTAACCAAGTGTGAATTAATAATGCATGTTTATCATATAACGTCACACACAAAACCATTCACAAACAATACAAAATAATTACCAATATGTGACCTTGCATACACAAGCAATGCATATACAACATGTAACAATATATAAGCTAATGTGTGTGCATGATACACCAACATGAATAACACATAATTAGTCATACATTCATGACAACATTTCGACAACAGCATCATGAGTCCTCCCATGGTGACACCAATGCCACCATGGCCAACACAAAACAGTTGCATAAAAAACTACACCATAGGTATGAGAAACACATAAGAAATAAAAATATCCACGATAAATACACTGACCATCCAGTCCAAGGGTTTAACTTGGTTCTAACAGCTCTATGTAACACCTTCTTCCTACATCTACCCAAGGAACCATCCAACCATGGTAAACATGTGACGAGTTGATAATAATATGAGATTAAACCTCCTATATGAATTTGGGGAAGTGGAACCGACTGAAACATGGCAAACATACCTCACACTACATCATTGAAATACCAAGGAGGAAACCTAACCTTCTAATTCCCTTTTACCTAAGGCTTAGCCGCGGGCATGTATGTGCAAGGGAGAAGTTGTAGACCCATAGCCATGGGATTTCCTTGTCAAGTATCCATTTAGGGTACCAAAAGGTCAATACTGTACGTGAAGTTCTGTGATTCATGCCACATTTTCATCCCCTTAGTCAAGGTCACTTCCCATACTTCCTATAACTTCAGGAAAGGATACATAACATTAAAACAAATGTATGGAAGCAATCACATCATTAGGAACTCATTCTACCCCACCCAACCATGAAAGGAATTTTGTCAAACATGTCACTGACATTGCATGTATAGGTATAAAAATTATATTTAAACATGGGGGTCTCCTACAAATATTAGAATGGATAAGAAAAATTTCTCCTCTACATCATAAGCTATAATATAGTCTATTTAACTATACAAAAATTATGCATTTATTTACCTGTATAGACATGGATACAACCATACATCATCACTGATAAAATGCATGCTTATAACCAACATAATAAGAGAATAAATATAATGAATATAACAAAAAATAAATCCATACAATAACCAACACATTTTCATATCAAATAATAGAGACATGAGCTCTTCATTACTGAATGTAAAGCCCAACTAGAGACGGGACTTCCACATTCCACCCGACCATAGATTGGTTGAGCGAAGTTCCACTTCAGCCAACTACCCTTGTTCCATATTACAAGCATGAATGTTGGACTTTATCAAGCACATAAATGAACACCAAAGGAAGGATCCAGGTAGCAAGAAGTCTCAACCCCAAAGCCATTGATTTCACCTCATAGTCGTACATCACTAACAACCACAGATTGATCTCTATCCCAGTTGCTCCACAACTTTGAAGTGTTTCTTCCAACTAGTGCTTCTAGGACTAGTAACTGAACTCAAACTATTACAATGCTTCCAGAGTGTTTTTCCAACAATGGCTTCCAAGACTAGTAACTCGACCCAACTAGGGCTTCCAAACCGTTTGTCCAACGAAAGCTTCCATGACTAGAAGTCAACCCATAGTTGTATGTTAGGCTTCCAGAGAGTTTTTCCAAGAAAGGCTTATAGAAACTAATAAACCAACACACAAATAATTAAAATCATGACAACCAACCAGAAAACAATCAATTTAAATAAACCCCTAATACCTGGCTGTCAAGGAAGTGGCAAGGCTAGGTAAATCCACATGCTTACCCATGCATTCCAAAACTAGTGAGAAAAAAATACATCCAACTTGGTACATGAAATCATATCTCGATGTATATTCTGATCCCGATGTACACCTACACTTTTCTTCTCTTCTTTTTCCTTCTTGTTCCAAATCACTAATTATTCACCCTCTCCAACAGTCCTCCAAGAAAACTCTAAGTTTCCAAGAGTATGAGAGAGAGAGATAATAATGAGAGAGCTGCAAAACTTCACTGACAAAAGGTACCAACTCATCCTCAAAATAATTATTGTAGAATAGGCCTCTATTTTCTTCATTTTCCATTATTTTCCTTCAATTTCCTCCTCACATACAACCTATGACCTTTCATCTCCCTTTTCTCTTCATTTACATTATTTTCGTAAATAAATATTCCCAAAATATCTTTTTAATTCCTTACCCATAGCCTTTGCCACCTTCATTAGCCATAATAAACAATGTGAACACCCGCACTAGGATTTTTTGCCCAAAATTTTTCTTGGAATACATGTCCCATCAAATAGGGTTATTATTTTAAATTTATTACATGGATGTTTCAGTACGGTTGTTACATATGAAACTAAATGAAGTCGAGAGTTCAATATGTGATAAATCCATCAATGAAAAATATGAAAGTATGACTTCCAAATCGATTTGCAACATTTTTAGAATACAAAATTTTTGACTCTATGATATACAACACCATATGAAATTTCCAAACAACCACATATACTAGAAAACATATATTATTATAACTTCATGTGGAAATTAAACATAGAATAAGAAAAAATATTAAAAGATGTGTTAACAAGAACACTCTACAAGCCATATGAACCAATCCATTTATTCTTGAGAAGAGGTGAAAAACACATACAACTAAGGAAATTTCCAGTGCTTAATATGCATACATAATCACACATTACCTTATAAACTATCACGACTACATGGAATAATCATTACATATATAGGAAAGGCCACATTCTGTTAGGTCCCTATATTACCAGTATAGTCCCTTATTGTTATTAGTGTAACCCCTTTATTGTTATTATTGTACCCTTGTAACCTCCATTTTGTTATTATTGTGCCCTTAAATAATTATTGTTAGGTCAGCTAGGATTACATTGTGGCCCACTAGGATTACATTATGGCCACATGGACTCCTATATATAGAAAGGAGGTTTTGTAAATTGTATCATCCAAGAATTTTTCATTCATGTAATGTATTGGAGGTTTTCCCCTCAAAGTGGCTTATTTCGAAGATGTTGATATCTCTTTTCTTCTATTTTAGGAGATGGTTACACAACATTTGGTATGAGAGCTTTGGATTCTAGGGTTTCGCTGCTCCAAACAGGTCATCGTGGAATTTTCGCTGTAACGTTTTTTCTACGAAGTTTCAAAAGCTAAAATTTTTAGGGTGCGAAGCCGAAATCCTGAGGAATATTTTCTAAACATTTTAGAGATTGGTTCGTAATATTTACGAAGATATGATCTATGGAAGTCAGCTATTTTTTCAGGCTCCTAAACAGGTCATTGTGGAATTTTCACTATAATTTTTTTTCTACGAAGGTTCAGAATCTGAAATTTTTAGGGTACGAAGCTCAAATACTGAGGAAACTTGTCTAAAAATTTCATATCTTTATTCGCAATATTTTTGGAGATATGATCTATGGAAGGTGGTGCTTTTTTAGGCTCCTGAATTTTATCTCCAATAGGTGATCGTCGGAAAAGTTCGATAACTCTCTCTCTCTGAGCATCGGATTGGAGCGCCGTAAAAATTCGTCATAAGTACATGGACTTTAGTTTCTTGGGTATCAATTTCAGAGGTGAAGGATGAAACAGTGACACATGGTAATTTGTACAATTTCACTCTACTGAATCAGTCCATAATTAGGTCATTGTGGGAGATTGGACATAACTTTGTCTTGGAGAATCCAAATTAGGTCAGACCTGTGGCATTAAAAATATAATTCATAGGGCTACTTTAGTGATGAATTTTAGATATTGAAAAGCCTCAATCACAGAGATAAACAAATTTCAATATCGAGCTCCTCAAAATCAAGAAAAAAGTGTGTATTTTTTTCCGAATTTCATAAGTCTTGTTTGAAAAATCAATTTGAATTGATTCCAACAACATATTGTAGAATAGATATCAGTATTGGGTTCTAAAAAATTCCCCGTAAAAATAATTCAACACCCATTAAACCTTCAAAAGGCTCTAATATGACTCATGAAGATGAAGAATTGAAAAATGATCTATCAAAATTACAAGAGCAAATGCACCAAATTTTGCTCTCACAAAGAGCAGCAAAAAATGAAATGGAAGTTTTGAAGAAAGGCGTGGAAGAAAAGATGGATGGTGTGAAGAATAATATGGATGGTTTGAAAAAAGACGTGGAATCTAATATAGATGACATGGAAGCTGGCATGGAATCTAAAATGGAAAACATGAAGAATGATCTAAAAGCATACATAGAAGGTTTGACAAAGTTGATACAAGAAATGTTTCCTAATGGTGAAAATATAGTAGAGGAAAATCATGATGAGAACAAAATAAATGTTAATCGTGATTTCATAAACTCTAACGTTGGCGGGAAGAACCACCATATTCGAAAAATGGATATGAGGAAGTTTGATGGAAAGGATCCTATAACATGGATACTATAGATGGAGCAATATTTTGATCTCCATAATGTGCAAAACAAACAAAAGGTACACATTGCAACTTTACATTTAGAACAAAATACATTTGTATGGAATCGATGGCTTTGCTCTCATAAGAAAATTGTCACTTGGTCAATTTTTACGGAGGAAATGATAGCACATTATGAGGATACAAAGAGCAACACCTTCTTTAGCCAATTGATAAATATCAAACAAAAGGGTTTAGTGGGGCAGCACATTGAGGACTTCCAAAAATTGAATATAAGGGTAACTGATATTCTAGAGGAACACACAATTAATCTCTTCATAGGCACTTTAAAGGATAATATCCAACATGAAGTTTGCGTTTTGGAACCTGATTCATTGGAGAAGGCATTTAGGTTGGCAAGAGAAATTGAATGTAAAATTATGGCGACAAGGAAGCCTACTACTCACTTCTATAAAGAAGGAAGTGTTTCTACGCTTAGATTTCCACAACCTACAAGGTTGACACCACAACAATTGGAAGAAAAAAGAGCAAAAGGGCTTTGCTATAGTTGTGATAGCAAATACACTAAAGGTCATAAGTGTGCTGAGAAGAAATTATTTTACATAGATTGTGAAGAAGAAGAAGAAAATGAACAAGAAGAGGATATACATCAGGAACCAACCCTAGAAGAGGAAGAAATGAATTCGACCATATCGTGTAATGCGCTGGCAGGCATTACCACTCCTCAAACTCTCAAGATAGAAGGACATATCAAGAAGAAAAAGGTAATAGTGTTGATTGATTCAGGTAGCACCCATAATTTTATTCATTGCAAGGTAGCCAAGGAATTAAATTGTTTCCTATACCCAGCACCAGAATGTCAAGTGATGGTGGCAAATTGAGGAACTATAAATTTCTCTGGAAAATGCCATAATATCAAGCTAACCATGGGAGAATATTTATTGACTAGTCCAATGCTTTCCATTCCTATGGGAGCTGCTGATGTTGTACTAGGAGTACAATGGTTACAATCTTTGGGGACGACAGATTTTAATTTTCAAGAACTTTTCTTGAAATTTTTTCAGAAGGAAAGGAAGTCGAATTACGGGGCATTTTAGGGAAGCCGGGAAAGATAATAAGCTCTAATGTCATGAAAAATCTTCTAAAGAAAGAACGCCGAGGTGTAATTGCACAATTATGCTCACTAGAAGTTCCAACATGAAAATCATCTATTTCTGCAGATCTCCAACAAGTCTTGGATAATCATTCCAAGGTGTTTGAAACTCCCAAAGGACTCCCATATACTCGTGATCAAGATCATGCTATTCATTTGATTCCAGGAAGTGTTCCTCCAAACATCAGGCCCTATAGATATCCTTACGTCCAAAAGAGAGAAATTGAACGTATGATTGCAGAAATGTTAGAGGCGAGTATAATTCAACCTATTCAAGGTTCTCTCTCTACTCCTGCAGTATTGGTACACAAGAAGGATGGATCATGGCGAATGTGTCCGAATTATAGGGAGCTCAATAAGCTCACCATTAAAGATAAATTTCCCATTCCTGTGATTGATGAATTATTGGATGAATTCCATGGAGAAACTTATTTTAACAAGTTGGATCTTCGTGCAGGATATCATCAAATTAGAATGAAGACTAAAGATATTCCAAAAACAGCATTTCGAACTCAGGAGGGTCATTATGCATTTTTTTTCATGCCTTTTGTCCTTACCAATGCACCTTCTACATTTCAAGGGTTGATGAATTCCATTTTCAAACCCTTCCTTTAAAAATTTGTGCTGGTATTTTTTGATGATATACTAATCTATAGCAAGTCTTGGAAGGATCATTTTGAACATGTTGACAGGGTGCTCAAACTATTGCAGGAGAAACAATTATATGAAAAAATATCCAAATGTTTCTTTGGAGTACAAGAGGTGGAATGTCTGGGTCATATTGTATCTCATGAGGGTGTTAAAGTAGACCCTAACAAAATTAAATCCATTAAGGAATGGAAATTCCCCATGACCATAAAGCAGTTGCGAGGATTTCTCGGCTTAATAGGGTATTATTGCAAGTTTGTTAAGAATTATGGGAGAATAGCAGCACCTCTAACAACATTATTGAAGAAAGATGCATTTTCATGGACTACTGAAGCAACTAAGGCCTTTGAACATCTTAAAGAGGCAATGTGCCTAGCACCGGTCTTAGCTACGCCAGACTTCACAAAAACCTTTATTGTGGAATGTGATGCCTTGGGAAATGGAATTGGTGCAGTTTTAATGCAGGAAGGAAGACCCATTGCTTTTGAAAGTCGTCCAATCAAAGGAAAGTATTTACAGAAACCTATTTATGAGAAGGAAATGTTAGCAATACTGCATGCACTAAAGAAATTGCGAACTTACCTAATGGGAAGACACTTCAAGGTAAAAACTGATCATGATAGTCTTAAACACTTTTTTGAACAAAGACTATCTTCAGAAGAGCAGCAAAAATGGGTCACAAAGATGTTGGGTTATGACTTTGAAATAATCTACAAAAAAGGAAAGATTAATGTTGTTGCAGATGCACTCTCAAGAAAGAATGAAGAGGTGGAAGCATTTCTTTGTGCCATTTCTATTATCCAACCAGATTGGATAACCGAAGCAAGAGATGAATGGAAGAAGGACAAAGATGTATGGACACTCATTCAAAAGTTGCATCAAGATCCTAGTACATCTAATACATTTAGTTGGAAAAATGATTCCTTATGGTACAAAGATCGCTTATATCTTTGTAAGAATTCCCAACTAAAACAAAATATTCTTCTGGAATTGCACACTTCTCCTTTAGGAGGACACTCGGGATTTTTAAAAACTTACCACAAGGTGAAGAAATAATTTTTTTGGGATGGCCTTAAATCTGATATTCAAAAGTTTGTGGCGGAATGTTTGGTTTTCCAGCAGAATAAAGTGGAAACAATTAAGACCCCGGGACTTCCACAACCTTTATCCATTCCAAGTCAACGTTGGGAGGAGATTTCAATGGATTTTATCACAGGTTTACCTAAGTCTGAAGGAAAGAGTGTCATCATGGCGGTAGTTGATAGAATTACCAAGTATGCACACTTTTGTGCATTATCTCATCCATTTAAAGCAAGTACAGTTGCTACTACATTTATGGACAGAATTCAAAAGCTACATGGAAGCCCAAGGGTTATTGTGAGCGACAGAGATCCCATTTTTACTGGAAATTTTTGGACAGAGTTATTTTCTTGTTTGGGTACTCAATTAGCTCATAGCTCATCTTATCATCCTCAATCTGATGGTCAAACTGAGATAGTAAATAAATGTTTGGAAGGATATCTTCGTTTTTTTGTATCTGATAAACAAGCACAATGGGTCAAGTGGTTACCTCTCGCTGAATGGTGGTATAACACTTCCTTCCATACTGCAGCAAAGATGACCCCATTTATGGCACTTTATGGATATCATCCACCATATATCACATCATCTTTAAGGGAAAATTCGAAGGTTCAAGCAGTGGAAGATCACATCGAGCATCAGCAAGAAGTTCTCCAACTCTTAAAGGATAACCTGAATTTGGCACAAAATCGAATGAAACAACAGGCATATCAACATCGCAGCGAGAGAAGTTTTGATGTAGGAGATTGGGTATTTTTACGGCTACAACCATACAAACAAATGTCCCTCAAGCAAGCTAAGAAGGATAATAAATTATTGCCAAAGTACTATGGCCCTTACAAGGTGTTGCAAAAGATTGGTACTATGGCATACAAATTGGAGCTTCCTGCTTCTTCACGAGTGCATCCAGTTTTCCATGTTTCATGCTTAAAGAAAGTTATAGGTGAAAATCTTCCAGTTCAAACAATATTGCCAGAACTTGATGAGGAAGGAAAAATCATATTGGAACCTGAAGCGGTCAAGGAAACAAGAACTCGACAACTACGGAATCGATCAATTTCAGAGTATCTCATCAAGTGGAAGAACTTACCCACTGAAGATTCTACATGGGAGGATGATAATTTTATACAGAAGCACCTAGAGCTACTCAAGTGTTGAGGACAACACTTTTTTGAAGGAGAGGGGCATGTTAGGTCCCTATATTACCAGTATAGTCCCTTATTGTTATTAGTGTAACCCATTTATTGTTATTATTGTACCCTTGTAACCCCCATTTTGTTATTATTGTGCCCTTAAATTATTATTGTTAGGTCGGCTAGGATTACATTGTGGCCCACTAGGATTACATTATGGCCACATGGACTCCTATATAAAGAAAGGAGGTTTTGTAAATTGTATCATCCAATAATTGTTCATTCATGTAATGTATTGGAGGTTTTCCCCTTGAAGTGGTTTATTTCTAAGGCGTTGATATCTATTTTATTCTATTTTTGGAGCTGGTTACACAACACATTCAATGCGGAAGGTTACACTTATCATTTTGCATTATATTTTCCCTTTAATAAGATACTTTGTCCTTCACTAAACAATGTAAAATTAGACACACTATCAAATCACTTCCAACAACTTCATGTAGTCCTTATATATGAGGAATCACTTGTTGGAGAAACAACTATTTACCATATTGATAAGTGACTCTGTCAAATCTTGCACACACCAAATCCATATTTTGGTAATGTTGATATGATATTATTTTGGGATGTATACTAGGAAAACTCTATAAGAGACTCTTTTATATTTTAAATCCCAAGAACCAATAAAAAAATAATTCCATATCACTTTTGGACATAGAAAATTAAATTGTATCAGTTACATACATCAATGCATAAAAAATAATCGTTGTTCATCAATGTTGTAAATATGATGATATTAAGCATGCAAACAGATAATAATATTGCATATATAAATGAAAATTTTTTATAGACCCCCATTGTTCCCATAAATTTTCTATCAAAAAATGGTTAGCCATAATAATAATACATAAATGCTTTCACTAGCTCATGGCCAACAAATAACACTCAATGTTGTCGATGACTATGAAATTGTTGGATCATGTTGTTTTTCCTTTGAGAAAACAATACCATTTCATCAACAATTATAATCAAACATAAAATAATAGTTATAATATATGCAAGGAACTACAATACTATTGGTGGAGTAGTTAATGGTCTTGAAGTCATTTTTAGATTCTAATCATGTAATAAAAATGGATTTGACATTTTCCTGATATAATTTTTAGAAACAAACTTTTGGAAGCATCTAAGAAACAAATTTGAATAGCTATAAGAATTCAATACTTTTCTAGCTTGGACACCAATATTTTGAATTTCAAAACCATTAGTAATGTATCACAACAAGCTAGAAATCACAATATGAAAACAATTCCCAATACAATTAGCATGCACATGAACAATACATGAAATGCAAGGGTTAACATTCGATTGACTTGCATTTGACCTAGCCGGTGTGACATAACATGGCTTAACTTATATAATGTACTATCACTTGTTAAAAATATTAACTCATTGTACATGATAAAAAAAATAGCACACCAAAAATTTCACGTAAAGACCAACATATTAGATGAAATGAAATGACTATAAATACTTGCTACATGGGAAATAAAAGTTTCCAAAGAAGATATAAGCATTTTTTTTTGTCAATTGTAACTCTAGATAGATGTAGGTTACATGCACATGTTAGTGACTTTGTCCTTCACACAAAGTTAATGCACAATATGATCCTCTATTTTCAATAAACTCTCTTCCAAATTTCATTAAGAAAAAAACAATTATTGGAATTCAACTTTGCCATAAATCATTCCATACATTTAATTCTTACTTCAGTATACATAATTATATTGATCAAATCAAAAAAAATGTTTTTGGGTATAAAAATTAAAGTTACAGTAATTGATGTGTACCTTCAACAACCAATTTATTAATCAACATTTATGCAACACCATTTGAACCTGTATACAATAAAATAAATTATTACAAAAGAAAAGTCGCAAACTACAAATACTAATTGTGTTTTGTTATTTATTGGTGATTTAAACATTGACATTCAATTACAAATAACTCCCAATAGAGCTCTTGTAGAATATATGAAAAATTAAATATTACAAGAAATATCAACTAATTTATGTCCACCATGAAAAATAATAATAGATCATATATGCACATATTTAGCTATGAAACTATGTCAAATCAATATCACATGTGCAGATTGGTATGAACATGGCATAACTTGTGTTTTGCTACACCTCTAAGAAAACCTTTGTATACACTTTGCCAAATATATCATCACAATCAAATGTAAGTTTGTCTACATCTCTCATTTACTCAGAATAATCTACGTATGTAACAACACATTCAATATCACTCTTAATTTTCTAGTATTAAAAAATTTCATTAAAAAGATAAACTTGAAATAAATGCATCCCACCCGCATTTTAATTTCTATATACTTTCATCCTTAATTGATATTTACTATTGAACGTGATCTATTTCTCTTGCAAATCTAACAACTTCTAATAGTGTTGTATACAAATAAGGAGTCTGAAAAGGAAACATGAAGACCTGGAAATACAAATATAATGTTTTAGCCTGAAAAGAGGAAGGCAAACATTTTTATGTATTTTCTTGTTACCTTGATTAATAAGGAAATATACTCATTTTCACCCACTAAATATTGTTGTACAAGAAAAATATCAAATCAGAACGTCAAATAGAGGGAATACATAGATGACTCAATCCAATAACAATACAAGAGGTCAACATATTAAAAGTGGGAAAAATATTTGATGGAGATGTTCTAGTCACATAAAAAACAACAAATGATCGAGCACGAGAACTGGACTTGTTGCATACTGACTTAGTTGATACAAAATGGAAAATCATAATTACACAAAATGTGTTGAACAACTTAATCACACATATTGAAGCTAAACTTGTGATTGGTGAAGGTGTTTGCATCACATATTTAGAATCTCCACAAAAGTAGTCTATTGTCATGGGGATTGAAATTGCATACAAGTCTTACATGATAGAAGTACATTGGAAACAATACTAGTTGTTTGCAACTACAACAATAAAATGGCTAACT
Organism: Pinus albicaulis; assembly: GCA_034641835.2. Taxonomy (NCBI): domain Eukaryota; kingdom Viridiplantae; phylum Streptophyta; class Pinopsida; order Pinales; family Pinaceae; genus Pinus; species Pinus albicaulis. Next base: position 1,330,024,147 of record CM076584.1, on the reverse strand, counting down.
ACAAGATCTATATTTGGAATTGGAATAATTGTTGCACTTGTAACATATGCAAAATAGGCAGGTGTGCAACATGCATTAGAGATCAAAGATGGGGAATTAGAAGAAGATAAGGGAACACTATGTACAACATCTATTATACAAAATTTTGAACATTTACAAAGAAAAGAATTAAACAACATACTATTCATACTAATGCATTTTTCATTGTTGTTTTACTTGTTATTTACGTTGCCTTCGTCCTATATTTCAACGTGACAACAATTATCTAGAAAAAAAAACCATTAGTGTTATTTTGATTTTTTTAAAAAGAAAATAAAGACCGGAAAATATCAGTACGCACTTGCAAATCAACATTCATAACCGTCATCAAGTGAAAGTGATCGCTCACCGACATAAACAAAATGATCGCTTCAACAACAAAAGAAGTTTGACCTTTCACCAAATATAGATTCTATTAAATTATTTCATGTTTTCATATCATTTTTTACTGCAATATCTAACGATTTAATTGTATTAAAATATGGACCAGGTTCAAGGGATGTCAACCATAGAAAACATCCATGTTTATTCATTTTTTTAAATTAATAAAAATTTTCGTTTTCCAACAAAGACATATTATACAGTTTGGAGTGGTAAACTTTGTTGTTCTACAAATCAAAAGTTAATAGCATCTTGATGCTCCCTTCAACTATAATGCATCATTCAAACATAAACAAATTTTGAATACAAGTGCATTATAAGGGACACTTTTTTATTGCAACTTTTTCCATACTTAACTAATATGACACGTGAAATGTATTTTGAGGACACAACTCATGTTATTTATAATTTTTGTGACTTCTATATACAAGGCGCTTTTACACTAGATCATGCAAATTTCATTTTGCAGAAAGAATGATGTAAAACTTTTCTAGCTGGGAAAAATTCCTCCACTTATTTGACCCTTGCTTCGGCCATTGCAAATTCTAGTGTTCATCTTCTACTACTTTAGTTCGAGTATTTTCCTAAGATGGATATATTATATGTTCCCTTCCTTTATAAGTGTGCTATTTATTAGTATTGCAACCAAAAGGTGTTACTTAATGTGGATTAATGTGATTGAACTTTAGTAGAAGTTCTTCGTCCCTCGATAACTTTCCTACTAGCCTTGGTGCTTATTCAACATCCTTTTCTACTGATTTTACTGTTATTGGAACTTCTAGAACTGCTACTGTTAGATTTGGATACTTTTCTATTTGGATCTTGATCTAATAATAGTGTTGAATCAATTGTGTCTATCTATTAGCAAAGAGAAGGGATCTCGAAAATAGTGGTTTAGCTTCTTAAGGAATTATTATTCACATCGAGATGAGGAGAAAAGGATCTCCTAGAACACCAATGTGAGGATGAATTATTTGATTCCCTTAATTACTTCATGAGTCAAAATCTTGGGAAGACATGACAGAGGAATTATATACCTTCTTCATCCCAAATATTTTGGTTCCACTAAAAAACCACCTTCTTAGTAGACCTTCTCATCCTATGGTCTTCCAAACTCCATCTAAGCCAAAATCATGTTTTGTGTGTGTCTAGGATAGTTTGTGTGTCATAATTAATTCGTAATTCTTCCTTCAACGCCTAGTAGTTACTCACAACTATAGCTGACCATCATCGTGTTGTGGGCTTATCTACAGGATTCCCTTTGAAATCAATGAGCACAATACAAATATGAATCATTTAAAAAGCTAGATTTTGTTTGGAGGTTGAATGGTTCACTTAAAATATGGAGGTGACGAGGAATTATTTGATGCCCTTATATCATTCACAATTCCTAGTGATATCATCGACTTGAATTTTCCTAGTGACTATGTGTGCGAGTCATACCACTTTCTTACTAGACTTTCTCATGATATGGTCTTCGAGACTCCCTCTAAGCCAATATTAACTATTGTTCTTGACCGAGATAGTTTCCGGTAACCATCCTCCTATTGTGAGCTTATCAACAAGAAGCCCCTCGAAATCCATGAGAACAATACAAAAGATGAATTCTTATAAAAAGTTAGAGTTTCTTTAGAGGAAACACTAATTAATCCTCTATAGGAGAATGAGGGTGTCACTATAGATAATGTTATCTCCCTAATCCCTAGAAGCCATAATGCACACTTTCCACCATCTGCACAACTCACTATACTTCTCTTCAAACCCCACTCAAGGGAGGGCCTTGCTTCCATGCAACCTCTCTTGTTTACATTTTTTAATATTGTGATGAGTCTTGTTCATAAATTTACCGTTCTACAAGTACATTTGACAGTTAATTTTTAGAATTAAGGAAAATATTTGGGTTTCATTTGATCTTAAGTCAATTTCATATTCATTGACCTAGTAACATCACTAGTATACACTATCGCAAATAAGACAAACTATATACTTCAGGAAAATGCTTAAATCCTTTAGATATTTCATTGCATTAACTATTTTTTATTAATATTAAGAAGCATGAAATTGAAATCCTTATTTTATTTTTTAAATTTTAATAATTTTTTTCAATATAATTTTAATGTAGATATATATATATATATATATATATATATATATATATATATATATATATATATATATATATATATATATATATATATTCAAATAAATAATACATCAAACATTTTCAAAATCATAATACATATATATGACATGATTCCATCAAGTTGATTAATATCATAATCATATTCCATAAAGCTTACGGAGAAGCGATCCAACTCTTCCTCAATATATTCTTTATCAAAATTCTTATTATGGTGTTGACTCAACTATTAACCATCCCACCCTTTTATAATGAAAAATAATGCAAATAGTTTTGCATATTGTGGGCTTAATTATATATTATCTGATACGTTAGATTAAACATTCTTAATGATGATGATGATGATGATGATGATGATGGTTAATGTCCACTGAGACCAATATTTGGTCTATTAGACCTAATGAAAAGAGTTATTTAGCTTGATTTAAGATTTTATTCCTATGCTCAAAAATCTTGGAGAGAAGCCTCCCGAGCTCACTATAATTTTGACATATTAAAAGGCTAGGAAGGTTAGTATTGCAACAAAGATTATGAAATTGAGCTCTAATGTGGTTGTAGGTGGGGCACTCTAAGAGGAAGTGATTTTCTTCCTCGATGTTCATATTCTTAAAGAGATGGCAGATCCTTTCAATCCATGGTGTTTTAGGAACTATGCAATGACCTATTTCACTATGGAGCTCATGAGAGTTCGTTATAATCTTGGATATATTAATTTTCTTCTTTGAGCTGGTTAAAACAGAGAGATAATTTTAATCTTCTAGGGTGGGGTTGATGACCTCCTTATAATATATTAATTTTCTTTTAGCTACTAGATCTTTCTCACATCACATTTTCTCTTTGAACTTATAAGTAGCAATTTTTTTAATGTTATTAATGTTTTACAATGTAACTTTCTTGTCAATCTCCCAATGTTTTAACCAGGCCCTGGTGTCTTTATACCAACCTCGTTTAAGCCTTACGTGGTTTTGGTTGGAATTTAAAGCTAGCTTAGGAAGTCTATGGTCTTCTATCCTATTGAGTTTGTGCTTGTACAACAGAAGCCTAGTCATAGCTAGGCTCTTGATACGGGAAAGACCCACTTCCATAAGGAGAATAGGATAGGGTGTATTGCTTTTAATTTTAATTTTATACATTATAAAGCGCTTCTAGATTTGCTAAATCTTTCTCCAGGATTTTCTAAAGATGCTGCAACCCCAAACTTGACATCCATATAAGATAACAGGAGTGACTAAAGTTTCAAAGAGGAACTTCTTTCTATCCCACATTACGAGGTTTTTTGTTTTACAATTATTTCAAGACAAAAATAAGCTTCCTAGCCCCCATTAATCCTTTTCTGAATTCTATATTTCCAGTTGAGCTTGTGATGAATATCAATTCCTATGTACTTGTAAGAAGACACTTCCTCCAAGTTACTATTTTCATGCATAAAATTAGCGTAAGTGTCATTCTTGGATTTGATAATCATAAATTTTGTTTTGTCAGTGTTAACAGACAAACCCATGGTAGAGCAGAAATACTTAAGAAGTCTAATTTTCTTATCAAGGTCAGATGGACACCTTGCGAGAAGAACGATATCATCAGCGTAGAGAAGAAGGATGATGACTATCCCAACTAAGATCATGCCAACACATCATGATTCCTCTAAAAAACCTTCTAGCTTGTCTATGTAAATGCCAAACAGGGTAGGGGAGAGGGGGAAACCTTGTTTAACTTCGATATTACACTTAATATCTTTCAACCACCCCTCATTGCTATTTAACTTGGAAATTACATTCTTGTATAATCTTATAGTGACTGCTCTTAGTTCAAAAGGAACATTTAGCTCTTTTAATCTATTCCATAGGTTTTTTCTAGGAACCGTATTGAAACCCTTTCTAAAATCCACAAAGAAATAGAATAAATTGGATTTATCACTGCGAAATTCCTCCATAATGATCGTAAGCATGACGAGGTGGTTTGTTGTTGAGTGTTGCCTTCTAAAACCCACTTCACCTTTAGCCTGCTTACCTTCACTTTCAAGCCAAATGCTCAATTTATTTTCCAAAATAATACCATATAACTTGGCCAGGAGAGGGCTGATCATAATTGTCTGATAATTAAAGGGGTTATTTGTATCCCCAATATTAAAATTAGGGATAATGAGGCTTTGATTCCAAGGTTTAGGGAACCCTTGATTGACTTCTTGGTTCAAAAGCTTGTGGATGTGGTGTATGAGGACTAGACCTTCAATTTTTAAGATTTATGCCTGGTAACTTTCAATGTCTTTAGCTTTCCCATTTGCCACGCGTTTAACCCCAAAATCAATGTCTTCTAATGAGAAAACTTTTTTCGTTGTGAGTAGGGTTTCAAATTTATCCCTGGCATTTGGAGATTCATAAAGCTTTTTAAGGTAGGAATTCTAGTCGTGTAAAGAAATTTTATTATTATCTTTAGTTTTCCTAGTTAGAATCTACCCTTTGAATTTATTAGGAGCCACCTTAGAGAAGTGTAAGAGATTTTCTTGTATTTTTCAAATATATTTTCTTTTTTTCGTTTTAGTTAGGGCTTTCTACATTTTTATCTTTTCAATTTTGAGAGATTCATCAACAGCTTCCTTAATTTCTCTCCTCGAACTTTTACAATCTTTGTCATACCATGGGTTGGTTTTCTATTTCTTTTATTACTTCATACTTAAATTGAGAACTTGTTAATATAATATGAGAGGGTTGTAGTAAAATTATGATAGAGGTCATCTATTTTGTCTATACTAGATAAAGGAAGAAAATTAGTTTTTAATTCATTTAGAACGAGATCGTTTTTATTTCTATCAAAGACTTAAGTTCTTTTAACTATAAGGATTATCTTCAATGGGACCTCTATGCATGAAAAAATTGAGAGTTAGTAGTAAAGGCCTATGATCAGAGTTAGGCTTGTGGTCATCTAGGATGTAAAAATTTAGTATTTCGTTGTATAAAGGGAGATCGGAAATAACATAGTCTACCACGTTGCTGCCAAGCCCATGGATGCAAGTCATCTAGCTAGAATTGGGCCACTTCATTATACCGTTGCAAATTATGAGATCCTGCGCACTAGAGAGCTTGACTAGCTGCAACCCTAAGAAATTATCCCTGAGGTCTTCAGAGCTCCTTTTGTACCAGCTAGCTAGACTAAAGTCTTTGTCTAGCCAAAGCGGATTGGGGTTGGAATGATTGGCTAGAAGAATATCTTGGTTGCTTGAAGTTCGATCATTAAAGTCACCCATTAAAAGGATATTACCTTCATTCCTTAGGCTAGAAATATCATTCTCTAAACCATTGTAAGGACTATTTTTATCTAGATTATTTTTCCTATAGAAGTTAGAATTGATTGGCGAAAATAACAGATTGCTATGTAGGTATTTTTGTCATTAATGCCCATAATCTCAATCCAACTATATTGGTTGTAAGGGTCATTTTAATATATCCTAACATGGGGGAACATGTTCTTCTTAATGTAGCAAGATATGCCCCCAATGCCTCTACGGGAGGATAACTTGTTCCAGGTAGACTACAGTGCAAATCCACCTATGTTAGGGACCTTAGATTATTTGTGCTCCTAAGTTTCAACAATCAATCTAATATCAACATCATTTGAGATCCAACTTATCTTTGGGCCTTTGTTAAATGGAAAGCCCCGATAATTCCAAGAAAGAATTCAGAGCATGTTGAATTGCAATTTATTACTATATTTTTTGTTTCTATCTTGAATAAAGGATTTTCTATTTATGATTATTGCCCATTTTTCTTCCTTCCTAGCTTCTTTTACCTTTTGAACCTCCTCTCTTAATTCTGCTTAATCTTCTGGAACAAGATTTTTATTTATAATTATTCTCATTCCTTTTAGACTTGAGGTTTTACTAAGTATGTCATACTTATGGTCACTAGAGCTCATCTTTATTTGGATCAACCCTCCTTTATTCTCAGTTAATTTCCCTAACCTTGTTGCTTCTGTGAGACACGTGGTTTCAATTTCTAATCTAGTATGTAATTCTGTGTCGGCTATGGCTAAAGTATCCTCATCTACCTCCTCTTTCAAATAGAAGATTATAAGGTTCAAGGCCCTTTCATTAAGTTCATGGTCTAATTTGATCAATTGTTTCATTTCATCTTTAATTGGTTTGATATCTAATTTACCTGCCCCACTATTTACTATGAGACTATTGTTAACTTTTTCTTCTAGTTCTTTGACCATCTCCTTTATTTTAAGACTCTCTATATTATCAACATCTCCTTGCTGGGATGTTTGAACCAATTATATATATATATATATATATATATATATATATATATATATATATATATATATGTATATGTATATATGGTTCAGAAATAAAGTTATTGTGCTAATAGGCAATAGGTATTTCTATTTGATGTTTTATAAAAATAAAAATAATGTAAAAAATAAAGAATAAAAAATATATAAAATAAAATTATATAAATATGAAAATGAAATAAATAATAATTATAATTAGTAAAAACATATTTAGAATTAATTAAATTAAATAAAAATTAAAGTAAAGTAAAGTAACAGTTAAATTTAATAATTAAATAATTCTAAAACTTTTATTTTAATCTATTAAACACCTCATCCAAAGATAAAAAGGATTTAGACTAGTTATACTAAGTAATATAGAGGAGTACCAAAACATTAATATATATATATATATAATAATGCAATGTTGATAAACTATTAATTATATAAAATAAAAATTAAATTAAATTAAATTAATGTAAAAATAAAATTTAATAATTATAATTATCATTAATAATTAAATAATTCTAAATTTTAAACTTTGAATCTATAAAGCACTTGATCCAAAGATAAAATGGATCTAGACTAATTATATTATGTGTTATGCGTAGTATATATATATATATATATATATATATTAAAATGCAATATTGAAAACAACGTCTAAAATTTTATAGATACTAAAAAAACCCATAGATACTTAAAAAAACCATGATATTTTTTCTCTAATAAATTTTTTTAATACAAATTAGCATAGCTCTATTTTAAGTTTAGATATGCTAAACACAAAGATAGATCAATGGTCTCCGTATTTATCTTCATAAGCTGGAGCTTGACGCCAAAAATGAGTAAGAAAATCAATCAAGATATATAAAGGTACGAGGATTGTAGTGAACTATTTGAATTTGATGATGGTATTTGTCAAAGGACCGCCATGATGCGACCAATAATGAGAATTTAAAACTTTTGATGATTTATTAGAAAGTTTATTTGTACTTTATTTATTTTGATTTTCCATTACAATGAAATTTAATTTAGTTATATGTTTTTTTTATTGGTTATAAATGTTTATATATATATATATATATATATTTAGGCCAATAGGCCTTCTCTTTTGAAAGAGATACAGATTTTCATCGTCAACATTTTTATCGTGCAGCTGACACCTGTTCTCTGATAATTTTAACCTCTCGCTGACAGCTGTTGCAGTCTAGAAACAATGAATCTCCCATGTTTCCTATGAAGATAGTGCTGAGACGCCGACGTATTGCAATTTCCGCAGATCTGCAAGTGCTTTTGTGATTTCTTGGCTTTTTCCTTTTCCTTGTTTGTTGCCTTGGATTCGAACTCGAGAGCTCTTGAATATAATGGCTGAGGAGAGTTGTAACCAGGAGGATCCGGGTGTCAGGTCCTAGAAGGGCTCATACATTGTGCCAACAACTGTGGCTTCTTCGGAAGTCCGACCACCATGAGCCTCTGCTTCAAGTGCTACCGGGTATAGGGATATATAGGGAGAGGGAAGAGTTGGAGTTTTATTTCCTCTGTTCACATTTCATTTGTTTTCACTTGCTTTGGTTCTGTTCTGCATACGATTTTATGCTCGCTTTTTGTTGATTGAGCATGGCCATGCTCTACTTTTCTTTGGCTTCGTTAATTTCTATTACTGTTTGATTTTATTATGCTCCTTTCTATGAACGTTTATGTTTATTTCGATTTTTGGTTTGGAAATGAAAATGAAATGTTCGATTTCTTGTTTGAAGAAACTGAAAAGAAAAAAGAGGAGGTGAGATTAAGGTAATGTTCTGGGCATACATGTCATGGGTTCTAAGAAATTATGGATATAATGGACGACTCCTTAATTTGTGTAATTGTGTAATTTAAGAAATTATGGATTTATTTGCAGTGTTTGACATTTAATTTTGGTTTTTCCTTCGTATTTTTGACAGGCAAGGACATTGAGATTGAGCAGATACAATGAATTTTTCTCAAATGGTCGCATTCATATGGAAATTGCATAGAGTGGTCTGGTCCCCAGGTCTAATTATCTGTCTATATGCCCCGTTAGTGTACAGAGCAGAATTGGGCACAAAATTTTCCAAACTCTGTGGCTGATCATCTCTCACACAGAGGACGAGAGGAGAGGTATGCATTTTATTTCATTTGAATTTTGCTCATATGGTCGCATTCATATGGAGTTTGCAGAGAGTGGTCTGGTCCCAGGTCTAATTCTCTGTCTTTGCCGGTTGAACTTAGGTGGGTGGGTTTTTTACCCTTGTTTTGAATTCACATTAAACCCATGAAAACTCCATCAATTCCGAGCTGGGTATCTCATATTTGTGTTTGGATATTACATATTTGTGTTTTTGTTGTTGTTGCTTGAGAAATGGGAACCACAGTGGTTTGAATCAAAAGGATCAGGATGAAAGGGAGGACAGAACTATTTTGAGGAAAAATAGATGGGGTTATTCATACATTATGGTCAAGTGTACAGAGCAGAGCGTCTATAGATGAATTGGGAAAAATATTTCCGAACTCTGTGGTTGATCATCTCTCATACACAGATAGGACGAGAGGAGAGGTATGAGTTTCATTTCATTTGAATGTATTGCAGTCCCAAAAATCTTTCAGGTCCATGCATTTAAGTCCATAGCCCAAGTAATACGGTCGAAGCCCTGTTAGCAGATGCTTTAGGAGAGATTTAACTTTCATTTCGTTTGAATCTATCGCAGCCCAAAAGTCTTTCATGTCCATGCATTTAACTCCATAGCCCATGTAATACGATCGAAGCCCTGTTAGCAGATGCTTTATTTTTCTATAAATGTGCAATGCAGATGCAATGTTGAATATATGAGCAATAGAGGGAGGGAGCTGCAGTTAACCTTGCTATGGTGATGGATTTTTCTGTGTGCAAATATTTTATAAAATTTCCACTGGTTGCCAATGTGGTGAGTACCATCACATCCCCTGGTTGCCAAAAGTCTTTCAGGTCCATGCATTTAACTCCATAGCCTTGTCGCCAAAATCGTTTTAGGTCCATGCATTTAACTCCATAGCCCATGTAATACGGTCGAAGCCCTGTTAAATTTCATTTCATTTGTTAGCAGATGCTTTAGGAGAGGTATAAATTTCATTTCATTTGGATCTTTTGCAGCCCATTTAAGTCTTTCAGGTCCATGCATTTAACTCCATAGCCCTGTTAGCAGATGCTTTATGTTTCTATAAAATGTGCAATGCTGATGCGTTGTTGAATATATGCGCACTAGAGGCAGGGAGCTGCATTTAGTCATTCTATGGTGATGGATAAGAAAAAGAGGAGATGAGGTTAAGGAACATTTGCTTTACTCCAAAGGCTGTTATCAAGCCAAAATCCTGAGAATGAACTGGCAATGTAGGTGTGCAACTAGCAACTTCTGTAGATTGAGAATTCAAACTTGAGACCTGCCCTGAAGGAAAGTTTTGGCCATATGCATTTCTTTGAATCATTGGAAGCTGTGCTTTTGCAACCGATATGTTATCTGCTGGAATGTTCTTTTCATTCATATGGCTTGAATTCTGCGATACAGCTCCAGTTTGTGATGATGAGATTGCATGTTGATGTTGCAGCTGGGAAGATTCCGAGGGAGAAAAACTGCCAAGGCCCTGAGAATTCTTTGGCTGCTTTTGACCAGTGGTTACTGAGGTTGGATTAGCCAATTGTTGAGACATCATATGAGGTTCATTAAATGTGTGATTATAAGTATGTGGCAACTGCAAAAGATTGTGCATTGTTATAAGAGAAATTCCATAAAGACAAAATCTCATTGATATATTAAAAAATTTGAAAAAATATGTAGTGTTGTCTATCAGAGTTATTGCTCAAGAATGAACCATCAACCTGCTGTGGTACTATAGGTCCACTGTATGTTGTTCCAAAGAGAGCAGGTGATATAGAGAAAGGGAAAGTAGGTTGCTGGATGATAGAATTAAGTAGTTGAGCCTGTAAAACTGCAGCATTTGCAACACTCCCATCAAATAAATTGTTCCCAGCACCACTGACTGAAGAAGTGCATGTAGATGTAGTACTACCAGTAGAAAACATAGCTGCAGTTACCAAAAGATTTCCTTCTGTTGTGTTACCAGCTCCTGCACTACTGCCACTGACAGAAGTTGCACCAGTAAAAGGCAGACTGAAAATAGATCCATTCTGCAGAAGAAAAGGAAATATTACACTGATGCAGTTTGTTATTAGTCAACAGTCCATTATATTTCAACTTAAATTTCCACCATACCTGAAATATTGGGCTCTTTTTCTGTGATCGTTGAGTTTGTTGTTGTGAATTAGACTTTATTTCCAGTGCATCCATGCATGCATTACTTTCCCTATTCTTTGCTCCATTTACATTTGTAGGAATAGAATTTACATCAGCATTTCCTTTATCCTTAAGACAAGTCGAAGGTAACTCATGGGATCTACCTCCAGGTGCTAGAGCAGTACTTGCAGATGTTCCTACTAAACCATTTCCATATAGACCAGTTGAGCTTCCATAGGAAGCAGCCCACAAGGGGTTAGATTTCATCTGCCGCTGGCAATCAATGAAGTGGGTTATATACACATGTGTTGCACAACGCTTCCATGACTGGTGTGTGGGGAATAGAAATGAGGGAAGCTGCAGAAAATATTTGAGCATGCAATTAGCACACAGTGTAATAGCTAAAACTCAAGTGAAGTGAAAGGTAAACCAAAATAGAGAAGTTTTTAATTAAAGACTATTCTTTAGGCTACAATCTTTGTATTCTTAAAAGCATGTTAAAGTTCTCACAAACATAAGACAAACAGCTGATCCTTGAATCCAAGGACAACTAAAATGTTCCTTTAGCAAGTCATCATTGTGATTACAAATCATCATGCCTCACTCTCAAACTAAATTTCTTCAGACTGTAACTTTTAGTCTTTTACAGATCTTTTAATATCGAATGTCAGAAGGCTTAAATGATAATAGATGATGTAATAGCGAAGCAGCATTGTTTGGTGCAATGGTATACAATGAAAAGCACCACCAGAGTTCTCTTACAGTTTAGATAAAAATATGTCAAACCAACAGTTTCTAACATTCTTCACATAAAATCACAAACTAAAGCATTTCACCAAACAATTTTAAGTCTTTGATGCTAAAAGGCTTGAATATTAAGAATCTATGATGTAATTACTAATAACCAAATAGCACTATTTTTTGGGATGCTCTGAAAGAAAACAACACCCATGGTTCTCTTACAGCTTACATGAACAATGTTAATGCCACAGTTTTATAACGTTTTTCACATTAGTTAAGATCTCAAACTAGAGCACATTTGGTATCACTTGCAGTGCTTCTGCACTGTTCTCTGTTGAGGACACTCCTGTCATAGAGATAGGTGCTTGGAGGATTACTTCTTGTGGTGGCCTTTGTTGGAACATTTGAATCTGGATCGTAAAGAACTATATTAATAAAAGCAGAATCATCAGAAGCAAGAAATGGAAGACACAATGCAAAATAAAGACATCATTTAAACAATATTAGACCTATCTGACCTCAACACTATCAAATTAGACATTCTTCAGATAGACTAGACATACCAGGTCTATCTATCCTCTGGATACATAAATCACCCTTGACGATTTTCCATGTTCCCTTAACTGCTTGTTTAGTTGTTTCCTGCTTTCCCTTGTCCTTTAAAGCATCTGGCTTATTGTTTTTCTCTCTGAAAATACTAATATCCTTTTCAGGTGTCTTCTTATTGCATTCATCATGCTCTGTATTCTGAATAAGTTGCTTATTTTCTTCTTCAAATTCCATATCCTTGGAAATTTCCACTTTATTTCTCTCCCCTACTGAAGCAACTTTTGCTGCAAGAATGGTTGCCAAGTCCATCTGCCAAGCAAGCACTTATCAATTTTATAAGTTTATTAGCATAAATATGTCCTGATAAAAAAATACACTTATCAATACCATTTGACAATTCAGAGTTCTGAACTCAATACTAGCCTGAAAAGATGAACCAGAAACTCCAAGTTGACAATAGCATGAGTCAATTAAAGATCATAAGTTGACTATCCTAATCAGAAAGACGTGTTGTACTTTACTGTTTGAATTTCAAGAAGCAACAATAGGTAATAAACAGCTGCTAAGAAAACTGCTTCTAACATTGACAGGAGGAACCACATAAACTGCCGTGATGATAAGACACTTAAAACAGAAAACAGAAAATAGATAGCTTCATGGAATAAACATTATAGCATATTATAAAGTTGTATAACAAAAGACCAACAAACCTTGTCTGTCTCCTTGGCATCAGCCACGTTGAAATCCATGATGTCATCACCCTTGTCACTATTTCGAAGTGTCTAGAAAGAAGAGAGGCACATAAAAGTGCATGGTACAAAGAAAAAGTTAAATCAAGAAAGACGGAATAAAGAAGTAAATTATTTGGTGATGCTGATATGAATAGGCATTTAGACGCTATTTACACTTAAGCATATTAAGAAATAGGTTGCACATGGATAAACCTTTTCTTTCTCCTTTGTATCAGGCATGTTTGAATCAAGAGTGCAATCGGCCTTGCCCATATCTTTAGCAGCATAATTTTCAGAAGAATGATGTGCTTCAAAAAGTTCAGAAACCAAGGCATTCCAATAATCTAGGCAAACAGGAAAAAATGAATGCCAAATAGCGGCTTCAACTGGATTTCTAATACTCCTTTTGCAATGGACGACTCCTTAATTTGTGTAATGTAATGAATTATGAATTTATTGGCATGTTTAACATTTTATTTTGCTTTGTATTTTTGACAGGCAGGGAGATTGAGATTGAGCAGATACAGTGAATTTTGCTTATATGGAAGTTGCACAGAGTGGTGGGTGGAGTGGTGGTTGGGTATTTTATCTTTGTTTTGAAGTCACATTAAACCCATAAAAACTCCATTAATTAATGGCTCGGTATCTCGGCATTGTTGTAGCTTGAGAAATGGGAACCAGAGTGGTTTAAATCATGAGGATGAGGATAAAGTGGAGGACGGTTCTATTTTGAGAAAAAATAGATGGGATTATTGGGCACAAGTGTACAGAGCAGAGTATCTATAGATGAATCGGGCACAACATTTTACGAACTCTGTGACTCGTCATCTCCCGCACACAGGGAGGGCGATAGAGAATGAGAGGAGAGGTATAGATTTCATTTCATTTGAATCTATTGCAGCCCCAAAAGTCTTTCAGGTCCATGCATTTAACTCCATAGCCCATGTAATACGGTCGAAACCCTGCTAACAAAATCTTTATGTTTCTATAAATGTTCAATGCAAATTGGCTGTTGAATATATGCGCAATAGAGGACGGAGCTGCATTTAGCCCTGCTATGGTGATGGATTTTTCTGGGTGCAAATATTTTATAAAATGTTCACTGGTTGCCAATCTGGTGAGTACCATCACATCCCCTGAAGTAACTGAGATGCTTAATTTATATATTCGTTTTTTTAGTACAAAATGGTGAGATCGAAATGAAACGGACACCTGTTTGTTGTTTCTGGCATCTTTTGAGTAGAGAGACAATTTTATGGTAAAGAGGGAAGATCATCAAAAAGTGCCCAAGTCCTCCAATGCAGGTTTAGATAATTAAAAATAAAAATGAAGCTCTAACAAATAGAAATATTGAATAAATTTTCAAGGTTTTAGTTCATTTTTTATTGCTTTATACTTTCATTGCTTCTTGAAATATTTGTATAACTGGATTCACTTTCATTCCATTTTTAATTTCTAAATGCTTCAAGATCAACATCATTACTTGGACCATCAATGTCCATTTCCCTATCCATGTTTCCAATTTCTGCATGCATTGGAGTATATCGAGGGGGAAAAAGAGTCTCTGTACTAGATCTTCCCTTTGTAAATTTATTATGCCCAGATTGAAAATACGCTAAGGGTAGGTGTATGGACTTTATTAGCAAAAAATCTATCCAGCTGAATTAACTGTAACTTAGGTAAATGGATTATGGGAGCTTCTCCCCATCTTCTTCCTTGATGGCTTAAGTTGGATATCTTGAGAATTTTTGTGATGCAAAAGACTATACTTATGACCTTTCTGTTAGAACAGTTGGCCATACTAAAGAGCATAAAATTCATTGTGTTGAGTTGAAATGCACAAGCCATAAAAACTGTTGACTAGAACTGTTAGTGTTTGTTTCCGGTGCGCTCTTATTGTTGGGACTCCTGCCACTAGCTCTTGCTTGTGATGGGTTACAACGTCTTCAATAGCATGTGAGGAAGATCTAAGATTACAGATCTTCTCTATTTGTGTACTCGGGGCATACTTTTGATCAATAGATTGGAAAACTTAGGAACAATAGTTCTTTTTTGGCTCACCATTCTTAGACTTTCAAAGTATTCAGGCACACTTTGGAGGGCAATCAAAGCAGCTTCCTGAAAGGGTGCCGCAGCTGAATCTGTGAGTTTTACATGAATATTCCTTATTGCAGATGCAATTTCAACAGGTGCAATTTCCCACCCAACCCTCCAACCTGTAAATCAAAAAAACAACTTCTCTAAAGTAAGTCAAAACCATATTGAAAGTTGATTACTATTGACATTTTTAATTCGAGTAAAGCACCCAGTAAATGTAGCAGGAAAAATGATAATAACATTATTGGCAG
Source organism: Pinus albicaulis (assembly GCA_034641835.2). NCBI lineage: Eukaryota > Viridiplantae > Streptophyta > Pinopsida > Pinales > Pinaceae > Pinus > Pinus albicaulis. Next base: position 1,330,008,660 of record CM076584.1, on the reverse strand, counting down.
TAGATTCGAAGCCTAATCAAATTCTGGAAGTTTTGGTAGGTTGTAGTACTATATTATAATACATTGTAGAAAAATATGAATTGTTCTATTGTTGTATGCCATTAATATGTTTCATAACTGTACAACATATCAAAATTGTTCATAATTATATGAATATGGGTTCTTGGCTGGTCATCATCAAGCTTCAAGTGAAGTTGACATATTCTAAAACTTACATATTTTGATATTTTGACATCACATGAGGTCCCAACCTCAACATATCAACACTCCCTGCACCAATAGTTATAATGCTATTCATGTTTTATGTCGTTGATATTTTCAGGTCACTTGAGATCCCAACTTTACATATGGACACTCCCTGCACCAATAGTTATAATGGTCAAGTAGTGTACATCTATAACTGTTCCAGTCATTTCAATTCTTTAAAATGCTAATAATGCTAATAATGTGGTTGTGTTAGTACATAACATTTAAAAATATTTAATGTAAATCATCAATAAAATATTTTAAAATATAAGATTAAATAATATTAATATATCTTTAAGAAAAATAACAAAATAATCATTATAGATAATGTAATTCATAGATAAAATATTGCAATGCACATATTATATATATATATATATATAATCAAATATTTTGAAATAGTTTCACTAATATAAAATCTAAGGGCTCAGAAAGAATTGGCCATTCTTAATTGGATTTGTTCCAGTGTCGATTGTCACTGTGCCCAATGCACTATTTTTGTTCAATGCATTGTTTACTCATGAGTGGCATTTTGGGTTTTACTACTAGCTGGTCTCTTGATGTAGGACCCAATGCCTGGAGGAACAGGAACCTGGGGGCCTTGAAAATTATTGAGTGGACCTCTATGTTTCAGCTAGCTCTATTATTTAGTAAACCAATGTGTCTGGTATGAATGATCAGCGGAATATGATTCAATATAGCCATTTCCTTTATAACTTCTGAAGCCAAACATCTCATGCTGGTAATAATTTTAGTTCTTCCATGAAAACAGGAGACGAAGCTAAAGGATCAGCTGAATATGATTGAATATAGTCATTTCCTTTAGCTTCTGAAGCCAATTATCTCTTCCTAATAATAATTTTGGCTCTTCCATGAAACAGGGGGAAGAAGACAAAGGAGATAAGCTTAATAGATTTTTCATTCAGCTCTCTGCCCTAGCTGATGTATACGTTAATGATGCATTTGGCTCATGGCAACCTCATGGTTCCACATACCATATTGCGAAATACCTTCCCTCATATGCAGGACTATGCATACAGGTGTGTTCTTTCCTTTATTTATTTGGAATCATGTTACTTCTCTTGAGACTTGTTATTTCAATGAAAAGACATATTTTTGTAAGATGCCAATTTGACAATTTGAATTTCCTGACATTGTATCCTTTCTCAGGGTGAACTTTATCATGTGAAATCTGTCTTGAATCCCAGCAAACGATTTTTTGCAATTGTTGCTGGTGCAAAGTATGATACTAAGATTGGTCCATTAAAAGAGATATACAAGAAAGTTGATAAGTTGGTTCTGGGTGGTCTCATTTACAATACTTATCTATGTGCTAAATATGGAGTTAAAATTTCTGGTGTTGAGGTATGTATTAATTTTCCCTCCAGTATGAAATGTCTCTGTGGAGTTGGTGTATTGTTTTACTTATTTTACGTTTTCCCTTTCTTGTGTAGGAATCAGATATTGAACTAGCAAAAGAGCTGGTAGTACAGGATAAGGTGCACAAAAAAATTCTACAGTTGCAGGTTCTGGTTGAAACTGATACTCTGGAAGGTAGATTTGAAGGGAAGTTTAGAACGATTGATGTCAAAGTCTGTACTACAGATTTCTTTTCTGGAAGTTGTAGAACTGTTGGAGTTAAAATATCAATCATCTATGATGTGATCTGATGTGAAATTCTTTCCTTGTCGATGTGTGTAGGACTTTTCTCCTGTCCATACTTACAAGTATCTTGTTGATGTTGATCCTGTTTCATTTGAGAGAGATGAGGTTAAACAAGAAATGAACTCAGCTAAGACTATATTTGTTAATGCTGTGATGGGACTCATGCCACATTTTTGGCATGGTACAAGCAAAATGGATGAGGTCATTGATAAAAATCGTTCTGCTCAAAAATTCTTTGGAGGTGGTGATACCCTTCAGACTTTTAAAAGGTATATTTCCAACTCTATAGTATTTATGTCATGGAAGTGTTTCATATGAATAGAGCATTAAAAATGTTTTCATTCTGTGCCAGCCTTCATCCAGCCCTTTATGAAGCTGCATTGAACAATGTCAAATACTATTTATTTACAGGCGGTGGCACTGTTTTGAAAGTTATTGAAGAGGGAGATCCAATGGATTTAGAGACTGTCAAGGCTCTTATTGACAACAAAGCTAACTATTCAAAGAGAAGTCAAAATAATTGAAGGTAGTTTATGGCAAGTGGTTTTAGCTTGCAGAATAAGGGATAAATTAGCTTGTGCTGTTATCTCTACAACCAGCACGTAGAGATTGGCGAAATGGATATTTGGTAGAGTTTTTGATTTATTGGAATATTTTGTGGAATTTTTGATAATTTATTACTTACATATTTGTGGAGGGTTCCAAAGATGATGTTACCAACAGGCATTGTTGCCTGAGTTAATAAGATTTAAGGCATTTCTTGGTCACGTGAAGCTTTGGTTTTTTTGACATATTAGCAGAAAACTGAAAATAATATCTTACTACCAAGACATCCTTTTCTTAGTTCCTTTCGACACAATGAAATTTTAGTTATTAGTTATTAAAATACTTTTAAGTTTTCCTGAAACTTACTTGGCTTTATTGATAGTTTGGATAAGATGCTACATTTATGCTCATAAGGAAGATGTTATGATGACTATGCCACTACTAAATGGATATTGTTACTAACAACTATTTTTGGGGTGATTGAACCAGAATGAAATTACTTGGAGACCTTGCAGAGAATACAACAATCATTTGTAGTGAATATGCATTTTTATCTTTTTTAATGTATTCATTTTTTTACATATTTGAGAATGCACAAAATTTCAAATAATCCGAGTATATGCCCACATGATAAGACCAGTGCAACAAATTATTGATTCCCACCAAGGAAACTTCGTTCTACAATAACCCATTCAAATGGAAGAGATCCATTCAAATGGAAGAGATCCATAATATTCGTTGATATATTTTAAAGCAAGAAAACTAGTTTCTGCAAACCATTCAATGGCAAGAGATCTAAAACACTGACTGGTGCAGTTTTACAAGTATACCTCCCAATCAATATTGATTACACTTTTAGAAGTATACCTCCCAATCAATATTGATTACACCCCGTTGTGCAACATTATTATCCATGTTGGTCTTGACACATCTCCCTAAAACTATAACTTATGACACATCTCATATTTATTGCATCTTTTAATTTAAATGTGTCATTATAAATTTCACTTGACATGAAATTTACAATTTATTGGTGCTATAGTTTTGATGTATTTAGCATCATACTGTGGAAATTGGCTCTACTGCCATCATTAATAGCATTGACTTTGGTAAGAACTAGTAATCCATTCTTTTCATTTTTAGTGCTATTTTTGTGGTCAATGACCATGCTAAAGTCCCAACCTACTTTTTTGAGACGAGTTATGGCCAATCTCACTAGCTTCCCTGGGCACAAGGAAGAATTGTTGACACCAAATGAATTTGTGGTTTCCAACACTCCCTAGAATGGGTGACTTTGAAAAGAGGACAATTGTCTCTCTATATGCCAAAAACTAGTGGTTTCCAAGTATTTCCAAGAATTGTTGCAATGTGAGGCCAAACGAAAGTGCAACGAGATCATTGTTATTAAATGGATTTAGTCAATCACAATGTCACTTTGAGATGAATCATGGCCAAACTTGCAATTGCATTCATGCTTCACAATGCAAGGAAGTGTGTAGGGAAAAGACAACAAGAATTAATAAGAGAGGTGATGGTCACAATGTTACTTTGAGACGAGTCATGCCCAAACTTGCAATTGCATTCATGCTTAAGCAAGAATAGTCAACAAATTTGGGGTTTTCAACTTTTTCCTTGAAGAAGAGGATGACCATCATTCTAGATGCCAAAACTTTCCACTTTCCAAGCAATGTTGCAAGGTGAAGAGGAATGACAATGAAATGATAGCAACCAACTAATGGGAGGTGGCCGCATTATAAGTGAGCATATGAAAAAAAAGACAATGAAATGAATGGATAAGGAGGTATATTAATTGCAACATTTCTTTTTCAGCATTAGTAATACTCATACTTGTAAGTGTTTCCACTTGCAAGTAAGATGAGTGCATGCCAAGAAATTGGGCTTTAAGAAAGGGATTACCATCCCTCCACATGTAGAAAAAATTGTGGCTTTCAAGTGGTTGCAAGATGATTCCAAGCATAACGACAAGGAGAACAAGGTGATTAACTAGTCACGAGTATACCATAACAGGCGCTATGGGGAAAAACAACAAATTGAATGGATAAATGTAGGTATTGGTCACATCATTAATTTTCTGAGATGAACCTTGCCCAAACTAACAAGCTTCATTGTGCACAAGGAAAATGAGTTGACAATTGAAAATTTTGGGCTTCCAACTTTCCTCAAGGTGAGAGCTTGGAGAAGAGGAACAATCATCCCTCCATAGCTCAACAATCGTGGTTTCCAAGAGTTGTTGCTCTAGGATGCCAAATATAATGGAAAGAGGAAATTGATGAGATAAACTAAGCAGAGGCAATGAGATCACAATGGATCATATGGGAAAAATTCAACAATATGAATAGATATACCCTTCATTTCAAAAACTAAAATTACTTCAAATTAATAATTAACAAACGATACTCCTATCGGCCTCTCCTTGCACCTACTGGGGCAACTGCTAATTATATATATTTATATTTTTCCGTACAGCATTTAAAAGGCTTCTTCTGGTTTGATCTGAATAAAAGAATGATGACAAAATTTCTTAGCCGAACTCTTAAAACAAATCTTGTCGGCTTATAAGCTAAGTCAACTTGTATTTATGCGTGTCTTAACATCAATTGGATTTATCGAAGTATAATTCTCGCATTATTCCAAACACATTATACCAAAACGGGTTCTCGGTGTTTGGAAAATATGGCAGCATGTTCATCATCATCTTCAGACACTATGGATTCGTCAGACGGCCAGCAATCAGAAATCATGAGAGTAGGAATTCAAACGAGGACGAGAGAGACAGAAAGATCTTTGATGGGACAGCTTAATAATTCTCAAAAGGAGAAGGCCAAGGCGACAATTAATGGAGCCGGTAACTTTAATGAAACCAGCGATGTAAAAGTTGCATCTCCAAAGAGCTTAAAATCAAAATTCCCGCATTTGGTAGACATTTCTAATTTCCAAGTTAAAATAGGGAGTGAAGCACAAGTAGTTGAAATAGATGGAGCAGGTTCAGCGACTGTAAAATGCTGTTGCTGTTATTGCAAATATCAATTAGAAAATTCCCTTGAGTGTCGAAATGGGCATCGGTTTTGTTTCAAATGTATAAGGAGGCAGATTGATGAAATCATATATGAAGGTATGAAAGCACAAGATTCTTTACCTTGCATGTCTTTTTTTGAGTTTTGCAAGGAAACAATTCCTTTCACAGAGATTGCAGAAGCTCTTCCAAATGATGTAATTGAAAGATATGAATATTGCCGCGCCCAACAAGCAATAGCGGAAGCCAAAATTGAATGTATTGTTTATTGCCCATTTTGTAACATTCCATATGAAATAGACAACTGTGTACAAGTATTGGACTGTCCAAACCCTAAATGTTTAAACGCTTCATGTATCCAATGCAAGAGGCAGAGTCACTTACCATTAAGCTGTGAAGAGTCTCAGAAAAAATCTGGTACTGCACATCGGACGGAAGTTGAAGAGAGGATGACGAGAGCTGTTATAAGGGAATGTAACATTTGTAAGGCACAGTTAATCAAGACGTATGGATGCAACACCGTGATATGTAGATGTGGAAAGACAATGTGTTACGTTTGCAGAAACACAATTCCGTACAACGACTTTTCTCATTTTTGTGATTGTCGTCGATATAGTGGTGAGCCAGGGAAACCCTGTCAAATATGCAACAAGTGTAGTTCAATAGAGACTGAAATAGAAGATAATGAGGCCCTCGCAGCAAGGGAGGAAGCATTGAAGGAATTGGCAGCGAGGAAACCAGAATTGCGTGATCTGAAAATTGGACCTCCTCTCGAAAGGGTAAGACGACAACCCCCACGTAGGAGTTGAGATATATCTTGCAACCTGATTTCGACGAACTTTTCTTAATTGTTATTTTCTGTAGATAAATTTGATTTGAATTGATAATTAGGAATGTAAATAGGAATCAACTTGCATCCATCTTAGTTCTGTTTCTACTAAGTGTCAAGAGTGATCTCCTCACCATGTGGCATTTTTATTTCTATTTTTTAAGAGTGATTAATATTTTTATTTTATATTTATTTTAATTACTTTGAGTTAGTCAAAATGTGAAATAATGGGTTGGAGTGCCTCTTCTCCGCAATACTTTTTATTTTGATTTATATGGTTCGAATGAGAAACAAATTTTGGTTAGAATGTTTTGGAATGGAAACATTTGGATTAGAGGTTCATCTCAGATCATTAGAAAAACTAGATTCAAGAGAGATTTATAAAAAAATATAGTAATAAGTAGGGATAAGGAGATGTTTAGATCAAACTCAAAATAGTAATGAAAAAGGTTTGGTAGTAAAATGAAGTAGGAAATGAGGGCATAGATCCAAAAAATAATTAATCCAAATAATAGAACATCTTATTAGCACAAGGCAACTGATTTTGCAGGCATTTCCCACCTTGGAAAGCCTCACTTAATGAAGATTATGACATCAAACGTTTTTCACATAGTAAGGAGGAGATTAATAAGGAACATCTTGAAATTTTAAGCTTGAAAGAAACAAAAATATTTAGTGAGAAGGTTAAAGACATTGTAGAGTGATGATGGAATTGTTGTGAACCTAATGCATGGATGTTAAATGAAGTGTTGGATGTCTTGCAATCCTTTTGAAACCTCTCAATGTATCTTGGATTGAATTGTTTTCCCATATATCTCATCATGTAAATTTAAATATATTGGAACCAAAGAAGATTTTGTTTTGATTTGTGTATATGTTCTTCATAATATGCACAATTTGCATATTTGTGTTCTTGGTGCCGCGGCGAAAATGTCCTTCAACGGTTTGCGACTCGAATATGCTCTTGAAGGCAGTTCGAATTATGTTGCATGGAAGGAATGCATGGAGGCTGTATTGGATGATAATGGGATGTTGGAATTCGTGGAGAAAGTTGTTCCAAAGCCTACCTCTACTGATGCTGCTGTTGTGGAAGCATGGCAAAAGAAACAGGCGAAATGTCGAAGGATCTTGTTGGAGGGCGTTAAGGATCATATTGTATCCAGCCTGCATGGTAAAGCTACTCCATATTTAATGTGGAAAGCGCTGACAGATCTGTACCAGAGCAAGAGTGACCAAAGGAAATTTCCGCTCAAAGATAGACTGAGAAACATCAAGATGGAGAGAGGAGAAAGCATCCCCAAATACCTCACGAGGTTCACCCAATGTCGGGATGAACTGGGAAGTGTTGGTGTGACGGTGGATGATGAGGATCTGGTGAGTTTGGCGCTTCTTGGTTTGCCGAAGAGTTGCCATGCATACCAAGATAGTGTCAATGGTCGGGAAAAGTTGCCGGGATGGGAAAGACTGTGGTCTGATCTCGTGCAAGAGGAGATCCGACGGAATACCAGAGATGGAGCTTCATCAAAGGGAGCTGATGAAGAAAACTGCGCTTTGGCTGCCAAAGCAAAGAAGGGGAAGAAGAAGTCTTCTCAATCTGGTGCTAAGGGTAAGCAGAAGCAAGACATGTCCAAGGTGAAGTGCTTCCACTGTCACCAGCACGGACATTATGCCACGAACTGTCCGCAAAAGAAGAAAAACAAGAAGGCTGGCGGATCTGCATCTGGGGAGGCATTGGCCTCGCAGTTCGAGCTAGATCTCTCACTGATCGCATGCTTGGTTTCAAGTGTGATGGGATCAGTATGGTTCTTGGACAGTGGCACATCATTCCACATGACTGGAGATCGGGAGTTGTTTTCAGATCTGGAAGACAAAGATCTGGGCATGCACATCGAGATGGGCGATGATGGTAGATATAGTGCGACTGGTATCGGTACCATTTCCTTTAAGAGGGAGTCTGGTAAACCCTTCATACTAAAGGATGTCATGCATGTGCCCGGATTGAAGAAGAACCTGGTTTCCGTGGCGATGTTGGAAGATAAGGGGTATGATGTGGTCTTCAGTGAAGGAAAAGCTTTCCTACGCAGTAAGGCTACTGGAGAGACCCGGATGATAGGGGTTCGAGTCAAGAACCTGTATCAGTTGCAAGTAGATGGCTGCGCAGCAATGGCATGCAAGGCAGGAGAAGTGGTGAGCCGGGATGATGAGGGCGAGCTGTGGCACCGGAGATTGGGCCACCTTCACCATGGAGCCTTGAAGATACTGCAGCAGATTTCTACGGGACTTCCTAAGGGCACTCTTGTGCAGTCAGATCAGTGCAAGGGGTGTACCTTGGGGAAGTATGTGAAAGCCACTTTTCACGAGAAGGATAGTCGCGCCACGACGATCCTTGAGAGAGTTCACACAGACGTGTGTGCTCCTTTCTCAGTTGCTTCGATAGCAAAGCACAAGTATTACTTGATATTTGTTGATGATTTCTCTCGAAAGTGCTGGATCTTCTTCATGCAGAAGAAGAGCGAGACATTCACGAAGTTCTGTGAGTTTAAAGCACTGGTCGAGAAGGAGTCGGGGAAGAAGGTGAAGGCTCTTAGGAGCGACAATGGTGGTGAATTCATCTCGCCGACCCGCGGAGTTTGCAGCGCGTAAGGGATTCAGAGAGATCATCGCACCCCATAACCCACAAGCAGAACGTGTGGCTGAGCAGAAGAACAGAACTATTGTGGGTGCTGCACGGGCGATGTTGCATGATCAGGGCCTACCCCTTTACTTGTGGGCTAAGGCATGCAACACAACAGTGTATGTGCAAAACTGTTGTCCTCATAATATTCTTGGCATGAGTACACCAGAGGAGGCTTATTCTAGCAAGAGGCCTGACATTTCCCATTTGCGAATCTTTCGCTCTCCTGTCTACATGCATGTGATGAAGGATGCAAGAAGGAAGCTGGATCCAACTGCTGAGGTTGGAATATTTATGGGGTACACTGAAACACCCCACAACTATCGGGAGTATGTGCCAGACAGTCGCAAGACTGTCGTGCAACAGGATATAAAATTTCAGGAGGAGAAGGCCATGCAATGTTCGCTTGAGAGGGAGCCACACTTACATGCAGAGGAGGAGCTGTTAGCTCCCAAGGATGATTCTCTGGATGTGGATCAGCCACAAGAGGAGTTTCATGGAGTGGAAGAAACCACTCATGCAGCGCCAACCATCAGAGGGCGCAAGTGCACTACAGAAGCTGAGCGACTGGCTCAAGATGCAGAGAGGGTTGTAGGACCACCTACAGCACAGCGCATACAGAGACAGTCACCGGACCGGTACACTAGATACATGGCTCTTGTGAGCAAATGTGTCGTGACAGAGCCATCCTCTTTCTAGGAAGCTGTGGAGGATCCCGCATGGGTAGATGCCATGGTGGAGGAGTATGACTCGATCATCAGAAACAGTGCATGGGAGATTTTCCCAAGACCGGAGGGGAAATCAGTGGTGGGTTTGCGATGGATCTACAAAGTGAAGCAGGCGGCTGACGAAAGTGTGGAGAAGTACAAGGCAAGATTTGTTGCCCGTGGCTTCTCTCAGATCAAGGGGATCGACTATGAGGAGACCTTTGCACATGTCGCAAGGTATTCCTCCATACAGACAATTCTTGCTCTCTCAGCGCAGATGGGATGGCACATCCATCAGATGGATGTGAAGACTGCGTTCCTCAACGGAGTCATTGAGGAGGAGGTGTAAATAGAGCAGCCTGAAGGTTTCGAGATCTTCAGCAGTGAGTCGCATGTGTGCCGACTCAAGAGAGCACTGTACGGGCTGAAGCAAGCACCTCGTGCTTGGTACACTCGGATAGACAGCTACTTCACCGGGCTTGGATTCTCCAAGAGTGAGGCGGACCCAAACCTGTACCAGATTGTGGTGGAGGGGAAGCTGTTGATCATCGTACTGTATGTAGATGATCTGATTTTGACTGGCGATGAGCAGTTGATACTTTCATGCAAGGAGGATCTTGCACGAGAGTTTGAGATGAAGGACTTGGGCCTCCTTCATTATTTCCTGGGATTGGAGATCTGGCAGCGGAGCGGTGGACTGTTTGTTTCTCAGGGCAAGTATGCCCGGGAGATTCTGGAGAGGTTCGACATGCATGGCTGCAAGCCTGTTGATACCCCTCTTCCTGGTGGATGGAGGAAGGGAGATGCTACTTCGGAAGAGGTAGTGGATGCAACTGCCTTTCGACAGTTGGTGGGGTCGTTGATGTATCTGGTCAATACTCGACCCGATATATGCTATGCAGATAACCAGCTTTCGCAAGCTATGGTTAGCCTACCAAGCTCTTTTGGAAGGCTGGCAAGCATGTATTGCGTTATATCAGTGGCACAGCGGGATATGGACTTTGGTACAGACAGGAGGATGGAGTGAAGCTTTGTGGCTTCACAGATGCAGATTGGGCAGGGAGCCCAATGGACCGGAAGAGCACATCTGGAGGGATCTTCAACATTGGGTCGACAGCAATTTTCTGGTACAGCAGGAAGCAGAGATCCGTAGCACTCAGTTCAGCAGAGGCCGAGTACATGGCAGCAAGCTTGGCTGCATGTGAGGCGATTTGGATGAGGAAGATCCTGGTCGGCTTGTTCGGGTTGCAGTTGGAGCCTACAGTGATTTACTGTGATAACCAGAGCTGCATCAAGCTCTCGGTTAATCCAGTTTTTCATGATAGGTCCAAACACATTGACATCAGGTACCATCACATCAGAGACTGTGTTTAGCGGAGGATCATGTTGTTGTCCTACATTCCGACGGAGGATCAGGATGCTGACATTCTGACGAAGGCGCTCACCAGGAGCAAATTCGAGTTCCACAGAGGCAGGATAGGGGTTGCAGACAATCCATATCTTGCTGAGAGGGAGTGTTGAAAATGCAGCAAGATGATGGAGTCTAGTGAAAAGAAGTCGCCTTCACTAGGTGGGCCCGCAGGTTATTTTTTGCGCAAAGTCTATTTTTAGACTATGTCTATTTTTAGACATATGGAGCATGGTCCAGGGGTTGCAGTATGTTATTCTTGGATGATTGTTCGAGTTGGTAAAAATAGATGGACCTCTATTTTTAGACTTTCAGGTGGTTTCTATTTTTATACTGCCGAGCTAAAAATAGAATAGTCAAATATTATTTACCCTTAATAATATTTGGACTCTAAACTTCAGTTTACTCTCTTGCGGCACTTCAGTTTGACCCCCGGAGGTGGGGCATGCAGCTGACATGAGGATTTACACTATTCCCATGTGTTTGGTTGAGCTAATGCGTGATTGACTTCAGTTAGACTCATGTGGTAGAGTTTTGGTGGAGTTGATTGAGGAGTTGATGGAGATGGTGTTCCGGTTAACTAGTTGAACTAGTTGTGATTAGTTTAACTAACGATCACACTAGAGATGAGTTGGGTGAATTAAATATTATTTAATTCACTGATATTAACTCATTATTCAACTAAAGAACACATCAGTTTAACTCAGTGCATGGACAGTTCAGTGAAGACAAGTGGAAGAGGTAGATGAAAGGGTGAGATCGACAGCAGTTGTACATAAGTTGTGCATGAGATTTGCACAATCAGTGGGATTAGAGTGCCAGTGATGATTGCGCTGTTAAATCAAGGTGAATTCAAACTTGTTTCAGCTACATTCACACTTTGGATTGCGCAGTAGAGGCAGGCAGACTAGAGGAGAAGTTTTGAACCCGCGATCGGTTCAAACTAAGCTAGTTTTGTGTGTAGTTTTTGGAGACAGTACTGTGTACTTGTGAGGAGTATTATATTGTGTAAAACTACATGATTCTCATCCATTATATGATACATATAGCTGGGGGTTTTCAGCTATAAGCTTTCCCCATACATGCTGCGTTCTATGTGTGTGAATTGATGTTCTGTCGCTTTGTTTTTTATTCCGCATGTGACGATTAATGGTAGAAGCGATTATGTGTTATGCATGAAATTTGAATTGATGTATGATCAGGTTAATCGCAGCGAATAAACTTCATTATTCAGCAAATTTCTACATGGTATCAGAGCGAAATTAATCGTCGAGATCTATTACGGTGATTGTTTATTATTTCCTCGGGCAGAGTCTGCATGCGGGCCAGGTAGCCTCCGGAATATTCATCCTTCCTTGTAAGGTGAAAGATCTGGTGAATGCCCGTGTAGTCAATCTCTGATCTGGAAATAATTAGCTCTCAAGTGTAGATCAGAAGCGATCAAGTTTATCAGCTCTTGGTGAAATTCGAATTTGCATATTTGTGTTCTTGGTGCCGCGGCGAAAATGTCCTTCAACGGTTTGCGACTCGAATATGCTCTTGAAGGCAGTTCGAATTATGTTGCATGGAAGGACCGCATGGAGGCTGTATTGGATGATAATGGGCTGTTGGAATTCATGGAGAAAGATGTTCCAAAGCCTACCTCTACTGATGCTGCTATTGTGGAAGCATGGCAAAAGAAACAGGTGAAATGTCCAAGGATCTTGTTGGAGGGCGTTAAGGATCATATTGTATCCAGCCTGCATGGTAAAGCTACTCCATATTTAATGTGGAAAGCGCTGACAGATCTATACCAGAGCAAGAGCGACCAAAGGAAACTGGAGCTCAAAGATAGACTGAGAAACATCAAGATGGAGACAGGAGAAAGAATCCCCAAATACCTCACGAGGCTCACCCAATGTCAGGATGAACTGGGAAGTGTTGGTGTGATGGTGGATGATGAGGATCTGGTGAGTTTGGCGCTTCTTGGTTTGCCGAAGAGTTGGCATGCATACCAAGATAGTTTCAATGGTCGGGAAAAGTTGCCGGGATGGGAAAGACTGTGGTCTGATCTCGTGCAAGAGGAGATCCGGCGGAATACCAGAGATGGAGCTTCATCAAAGGGAGCTGATGAAGAAAACTGCGCTTTGGCTGCCAAAGCAAAGAAGGGGAAGAAGAAGTCTTCTCAATCCGGTGCTAAGGGTAAGCAGAAGCAAGACATGTCCAAGGTGAAGTGCTTCCACTGTCACCAGCACGGACATTATGCCACGAACTGTCTGCAAAAGAAGAAAAACAAGAAGGCTGGCGGATCTGCATCTGGAGAGGCATTGGCCTCGCAGTTCGAGCTTGACTTTTCACTGATCGCATGCTTGGTTTCAAGTGTGATGGGATCGGTGTGGTTCTTGGACAGTGGCGCATCATTCCACATGACTGGAGATCGAGAGTTGTTTTCAGATCTGGAAGACAAAGATCTGGGCATGCACATCGAGATGGGCGATGATGGTAGATACAGTGCGACTGGTATCGGTACCATATCCTTTCAGAGGGAGTCTGGTAAACCCTTTGTCTTAAAGGATGTCATGCATGTACCTGGATTGAAGAAGAACCTGATTTCCGTAGCGATGTTGGAGGATAAGGGTTATGATGTGGTCTTCAGCGAAGGAAAAGCTTTCCTGCGCAGTAAGACTACTGGAGAGACCCGGAAGATAGGGGTTCAAGTCAAGAACTCCGTACTGTACTTGCAAGCAGATGTATCGTGCAACAATGGTATGCAAGGCGGGAGAAGTGGTGAGCTGTAGATGATGAGGGCGAACCGTGGCAATCAAGATTGGGCCACCTTCACCATGGAGCCTTGAAGATACCGGCAACGTATTTCTACGGACTTCCAAAGGGCACCTTGCTAGGGCCGCACGTTGCAAGGGGTGTACCTTAGGGAAGTATGTGAAAGCCACCTTTCATGAGAAGGATAGTCGCACCACGACGATCCTTGAGAGAGTTCACATAGACGTGTGTGGTCCTTTCTCAGTTGCTTCGACAGCAAAGCACAAGTATTACTTGATCTTTGTTGATGATTTCTCTCGAAAGTGCCGGATCTTCTTCTGCATGAAGAAGAACATGCGATACATTCGCGAAGTTCGTGAGTTTAAAGCACCGAAGCACCGGTCGAGAAGGATTCGGGAGAAGGTTGCAGTGCTCAGAGCTGATGATGGTGGTGAATTCGGTCTGCTGACTCATGAGTTTCAGCACGCGTGCGGGATTCGGAGAGAGCTCATCGCACCCCCATAACCCACAAAGCCAGAACGGGGTGGCCGAGTGGAAGAACAGAACGAATGTGGGTGCTGCACGGGCGATGTTGCATGATCAGGGCCTACCCCTTCACTTGTGGGCTGAGGCATGCAACACAACAGTGTATGTGCAGAACCGTTTTCCTCACAAGGTTCTTGGCATGAGTACACCAGAGGAGGCTTATTCTGGCAAGAAGCCTGATGTTTCTCATTTGAGAATTTTTGGTTCTCCTATCTACATGCATGTGACGAAGGATGCAAGAAGGAAGCTGGATCCGATCGCAGAGGAAGGAATATTTGTGGGGTACACTGATACACCACACAACTATCGGGTGTATGTGTCAGACAGTCGCAAGACTGTTGTGCGACAGGATATTAAATTTCAGGAGGAGAAAGCCATGCAGTGTTCGCTTGAGAGGGAGCCACACTTGCATGTAGAGGAGGAGTTGTTAGCTCCCAAGGATGAGTCTCTGGATGTGGATCAGCCACAAGAGGAGGTTCATGGAGTGGAAGAAACCACTCATGCAGCGCCAACCATCAGAGGGTGCAAGCGCACTACAGAAGCTGAGCGACTGGCTCAAGATGCAGAGGAAGTTGTAGGACCACCTACGGCTTCGGCGCGACGAGAGACGATCACGAGATCGACCTGCTTGGATACATAGCTCTTGTGAGCAAATGTGTCGTGGCCAGACTGTTCGCTCGAGGAAGGCGTAGGAGGTTCCGCCAGGTTGATGCCATGATCGAAGAATACCATTCGATCATCGAGAAGAAACAATGCATGGGAGATTGGCCCAAGGCCAGAAGGGAAATCAGTGGTAGTTTTGATATGGATCTAAAAAGTGAAGCAAGTTGCTGATAGGAGCGTCGAGAAGTACAAGGAAATATTTTTTGCCGAGGGCTTCTCACAGATCGAGGGGATAGACTATGAAGAAACCTTTGCACCTGTCGCAAGGTATTCCTCCATACGGACGGTCCTTAAGCGTGAAGCTCTTAAGCAGAGATGGCAGCGCACATCCATCGGATGGATGTAATTGCGTTCTCAGTAAGGTTATTGAGGAAGAAGGTGTACATAGAAGCGGCTTTGAAGGTTTCGAAGAGGATCTTAGGCGAGGGGAGTCGCATGTGTGCCGACTCAGAAACCTTTATGCGAGTGCAAGAAACGAGCACCTCATGCTTGGTACACTCGGATAAACCGAGAACACCCACGGGCTTGGATTCTCGACTGAGGTGGATCTAAACTGTGCAGTTGTGGTGGAGGGGAAGTTGCTGATCATTGTACTGTATGTAGATGATCTGATTTTGACAGGTGATGAGCTGTTGATACTTTCATGCAAGGAGGATCTTGCTAGAGAGTTTGAGATGAAGGACTTGGGCCCCCTTCATTATTTCCTGGGATTGGAAATTTGGCAGCGCAGTGATGGACTGTTTGTTTCTCAGGGTAAGTATGCCCGGGAGATACTGGAGAAGTTCAACATGCATGGCTGCAAGCCTGTTGATACTCCTCTTTCTGGTGGATGGAGGAAGGAGGATGCTACTTCAGCGGAGGTAGTGGATGCCACTGTTTATCGACAGTTGGTGGGGTCGCTTATGTATTTGGTTAATACACGACCCGACATATCTTCCCATGCGATTAACCTGACTTTTCGCAAGCTATGGTTAGGCCTCTTAGCTCTTTTGGAGCGACAAGCATATGTTGCGTGTCTCCCGGTGGCACAGTGGGATATGGACTTTGGTACAGACAGGAGGATGGAGTGAAGCTTTGTGGCTTCACAGATGCAGATTGGGCAGGGAGCCCAACGGACCGGAAGAGCACATCTGGAGGGATCTTCAGCATTGGGTCGGCTGCGGTTTCTTTGTCTGGCGGGGGAAAGCGAGAGATCCGTAACTCGAGTTCAACGGAGTAGAGTACATGGCGACGAAGCAGGCATGTGAGCGATACGGATGAGGAAGATCTGGTCGGCTTGTTCGGGTTGCATTTGGAGCCTACGAGTGATTTCTTGTGATAACCGAGAGGCGCATCAAGCTCTCGGTTAATCCGAGTTTTTCATGATTGGTCGAAACACATTGACATCACGTACCATCACATCGAGGCGTATTCGGTGGAGGATCTGTTGTTGTCCTACATTCAGACGGAGGATCAGGATGCCGACATCTTGACGAAGGCGCTCACCAGGAGCAAGTTCAAATTCCACAGAGGTAGGATAGGGGTTGCAGATAATCCATATCTTGCTAAGAGGGAGTGTTGAAAATGCAGCAAGATGATGGAGCCTAGTGAAATGAAGTCGCCTTCAATAAGTGGGCCCGCAGGCAAATTTTGGCGCAAAGTCTATTTTTAGACTATGTCTATTTTTAGACATATGGAGCATGGTCCAGGGGTTGCGGTATGTTATTCTTGGAGTATTGGTCATGTTGGTAAAAAATATATGGACCTCTATTTTTATACTTTCGGGTGGTTTCTATTTTTGAAATTGTAGAGGCTAAAAATAGAACAGTCAAATATTATTTACCCTTAATAATATTTGGACTCTAAACTTCAGTTTACTCTCTTGGAGCACTTCAGTTTGACCCCCGGAGGTGGGGCATGTAGCTGAAATGAGGATTTACGCTATTCCCATGTGTTTGGTTGAGCTAATGCATAATGGACTTCAGTTAGACTCATGTGGCAGAGTCTTGGTGGAGTTGATTGAGGAGTTGATGGAGATTGTGTTCTGGTTAACTAGTTGAACTAGTTCTGATCAGTTTAACTGACGATTACACTAGAGATGAGTTGGGTGAATTAAATATTATTTAATTCACTGATATTAACTCATTATTCAACTAAATAACACATCAGTTTAACTCAGTGCATGGACAGTTCAGTGAAGACAAGTGGAGGAGGTAGATGAAAGGGTGAGATCGACAGCAGTTGTACATAAGTTGTGCATGAGATTTGCACAATCAGTGGGAGGAGAGTGCCAGTGATGATTGCATTGTTCAATCAAGGTGAATTCGAACTTGGTTCAGCTACATTCACACTTTGGATTGCCTTGATGGCGAAATGATTAGAGGAGGAGTTTTGAACCCGCGATCGGTTCAAACTGAGCTAGTTTTGTGTGTAGTTTTTGGAGACCGTACTGTGTACTTGTGAGGAGTATTGTAATGTGTAAAACTACATGATTCTCATCCATTATATGATACATATAGATGGGGGTTTTCAGCTATAAGCTTTCCCCATACATGCTGCGTTCTATGTGTGTGAATTGATGTTCTGTCGCTTTGTTTTTTATTCCGCATGTGACGATTAATGGTAGAAGCGATTATGTGTTATGCATGCAATTCGAATTGATGTATTATCAGGTTAATCACAGTGAATAAACTTCATTATTAAGCAAATTTATACACAAAGTAACTAGCCAACAGAGTTAAATATGTGAAAAGAGGCTACTAATATGAGGCTACAAACATAATGTCTACGGGTATAAAAAATAGATTTAAACATAGGGGTCTCTTCCTTCTCTGAGAATGGCTAAGAATAATTTCTCCCCTACACCATAAGCTATCATAAAATAAATTTTACCATAGATACATGGGATAGTAATTTATAGATAAAAACATTAATACAAACATACATCATCACTTATCGAATAGATGCACATAACCAACAAATTAAGAACATAAATACCATGGATATGGTAGCAATGAAATCCATGCATAAATTAGTATATTTGTATACCGAATATTGGAGAAATGAGCTCTTCATTATTGAATGTAAAAGCCAACTAAAGATGTGACTTTCACATTCCACCAGACCATAGATTGGTTGCGCCAATTGTCACTTCAGCCAATCACCCTCATGCCATATTCCAAGTATGAATGTGAAAATTAATCAAACATGTGAATCACAATAAATCTAGTGCTTCGAGAGGCCAAACCACCTCAACCGTCAACGAGTGATTCTACCTCACAGAAATACATCACAACATCACACATTGGTCTGTACCCAATCTTCTCTAGGGCTCTAGAGTTTTTGTTCCAACTAGGTCTTCCATGAATATTAACTCGACCACAATTGTTACACGGCTTCAAGATAATTTTCCCAATCAGGGCTTCTAGTACTAGTAACTCAACCCACCTATGTCTTGCAAAACACTTGTCTCACCAAGGCTTCGACGACTAGTAACTCAACCCAGAGTTGTTTGGTGGGCATGTAGAGAATTTTTTGAACAAAGGTTTCCACGAGGTAATAACTCACCCCAAAAATAAAATCAATCATTAGAACCAACAAGAAAACAATTAGTGGAAATAAACCCACAATCAACATGGCTATCTAGGAAACGAGAAGGCTAGGTGTAATGTCGTTAAATTTCTACTTTTAAAAATAGTTACTCAAAGGCTCTAAGTGTCAAGTGCACCCCAAGGAAAATATTAATTGTGGATATATTTTATTAATTTAAATTAATAAAATGAAAAAAGAATTAATGGTGAAAGGAATAAATAATGATTAGAGATCAAATATCCAAATCCATGAGGATGGATAAGGATCATAAGGCTTTCCTAGTTCTCAAAAAATAAATTAAATAGAGAAATTTTAATTGGAGATAAAAATCTAAAAAGCTACTGGAGTGAAGAGGAAATTACTGGGAAGTGGTGGAATAAATCTAGGAAGAGGAAAAGTTATCTTTAAAGTACTTTTGTGGAGGAAGCAAAATGAAAGCCTAGCCACACACGAAAGAAGCATCATGAAGCAAAATAGGCTAATGGCAAAGAAAGCTTAAATAAGGAGATTCAGAATAGAAATGAAGTTGTGTATTGCTAGAGAATTTGATCTCTACTCGGGGAGAGTTATGGAGAAAGAGCTAAAAGGTTGGATGAAACCTAGTCTACCTTAAATGGTATGCATCAACTAATTTCAGTTTAGCTTGGAATTCTAGTACTGATATGATTATTATGGTTAAGTAGAAATGGTGGAATGGTAGTTGGATAATTCTGTTGAGAGTAGTTCTGTACATTCAACAAAGTGGACTATATTAAATATACTAGTTCTACGTATGGTTGTACAAACAAGAATTTGAAGAGTACCAACTCTCATAATGTCTAAATGTTAATGAATGTTTAGATGTGAGATTTGGTGATTGTCAGAAAAATGATACTAAGTAATAATTTTATATGAGTATTTTTTTGCAAAACAGAACAAAATATCACCATACTTCTATGAAAGTGAATTATATCCGTATGATAGATAATGTGGAATGTGTACAGTCACTCAAAATTTTATAAGGCAACATATAATTAACCAAGAGATATATTTACTCAGATATAAGATAAAAACAAAGGTATATCCTTCCTTGAAGAATTCAAAGGCTAATTCTATAAAGGAAATAGCAACATAAGAAAATAATTCAATAAGAATTCAACAAAACTGCATGAAAAGAGAAAGGAGTTTGGTGCCTATAATACTTGTTCATGTAATTATAATTTTATAAGTCCAAGGGTTACTCATTTTAAAGTAAATCTAAAAATAACAAAATAATACAAACTTGGGAACTTAGTCCCATGTAAGATCAATTGTAAGGTCTCTCTGAAGAACATGCAGAGGTTGTATATGAGAACCAAGTAGATTACAGGACCAACTTGAGGAGAAATAGTTCACAATTATAACTCATTAAGAAAGGATAACAATAGTATGCAAAATCTGAATTTTAAAAAGTGTACTTGCACAAGACAAAGCCATGAATTAGTTCTGGTTCAGTGATATAAACGTAACTAGTAATGATAACTTATCTTAAACCCAAGAATTTTGAATAATTACCTTGGGACAGGTACAAGAAACTCAAACCTGCAATAAGTAGAATTAGTTATTGCAGAGAAGGTAGAAATGTATCTTTGAATCAGAAAAAAATGAAATAACTGTGGTGAAATTAAAATCTTAAGTAAATTGTCTATAGACCATTCACAACAAGAAGCATGGCATAAATTTTGTAACAAACACCAAAAGATAATGAACGTATAACAATAGGATCGAGGTGAAATTCAACTCGAAAATAAATGAAGAAATGCATAAAATAAGCACCTCATGGAAGTAAGCCATCCTATAAGCCAGCCAGCTATAAAGCTAGGGTAAGAAATAAATTTACTACAGTAATAGGCTAACTGTGGATTACAGATTTTAATGAGAAGGTAGGCAACGAAATATAATGATAAATTTTTGTACCCAAGTTAAATTTTGTATAGAATTATTAATATATAAGCTATTCGATTTGAACAAAATTTCGAAATTTATTAAAGATGTAAGAGAAGAAATCATGTGTATATGATAAGAGCATTGGTAAGTTAAATTTCCTACCCCTGTAAAATTTCCCAATTTTTATTCAGGGAAATGGGAAGGCATGTTTAAAGATGTCCAGAAAGGTTGAACGGAAGTTACCCATTTAGACAATCACTGTAGAACAGGGAAGAGAGAGAGAACTGAGGGAACGTATATTTTGTACCTACTGCAATTGGGGGAAGGTTGGTTGCAAAAACTTAGGAACCAAAAGCTGAAAAGGCTAGAAGAACCACGTTGCTCCATTCATCTGCAATTCAAAAAAAAAAAAATCGTATTAAGAAACAGTATAACGGAAGTAGAAACCGAAATTTATTGACAGCAAATAAAGTCACGCAAATTTTAAGAGCTAATAGTAAATAGAAATAAGAATTCATAAAATACTAGAATAGGAAGAAATTAGGAATGAAGACAATATACCATGAATGCGCAAAAGAGAGGTGACCTTCTCGATAAAGGTTGTGATTGAATAACTGAATTCGAGCTGGTAAGTGAGCTCAAGGAATGTCGTGAGCCAATAGCCATGGGTACCTTTGCAATAATGAAAACGAATGGAAAGATTATGAAAATTTTAACAAACAATATAACAAACGTTAAACCTACAGGAAATCACCAAAATCAAGAAAACAAGAAGAGAAATTATGTTTTACTGTCATGAACGCCAATTATAGTACAAGCTTCTTACCTGGACAGAATGAAGAGATTTCTCTCTATGTAAATGGATGAGCCTTCGATTCACTTTTACTAGTATGCATTGCAAGCCCAAGGTGGGTGGAAGAGTTGGCAATGGCGAAAATAAAACATAAATATTAAATTGAGAGATATAGCAAAATATGAGAGCAAGAACTGCTCAGCCGAGCTGTGAAGGGATGAAAGATCGAAAAACAAAAACTACATACTTTTATTGGATTCGCGGAAAACCCTAACGCCAAGATATCGTAGTCGTTCATGTGGAGAAGATCTGGGGTATAAGTCACGGATCAAGGGAATTTATTAATCTAGGTCAAACCACATGAAACCAAGTACTAGCCACATGAAGGTGTATTGGTAAGTTAATCCTGAGAAATCTTACCGGCAAGAGCTTGAAAGAAATTGGGAATACGAAATGAAATTTCATTTAAAACCAGTGAAGGAAAATTGATCAGTGTGTTGAACTCTGACATCGTGGCTTTCACGCAAAACCCAGTTTCAGTAGTGGGTGCCAGATAGGAGTTCCATAAATTAAGTGCGTTGTTAAACACAACTAGTGGAAGGGTCCATATAACGTAACGCAATTATCATTGGTTATGTGGTAACACCCAGGATGAAATTTAGTATATAATTAAAATGTAACAATTTGTAAATGGCATATGCAATATGGTTAATTATTAAATTAAACCTACAAGTATAACTTCAAGAAGCTGTACGTAGCTCAAATGATATGATTTAACAAGATATAAATTAAATTTTAAAAGGGTGGAGAGGTCTTGTTTTTCCCTCATAGAGTCATGCGGTGAATTGAGTTAGTGCTGAAAGTAAGGTTGAAATGTTAATAAGTTTCGAACTTAAATAGATATAGGACCATTACATCCCTTTATGAAAAGGCTATCCCAAGATCAATTTGTGTATAATGAAACATATTCATATGACAAAAGAAAAAGTAGTCATGGGTTATAATGCTTAGAGTAAATTTAAGAATATTGATTACTAATACCTTTACCACCAAAGTGGATTGCTTAGCACTCAATATATATGAGGATCATAATATCTATGTATGTGATAGATATTGAGGTAAAGATAACTAGTGGTTAGAGGGTGGAAGGGAAATTATCATAGAAGAGGAAATTTTTCTTATTAGTTGAGAGGGTGAAAGGAAACTATTGTTGTGTCAATTTCCAAGTGAAATAGGTTAGGAAGGAATTCCTAAACACATCAATTTATTGAGAATTATGATTGGAGTGTCAGTTCAGACTCATATATGAATTATTTTGAAATAGGTAACCGTAAAATAAGGTAAATTGTTAATGGAAGAAGGACGTCAAAACCTGATGAATAATAACTTGTCAATAAGGTGAAATTAGTGTTAATACTATAAATAGATTTTTTTTCTATCTAAATGCAGATGTTACACTAGGAGAATCCATTGTCAATCTGGGTCATCCTCCATGCCCATGACAGATCATAATCAAGAAATCACATGCAATACCACACATGCAAAAACTAGTGATGAAATCATACATGCATCTAGGTACCTGCACTCACAACCTATTTTAGATTTTTGTCCTGATATCCTCTACGTGTTCCTGCTCTTCCTTTACTTTCTTGATCCAAATATTCAAATATGCCACCCTCTCCAAGAGTTCTCCAATAATACTCTAAGTTCTAAAGAGTATTACAGAGATAGAGAATAATGAGAGCTCCAGAATTGTACTAACCAAGCCTTTCCCACCGATCCTCATAAGCCTTTTTATTAATGAGTCCTCTATTTTCTTCATTTTCCATTATTTTCCTTCAATTTTCCTCCTCACATGCAACATATGAACCTTCACCTTCATTTTATACTATTTTCCATTATTTTCATCAATAAGATGCCAATTAATCCCTCGTGCCTTTTCAAAGTCTTTTCCTTTTCCCTTTCCAATTTCCTTTGCCCTAATAAACCGAAGTGAAAACCCACTAGGATGTTTTTCCCAATGTTTAGCTTGGAATACGTGTCACATCACTATGGTCTTATATATTTTTTACATGAATGTTTTTACCAAGGTTGTTACAGAACCCTCCCCCTTGGGGGAACACCATCCTCAGTGTTCAATCTCACCTAGAATCCAAAAATTTGTTTAAAAAAAAATATACTACCTATGGATCTTTATAACACAACTAGTTGCAATATTTAGAATGAATAACCTACTAAAACATGATAATCATATAATTTACTGGAGCTTTATAACACAACTCATTATGGTATTTACAATCATAACCACATATACTTATGCACATTTTCTTTAACCATCAAATAACCATATTGTTTGTGGAGATTTACAAACCAGCTCAATACAGTATTTGCAATAATATATAAATATACACATATACTCATTTTATCAACAAGCAGATAAAAGGGTATGATGTGCATATCAACAGGAAGGGAATCTAGAGGCTCACACCTCCACCCTCAAAGTAGTACTAGCATTCACCTCCTTTGCAGGGAGTCGAGAATTGACTATTATATTCAAATTTGCATCCAATGCCTAGTGCTACAATCCTCTTCCACTTGTCCTCTCAGTGAAAAATTACTGGCTCATTGTTCCAGGGCACAGTCCTAATGCACATTTGTTTCCATCTGGAAATTCTAATGACAAAAACCAATACATCACCCGCCATCCCTCCTTTTCATCATAGTCCCTTGGGAAATCTGGCAACCCCCTTTTGTGCAATCACTCAACCCCCCATCTTGAGTAGTCCATCCCTTGGCAAGGCTTCCTCGCATCTGAAGATGTATATAAAAAAAAGGCATATACCTTCCTCAACCATCATACTGGTCATAGCATGCTCATGGAAATCAATTGAAACTATTGGGTACCAGTGTCCCAGAATGGCCCTCTTCCTGGAGTGCTTTACTAACATACTATTGCATCTTTAAATTCCTTTTATTGTTGTTTCTAATGCTTGTAATCAGTTTCAACCATCCCAAACTTGGCATTTCATGATTTCCTCTACCAAGCACATAATTTCCATTAGAATCAAAAGTAATTTAAATAAACTCACATCATACATCATTGGTAGCTTCAATGGTAAAGTACACTTGTACTTATATTTAGTTTCTGTCACACAAGTGAAACTAGATGTTTGATCCAACCATTGTGTATAAACAAATCATATGAATCTCGCTCAAAATGCAACCATGATAGGTCAAAATCATAAATCAAATGAAATCATCCTAACCCATAACAATAAATCACATGTAACCATCATACGTCAAAATCGGATATCACATGCATAATAGAAATGAAGTAATATCGATACTTATCTGCCATCATCCCTTATGTATTTTTTATTTCTGTATACACATCAGATTGGTTGACACACCTGAAAAGCACCCAATGAATTCTATTCAACCATGTACACATACACACAATGCACAACACGTACATCCACACTAGACATACAACACCATACAATGCATACACCCACACCCAATGTAAAACAAAGCAGAATATATATGCCTATACCCAGTGTACAACACAATACATTTACATACATATACATAAGGAGTACAATAAAATGCAAATCAACTGCCTACAACAACATACAACAAATACACCTACACTTGTTGTACAATACAATGCAATACATATACATACATATACATACATATACATACACAGAGTACAACATGATCAATACACATGTCGCTATAGCACGAATAGACCATGCACATACATAGTACTACATGATTGCAACACATGTACGCCATGCACACAATACCACTTGTATACCAGTACCGTATGCACAACATGTACATAGTAGCATTTGTGCACAACACTAATAGCACAACATGTGAAAAAAATCACATGTACACGACACCACCTACACAACTTGTACACAATGCCAACTATACTTTGCACCACTTGTACAAGGTGTACACAATACCTCATGTGCACGACACCAAATGCACGACGTGTATATGACACAATATGTACATAGCACCACATGCATGATGTGTACATAACAAAACATACACACAACTCCATATGTAAAACCTGTACACAACACCACATGCACAAAACAACATGTGTACAATCATGCACCGAACACCAGATGCATATAGCACCATATAAATATCGCAGAAACAACACCATATGTATATAGCACTACATATTCAACATGTAAATAGCACCATGTGTACACAACATTACATATCCAAAATGCACATAGGTAGCAGATGCGCAAAA
Source organism: Pinus albicaulis (assembly GCA_034641835.2). NCBI lineage: Eukaryota > Viridiplantae > Streptophyta > Pinopsida > Pinales > Pinaceae > Pinus > Pinus albicaulis. The sequence goes on along the minus strand of CM076584.1, from coordinate 1,329,983,059 downwards.
CACCATATAGCCAGCGTCCACACAGTACGATGCATACGCAACACCTCATATTCAACATGCACATAGTGTTATCTTTACCTAACACTTCATATAAAGAATACACACAACACCACATATACAACATGCCTAAAACTTCATATGCACACAATACTAAATATGAAACATTACACATCACCATGGGTACAATCACTGAATATACGACATGCCAAACATATACACAACAATATCACTATAGATCCATAGACCAAACACTGACCCTACAGGAAATATTTCTTCTAGTGTATTTCCACTATCCATTCTTACCCTAGCATGCCACAAATCACACTACTTTCACATCATTCATGTACCTATCAACATTACCTGTCCATAAACATAGGCATAGTACAAGTATATAACATTAAATCATATCCACATGATACTGACCTGATAGATCTGTCAAATTTACTCTACAATTTGATTCCTCATAGCCAGTAACCTCTTCGTGACATTCACCTGCATAAGAAATCATTCCTCCACAATAATGATCCTTGAAACCCTATCATACCATGAGATAGATGCATCCATACATACATATATATAATAATTTTCATAAAACAATCGTGATCCTTTTTAGGAAACGTCATATATACATACAATCCATCAAGATTCATGGCGACCATGTCAAACAATGAAATAAATACATACATACATGTTTACATATGCACACATCAACAAAATCACGATCGAAACACAATTGCTAGGTATCATAAGTTTTAGGTTAAGAGAACTTCCTTATTTGTGCACAACATGCACAATGTTGAGAACAATAGTTCCCAACATAGCCAAGGCATCTAACACTTCATTCATTTTACCTTTTTTGTTTCCTTTCACATGTCTGTACTGCCACCATCCATTTACCAAAATGGACCCAACTAGTCCAACCAACTGTCGTACTCTTACCTTTCTTTGCACTTACTGAAGCACTGAACTTAATGCATGTATTACATTACCTGTTGGGTACCACAAAACTCTCCCCAAACTCCATTAACTTTCCTCTTTCCCAACCAATTTCTAAAACTCTCAAACATAGAGGGAAAGAACAAGAGAAAGTAATAAGAATACCATGAAAAACCAAAAGTAATATAACACCACAAGAAAGTGGCATAACTATGCACCATATGCAATCATGACCGCAAATCAAGAACCAACAAATCAAAATATAGAAAGCACAAGAATTTACAACAAACACCATGAATCAATCTCCATGGTTCCCAATACTTCCAAGGAAAGTTCAACCCGAGCCTTCTTCAAGATTTCATGGCAGTATCTTTCCATGCATTCTCATGCATCATACTTCCATAACCACAAGAATTTTGAGGCATAGATAAATTTACCCATATACTTGTTATCTTACCTTGATGTGCCAAGCATAGTAACCTGTAACTGAACACACATCACAACAATATGTATCAACATCAAGAGAACATATCTACCAATTCTAAATTAACATTTACCAAGACTAACAACCATGTCATAATCCATCGGTCAAATCACATTTATCGGTCATAATACATAATTCTACAACTATCACCTACTTACACTCAGGCACATATCATCCATACCAACACATGTGTGTTAGTACAACCATCTTCAAACAAGACCATGTCTTCATTCAATCTTACATAGATATATACCCATTGCATGCAATTAATCAAGCATTCAAACAACTTGCAAACATACCATTCTAAATAAATCAAGTAGATGATGTAATCGACACCAAATAGATGACATAATCAAAAAATTAACCATCAAGTATATCATATAATCAAACTCATACCTAGATGTATGTTATGGGAGGTTATCTTATCTACACAATCAATCGAGATTAACATAATATAACTTCACGACACATCAAATCAACCTAAATAACGTCACGATATCCATAATAGTAACTAGATAACAAGTTTACATCATAGATTCATAAACATATGTCATTCATACATAGGAATCACATATGCACAATTAGTGTAGATTAATGCAACACACTATCATAATTAGGTTGAATCATATATGAATGTCATAACCCTAACTAGTTGCATGGGCCTGTAGAATTTTAGCATAATACATATAACATCAAAATCTTAATGCAGTATCCCTAATCATCAAGTTATATAACACATATAACATAATCATCGAGATAACTACAAGTTAACGTATAACATTATCATCAAGTTAATATCACTAGTTAACTTACATCTATCATGTATGTAACCATAACAACAATATAATGAAAGGAATGCACATAACTAAAATGCATATGACTATAGTAATCAACTAGGACGTATCACACATGTGACCAAAATAATAGTACAATGGAAATTTTATAGTTAACCATAATGCTTATTGTTTGCCTCTGACTACACACGAGGTGGAGAAGTGGCCCCTATAAGAAAATCAGAAGGATGCAGTGTAAATAGCTAAAGTGAAGGCCAAGAAATTCAAGCACAAGTCAGGCAGACACCCAACAGTGAAAAGAGGAAAGAAAACTTCCCACTTAACTTCTCGCATCACCAACTGCATTACACTTACACTTCTGTTAACTTCACTTGCACCATTTCCCTAATTTCGATGTAAATGGCACCTACCCTATTTGCCACGTCACCTCTCCTCTTATTGCACATCGCATTTCGCAGATCATAACCTTTAACCCCCGATCCTCATAACAAAAAATCCTTGATTGTGATTTTCTGGCGGTCCCATCTCCGTCATGCCATGTCACCTTCTGCTCATCGCACATCGCACTTCGCAAGTCATAACCTTTACCCCCTTCTCCTCATAACAAAAAATCCTTGATTGCTATTTGCAAGCGACCCCACCTCTGTTATGCCACGTCACTTTCCGCTCATTTCACATTGCACTTAGCAAGTCACAACCTTTACCCCGCACTCCTCATAACAAAAAATCCTTCATTTTCATTTGCGAGCGGCCCCACCTCCATCACGCGACATCACCTTCCACTCATCACACATCGTACTTCTCAAGTTATAACCTTTACCCTCCACTCCCCATAACAAAAAACTCTTGAAATCCTGATTGATATTTGTGATATGAGTTTGGGCCCCACCTCCTTGCCACATCGTCAAAGCCCTCCCATGGTCTTTGTCCCTCTATTTTCAGTGTTAAAACATCCCACTGTGTGTTAATGCCAAAGGCCCGCCTACGAAACCCAATCTCTAGTTTTGCAAGTCCAACACAACATGGTTTTTTGGCACGACAAATGCGACTATGGTATATTCGGCTTTTCCAAGAACTCCCTGCTAAAGAGCTAAGCACACACAACACGATTTTCCATTCCATAATGGTTAGTGGAAATCATGGGAATAAGGTAGTTGAGGCTTTTGAAGATAGGTGGAATCATGTGATGAAAGCTAGACTACCCACATATTCACCGCTATTCCTCATGCCCCATTTTGAAGACTCCAGGACTTGGCCTCAGTGGCCAACTATGTTGTTTCCTTTACTATTTGATTATGATGTTTTGCTGTTGAAATCTCGATTTCACATGATTCTGTTTTGATTTTTTGATTATGGTAGTGTTTGTTTGATGCACACTCTATGATTTGGTAATGACATTTTGATTTTCACATGTGTGGGTTGATGATGGAATTTTATTCTATTGTAAACCCTCAATGAGAACTCTATGTGTAGAGAGATCAGAGATGAAAGAAAGGTTCTGAATTTTTGAGTATTTTTTCTATAGTTTTGTATGATTGTGCTCTTTATGCCTTGGGACACATATTTGGGAGAGATTTTTTGAACATGATATGATATACCACACTGTTTATTTGGATTCCAAATGGAGCAGTGAATAGTATGTATCTTTATTTTCTTGTTTCTCAGTAATATCTTGCTATGTATAATCATCTTTCTAAATTTTGTAGCTTTGATGATTCCTATAATGTAGTTGCTGGTGGTATGCATTTTTAATCATGAATTCATGTATGAACAATGCCCATGTGTTAAACTTGATGTACCCCCTTAATCCACACTCCATGAATCTCTATTGTTGGTCACATTCCACTTACATCTGATTCCTCTGAGTTCAAGGGAGAAAAAATATTAATACTTTTAATCCTGTCTCTCATGGGTTCCTCCTCTATTCCTTCTCAGCACCTCTGCATATTTTCAAAGCCTCTGCTCATTGTTTCAGACTTGGTCCATTTCAAAAGCCACTAAGCCATACAACCTCCTGACCCCTCTCGTAGTATAGGGTAATTCACATGAATCAAACTCCAAATTCTTAATCATTCCCGAAACACCACAATAATTATCCTCTTTATCCATGTTCTGTTAGAGGCGCCCTTCTACATCTAACCTCTGATTTCAAGATGTCCTAGGCACTGGCCTTTTGCAACTCAAGGTTGACTCTAGCAACTACAACATCTTTTTGGCATCATTTCTAGGGATACAAATGAAGAAATATTTTGCCCAGGAGATGACATAAATTCCACCCTTCAGACACGTAAGGAAGAAGGATTGCGAGTTGCGTATTCCTCACCTTGGTGGTTCTAATGTAAAATGCTTGTATCAGAAGTAATCTTGGCTTTTACCAAGCCTCACAAGAGATTCAGATCCACCATCTACCACCACCTCTAAATTATATGGTTGTGTCAGGTTTCCTTTTGGAAAAGTATAACCCCTTGGCCCTCCCTCGGCCTCTAGATGATATGCCAAAACCTTATCTAAAGCTCCTGCATCAGTTAACCGGGGAAGATAACACTTCCATGCAGAGACATATTGAAAAAATTTTCACCTTTGTTGAGAATGTGAATTTAGAGCACTTAGATGTGGTGTTAAGGTTTTTGATCTAATCCTTGGATGGAGAAGCCTATAAGTGGTTAATGTCTCTAGCTAAAAATATAGTCCACACTTAGGAAGAAATGGAAAATTTCTTCACATTAAAATGGGAAGAAAATAGGGACCATGGATACGTTCTCACCGAGATCAATGCTATTAAGAAGAGCTACAATGAGGATGTAACATAATTCATCAAGAGGTTAAATAAGATCTATAATAATCTTCCTATCAAAATAAATCCTCCCCAAGCAGCTTCTAAGGTTTTCTTCGTAGGAGATTTTGAAGCAGAGTTCGGGTTCACCGTAAGATAAATAAAATCCACATCTCTAGATCAGATCCAAACTGATGCATTGGAGGTAGATGAAAAATTTTCTTCTACTGGTAAATTTAAGGGGAAGACAGAAGATGAAATTCAGAGTAAAGAATAGGGAAGAGGCTTATACTTCAAATCGGGAGAGGGAATCACACGAGTGTAGAATTGAAGAAATGAATAAGTTAATCAATAACCTTTATAATAAGTTCATTAAGCTTGAATTGGAGGCCAAAAATTCCCCTCCTCATCCCAACCAAATTTTTCCCAATAGAGGGTTTAATCCTCAGTATTGGAAGCCCACTCTGCAATTATTGCAGTGGGATAGGAAGGAACAACAAGACCACATTCAACCTCCTCTATACTGGGAAGGAGAAATGGAGGGACAGGCTATGGAAGTAACAGATAGTCAAGAGAATCAATTCCTCACTTACTCTAATGATGAGGAGGGTGGAGTCACCCTACAAGGGGAGAAAGAAGAGAAGGAAGTCCCTCAAGAAGATCATTATTGTGAAAATTACAGCAGAAAATTCATGGATTTCATGTAGGCTCAACTCCACAAGAAGTATGACCTCAGCTGCTTCAGAAAGATAACCTGGGTGTGAGAACAAAATGAAGAGTGAATATCAAGAGAAAAAACTCCTCCTAGTTCTGCTAGTAAAGGGAAGAAGCCATTAGAAGATTCATCCCCTCATAAGGCCATTGCATCTACTTCCACAAAGAAATAAGTTGATCCTCCTCAAAATGAGACGTCCCCATCTATAACTTTGAACCTACCGGACCATGCTGAAGAACAATCCAAAGAAGTCGTTACATAAAAAGTGCCCACAACCTTTAAAATATAGAAATAATTAGAGAAAGTCAATATCATGGTTCCTCTGATTGATCTCCTCAAATAGCCTTAATACAAACCTCAGATGTCCCGATTTATGTAGCCCCATGGTGTAAGCCCTCTGCCTAATAACTTCAATCTCCAAGAAGAATGACCTATGATAGTTTTTGCACCGCATGTACAAAACCAGTTCCTATCTTATTCTGAAGAAGAGGGTGGTGAGATTACCCTCCATGAAGAAGGGGAAGAGTTGGATTATGTCTAAGAGGACAATACTAAACACCAACAATAGTCCAGTGATCCAGAAACAAATGCACTAGAGCTTAATTGTATAGATCCACAAGAACATCTTCATAAATAAGCATTTCCTTCAGAGATTACAGACCAATCAGATTTCCATGATGAAGACCATCTCCCAAATTCTCTTTCAAGTTCCACCTTATCTCCATTTACAACCCTTAAAGAAAACCATAAAAGTTATCAGTAATTAATTTCTCTCTTGGATGTTAATGAATTAGTACAACATATTGTTACAAATCATGTTCCTTCACCTAAAATTAACAACAAGTTGCAACTCCCTTTCAGGCTTCTGTGTGGAAAAGAGAATGATAAAGAACACTCAGATCACTTGACTACCATGGATATTGAGGAAAAACAATTTGTTCCCTTCATGTTTGAAGAGAATCAGTTTCAACACAAGAGAAAAGAACTAGTTTGGAATGAGGTTTTTTTCCTATTAAAAATCCTCTAGAAGATGTTTTGTTTCATGTTTATCATGATCCTTTAGTCAGTGTATTGCAGTCATCAGTAAAGGAAAAAAATGATGTATGTATGAGGATGTTGGCAAGGTAAAGCTAAAAATTGGTTTGAGAATCTTCCAGTCGCTAGCATGAGGAATTTTCATCAATTTATGCAAGTTTTCCTAGGTCGATGGGTAATCATGGGAAATGTCTTTCTTATCATATACGAGTATGAAAAATTAAAAAGACAGTGAGGGGAAAAAATACAATATTTTTCAGCTAGGTTCAATAAGGTGTATCATTCAATGCCTACTGATATAAGGCCACCCCCAGGGGTAGATTTTTTGCACTACCCAGATGCCTTTAATCTAGAGACGACATTCCAAGTAAGAGAAAGGGACATTGAAACCCTTGAAGAAATGAGAAATATTGCAGTTGATGTTGAAGTGATCTTGCTGAACAGAGAGGCAATGTTTAAAACAGAGGAAGAATTGATCCATTTTCATTCTATAGCTTTATTCTTTAATTCATATCATATTTTGAAAGGGAATCTTGGTCACATTTTGGTTGATAATAATAGGAGAAATCATGAGGTCTCATTGGAACCAATGCTACAGTCATATAAAGCACTCCATGACCCAATAACTAATACGTTGGATGGTTGGAATTTTCAAAGTTAGTTTTCATGTACATGTAATAATTTCAAAAGCTTCTATGATATGGATATGATCAGACAGTCTGCCCTACTGACTGTTTCAGTAGGAGAATTGACACAAAATTCATCAGATAAAATGAAAATATTTTATGACATCCTTGAAGACATGGATAAAACATGTGCAGTACCAAGTTACGAGGTTGGATCGATTGGGTCAGCATACTCAGAAATAGGTCAGTTGTATCTTGATCCAGTGGCTATCTATAATGAGAAATTATCCATTCGAAATCCACATACCTTTTCAGAATTTTTGTTGTTGTTTAAGTTTACGAAGCTCCTTGCAATGAAGATCAGGTTGGGAATTTCTATCAAATAGCATTAATAGGTTTTTTCCCAAGTTTGGTGAAAAATAGTGAAATAACAAAGTTATTAGAGTATTTTCTTTCCTGGTTACATTGGCAGTATTAGAGTATTTTCTTTCCTGGTTACATTTAGGGTAGGTAGGTGTGCAAATAAGATCAGTGCTATGAGCATATTTCTAGTTTTATTTTTAGATTGCTTTGTAGTTTTCAGTTCAAGTGTGTTTCAGATTTCACTTTTAGCATCATTCAAATTTCAACATTTAATATTTTCAAGGCGCAACAATGATTTCTGTTTGGATAGTTTGCAGCGCACATCTCAGTTGTTGTTTCAGTTCATATTTACAGTATGCATTTCCAACTCTATCGACCAAATAAAGAACATGGATTCAAGTCTGCATGTTCTCAACACAACTAGAACAACACATTGTCCCTTGATGGACCTAGTGTTGGCCTATGATAGCACACAAGGTGGAGAAGTGGCCCCTCCAAGAAAATCACAGGGATGAGGCGTGAATAGCTAAAGTGAAGGCCAGGAAATTCAAGCACAGGACGGGCGAACACCCTACAATCAAAAGAGGAAAGAGCACTTACCACTTACATTTATGCATCGCCAACTGCATTACACTTACACTTTTGTTAACTTCTCCTGCACCATTTCCATGATTGTGATGTAAACGGGACCCACTCTCTCGGCCACGTCACCTCTCCTTTCATCGCACATTGCACTTCATAGATCATAACCTTTGTGATTTGTGGGCAGCCCCACCTCCATCATGCGACGTCACCTTCCGCTCATCGCACATCACACTTATCAAGGCATAACATTTACCCGCCACTGCTCATAACAAAAAATTCCCGACTATAATTTACAGGCGGCCCCACCTCCATCACAGGACATCACCTACTGCTCATCGAACATTTCACTATGCAAGTCATAACCTTTACCCCACTCTCCTCATAATAAAAAACTCCCAAACTCCCAATTGTGATTTATGGTATGATTTTGGGCTCCACCTCCTTACCACATCATCAAAGCCCTCCCACAACCTTTGTCCCTCTCTTTTAATTATTAAACCATCCCGCTGTGTGTTAATGCCAAAGACCCCCTTTCGAAACCCAATCTCTGGTTTTGCAAGTCCAACACAACATGGGTTTTTGGCATGAGATACATAACTATGGTATATTCAACTTATCAAAGAAATCCCGACTAAAGAGATAAGCAAGAAAAACAGGACTGGATGTTCCATAACGATTAGTGGATATCATGAGAATAAGGGAGTGGAGGCTTTCGACAGTAGGTCGAATCATGTGATGGAAGCTAGACTTCCCACCTATTCATGGCTACTCCTTGCCACCCCATTTTGAAGATTCTAGGACTTGGATTCTGTGGCCAACTATGTTTCTTGTTTTACTGTTTGATTATGATGTTTTGTTGTTGAAACATCGATTTCACCTGATTTTGTTTTTCATTTCTAATTATGGGAGTGATTTCTCAATGCACACTCTACGATTTGGTTATGATATTTTGATTTTCACATGTTTTGTTTCATCATGGAAGTTTATTAGATCGTAAACCGTCAATGAGACTTCTATATATATAGAATTCAGATATGAAACAAAGGTTCTCAATTTTTGAGAATGTTTACTGTAGTTCTGTATGATTGTGCTCTTTATGCTCTAAGATACATATTTGGGAGAGTTTTTTTGAACATTATATGATATAAAACTTTGTTTATTTGGATTCCATATGGAAAAATGAGTAGTATGTATCTATATTTTAATGTTTATTAGTAATTTCATGTTATGTATAATCATCTTTCAATCTTCTGCTACTTTGACGATTCATGCAATGTAGCTACCAGTGGTATGCATTTTTATTCATGAATCTGTGTATGACCAACACTCATGTGTTAGACTTATTGTGCCCCCTTAATTCGTACTCCATGAATCTCTATTTTTTGTCACATTCCACTTATATCTTCTTCCTCTGAGTTTAAGGGAGACAAATTATTAAGAATTTTAAGCATGTCTTTTGTTGGTTCCTCTTACATTCCTTCTCAACACCTCTGCATATTTTGAAAGCCTCTTCTGATTGTTTCAGACTTGGCCCATTTGAAAATCCACTGAGCCATACGTCCTCCTAATCCATCTTATAGTAGATGGTAATTCACATGAATTAAACTCCAAAGAATTCATCATTCCTGAACCACCAAAATCATTATCCTATTATCCATATTCTACCAGAGGCACCCTTAAAATTTTCTACATCTAACCTATGATTTCAAGGTGTTCTAGGCACTGGTCTTTTGCGACTCAAGGTTGTCTCTAGGAGAAACTACACTTACCATAATCATGAATCGCAAACCTACATGCTTGTATGATCATCTTCTCTTACCCCAAAGTCCATTGCTGCAACATCACTTTACATATATGCATCTCCTACTCTATCTCAACCAACACATCAGCATCATAACATACCAATATCATCATGATGGCCTAATTGAATACAATGAACTTAAGCATAATAACCTCAATAAAACCTATATAAACTCGTCCATATGCACCCACTTGACATGTATAATCAATCATGAATGACCAATGCATGTGCCACATATATCACTACATAAAAAACCATACAAAGAAAAAACCCAAGCATGGCAAATATGTGACCTAGAATAAACAAGAAATTCATACACTACATTTAGAAACTGGTAAGTAAGTATTCAAAGTCAATACATAAGCATGAGAAACACATAACCAGTAATACATTCATGACAAAAACGTCATCACCCCTTCCATGGTGACACCACTAGGACCATGGCCAACACAACATAGATGCAACAATCACATATAGACTACAAGCATACTACACACACGTGAAACTAAAATAAATTCATTATCCACACAATTCCCATCCATTCCAAGGGTTCAACCACTCTCTGGTACCAATATGTAACACCCTCTTCCCGCATCTACCCAAGTAACCGTCCAGTTGGGTAAACATGTGATTTGTGGCTACTAATATGAGACTCAACCACCTAGATGAACCTTAAGTAAGTGGAAATGGAAGAAACACCAAAAACACACCTTACACTACATCATAGACATCCCTAGGATGTAACCCAAAATTCCAAGGCCCTGTTCCTTGAGACATGACTAATTTTTAGCACAAACAATGAATTTTCAGTCCCTAAGCCTACGTCACTGTCCATAACTTCCATTATGTTTAGGAGAGGGTAAAGAAAATTTAAAAAACATATGGCAGCAATCACATCACTACAACTCATATGACCCCACCCAGCCATGACAAGGATTTCATCAAATATGCCAAAAACATAAAATCCACATGTATAAACAATAGATTTAAAGAAAGGGGTCTCCTCCTTATTTGAGAATGGATAAGAATCATTTCTACCTTACATCATAATCTATCATTCATTAAATTTTTCCATATATACATGGGATAATAATTTACAGGAAGAAACATGAATATATCCATACATCACCACTCATCTAATACGTGCTCATAACCGTCAAATTAAGAACATAAATACCATGAATACAATATCAATGAAATCCATACAGAAACTAGTATATCTTCATACTGAATACCATATAAATGATCTCTTCATTACGAAATCTAAAAACCAACCAAATATGGTACTTCCACGTTCCACCCAACCATAGATTGGCTAACCCAGGTCTCACATCAACTAATCACCCTCATGCCATATTCCAAGAATGAATGTGGGACTTATCAATCTAATGCTTCTAGAGGCAAAACCACCTCAACCCTCAACTAGTGATTATGCCTCACAGTCGAACATCAGAACTGTGATGGATTGTTCTCTATCCCAGTTGCTCGAGGGCTCCAGAAAATTTGTTGCAACCAGGGCTTCCACGACTACTAAATCAACCCACCTAGGGCTTCTAAATCATTTTTCCAACCAAGGCCTCTAGGACTAGTAACTCAACCCACAATTGTCCATTCGGTTTCCCAAGTGTTTTGCCAACCAAGGCTTTGAGGAACTAATAACTCAACCCAAAATGTAAAGGAATCATGAGAACCAGCTAGAACACAATCAATTTAAATAAACCCACGACCATCATGGCTATCCAGGGAATGGAAAGACTAGGCAAATCGACTGTCAATCCCATCCATCCCTCATGCCCATGAATAATCATAATCAAGAATCTGCATGGAATACCATACATGCCAAAACTAGTGAGGAAATCATACATGAAACTCGGTACTGCACTAGGAAATTGTTGTTTATGGTTATCCTGATGCATATGTTATTCCTACTCTTCCTTTGTTTACTTGATCAAAATATTGAAATATTACACACTGTCCAAGAGTGCTCAAAAAATAGTCTAGAAGTTCTTAAGAGTATGAGAGAGAGAGAGAAAGAGAGAGAGAGAGAGAGAATAATGGGATCTTCAAAACAGAACCGACCAAGCGTTTCCCACCAATCCTCACAAGCCATTTTATTAACGAGGTCTCTATTTTTTCCATTTTCCATTATTTTCCTTAATTTTTCCTCCTCAAATGAAACTTGTGACCTTTCACCTTCCTTTTCATTTATTTTCCATAATTTTCATCAATAAAATGCGAATTAATGCTCCATGTCTTTCCAAATCCTTTTCATCTCCATTTTCAAATTTCCTTTTCCATAATAACCAAAGTGAACGCCCACTAGGATGTTTTACCCACCATTCATCTTCGAATACGTGTCCTGTTACGGTGGTATTATGTATTTTTTACATGAATGTTTCTACCAGGTCTTTTACATAAAACATATGATAGAATTAGCTAGGATTATATTGTTTGGGTCGTTTATTATTTTGGTTGCTATACTATGTGGATGTCTTGGATTAAATCATTGATCTCATCCCCCTCTTATTATCTTCTTGTGAGTGGTTCACCAACTATGAATTTCAACCCATCTTATGGCCATGAACAAGGAGATCAAATATCCCCCTTTATATTCATTTTGAAAGTTGAAGGCTTGGGGAGATATATTAAAATATTTGGACATTTAGGAAATATAAAATGACTTTCTAGTTTTGGGTAGACGTTCCTATTACCCACTAACGATTCATGGTTTATATTTTTCTCTTTTTTCAAGCTTCTTTGCGAGAGGTTAGGTAATTAAACTCAATAATTTTAGATTTTTTTTACTGCTTAAAGTACCTGTAATAATGGGAATTAATATAATTTTCATTTATTTCCTACCAATTCTAATTTCCAAGCTCATATTTCCTCACTTCTAGGATTTTATATCAATAGTCTCTCAATGAAATACTTGGGATTTCCTCTCCTTGAAAAATCTTGGAAAGTTGTATAATTTCAAGCAATCATTAAAATATCTATAATAAATAGAATACCTATGCCTTTAGATTCCAAAATTTGGGAGGATGCTTAGTATTAATCAAAGAAATGTTACAATCTCTTCCACTTTATTAATTATCATTGCTTTCCACTCCTAAATATATCTACAACTCCATTAATACATTGTTCTAGAATTTCTTATGAAGTGGAATGAAGAATTCCAAGAAATGGATATTAGTAGTAAGTGAGAAACTTTGTATTTTGAAATTGGATATAGGATTATGTTTATGTGACCCTAAGATGATGAATATGGCTCTTGGTTTGAAACTCTAGTTGAAATGGATATAACAAAGAAATGTATTTTTGGAAACAAATTCAAAAGAAAAAATATAGTGATTTAAACTAATGATTTGAGAAATTTTGAGCTTATAGTTTCCATATAGGCTCGATGATTTGGAATTTACCACAAGAAAGTTGGAGTCTCATCAACGAGAATGCCTTATAGGATATCAAGAATGACCACACCTCTCTTTTTTCAAAAAATTGTAGGAAATAGTTTCCAGAAGTAAGAGATAGGGAATATCTAAGTGCAATGAAATACCTTACTACAGAAAAACAATGATTAATGGTGGGTAATTTTGGAAGAGGGACTAAATGGAGCCATGTGGTAGAGGTGTAAAAATCATTAAGACTCATAAGATCTTCCCTTATGGTTCACTAGTGCACAATAACCCAAGCGTTACGAAATTGTAAAATTCCCATTGATAAGGAATCAGATACTATACAACGTGGTGATTAGAGAGAGGACATGTTTACTTTGAAAGAATGTTATTTTTTGAAGAATAGTCATCAAAATCTGACTCATAATCCTCCATGGATGAAAGTATCAATAAATAGAATATCACCTATGGTCACTCCTTTTCTCTGGTTGGTTGGATAATGAAATCTCTTGTTGTGATATCACATTTAGAAAAAAATATTTTGAGGTACATCATTTTGTTCACTATGTAGAAAGTAGGAGAAAATGATGGAACATCCCATAAACACCTACCATAATTTTGGATCTATTTGGACTGGTAGTATCAGGAAATGGAGGATATCACTTTCGGTTGTATTGAGGGATGTAAATGAGAAAAATACTATAATATCTAGAAAATACTAGCTCTTAAGGGAAGTAATTTGGCGGTGACATGATGGAATACAAGGGGTCTAGTGCGGGCATCAAAAGCTGAAAAATATTTGATTGTGGGCTATTGGTAGGGGAAGGGCCCCATATTGATGGAAGGTGGTCACCTATGTTTGAAATTGTGACAATACTAAGAGGGGGGTGAATCAGTAACATAGAAATTTTGACAATTCAAAATTTATTTTTACTTTGTGTCACAATAATAATACAATAAAGAGCACTTTCAACAATAAATATGATAAACAACTATTTCAATGATCAATGGAATATTGAAGGAACAAATAACTTGAAAAAATTCTTCTCCATTTTATTAATAGGTAAATCTACAACTTGAAAATAAAATGTTCTATATAAAACTAGGAGGAAACTATAACTTCCTAGTTTACGAGCTGCAATTGAATGGAGCAACAACCCCCACTATTCTCCAACACCCACTCGAAGGAGAACCAACCCCTGATAAACAAGCTACAACTCTCTTTAGAATCTCAATATTCCATCTTTCATTGATTTTCAAACTAGGATATATGGTTTCATTTTGTACTTTCAAAAATAAATGAATTTACGTCACCACTTCAGAAAAATACCTACAGTAATCACCAGATCAACTCCTCATTGCACTAGAAGATCCATGTAAAAAAAATTGTGTGTAAATTCTTCTTGATCGTGCATGGTTTTCTAGGTTTTCCTTTTGATAACATTGAATTTGTTAATCTTTGAAGTAATGGTTGAAGCCTTTAATTTTTTCCTTTGTCATGTTTAGATTAGTCCTTTTGACTTGTTATTTAAATTAGCTCACCTCAAACAATCTTTTTTCGAATTGAATTGAGTTTATTTGCAATTTTAGCTAATATGGATTTTTACAGGTTTTAATAGTGGATTTTCTATTTTTTTTGTTACTGTTAGGTTTCGTTGAACTGCCAGATTTACCGCTAAACTATCAATTCTACCAAATTTGGCCTTTGGCCCATCAGGTCTCTGAAACGACAAAATTGGTTCTTGGGTGCTAAGACATTTTAAATATTATGTGGGGACTTTATCCTTTCTTAAAAAATCCCAGCTCCTGACTCTCAGCTCTTCTTATTAATTGAAAGCCTTAAGAGTTTACAGGATTATAGAATCTAAGATGAGCTCGCATGTAGGGTCCACCTAACCCACTATTCATTTGTTATCACTCTGTCATGTTCTGAGTGTCCACATGTCCCATATCATGCTGCCAATATTCCGATCTGACACCTCCTAGATGGTGTCACGCTAACATCGTCATAGATACGTGACACCAATGGAGTGTTGTCATGTTTCACCTTAAAAAAATCCACTTTCGTGCCAAAAAAATCCATATCCACATGCCCCACATCCACCTCTTATTTCTAGTGTTCATGTCATTACTATCGTCATTGAGGAAAATTATATGTTGTCACCTATGCTTATTGAGGAGAGACAAAGGATCCTTTGGGGTCATGTTTTGTGAGAAATTTATCAATTAATTTGGTTTTCTGAAAACCGTTGGGTCAAGCAGTTTACTCGACAACACTTCTGAGTCGTTTGTGGTTTTTAGAGTGGTGTCATCACGGTAAATATTCCTTTTTTATATTACGCAATCAAGAATGCACAGAACTGCTTCCCATGATAACTACCACTCTTCAATGGGTTTAATTCAAGTTTCGTATGAATTCTGCCACACAACCATTATGCACTTTCTCGGTTACATCCGTAGTGCTCCTACCGGGGTTTCAGTGTTCTGGAGTTCTAGGGTTTTGGGGTTCGGGGATAACTATTCCATGTGAGTTCTGCTCAATCTAATTGGGTGCCTCCCCACTACTATCACATCTGGTCCTTTATTTGGTCATATCTACATTCTTTGTCCTTTATTTGGTCATATCTACATTCTTTTTTCCGAGGTTAGAACTTATGCCAACTTTGGCTATGCGCCAAAGGGTCCTCCATTCACCTTTAAGCCTATTTTTTGACTTTGGGGTCATATAGCTTTGTCTATCTCTATCTTTAAATCTAGGAGGAAATTTTGTGACTTCCTTATATGGTTGAAATACTCTTTCAAATTAGTATCTAGTTGTGTGGGTCCGATGTATCCTTTGAGGTCATATATTGCAAAATAAATTTCTTCAAACTCTTTTTTATTCTTTGCTCCTGGATATTTCTTCTTGTGCCTAGAAAGTACTCTTTTGAGATATTTATTTGAAACCTATGCCTCCTACTGCCACTTGCTAGTGCCTATTTACATCAATTGCAACATATTTGCAACGTTCTCCCCCTTGGCATTGATGGAAAGACCAAAATCAAACACCACACCTCTTTCTCTTCGAGGAAGACCCTTAGCCAAACGTGAGTGTTCCTCCCCCTAAGATAAAATTATGTTGTTGTGTATTCTCCTTGATATATTTCCCACCCTTTATATTTCTCCTTTTATACATATTTCCCTTGTTTCTAATTTGTTTCATTTCATTAGATCTATCTCTCTTTAATATTGATGGAAAAGACACCAACAATCTGCCCCTATCACCATGCTTCTCTCGTCGACACATATTCCTCTACAATGTTGATCATTGTTGAATTGGAAGCTTCGCTTTCATATGTTTATAATGCAACAACTGCCTTTCTTCCTCTTGAACAAAGAGCCAGTGGAGAGAGGCCAGAGGCACAATTTTGCTCAAATAATCAAACTTTTCTCAAGGAAGTCATTTAGTGAAGATATGAACAAGTTTCTCTGTGATGGATACATACTCGTTATTCACAATATTTTTTGTAACCCGCTCTCTCAAGAAATGATACTTGAAGAATATATGATTGAGACCATATAAATTATTATTAAGTCTACAAACATAATTTGGCTTCTATGTACACTAAAAGCCTTTTGGTTTCCCTATATAAACTTCTTCATGTACCTCTCCCTTAAGAAAAGAATATTTGGCATCCATTTGGTGGATTTTGATTTTTTTTTAAACACACATATGGAGAAAATATTCTTATTGCTTCTAATCTAGCAACAAGAGAAAATGTCTCATCAAAATGCGATCCTTATACTTGATCATATCCCTTTCATACTAACCTGGCCTTATTTCTTACCACATATCCATGGTCATTTTATTTATTTATCAAAACCCACTTTGTGCCAATGTAATTCTTCTTTGTAGGCCTTGGAAGAAGGTCACAAGTATGATTATTATCTATTTGGTCCAATTCTTCATTCATGGCCTTTATCCAATGTTGATCTTGAATGTCTTGAAAAAGATTAATTGGTTCCTCCATTGAAGACAATGCAACATGTGCCTGAGTGATGGAATCCTACAACCTCATTCTCATTTGCACTCCGAAATATAATTCGCCACTATCTAATCAACTCAGTGATGTTTTTGTACATAAATTGGGGGATCTCTAGCTTAAGGAGTACAAGGTTATTCCTCTTTTTCTTCTACAACTTCGTCATCATTCCCATCACCAAATCTCATTGGCTCATCAAAATCGGCTTTTTCAAGTTATCTCACTTATTAACCATAGAGTTCATCTACATTGACATCTATAGAATCAATGATTCTCTTGATTATTTTATTACAAAATTTGTAGCCCTTGTCGTTTTGTGCCTAGCCCAGAAAAATTCTTGATCTTCTCTGTGATTTAGTTTCCCAAGATTCTTATTGTTTTTTTTGATGTAGCATCTACTACCTAAATTTTTGAAGTGTTTGATTTTTTGTAGTCTACCACAACAGAGTTCATGTGGATTTATGTCAATTTTTGGTATAAAATGAGCTTTGCTGAGAATGAAAACTCATGTGTGGGTAGCCTCTGCCCAAAACATCAACTAAACATTCCCCTTGCTCATCATTTCTCTGGTTAAATGTTACACTCACGTATTTTCTCACACTGCAAAGACATTTTGTTGGGGAGTCTCTTCTATAGTAAATTGTCTCTTGATGCCATTTGTCTTATAGAATTCTCCAAACTCCTTTGAAGTGAACTCACCTCTATTGTCTGACATGATGCTTTTGATTTTGCAATTGGTTTCATTTTCAACCATAGCTTTGAATTCTTTAAAATTTTCAAAAGCCTCATATTTCTCTCTGAGAATGGAAAACCACCTCATCCTACTGAAATCATAATTTATTAACATAAATATATCCTACATATGGCTGGAAAAGTTTTGGATTGTTCACACAAATCCATGTGCACTAGTTGCAATGACTTTTCTGAAAATGTTTCCATTTCCCTGAAATGAAATAGAGCTTTCTTTCTTAGTTGACAAGATTTTCAAATAATGTTTTGTGGTTTTGGAAGCCTCGGTAGGTCCTTGAATGAATTTTTCTTGCTAAGCTTGAAAATCTATTGAAATTTCAAATTTACAAGAATTTTGTAGCACAACCAACTCTCATTTGTCTTTGATAGTCAACATTATTAAATTTTTTCTTTAAACACATAAACATTATTGTATGTTATTATAACCTCAACAACTATTTCTCTGGTGCCTATGGACTTGATTTCACAATTTTTGGCTTTTAATGCCGCATCATATACTTGATCACACATATGAGACACAATTTTTAGATTATGTTTTAGCCCATACGTATAGAAAATGTTCTCATCTTTAACTTTTGCATTTGAGAGACTAAGATCTCCTTTTGCAATTATTTTTCCTGGAGAATTGTTATCGAAGGTCACATTACCTTTGTAAACAAGCATTTGAGTGAGAAACTTGATTTTATCTCCTATCATCTTCTTAGAAAAAACATTATCCACATACCAATGGATCCCACCATTGTGAGAATATAAGGAAATGGAACATTGCTTTGACTTTTTTTTTCTATTTCCATACTTTAGGCACTTGTCTTGTTTTCTTTAAGGTTGAAATTAACTACTATATAGCCAATTTTTTGGAATTTAAAACATTCCACACTATAATTAAGGCGAGAAAAGGAATTATTATACATGGGATTGTTTCTTCTCTCCTGAATTTCTCTCTTAGATTAGTGTTATATGTATGATAAACTAACTCTATAGTTTGTAGCTTTGTGACCAAAAAAAATACCCACGGAAGGCATCATTGTACGTAGATGGTTGCCTTCTCCACTGTGCAGAATTTTGAAAAAATCAATTTATATCGACAGAGTGTTGCTTTTGTCTTGCTCCTAATTTTCTTTGACTGAGTATTGTCTTTTATTTGTTGTGTGTGAACTTCTTTTTTCGACGAAACTAAGATAATTTCCTTTTTACCCTTTAGTAATGCCATTGTTTTCGATTCAACATCAAAACCAAGACCACTTCGGTCTTTGGAGATGAGTTGAGCCTTCAAAAAATAATTTGTATTTTTTTGTCTCTGTGCTCAACATCTAATTTAATTTTAGCTATGTTTTATCTTTTTGAAGCTCCTTATTCAAGAGAAAATATTCTCCTCCAATCTTATCACATTTTTGAGAATTTTCAACCAATTTCTAGTTCAAGGTATCTTGTAATTTCATACTTTCTTCTAACTATAGAGGTAATGCCTCAATATCCTAAACATTTTATTTTATCAAGGATTCTGTAGGGGTTTAGTTTTTCTTTCTCGTTCTCTCTATTTCTTAAGGACAACTTACCACTTATCTTTCAAGGTCTAATTATCCTTCTTCATTATCATATTTGTTAGCCTTAACCTACATATTTTCTATGTTCATGAGCATGAATTATTTAGAGCTATCATCATCTATCTTCTCATTTAAGGATTGGCTAGGATCAATTTCAAAGGATCTATCATATTGAGCATAAAAACCTTTCTTATTAGCCTTATTTCTATCCTTTTCAACCTACTTAAATATTTCTTTAGGATCATAAAACATTTTCTTATTTTTACGACGCTTTGATGCATAGTCACCAACTTCTCCATAGTTAGAACATTTAAATGGAAACTTACCTTCATAATTTATTGAGCTTCGCTTGAGCATTCTCACAAAATCATCTTCTTCTTCATATGATTCATGACATGTGTCTCGATGCTCATTCATGCACCCATTTCCTTCTTTTAAGGAAAATTATTTGGATACAAACTTGATCCGGATTTTATGCAGGAATGCAACAGAATACAGAAATAACCATGAACATAGAGATGCAGCGGAAATAATGTTTCATTTCTTTAATATCAAATAACAGAAATATGCTTACAGGCATAATGGAAATAAAATAGCTAGGGTGTTGGTAGCGAATCTATGAGAATAGATGTGATGGCTACAGACCTCTGAACTGTGTTACAATGAGGCTCGAGGGCCTATTTATTATTGGGAAACAATGGAGAACTCTAAACTTCCAAAAGCCTAACCCTAGGATATGAAGTGCCAAAACTATGGGCCCCATTTGGGTAAATTGGTGGTTCAACTTCCTCGAGATGAAACTTTGGCATCCGATCTCCGTTTGACGTGCTCAATATCTCGTTAGAAAGATATGTACGATGAGTACAAATTTTGAATGAGAAAAATCTGTCCATGGACCGATGTTGCTCTCCGTTTTCCCAAAAAAACGTCATTTAGGGCCTCAAAACGACTCTGGAAGTTCAGGACCCTAAAAAATGCTAAAAATAGTAAGTTTTGTTGCAACTTGAAAACTAAAAGAACTAATGGTGGGGGTTCAAATGTAATAGGTGGGTGGCCACCAATCTCCACCTGGATCATTAAGGCCCCAAAACAGCTCCGAGAGTGGAGGAACCAAAAACCTGCTAAAAATAGTGAGTTGTGTTGAATGTTAAAAGCTACAAGAATTGATGATGCTAGTCCAAATGGAGTAGGTGGGTGGCCACCGATATCCACTTAGATCATTGCTCCCTCCTTAGGAAGCAATGGTCCCCATTGCGTTGAGATCCTCCATGAGATGAGGAAAATTCTGTTGAATTGAGTATTAGATGTGTTGAAGATGTCATGGACCTGCGGGTGGACATGCTAGATGCATTTAGTAAATTTGGTTTCTTTATCAGCCCTAGACAATACACGTTTGGATTTTGTATGTGTAGTTGCAGGATGTATGGTAACATCAGGCAGTGGTGCGTTGGGAGTCAGATCAATGGAGTGCTTGTCCTGACAGTGCAGAGGAACATCTATGAGTGAGGGGAAAATGTCCTCGTATTCCTCCATGACTTTGTCCATCTATTGTTGCCATGCAAGGGAGCCCTGTTTCGAGGTTGTGGCCATAATATTCTTCTTCCCCTGTGAGTGATTTGTAAGGAAAATGAATTTCCTGGTTTGGGAAACAATCTTACTACATTGTTTTGCAGTAGTCAAAGAGATGACAGGAGGCGGTACTACCTCCAGTATCCTGTACAAGTTATTTCCCAAAGTAATAATAATAGCACGAGGCCTACAATCATACATAGCATGTCGCCTCCACAAGTATGGTTGGCCCAATAATACATCAGCTACATCAAGAGGAGCAACATCACACAATACCTCATCCGTGAATGGCTTGATACTGTTCGAAAGGCGGCACTGCTGGCATATGCGTAGATCTCTCCTTGGGTGGAGCCCCCTGATGGTATACGGCTACGGGTGTGATATGGTCAGTAGGCCAAGATGCTTCACAACCTCTACTGAAATGAGGTTCTTTTGGCTTCCGCTATGAACAATAAATTGCACCGGAGAACCCTTCGCTGACATCTACGACTAGAAGAAGTGCTCCCCCTCCTTTGGATCCTCTGGACCCTCCCTATGGATCTTGGTGGTGGAAAAAATGGCACTAGTATTCGCATCAATTATCTGCTTCCCTTTTTCATGGCCTTTTTCTGGTTCTAACTCAGGATCAGAAAATCCATCTGAGTCGGGTGCCTTTAGTTCGACCAAGAAAGACTGTTTGGCCCGACACTCATTTGTGCTGTGAGTGGGGCTGTTATGAAATTCACACCACTTCCCTTTGCTTCTTTGGATTTTTGGTGTTTTTCTGAGTCATATTTCTTTGGCCTTGCCCCTTCTTCTTCGGTTTGGGGGCACCTTTCAGATTCACAGATCCAAAGTCTCGCTTCTTCTACTTAAATTTCTGCTCGATCTTGGCGGCATTGCAATATGCCATGCTAAGAAATATAATTTTGAGGAAATCCATTTCCTCCTGAACGTGTTTGTGTAGATAGCCACGATACTTGAGCACAAAATGTCTCTCTGAATCTTTAATATCCAACTTTGTGCGCATGGTATGGAGCAGACTCGTCAGTTCGTGCACATCTTGATCCTTTGGTTGCCGCAGTGTG
Organism: Pinus albicaulis; assembly: GCA_034641835.2. Classification (NCBI taxonomy): domain Eukaryota; kingdom Viridiplantae; phylum Streptophyta; class Pinopsida; order Pinales; family Pinaceae; genus Pinus; species Pinus albicaulis. The sequence goes on along the minus strand of CM076584.1, from coordinate 1,329,960,600 downwards.
GTCCATTGGATGTATTTGTCCTCATAGCTCCCCATGGGGTAATATTGTTCTTTGATGTTGTCTCAGAATTAATTCCAAGTGGGTGTGGCTAAGAACATAGAGGGTTCCCCTTTGCCCTCTTGCTCATTGTAGGTTTCCCACCAGTCTTTGACATGGGGGGCGGCTTTAAGGAGTGAAAAAATAATATTTCCTCGGTCAGAGAAGTCATGGACTGAGAAATACCCTTCTAGAAAATTTAACCATCTGTCTATAGTGTCTGCATCTATTTTTCCTTCAAATAGAGGAATTTCAAAGTTTACCTATCCCTTGAAGGGAGTGGCGCCTCCAGAGTGGTTGTTGGATGCAAATGTGCCATATGTGGGCAGTCGTTGAAGGATTTGAGCAAATTTATCCATCATCACGTTCCTTTGTTTCTTGAGGGCCTTCTCAAGCAGTATTTTGATAGGATCTCCTGCTCCCTCATCTTTCTTTTCTTCCACCATGGGAGGTCTTCAGGGTTTTCGAGGCTGATCTTGCAAGGGTTCAACCAGATCGAGCCCTAACTCCATATACCCTGACTGCATTGGGGACATGCAAAGAAAAACAAAGAAAGAGAAGACCCACTCTCATACCACTGATCCATATTTTATGCAAAAAAGAAACATAATACAGAAATAACCATGAACATAGAGATGCAACGGAAATAATGCTTCGTTTTATTAATATCAAATAATAGAAATATGCTTACATGCATAATGGAAATAAAATAGCTAGGGTGCTGGTAGTGAATATCTGAGAAGAGATGTGATGGCTACAGACCTCTGAACTGTGTAACAATGAGGTTTGAGGGCCTATTTATTATTTAGAAATAATGGAGAACTCTAAACTTCCAAAAACCTAACCCTAGGAGATGAAGCGCCAAAACTATGGGCCCCGTTTGGGTAAATTGGTGGTTGAACTTCCCGGGGAGGTACCTTTGGCATCCGATCTCTATTTGACGCGCTCATTAGCTCATTAGAAAGATATTTCCAAGGAGTACAAATTTTGAATGAGAAACATCGGTCAATGGACCCATGTTGTTCTCTGTTTTCCCAAAAACCGTCATTTAGGGCCTCAAAATGGCTCTGGAAGTTCAGGACTCAAAAAACTGCTAAAAATTTAAGTTTTGTTGCAACTTGAAAACTAAAAGAACTAATGGTGGGGGTTCAAATGGAATAGGTGGGTGGCCACCAATATCCACCTGGATCATTAAGGCCCCAAAATGGCTCCGGGAGTGGAGGACTCGAAAACCTACTAAAAATAGTAAGTTGTGTTGAATGTGAAAAGCTGCAAGAATTGATGGTGTTGGTTGAAATGGAATAGGTGGGTGGCCACCAATATCCACCTGGATCAAAACTGTCCTTTAGAACTCCTCATCTCATAGGAACTGAATATTCCAAGGAGTTTATCTAGAGTGAGAGCGTTCATATTTTCCATTTCTTCAATGGATGAGACCTTGGGATTAAAACTCTCAGAAAGAGACCTCAACACTTTTTCAACTACCACATATTCATCTAGTTTCTTGTCAAGAACTATAATGGTGTTCACAACTTGATAAAATATTTGAGAGTACATTACCATTTCTCCACCATCATGCATGCTTAAAGATTCAAACTTCATCATAAAACCTTGGATTTTATCTTTATTTACCTTTATTTCTCCTTAATAACAGTTTCTCATCTTCTCCCAAATAGGTTTGGTAGATGTCCAATCCATCACCTTGAATTCCTTTGGTTTAGGTAGGCGGGTGAGTAGGTTATGAATTGCTTTATAATTGCAAGTGAAATCTAAGTTATGATATTTGGTAACCAATGTTGGAGGTCTTTCATAATTTTCTTCCCTAGAATCCTAGACAACAGCTCCAAGTGATTGAATGTAGGTATTCATCCTCACTTTATAAAACACATAGTTTGTTCCATTCAACATAGGTCCATTATTGATAAACCTTCCTTCCTAGTTTGTCATGTTCGTTTGTATTTCTTCCAACTATTCGATTTATTAGAAGTAACTTCTCTCTCATACCAATTGTTGGAATCAAGGACAATACTTAAAGGGGGGAATAATCAGTATTATAGAAATTTTACGAATTCAAAAATTATTTTTACTTTGTGTGAGAAAAATAAGATAGTAAAGAGCAATTACAGGAATAAATATGATAAACACTCCTCCAACAATCAATGTAATATTCAAGGAACAGATAAATTCACAAACTGCTTCTCCATTTTATTAATATGGGAAGCTATAACTTGAAAATACAATGTTGTAGATACAACCAACAAGAAGGTACTACTTTATAATTATTTAGCTAGAACTGAATGGAGCTACAAACCCAACTATGCTCCATCACACACTCGAAGGAGCACAAACCCATGATCAACAATCTACAATTTGCTTTAGACAATATCTGTTCCATCATTCATCCATTCTGATACTAAGATCAATGATTCCCTTCTTTTCTTTAAAAAATAATAAAAATTTTGTCACTAGTTCAGGAAAAATCCCTATAATCACCGTATCAACACCTCACTACACCAGAAGATCCGTCTCAAAAAAATTGTGTGTAAATTTGTCTTGATCAAGGTTTCTTTTATATATTTTTCTTTTGCTAACTTTTGATTTTTTATTTAATTAATGGATGAAGCTTTTAATTCATTTCCTTTGTTCTATTTATATTAATCGTCTACATTTATTCGATAAGTTACTTGATCTCAACCAACATTTTCTTCTATTTGAACCAAGCGTGTTTTCAATTTTTAGCTAATCTACACTTTATAGGTTTTCACAGTGCTTTTTCTATTTTTAACTACAGTTAAGGTTAGATTATCTACGTAAGTTACTACTAAACTATTAGTTCCAACAAATTTTGGCTTAATCCCCCTTCACTAGCTCCTTTTCCTATTTCTTAGATATAAGACATGTTTATGAGGAAACCAAATCAGGTTATTGGTGCTAATCCTTTTCAAATCATGTCAATGACCTTTTTATTTGTTAACATCTCATGTCTCCTACCTCTTCTTATTGACTGCAATTGCTCAGAAATAATGGAATTTTATGATCCCAGGTCAACTAGTTTGTAAGGTGCACCTAGTGCTATTTTGATTGGTTGTTTCTCTTTCATGTTCTAGGTGTTGACATGTCCTATATCCTACTAAAAATATTCCCAATTGATCCCTCTAGGATGACCCCTCGAGGATGGTGTCACAATGTCTTCATGAGGGAGTGGTGAAACATGTCACCAATAAACAATGCACTTGGGTGCACAAAAAATCCATGTTTGCATGCCACATGTCCACCTCTTAATGGTTGGTGCTGACATAAAATCTATCATCGTCTAGGAAAATTATATGTTGCCACCTTTCCTCCTAATGGAGAGAGACAATATCATTCTCAGCCTTGTTTTTTGACCAATTCGTCTGTCAATTTTCTTTTTTTAATCCAACAACCACTCCTCGAAACCAATCCTCAGTCGTTTTTGGTTTTCAGAGGGGCGTTTTCGGGGTATATATCCATCGTTTACCTTATGCGATCAATCATTCATGAAACTCCTTTATGTGATCACTACCTCTCTCCATGTGCAGAAATGAGGTGCTGTCAGAATTCTACCACGTGGCCCTTCTCCACCTACTTTGTTACATTAGGGTTGCTTTCAACGATGTTCTAGACCTCCTGGATAACTCTATGAGGTGAGTTCCTCCCAAGCCAATGGGATGTCTCCCCAGTGGTTCATTTTCGACCATGTCTACCTGTTCCTTTGCTTGGTCACATCTCCATTCCTTCTATTGAGTTTCAAACTTATCGCCACTTTGGGTATGTGCCAAAGGGTCCTCGTTTCACCTTTAACCATGTTATTTGACTTCGGGGTCATAGATATTTTATGGGCTCTGCCTTTCAATCCAGAAGGCATTTTTGTGGCTTCCTTATAAAATTAGAAATATATTATAGGGTACTTTCCAATTGAGTGGATTCGATGTAGCCTTTGAGCTCATATGATACATAAAAAATGTATTCAAACTCTCTATTATTGTTTGCACCTAGACCTTTCTGCTTCTTCCTGGAACCTGCTATTCTAATACATTTCTCTGACACATATGCCTCCTGTTTCCACCTTCTCATAGTTGTTGACATCAATGAAAACATATTTCCAACATCCTATGCATATTCTTTGTCTCCTATGCCTTCGTGTCTTAATGATTTTTTTAAGACTAATAATTTTAGTGTCACTAATATACATTATTAATCTAATTGGAATTAAGATTTTTGACAATGGTTGTCAGATTATATATATTTTTATGGCTTGGTGTATTAGTAGGTTTTTTTTTTCCCTGTTTTTTTTTTCATATAATTAAATTCTTGTGGAATTCCACTTTCCTTGATAAATACATATCTTCAACCTCATATTATTTTGGTTTTCAATTTCAAGGGAAAGAATTTTATTCATCATGTTGATTTGAAAATTAAGATCATGGGAGGGTTATGCCCCCATGAGGGAAATTGGAATTCAAAATTTGACGTTTATTTTGTTTTGTAGCAGGGTTCCCATTTTTTTTATTGTCATTTATCTAGTGTTGTATTTTTGTGTGTGTTTGTGTTAGATATATATTTTCCATGCTAAAATTTCTCTGTTTCATTTTATATTTTCCTATTATTATCTTCTTCTATAACTATCATGATGAGTAAAACCATTAATGTTGTATTATGAGATAATATAATTGCTCCCGAACAGCGGGTGGTAGATAGGGTACCTAGGGTAGGAACCAACCCCATAAAAAATATCATGATGTGGGTGATACATTGTACTATGTTCTCTCTCATTCAAAACTCGAAATGAGATTAGAAATATAGAATCATAAGAAAATATAGACCATCAAAATATTTATGATATGGAGATTTTGGAAACGGTTTATCACTTCCTGACCCTCATAATACCAAGGGATGAAGGAAACAATATCTCAATTCCATATCTATTCTTTGGTAGATGAAGTCTCTACTTGACAGGGCTTTAAGAGAATAAGGAGAAGATAAGATATCTTTGATTTTCTAGAAGACATCAAAGAGGCCTCCATAGATGTACCATAGATCAAGGTCTTTAACTTGAAAATAACCAATTCATAACCTTTGAATCTATAAATTCATCTAAAATTTTAACATAATCTCATTCCTCTAGGATCCAATGCTAAGGACCCAACGACTATTATATCTTGTAACTCTTGATTCATTGCAATGTCTATTGGTTTTTTTTTATTATTAAAATTTATCTTCACATAGGTGGATAAAACTACATGGTATCCCTGGTGGCATATTTAAACAATGTACAAAGGGAAATGGTTAAACTTTCAATGGATGGATGATGTACTTTGATTTGAATATATTCTGAGGAAAAAGAATATATAGCATTCTGACTCCATCAAATTGCATAAAAATAACCATAATATTAAAATGAATAAAAACAACAACAAAAACAAAAATAATAATAATAATAACAATTATTATTATTATTATTATTATTATATTTCTAATTATAATTAATTATCGCTAATAACTAAACCAAACTAGATCCATCTTAGTTTTGAATCTACCAAATGTTGAGAGGCATCAAATCTCTTGAGGTGCAAACCTATTTTTGAGTGAAAAGAGATTTAATCCCTATCAACACTTATTAAATCTTGATTTAAGATGGATCTAGGTTGGGCAATATTAAAAATAGACATTTTCTAACAAATACATGAAACAATTTTTTTGTCAAAATGTAGCTATATAATTCTGAACAAGATTGTGATTTCCTATTATTTAAAATGTAGGTTTTAACCCTATATAGAAATTATCTGCAAAATAATTCTTAAAGGATAGAAAATAAAGAAGTGGGAGAGCATAAAACATAAGACAGATATAGATAGAGATTTTTACCCTGGATCCCGAATTGAGACTACCAGCTTGATTTTTCATTATGTTCCTTTTACTGTAACAACACATATATATACATGTTGAAGCATTCATAAACCCCACTCCATTAACCCTGGATTAGAACATAACCATTGTTCCCTTGACCGGATCTACAAAATACTAAGGGAAAAAAACCATCATGTGCAAAATCCATGTGCAAACCAATGCACAAAACCATAGGTGGGTCCACCAACCTAAAGTAGGGTCCAAAATATTTTTCATGGGTGTTGCCCAAACCCTGTCATAATACACATTAAAAATATATGAATTAAACTGTTAGGACACTATATTACTAGTATAGTCCCTTAGTATTTTTAGTGTAACCCCCTTATTGTTATTATTGTACCCTTGCAACCCATATATTGTTATTATTGTGCCCTTAAATTATTATTGTTAGGTCGGCTAGGATTACATTGTGGCCCTATGGACTCCCATATATAGAAATGAGGTTTTGTAATTTGAATCATCCAAGAATTTTTCATTCATGTAATGGATTGGAGGTTTCCCCCTCAAAGTGGCTTATTTCTAAGGTGTTGATATCTCTTTTCTTCTATTTTTGGAGCTGGTTTCACAACATTTTGTATCAGAGCTTTGGATTCTAGGGTTTCGCTACCCCAAACAGGTCATCTTGGAATTTTCACTATATCATTTTTTCTACGAAGGTACAGAAGCTAAAATATTGAGATTGAAAAGCCGGAATACCGAGGAACATTGTTGCAAAATTTTAGAGCCTGGTTCGTAATATTTTTGGAGATATGATCTGTGGAATTTAGGGCTTTTTGCATGCTCCTGAATTTAACCTAAATAGGTCATCGAGGAATTTTCGCTATAACTTTTGTTCTAGAAAGTTTCAGAAGCTAAAATTTTTAGTGATTGAATCCAAAATACTGAGGAACATCATTGCAAAATTTTACAACATAGTTCGCAATATTTTCGGAGTTATGATCTATGAAAGTTAGGTCTTTTTCAAGCTCCCGAATTTCATCTCAAAGAGGTTATCGTGGGAAAACCTTCATAACTCTCTCTCTGAACATGAGATTGGAATGTTGTAAAAGGTGGATGAAATTAAAAGGACTTTATTTTCTTGTCTATCAATTTTAGAGCCAAAGGAGGAAATAGTGACATGTGGAAAGTCGTAAAAGTTCACTATACTGAATGAGTCGATAATTGGGTCATTGTGGGAAATTGGACATAACTTTGCCTTGAAGAATCCAAATCAGGTCAGACCTGTGGAATTCAAAAGAAGATTTAGAGGGTGCCTTCAAATCCAAATTTTAGATATTTAAGATCCTAAATCACATATATAGCTCATTTGCAATATCGAGCTCCTCAAAATCAAGAAAAAGGTGTGTATTTTTTTTTCAAATTGCATAAGTCTTGTTTGCAAAATCATTTCTAGTTGATTCCAAAGGCCTATTGAGCATAGCTATTAGTATTGGGTTCTAAAATTCCTCCTAAAAATAATTCAACACCCATTAAGCCTTCAGAAGGCTCTACTTCGACTCATGAAGACGAATAAATGCAACATGAGATATCAAAAGTCCATGAGCAAGTGCACCAAATTCCTCTATCGCAATGAGAAACAAATAATGAAATGGAAGTTTTGAAAAAAGGCGTGGAAAATAATATGGATGGTTTGAAGAAAGGCGTGGAAGCTAAGATGAATGGTTTAGAAGCTAAGATAGATGGAATGGAAGTGGGAATAGAAGCTAAGATGGATGGCATGGAAGCTAAGATTGATGAAAAAATGAAAGACAACATCGAAAACATGAGGAATGATTTGGCAATGTTGATACAAGAAATTTTTCATAATGGAAAAATTATAGTAAAGGAAACTCATGATGAGAGAAAAATAAATGATAATCTTGATTTCATAAGCTCTAATGTTGGCAGGAAGAACCACCATATTCCAAATATGGATATGAGGAAGTTTGATGGCTAGGATCCCGTAACATGGATACTACAGATGGAGAAATATTTTGATCTCAATAATCTGCAAAACACATAAAAGGTATGCACTGCAACTTTACATCTAGAAAAAAATACGTTTTTATGGTATCGATGGCTTTTCTCCCGTAAAAAAAATGTCACTTGGTCAATTTTTATGTAGGAAATGATAACACATTATGAGGATACAAAGAGAAAAACCTTCTTTAGCCAATTGATAAATCTCAAACAAAAGGGTTTAGTGGGGGATCACATTGAGGACTTCCAAGAATTGAATATAAGGGTACTTGATATTCTAGAGAAACACAAGATTGATCTCTTCATAGGTACTTTAAAGGATACCATCCAAAATGAAGTTTGCATTTTGGAACCTGATTCATTAGAGAAGGCATTCAGGTTGGCGACAAAAATTGACTGTAAAATTATGCCGACAAGGAAGCCTACAACTCACTTCTATAAAGAGGGAAGTGTTGCTACTCCTAGATTTCAATAACCTACAAGGTTGACACCACAAAAATTGGAAGAAAAAAGAGCAAAAGGGCTTTGCTACAGTTGTGATAGAAAATACATTAAAGGTCATAAGTTTGCTAAGAAGAAATTATTTTACATAGATTGTGAAGAGGAAGAAGAAAATGAACAAGAAGAGGGTATACACTAGGAACCAACCCTAGAAGAGGAAGAAATGAGTCTGACCATATCGTGTAATGAATTGGCAGGAATTTCCACTCCTCTAACTCTCAAGGTAGAAGGAAATATCAAGAATAAAAAGGTAATAGTGTTGATTGATTCAGGTAGTACCCATAATTTTATTCATTGTAAGGTAGCTAAGGAATTGAATCATTTCCTATACGTAGTACCAGAATTTCAAGTGATGGTTGCAAATGGGGGAACTATAAATTTCTCTGGAGAATGCCATAATATCAAGCTATCCATGGGGGAATATGTATTGAATAGTCCAATGCTTTCCATCCCAATGGGAGGTGCTGATGGTGTACTAGGAGTGCAATGGTTACAATATTTGGGGACGGTAGCTCTAATGTCATATTACGGGATATCACAGGGAATCCAAGAAAGAAAATAAGCTCTAATGTCATGACAAAGCTTCAGAAGAAATAACAATGAGGTGTAATTTCACAATTATGCTCACTAGAAGCTCCAGCATCAAAATTAACTATTTCTCCAGATCTCCAAAGAGTCTTGGATAATCATTCCAATGTTTTTGATACTCTCAAATGACTCCCACCTATTTGTGATCATGATCATGCTATTAATTTGATTCTAGGAAGTGTTCCCCCAAACATCTGACCTTACAGATATCCTTATGTCCAAAAGAGTGAAATTGAACGTATGATTGCAGAAATGTTAGAGGCTGGTATAATTCAACCTAGTCAAAGTTCTTTCTCTTCTCCTATAGTATTGGTACACAATAAGGATGGATCATGGTGCATGTGTCTTCATTATAGGGAGTTCAATAAGCTCACCATTAAAGATAAATTTCCCATTCTTGTGATTGATGAATTATTGGATGAATTACATTGAGCAATTTATTTTACCAAGTTGGATCTTCGTTCAGGATATCATCAAATTAGAATGAAGACTGAAGATATTCCAAAAAAAACATTTTGAACTCATGAGCGTCATTATGAATTTTTGGTCATGCCTTTTGGCCTTACTAGTGCACCTTCTACATTTCAATGGTTGATGAATTCCATTTTCAAACCCTTCCTTACAAAATTTTTGCTAGTATTTTTTGATGATATACTAATCTACAACAGCTCTTGGAAGGATCATGTTCAACATTTTGACAGGGTGCTCAAACTATTGTAGGAGAAACAATTATATGCAAAAACATCCAAATGTTTCCTTGGAGTACAAGAGGTAGAAAATCTGGGTCATATTGTATCTCACGAGGGTGTTAAGATAGACCCTAAAAAAATTAAAGCCATTAAGGAATGGAAATTCCCCACAAACATAAAGTAGTTGCGAGTATTTCTCGGGTTAATAGGGTATTATCACAAGTTTTTTAAGAATTATGGGAGAATAACAACACCTCTAATAACATTATTGAAGAAAGATGCATTTTCATGGACTCCTGAAGCAACTAAGACCTTTGAACATCTTAAAGAGGCAATGTGCCTAGCACTTGTCTTAGCTATGCCAGACTTCACAAAAACCTTTATTCTGGAATGTGATGCCTCAGGATATGGAATTGGTGTTGTTTTAATGCAAGAAGGAAGACCCATTTCTTTTGAAAGTCGTCCAAGAAAAATATTACAAAAAAATACTTATGAGAAGGAAATGTTAGAAATAATGCATGCACTAAAGAAATGAAGAACTTACCTAATGGGAAGACACTTGAAGGTAAGAACTGATAATGATAGTCTTAAAAACATTTTGGAACAAATACTATCTTCAGAAGAGTAGCAAAAGTGGGTCACAAAGATGTTGGGTTATGACTTTGAAATAATCTACAAAAAATGGAAGCTAAATGTTGTTGCAGATGCACTCTCAAGAAAGAATGAAGAGGTGGAAGCATTGCTTTGTGCCATTTCTATTATCCAACCATATTGGATAACCAAAGCAAGAGATGAATGGAAGAAGGATGAAGAAGTGTGGACACTCATTCATAAGTTGCAGCAAGATCCTAGTACATCTAATACATTTAGTTGGAAAAATGATTCCTTATGGTACAAATATTGCTTATATATTTGTAATAATTCCCAACTAAAACAAAATATTATTTTGGAATTGCACACTTCTCCTTTACGATGACACTCAGGATTTTTAAAAACTTACCAGAGGGTGAAGAAATAACTTGTTTGGGATGGCCTTAAATCTGATATTCAAAAGTTTGTGGTGGAATGTTTGGTTTGGTAGTAGAATAAAGGTGAGACAATTAATAACCCGGGTCTTCTATAACCTTTATCCATTCCAAGTCAACGATGGGAGGATATTTCAATGGATTTTATCGTAGGTTTACCTAACTTTGAAGGAGAGAGTGTCATCATGGTGGTAGTTGATAGAATTACCAAGTATGCACACTTTTGTGCTTTATCTCATCCATTTAAAGCATGTACAATTGGTACTACATTTATGGACACAGTTCAAAAGCTACATGGAAACCCAAGGGTTATTGTGAGAAACAAAGATCCCATTTTTACTGGAAATTTTTGGATGAAGTTATTTTCTTGTTTGGGTACTCAATTAGCTCATAGCTCATCTTATCATCCTCAATCCGATGCTCAAAGTGAGATAGTAAATAAATGTTTGGAACGATATCTTAGCTCTTTTGTATCTAATAAACTATCAAAATGGGCCAAGTGGTTACCTCTCGTTGAATGGTGGCGTAACACTTCCTTCCATACTACAGCAAAAATGACCCCATGTATGGAACTTTATGGATATCATCCACCATCCATTACATCATCTTTAAGAGGAAATTCGAAGGTTCAAGCAGTGGAATATCACATTGAGCATCAACAAGAAGTTCTCCAACTTTTAAAGGAAAACCTAAATTTGGCATCAAATTGAATGAAACAACAGGTAGATCAACATTGTAGTGAGAGAATTTTTGATGTAGGAGACTAGGTATTTTTATAGCTACAACCATACAAACAAATGTCACTCAAGAAAGCTAAGAAGGATAATAAATTAGCGCCAAAGTACTATGGTCCTTACAAGGTGTTGCAAAATATTGGTAATATGTCATACAAATTGGAGCTTCTTGGTTCTTCATGAGTGCATCAAATTTTCCATGTTTCATGCTTAAAGAAGGATATAGGTGAAAATATTCTAGTTCAAGAAATATTTCTAGAACTTGATAAGGAAGGAAAAATCATATTGGAACCTGAAGTGGTAACAAAAACCATAACTCAACAACTACGGAATTGATAAATTTCAGAGTATCTCATCAAGTGGAAGAACTTACCCACTAAAGATTCTACATGGGAGGATGCGATTTTTATACAGAACTACCCAGATCTACTCAAGTGTTGAAGACAACACTTTTTTGGAGGAGAGGGGCATGTTAGGTCCCTATATTAATAGTATAGTCCCTTATTGTTGTTAGTGTTGTTAGCCACCTATAAAATTTGTCATGTAAAATGGTGGCTAAATCATTTTTCAACCCTTCAAGAAATAATTTTTATTGCGAAATTGTTAATTCTTGAAGTCTTATGAAGATGACTTATCCTTGAGTTAATCTTCACTGCTGTTGAATCCCTCTCAATTCTGAAAAATATGATGTTTTCCTGAAGAAGAGACTACCTGAAAAACTCCATTTTTCCCTCATTTTACTCCTTATTACACTCAAAATTAACCTCCATTTTCATCCTCTTTTTCCTTATGAAATTCCTCTATTTTCCCTCATTTCCATTTTTCACTTCATAAAACCCTTTTTATAAGGTTTAAACTCCTTTTTAAACCTTACTGAAACCCTCAAAATCCTTTGAAAATCCTTGAAAAATCATAAAAAAACCATTTTTTCACATTATAGGCTTAAGTCCCTTCAACTAAGCCCTAAACAACTTCCCCTCCATGTGACTTGGTGCTGGAACCAAGCGTTAAGGCCCGGGGCGCTTATTGCAACAGGGCATTCATGTGAAATGCGTTCCTTTTGCTGCGTTAAATTTTTCGATGTGATTGGATCCTTTTGTATATAACCCCCAATCCCTTGCTTCCTTTGTAAAACCAAGAGCCCTGCAATCGGATGCTAAAACATGTAAATAAACCCTCCATAAAGCAAAATTTCCTTTTTATTTTATTAAAAACCCAATTTTTTCATATTATAACGAATCCCAACGGTTCATTGGTTGGATAAATCCTGACCGTTGATTTAAACCAATCAAATGATCATCGGGATCTCACATCGGAGATTTCATTGGATGCATTCGAATATGTTATTGATCTCCACCGATTGGCAACCTTTCAATGGCTTCTCAGCCGTTGATCTTCCCCTCCAAGCCCAGACCCGATGTCCCACATCGCTTTGATTAATTAGCCCATCCCTTCACCTTTGGACCTTTCATTCATTCCCCACTGTTGATCTAGTTCTAATATTAACGACTCTCATTCAATCACATCGACACTTTGATCCCTTTTCCCCCGCTGATCACAATCTTCTGATTGCATCTGGGTTGTCCATTCTTCTAAATCCGATGGTCCAGATGAATCTTCATTTCCCTTTATTATTCCTCAAGCCCCGCTATATAATATTTTCAGTTGATCTCTGCCGTTGATCTCTGCAGATCAATGACCCACAATGACCCAACCTCAGCCAACCCCTCACCTCATATTTTATTGCAATGGTCCCAAGATAGAAATTGGGCTGTTCATTCCCCGATTCGACGGTCCAGATTCGGCCCAATAGACCCAACTCCTTTGGGTCCTACCTTCCCCCAGATCAAATCTCCACCATTCGTTCCTATGATCCGACGGTCCAGATCAATACCGCCTTGGCTCTGCCCCACCTTCTTCCACCTGCACAACTCATTTTATCGCACTCTCACCTCCACCATTGGATCTACCCGTCTGAGATGTAATGGCCAAGACTCCATATTGTGTGATTTTTGAGCCCAAAGGTTAATTTTCTGAAATTTATGCAATATGGGCGGTTTTAAAAGGCCACGTGTTGGCCAGTAATGCATATCGCGTTCAAAAAGTTAAAACTTCCTTCCTTCATTTTTATTGCGCGAAAATAGTGGTTTTTATGGCTGAAACCACTTTACCCCATTTGTATTGTATTCCATCACATTTAATCTCCGTCGTTGATTTCTGAAGATCAACGGTCCCAGTTTAATCATAGCCCTCCACCTATCCTCCAAGGGGCTTTTAAAATAAATTTCCATCGTTGATCTGTGTGGCCGATCTTATCCGACGGCCCATAATTATTCCGAAACTCCAATTTAAATTTTAATCCTTTTTCCCTCTGCCAAAGGTTTTAAGCCCATTTCCTTGGTTACTTCTTCCATTTCGAGATAATGTAGCCCCTTTACATTATATTTCCCCGATCGATATTGATCGTTGATCTTCGTAGATCGACGGCCCCGTCTTAATCTCCCCACTGTATATCAAACTGCCTCCTATCTCACCCCCGTGAAGCAATCCTCGTTGTTGGATGCTTTCATCCAACGGCTGCGATATAACCCTAGCCTCCAAAGCAATATAAACCCAAATACGCAGGATTTTCTTAAATTTTTCTTGTTTGTGCAGGTTTTAATGGTTTATCAATTATTTTAAAAATAAAATTGAAGGCTGTGGATGATGATCCCTCAGGCCATTATTCATCAAAAGGATCATTCTACAGGTTTTTTCCTTATCATGATTCATTCAATGCCTCATGAGCACTGGCGCCATTATAAAGCCCATGTAATGCCTTCACATCAACAAAACATAGTAAATTTTATTAAGAAACAAAGTATCAGTGTTAAAAGGTCCAACCATAGCGGAAATGAATAATTAAAGATGGTTTACACAATTTTGAGGGATTATTGCCTAAATCGACTATATAAAGCTTAATCCTCTAAATTAAACACAGTTTGAAAAACAAAAGACATATATTAGGCCTAATTATGTTTAACACACAGATCAGGAACAAATTAAACAATGTTTAAATAAAAATAGTAATATCTATCAGTCCGAGAAGCCTCTGCTACCACATTAGAGGCTAATTGAATCCTCTCAGCTAGCAAAGGCACCTGTATCCTCGAAGCTTTCAAAATAGGCCATAGTTATATCCAGAACAAAAGATATTTGCATCAATGCAGCTGAACAGTTAATTCAATCCAAGTAACTTATTGTAAATTGTCAGCAGACTTATTACAAGGATAATGAAGAGCCTTAAAGTCAACAAAATCTTCCCACCGAGCTTAATACTTAATGTAAACCAATTAATACAGAGGAAATATCAGATATTTTCTCCATTGAGTCGCTCAAAGGTCGAGAAACATTAATCTGTATTAATTGAACCTGAGAGATCTTTTAACCCATCCCACCTCCTCATTTCTTCTATAAATACTTCTGTAGAAGATGAAATAATGTTGGGCACTGCATATCTGTTGCATGTAAATAGCTTACTGAAGCTACTATAAGCTCTGTTTGTAATTGAAGATGCCTAAGTTGAGATGAGAAGTTTGTAACTGGTTTGAAGCATCAAATAGAAGCTAATTTCTGGGATCCCGGACTATGTCAACAGTGATGTTTTTCTTATTGTAAATTGTTATTTTATTTCTGTTTCCATTGTGTCCATCTTCTTTGATAAAGAATAGCAATTATATTGTTAGGATTTACTGTCGAAGGTACCCTTCTCTTACTGATAAGCTTTATCTACATTTAATAATGATTTAATACAGTCCAAGCAATTAGGAATGCTAGCATTCCCTCGCCTTACTGTCTAAACTAAACATTGTTCTTGAATGTTATTTTCTGTTTCTACCAAGAAAAGTTAAACTAGGGAAGTCTATGGCGAGCCCTGTCCTCTAGCTTTATCTCTAAAGGTTGTCTAAAAGTTTCCATAAGAGTATGTTGAAAGCAGGTTAGGTTCAAAGTCCTTACCTGATCTTAGACTATTATTTATTATCTTATGTGTTGTCTTGAAAGTTTACTAAATAAAGTAGAGCTAGGGAAGTCTATGGTTAGCCCTGTCCTCTATTTTCTTCTCCAACAGTTGCTTTGAAATGTTTCCCTTAGAATATGCTGAAAGCAGGATAGGTTCAAAGTCCTTACTTGATCTTAAGCTATTATTTTTGTGTTTTAAATGTTTTCTATTGAAAGTGCATCAAAAGCAGGCTAGTTTCAAAGTACTTACCTAATCTTAGATTACTCTTATGTCTTTCTTAAGTGTATGCCAAAAGAAGGATAGTTTCAAAGTACTTATTTCATCTTAGGCTGCTCTTTGTTCTTAATTTGTTTCTTTCCCCTTCTTATTGTTTCATTCCATTCCATAAAATCAACTTTAAAGAGATCCTTAGACATAGATGACTTTCCCCATGGACCACTCTTGAACCTTGTTGTTTGAAATAAATCCTAATATGACTCCATAGCCCAATGGATTGAAATTTTTTCTTGCCTATCTTCTTAGATGAATCAATCTTTCACTTTCATTCACCTTCACCCTTCATTTAGAATTCCTTCACCTTCACATATCTTTTCCCAACCAAGACAAACAAAAACCTTGTTCTTCATAACTAGCCTAATATCACATTTCAAGCCTTAAAGATAAATCAATATTTGCACTTATAGAGAGATCCCTCTCTGGATTCAGGAGGGATAGATCCTAGAATCCCAAAGTGGTTCAAGTGTACTGTCTGCAGTTTCAGTCTCACAAATCTGCTGAAATTACGGGGAGCTAACATTTATGGTGACTCTGTTGGGGAATTCTGAGTGAAATTACACCTATACATGCTTAAGGACCTCAGAAAAATACTTGATTTAAGAATATTTGGTATATTATCAGTTGAGCCACCAGTCATAACATTTCTGGCGACTCCACTAGGGATTTTATGAGTTAGTAAGAATCGAAGTACACCTTAAGACTCTAGAAAACCCTTGATTCAAGAACATTGTTCAGTGAGTACAAGTAGCCTTCTTCAAGAATTAATAAGTAAATGCCAATCATGATAAAACTTATTTGAATCAGTGACAAACTAAGGAAACCTTAGGATTCTCATAAGAACTTATCAAACCTTGAAGGATCATCTAACTTAGACATAACAGTAGACTTCCTTTGTCTCATCAGCATAGCTAAGTGTTGAAACAAATTTAGGACACTCTTAGAACCCATAGGACTAAACAAACTCAGAAAACCCCAAAATATTTCAGATTGGTATTCAAATAAACATGGTGGTGTACCATAAAACCTCTTACCTCCAAAAAGAGCTAAAATTTCCACCTGGTGACTCCACAATCCTAAGAAGACCTTAAGACTCCACTGGGAAAACCATTATCATCATAACATCATTTAAACTCAATTAGAGGAGTTTAGGATTAAATTTTTCTTGTTTGAAAGATCAGTTAGCCTCTTAAAGATTGTCATATTTGGTTAAAATTTTCTTGTTTAGTTGGGTTTGAAAAACACAGCATAGTGGCTCCTATAAAGATTCATACTAGAGCCTATCCTGACCCAAACCCTCCTGATATAGTTGATAACCCTAAAATAATTCTTAGGAAGTCTCCTGAGATTAAATCCTCAACTGTTTTCAGATCACCCCTTAGAGCTAATTATGTTCCTGAAAACCTTGCAGCTCTACAAGAATCAGAAGTTGACTTGAGAAATCCATTTAGAACTAGGTCACTTGAGGATTTATATCATTTATATATAGAGTCTTCACTTTCATCCCCAGATAGAAGTGAACATCCTAGTAGTAGAGAAACTACACCACTAGATGTACATTTCCTTTATAATTTTGGTTTCTCTCATCCTAGATCAGCTCAACAATCTATTACTGGCCCATCCACTTCTACTACCCATATACCCATTGTCCAAAACACTCCACTTCAGTCCACTTTCCCTCTTTTAAATCCACCTCCAACCCCTATCATGGCAACATGATATGCTCCCTTAGTCCTTCCTTTACCCTTAGTCAATCTTCCACAGGACTATCAGTCCAAGATACCTTTGTATGATGCCAGTTGTTAGACTCCTATACCAATAGGTGTCATATATCATGATTGGCTTGATGGTCTATGTAATATGTTCATACATCTCCTTGTTGCAAAGGTTTTCGATATTGTTAAAAAAAAAAAAAAAAAATTAAAAATGTAAAGAGGGTATACCCTAAAAGAAAAATCAAAGGGTGAAAAAAATAAAAATGGCCAAAAAAGTAAAAGAAAATGAACCCCACCAAAAGAAAGCCCAAGGAAAGTGCGCAAGTCTAAATTCCACTACTCTTTGCTCTTATGTAAATAAACAAATTGTGTGCAACTTGTATCTTATGCCACAATTGATGAATAGGCAAACAGTTTAAGCTTGGCTAGTTCATATTTCAATATTATGTTTTACAGATAGAGAATAAAATTTGACCAAACTATTTAATCTTGGAAGATAAGTAGATAGGTAGAGTAAATAAAAGGAGCTCAATAGTTTAATCTGAGCCTTTGGATGTAATAAGGTTAGACTTAGATAGATTCCTACATGTGAAAGAAAAAAAGTGTGATAAGGGTTTGCGAGTCTAAGGGCACCCTAATAAAGAAGAAAAATGGTAGGTTAAAGTAGGTAGGGTGGGTAGATGTTGATGCAGAATTACTTGTGATGGATAATGACTCTAAAAGTGTTAATATTTACTTTCATCACAAAGTGCAAGGAAGAAACTACACTGGAAGAATTTCAAGAAAAACAAAGTCAAATTATTAACTTCCCTTCTTATTTTTCCCTAAAAATTTCACGAATTTCGCCTAAGTACTAAGGAATTTGAAAATTAGAGGGGCTCAAGGCATTTCCCTGACTTTTGGAAGGACCGGACCCTTGGTCAAATAATTGGAAAAGCCTAAGTACTTAAAACCATTCATAAGTCATTCATTCACTTCCAAAAAATATTTTCCTAAGTAAAATCCTATTTTACTTAGGGAAATTGCACAATATCTCATAAAAACCCTTTTCATTCAAGCATAAGTTAAATACATCCCTCTAATGTTTTTATACTTAGCGCTTCTCATGAATTTTCATATTAAATTTTAATTTTATTATTTAAATCCCTATATAAATCCACCCATTCCCATATTATTTTAAAAACTCCAAATTATTACATATCCCGCCCCTTTGGTTGAAAAATAACCTTAATATTGTGTTCATCATGATTAATTAGTTAAAACTGCAACTAATTAAGAACCTTCATTCCCCGCCACATTAAAAAAGGCATTAATTAACCCTCATGGTTAATTAATAACCTACCCCACCAATCGAATTGCCCCCAATATGATTAAAATCATATTTATTTATGTTGGGCCCACTCCTTTATTTCCCCGTCATCTCACCTCCCTGACCACTGTTGGATCAACCAGTCCACAATCAATGACTGTCATCCATATCACTGTGCCACCACGTCCAAACAATAACGCGTGATGGGTAAACGGTTTCCCAAACAATGCCTCGCCATGCGTTGAATGGTGTATGGAATCGCTGGCCCTCCACTGAAAACCGCCCGTCCCCAAAAGCGGTGCAATGTATACTGCTTACTACCCTTCCGCCTATGACAAATCAACCTTTTCTGCTTACGTCATCTGCCATAAATATAAACCCCAACAACTTTTAGCTTTGCAAATAAAACAAATAAACGCACATCATTTTCATTATCTTGTACAGCAACCAGTGTCCCATGCAAAAAAATTCAAAACCAACTATCAAAGACTGTTAACTGCCACCTTACTGAGAAACTTGCAGACGAACAATCTAGAATCCATCAGCAGTTGCCTACACCTGTTTTCATCACGATTCACTTCCCGGAAAATAGGTATTTACCTAAATTCCCATCAGACCCTGCAAGTCTTGGTTTTTGTTTTAATTAGAGACTAATGAGACTCTGAGGAAGCTTCAAAGAACCAGAATACCAGAAGCACAATGGTGGGAAGAGATGTTAGACTTTTCATAAAAATTATCCTTGCATGAATTTTGATTATTTACTAAGCAAGTCATGATAAAAAGGATAAATAGAGATCAAACAGGTCAAAGTGTATTAGTACAGGTAAAGAGTATCAGTAAAATAGATCAGCCAACATAAAGTTACTAAAGAAGATAGCAGCAAGCCAAATCATAGGGCCTGCCTCTAGCACATTCATAAAAAAAGGGAACAGCACAACATCAATTATATTTTCTCTTATCCACGAGACCATTTGTCTCTATTTTGTTGTAAAATATTCATGAGTCATGCTAAATTATATCTCACTTTGTTATGAGATATTTTTTATAATTTTTTGTATAAATACTCCCTCAATTGGAGTATTGAGGGGGTGGATTCTTAGACTTTTCTATAACATTGATTATTTTGGAATAAAGTGTTGTTGGACAAATTTCATATGGCTAGCTGGATAAGGAATTGATGCAAAGGACTTTTCACAGGATTCTTGAGTCAGACAACGGATCAATAAGTCATCTATCTCTTATGTTTTAGAGTTTTATACTTGTTTATTATACCATCTGTGTTTCATATCTGAATGATAAATGAAAAGGAATAATTTAGAAAGTGGTTAAGTGCAATCTATTTTCAATCGTTGTTATTCTTAATGTTTTCTTTTGAACTACTTTAAACAGTGAATTCCTAATTGCTCCTGTTTTCTAGTTTATTCATTTTGATTATTTAGTAAAGAATTATTAATTTCTCTTTATTAATAATCATTCAAGTTCCCTCTTTCAAATATGTTGAAGGATTCTTAGTTACCCTTCATCCATTTCGAGTCCATTCCATTCATTTTAGATATTAAATTGTTCCCTATTTGATTACCTTTCCCTGTGAAACCATCTCTTGTTAAGAAACTTAATCCAGTTAAGCCATCTTTCTTTGACTCCATTAGCCCAATGGCCTAAACTATTTAGTCTTACCTTTCTGCTATAGAATTTAATCACCCAAACTCAATCAAAATCCTTGGACTTTCATAACTAGCCTAATATCTTTCAAAACAAAGCCAAAACTTAAAGAGAGAGCCCTCTCTAGGTATAGATTGGCTAGATTTTGTACCTAAAAGTTGGTTTGTGGTTACCTCGGACCCCTTTCCTCTTCCCAAAAAAATTCAAGGAAAATCTGAGTGATAACATAGTGGCGACTCCGCTGGGGAATATAAATAATTTTATTGTTACTATTGTTTACTTTATAAACTACAGACGGAGCCTGAAGTTAGCCAGGTAGCCTTTGAACTTCTTTTTTTCTACAATTGCATAAGTAAATGAATGTTTCTTCAGTCTATCTCTAGTCTAGTTTATGAATTGAACATTTCGTTTCAAACATTTGATCAGTTCCTCTAGTCAAATAATTCTTTAAGAAAATTTAAATCCAATATCTTAAACATCTTAAAGAGATTGTCGAAGTTGTATTTTTTATTCCATTGAGAGAAAAAACCAAAAAAAAAGAGTTACTTAGAAACCGGGCTTCAGAAAGGACTCATTATACCAGGGCTAATCCTGATCCAAATCCACCGCCTATGTTTGAAAATCCTAATCTGATCCCTAGAATTCTTAGGAGATAGGAAAGCCAAGAAAGATCTGCTAGTTCTCGGCCTCTCTATAGATAAATATCATGTCCTGTGAAGTGGATTTACCTTGAGGATGAACCTTTTGATGACAAATTTGAAACCTCTTTATTTGTAAACTTTTCCGAATCTGAGTTGTCCCACTTGGTTCAAGACCTAGTATTTATTGAAGATTTAAAACTTGAATTTGTTACTTCACATTTTGAAAAACATTTGTGAAACTCTGTATAATCTAAGCTTACCTTTGAAGGAACACCAAATCCTTCTGTGATCACTTTAGCCTCTCCAAGTTCATCAAAATTTCATCAAACATCTCAACCTCAAACCACCCCTTCTACTCCTCCATCCACCACTCTCAGACCAACCTCAACTGTTATTTCATCACTACTTCCTGCAAAAAATATATGCTGCTTTGGTATTACCAGCCAATATAGGGGCTATGCCTCAAGACTACTAAAGTAAAATCACTCCATTTGATGGTTCTGGTACTTACACTGCACAACAGCATACTAAAAAAATGACTGATTATTTTGAAATATATGAAATAGATGCTGATGATGTAAGAATGAGAATATTTGTTCCAACTCTTACTGGAGAAGTTAGAACTTGGTTTAGAGCCCTTCCTACAAATAGTATCACTGACCTAGAAGCTCTTTACAAAACATTTTTAAGCAGATGGGAAAAGAAGAAAGATCCTTCCAAATTTTATCAGAATATGAAAGCCTGAAAACAGGAACACAAGAAACTGTGCAAGATTACTGTACTAGGTTCAATAATGTTTAAAATGCTATTCCCCAAAACCTTAGTCCACCTCCAGATTTAGCATTAATAAAATACCCTGATGGATTTGATTCTAATATGGCATACCAGCTTAGGGAAATATCTCCTCGGACTTTAGAAGATATGAAAAGTATAGTTGTCAGTGTTGAAGCCAATCTGATATCTAAACGAGCTAAAGCAAGAAGTGAAAGGAAGATACCTTTAAAAGAAGAACCCTCAACTTTTGAATAGAAGCTTGATGCTATTATTAAAGGTATGGAAAGGCTAGGAGATAGAGTAGAAACAATTGAAAGAAAATTTCCTTGGGATGGTCAACTGAGAAATACTGGTAGAAATCCAAATTTCAGAAGGAACCAAAACCAAAACACTGGAAAAACTTGTCCTGACCAAAAAATCAGGCCCCCATTCCAGGAAAATTATGTTGAAGCCTCAAATTTTGATGAACTAACAGAAGATACTCAAATAAACAACTTGACTAGATGCAAAAATGAACCAGAAGATTTCTTGACCCAAGATGATCAAGAAGCTCACATTATTAAACAATTCCAAACTCATTCAGGAGAATCATTTGACTTCAAGGAGGGGTATGATACAGCCATTTATGAAGTCCGTAAGCAATATAATTTGAGGAGAAGAAGAATTGATGTCCCAGAAACGAGTAAACAGAAAGCTACAAAATAGCCCCTCAAAGATAAAACCAATACTTCCCCTGTACATATTCTTTCTAGACCATATCCTAATCCTACTAACCTAATTATTGAAGATCTATCCGATAGTCAACTGAATAATAGAAAACATTCCAATACTCTTCTTCCC
The DNA here is from genome assembly GCA_034641835.2 of Pinus albicaulis. NCBI lineage: Eukaryota > Viridiplantae > Streptophyta > Pinopsida > Pinales > Pinaceae > Pinus > Pinus albicaulis. The sequence goes on along the minus strand of CM076584.1, from coordinate 1,329,937,926 downwards.
AAAGGAAATGTAGAGGAACCTCGAGAAGTTGATTCGGAAACAACTTCAGCCCACAACCCCACTGTTTAGAAGGAGAAAAATACGAAAACACAGAAGATAAAGAGAATCCAACTTTCCAAAATACAAGAACTCAGACTGAAAATACTTTTAATCTGGAACTGAAGTAGGCAAATTAAAAATAACTGTTCCATTGTCTGAATTAGCTGAACATGATGTCTACCGAAGTCAAATTAATAGATCACTCAACATCACTAGAAGTGATGACTCAGTAAACGTTTTTGATGACCAACCTAGATTACTCTTTAGCCCTGAAGTAAATGGAAAACTAGGAAGTGGAGGAACTCCTCCATTCTATGTGAGTTTAAACATATATGATAAAATACTTCATAATGCCATGCTTAATTCTGGGGCATCTCACAATCTAATGGCCAAGTCTATAATGGATTATTTTACACTTAGCACTTTTCATTCATTTTCATATTAAATTTTAACTTTATTATTTAAATCCCTATATAAATCCATCCCTCCCCGTATTATTTTAAGAAATCCCAATTATTACATATCTCGCCCCTTTGGTTGAAAAATAACCTTAATATTGTGTTAATCGTGATTAATTAGTTAAAAATACAACGAAATAAGAACCTTGATTCCCCGCCACATTAAAAAAGGGATTAATTAACCGTCATGGTTAAATAATAACCTACCCCACCAATCGAATTGCCCCCAATATGATTAAAATCATATTTATTTATGTTGGGCCCACTCTTTTATTTCCCCGTCATCTCACCTCCCCGACCGTCGTTGGATCAACCAGTCCAAAATCAACAGTTTTCATCCATATCGCTGCACCCCCACGTCCGAACAATAACGTGCGATAGCTAAGCAGTTTCCCAAGCAGTGCCTCGCCACGCATCGAATGGTGTATGGAATCTCTGGCCCTCCGCTGAAACCCACCCATCCCCAAAAGTGGTGTGATGTATACCGCTTACTGCCCTTTCGCCTATGACAAAACAACCTTTTCTGCTTACGTCATCTACCATAAATATAAACCCTGCCAACTTTTGAATTTGAAAATAAAACAAATAAACACGCATCATTTTTATTATCTTGTACAGCGACTACTGTCCCATGCAAAAAACTTCAAAACCAACTGTCAAATACTGTTAACCTCCACCTTGCTGAGAAACTTGTAGACGAACAATCTAGAATCCATCAGCAGTTTCCTACACCTTTTTTCATCACAATTCACTTCCCGGAAACAAGTATTTACCTAAATTCCCGTCGAACCCTACAAGTCTTGGTTTTTGTTTTAATTAGAGACTTATGAGACTCTGAGGAAGCTTAAAAGAACTAGAATACAAGAAGCACAATGGTGGGAAGATATGTTAGACTTTTTGTAAAAATTATCCTTGCATGAATTTTGATTATTTACTACAGTAAGTCATGATAAAAAGGATAAACAGAGATCAAACAGGTCAAAGTGTATCAGTACAGGTAAAGAGTATCAGTAAAACGGAGCAACCAACATAGAGTTACTAAAGCAGACAACAGGAAGCCAAATCATAGGGTCTGCCTCTAGCACATTCATAAAAAAAAGGAACAACACAACATCGATTATATTTTCTCTTATCCACGAGACCATATATCTCTATTTTGTTGTAAAATATTCATGAGTCATCCGAAATTATATCTCACTTTGTTATGAGATATTTTTTATAATTATTTGTATAAATACTCCCTCAATTGGAGTATTGAGGGGGTGGATTCTTATACTTTGCTGTAACATTGATTATTTTGGAATAAAGTGTTGTTGGACAAATTTCGTATGGCTAGCTGGATAAGGAATTGATGCAAAGGAATTTTCACAGGATTCTTGAGTCAGACAGCGGATCGATAAGTCATCTATCTCTTATGTTTTAGAGTTTTATACTTCTTTATTCTACCATGTGTGTTTCATATCTGAATGATAAACCAAAAGAAATAATTTAGAAAGTGCTTAAGTGCAATCTATTTTCAATCGTTGTTATTCTTAATGTTTTCTTCTTAACTACTTTAAACAGTGAATTCTTAATTGCTCTCGTTTTCTAGTTTATTCATTTTGATTATTTGGTAAATAATTATTAATTTCTATTTATTAATAATCATGCAAGTTCCGTCTTTTGAATATGTTGAAGGATTCTTAATTGCTCTTCACCCATTTCGAGTCCATTCCATTCATTTTAGATATTAAATTGTTCCCTATTTGATTACCTTTCCCTGTGAAACCATCTCTTGTTAAGAAACTTAATCCAGTTAAGCCATCTTTCTTTGAATCCACTAGCCCAATGGCTTAAACTATTCAGTCTTACCTTTCTGCTATATAATTTCATCACCCAAGCTCAATAAAAATCCCTGGATTTTCATAACTAGCCTAATATCTTTCAAAAAAAAGCTAAAACTTAAAGAGAGAGCCCTCTCTGGGTACAGATTGGCTAGATTTTGTACCTAAAAGTTGGTTTTTGGTTACCTCAGACCCCTTTCCTCTTCCCAACAACTTCAAGGAAAATCTGAGTGATAACACCATTAATGTTACTACTGCTTCACAACATGTGGATAAGATGAATGACTACTTTGACAGAAATGAGATTGATGATGAAACTATCAAACTTAGATGATTTTCTCAGAGTTTAGGGGGAGAGGTAATAAAATGGTTTAAAGGCTTAACCCCTCACAGTATAAATGATCACCAAGGCTTCCATCAGCTATTCTTAGACAAATTCAAAGTGAATAAAAACCCTCTCCAAATACTTTCTGATTACAAGAATCTCCACATAAACAATGGGGAAAGTGTACAAGCTTATTGCACTAGGTTTAACAGTGTTTATAATGCACTTACCCCAGACTTAAAACCTCAACAAGGCTCAGCTTTAAACAAATTTCCTGAAGGATTCAATCCTAAAATGGCTTATCAACTTAGAGAAAGAGACCCTCTGATTCTAGAAGATATGCAAAAGGATCTCTTGCTGTGGAAGTCAATTTAATGTACAAAAGAGTAAGAATGAATAATGAGACGAAAGTGTCCTTTAGAGAGGAATCCACACCTTCCACATATAGCTCAAAGATGGAAAAAATGATGGAGGAGATGATGAAAAAGATGAGCATACTTGAGAGAGCACAAGCAAGTCAAAACCAAATAGCTCATCAAAACAGAAATCAAAACCAAAATCATAATTTTAGGAGAAACCGACCTCAAAATAGACCAAGGGAGGATGATCAATAGATCACTCCTCCTTTTCATCAAAACTATGTAAGCGAGGTTGAAGAAAAAAGTGAACAAACAGAGGAAGTTGACATCAACATTTTGGGAGTAGACAATGATGACTTTGAATTTCATTAGAATAGAAAACAAGGTCTATACACACCCTATGATGACAAAAGAGCATAAGATGAATTTTTTTATCAGGAAATGGAAAATGCCATCATAGAAACTACAAAGGAATATGACCTCAGGAGTAAAAACAATCAAGAAACTCCCAAAACCAAAACTTGTATAAAATATACACAAAACAACACTGTGAATAAATCCAAGACTACAAAACAAAATGAAAAAACAATGGCTAGAAATTGTGATAAAATTAAATAGAAAAGCACTCAAAAAAATGAAAAACAGAGTGCATATCTTAGCAGCACTAGCACCTCAGCTAGTGCTCCTGTCAAAACAATTTTAACAAATGTAAATAGAGGAAATCAACAAGCTGATCTTGCTGATAAAATGGTGGTTAACAAAGCTGAAACAAACATTGTAAAAATTCAGTTGGCTTTCAGTTTGGAGCAGGAAATTTCCAGAATGAAAAAATTTGTTCCCCTTACTGAAATAGCCACCCAAAATGTCTACAGATCCCAAATTTTGAAGGCTTTTAACATAGAAGAGAATAATGATACTGTCAATCTCAATGATGACCAACCATAGCTCATATTTGGTCCTAAGATTGAAGGTAGATATCAAGAAGAACTGGTTCCTCCTTTTTATGTTAGTTTAAATGTTCATGACAAAATTTTGCACAATGCTATGTATGATTCAGGGGCCTCTCACAATTTAGGATTTGTATAGACTTTAGAGACTTAAGAAAAGCCTTATTAAAATACAAATACCCTTTACCCAAGATGGAACATATTTTACAAAGGGTAATAGGGTCTAAAAGAATTTCTTTGCTAGATGTATACTCAGGATACAATCACCAGACCTTACAAAAATATTTACTCCTTTGACTCAAGAAGAGTGAAATTTTTAGGATTAATCAAAGACCTCTGTGTAAACTTAGCGCAAATTCTAGCCAAGTGTTTAGTAATGGATATTGTTCTGGCTGATGTACCCCCAAAATATGGTATGCTGTTATCTAGATATTGGGGAGCTAAGTTACAAGGAACTATGCAGATCGATATGACCTATGCAGCCATCCTTGCTTTTAATCAAACAAGAAGACTTTACAGGGAGTCTCATATGCAATAAATGGTTACCAGTCAAGAGAGACCACAAAAATCTCCTCTTTATTCTATACATATAGGCTTGCATTCATTTATCCTGTTCAACATTGAAACATTCAGTGAACAAGAAACTTTAACTGAATTAGTGGCAGATAGAGAAGAAGAGGAAGACCAGACAGAACTGTTGAAATAATTTTCTAAACCAGAAAACTACAGCAAACAAAACACAGGTCTAGAGCTACAAATCATTCCTCCTTTGCTTTTAAACCTTGAGAGTCAAGAAAGAAGTCCTCAACAGAATGAAAAAACTAAGGAATTAAAATGAATTCAACAAAGTGCTCATCTTCAAGAACAATCTGAAAGCACGCTAGTTGAAGAGGAGAGTAACCAAACTGATGAAACTGAAACTAGTCCTCTTTGGAGTATGCACTTTGATGGATATTGTGCTAAGAGTGATGCAGGTGTGGGACTGTGGCTTCACAATACAATGAAAATTCATACTAAAGGGAACTCCTGCAAATTAAACTTTCAGTGCACCAATAACATAGCCGAGTATGAAGCCATGCTCTTAGGCCTGCATTTATTGAAGAAATTAGGGGCCAAAAGAATAAAGGTGCATGGTGATTCTAAATTAATAATTAGGCAAGTGAATGGGGAGTATACCAAAAAAAATCCCAGACTTAGATCCTATTGAAACGATGTCATGGATTTATTGAAAACATTTGAGGAATTCCAACTAATGTTTGTCCCAAGAAAAGAAAATATTGAAGCTAACAGTTTGGCTTTTGCTGCTAGGACATGCCTAACTCCTTATGAAACCAAACAATGTACAAATCAAATCAAATTTAGACCAGCTGTTCTAGACAATGAGAAATATTGGCAAGTGTTTGATGGAGACAAACAAATAGAAGACTTCCTGTAGTCTAGAAATGGATTTGAACTACCAAGTTCATATTCAAAATATGAATATGACTATTCTACTAACGAAATTCTACTTGATAAAGAAGAAGAGTCTCCAGAGATGGATGATGTAGATATGTTGTCTAACAAACTTGAAAACATAACAGAAATTTTTGCAAAGTTAGGAAAAGAGGACTTAGAAACTCTGTAGTCAAACAATCAAAGTTTTCCAAAAGGACTGGTCCCCTTAGAAGAGTTGTTTGATTTCAATGATGTGGCCAAGAAACCTAAGCTAGAGCCTATTGAAACTAAAGTTGAAGAGTGTAATATAGGTAGTAAACTTAAACCAAATATGATCAAACTGTCTAAGACTTTACCAGCTCACATCAAACTGAAATACATAGAGTTGTTTAAAGAATTTTATGATCTTTTTGCGTGGAGTTACGAAGATCTGAAATCCTATGACACTGAAATAATTCAGCACAATATACCTCTCAAGGAAAACTAAAATCCATTTAAACAAAAACTGTGTAGAATAAACCCTGTTCAGTTACCCTTGGTTGAGAAGGAAATCAAGAAAATGTCTGAAGCTGGTATTATTGTCCCTATTAGATATTCAGAGTGGGTGTCTAATCTAGTCTCATTTAGGAAGGAAACAAGAGAGATTAGGCTTTGTATAGATTTTAGAGACCTAAAGAAAGCCTCATTAAAAGACAACTACCCTTTACCTAAGAGGGGCCATATTTTACAAAGGGTAGTAGGGTCTAAAAGAATTTCTTTACTAGATGGCTACTCAAGATACACTCAGATTTTAGTGCATCCTACTGATCAATTAAAGACAACCTTTACTACACCTTGGGGAAATTTCATGTATGTGAAAATTCCCTTTGGTTTAATGAATGTTGGTGCTACTTTTTAGAGAGCCATGGATATTGCATTCTCAGAAGAATTAGGCTACTTCATCATTATTTACCTTGATGATGTCACTATTTTTTCCAAGACAGATGATGAGCACTTGGAACAATTGAGAAAAAGTATTCGAGAAATGTAGAAAATTTGGGATATATTTAAATCCTAAGAAAACTCTATTTCGTCTCCAAGAAGGTAAACTACTTGGACACATAATATCAGAAGAGGAGATAAAGATAGACCCAAAAAGGATCGAGGCTATATTGCAAATCGCTCATCCTTGAAACATCAAGGAACTCCAATATTTCATTGGAAAGATTAATTTCTTGAGAAGGTTCAAAGCCAGCTTGGCTGAGCTCCTTAGAAACATTACAAACATGTTGAAAAAGGAGCCAGGAGTTAAATGGACCTTGGAAGCAAAGAAGTATTTTGAGTTGGTAAAACAAGCATTAACCAAAACACCAACTCTAATAAGTCCCGATTTTTCAAAATATTTTTACATTTTTTCATTTGCATCAGAGCATACAATAGCTATTGTCCTATTGTAGAAAAATCCACATGGACAATAGTAGCCTATTGCATTCTTTAGCAAGGCATTAAGAGATGCTCCTTTGAAGTATAACATTATGGAAAAGCAAGCTTTTGCTTTGGTCAAAGCTTTAAAGGACTTCATAGTTTATATTTGGCACTCCCACATCATTGCCTTTGTCCCAAGTTTAGTTGTGAAATAAATTCTAACACAAGACCTAGATGGCAAGAGAGGTAAGTGGATAGCTATGATACTTGAGTATGATTTAGAAATCAAGCCCACTAAACTCATTAAAGGCCAAGGACTAGCTAGATTAATGGCTAAATCAAATTTTGAAGTTCTTGTTATAAATATGATAAATGTTTCAGATGAACAAGAGGAACTGTCAACTCCCATCATTGAAGACTATTTTATGAATTCCTCTTGGTATGCTGATATTTTATTTCTTTTTTCTCAATTCGAATACACTTCCTAGTTTGACAAAAACAAAGGAAAGGTTTTTAAAGTTAAAAGTTGTAAACTACTGCATTGTAGATAAATGTCTTTATTGGAAAAATGCAAGTGGGTTATTCTTAAATGTTTTCATGAGAATGATGCAGAGAAGGTTAAGCACGAGTTCCATCAAGGAGAATGTGGAGGCCACCTATACTGGAATACAACAGCCAAAAAAATCCTTAAAGTTGGTTACTATTGGCCCACCCTCTTTCTAGATGTACAGAAGATGATAATTTCCTGTCATAAATGCCAAATTTTTGAAGGAAAAAGAAAGCTGCTTCACTTACCTTTGCATCCAATCATTGTTGAAGCTTCTTTTCAACAATGGGGACTTGACTTCATAGGAAAAATCCATCCACCCTCATCTTCCCAACATAGATGGATTCTCACTGCAACAGACTACTTTACCAAATGGATAGAAGCCATCCCTTCTAGACAAGCCAATGACTCTGTCGTCATAAAATTCATTGAGACTCATATCCTCTCTAGATTTGGATGTCCTAGGAATATCATTACTGATAATGCTACGGCATTTGGATCCAAGAAGATGGTTGAATTCTGTCACAAATATCAGATTACATTGGGTAATTCTGTTGCTTATTACCCTCAAGGTAATGGGCTAGCAGAATCCTCAAACAAGAGTTTGGTGAACATAATGAAGAAGTTGTTGGAGGACACCAAGAAGTATTGGTACACAAAGCTAGTACATGCATTATGGGCTGATAGATTAACACTTAAGAAATGTATTGGAATGTCACCCTACCAACTTGTGTATGGAATAGATGCAATTTTTCCAACCAGCCTTGGTGTACCAATTATAAAGCTGATCCAAGAGGTACATTCTAAAGACAATGAAATGATCAAAATAATAAATTAGAATATACATCTTCAGCAAACTAGAGAGGAGATCTACAACAGAGAATTACAAAAGCAAGAGAGCATCAAAAAGCTTTTTGATAGAAGGACAAAGGCTAGAAATTTCAACATTGGGGAAAAAGTGTTAAAGTGGGATTCAAGGAGAGAAGATAAGGGAAATCATGAGAAGTTTGATAACTTATGGCTTTGCCCTTATCTCATTCATTCTATTGTTGGTAACAATGCTTATTTTTTGTAGGAATTGAATGGAGCTGAACTGTTTGGGGGTCCTACCAATGGCAGGATGCTCAAACATTATTTCTCATGATCCCATCATGTTTGGAAGCCTTTTTGTATTTTTTCTCATTATAAATATTTCATCCATGATTGCATTCAAAGTTAGAAAAATAAAAAATAGAAAAACAATAGAAAGAGAAAAGAGGGTAGATTGTAAAAAGAAGAAAGGTACAACCCCATACCAAAAAAGAGAAACAAAATCTAAAAGTGTGCAAGCTCAAATGCCAGTCCTAAGAAACACACTCCTAGTTAGTCATACAACCTAATCATGACTAATTAGTTTTTAAATTTACTGCTGATAGGTTAGTGAATTAGATTTTCCAAAAAGCTCAATCTTGGCTTATCAGTTAGGTAGATTAGGATAGAAAATAAAGGTTCAAACAAGCTCAAAATCTGAACCTAAGATTCCAAAAGAAAGAATGACTCTAATTTGTTTAAATCTTGAGTCAAAGATAGAAGCAAACTGGTTCTAATATGTCAAAAACTTGAACTAGATAACAAAGACAAACCAGATCAAACAAACTAAAAAACAGAGCTGAAGAAATGAGAAGGATTTTTCTGAAACTTTCAGATCTTAAGCCTTCACCATTTTGATTTAATTTTCTGCAAATAAAAAATCTATCTGCAACTTGTTTTTATGCCATAGATCAACAACAAGTTAGACTGTTCAATCCTGACTTGTATGCTTTTAAATTTCTTGTTTTAGAAGATATAGAATAAAAATTTGTTAGACAGTGTAATCCTAACAGATAGTATATTAGGTAGAGAAGCTTATGAACTCAACTGTTTAATCTAAGTTCATGGAGAAATAAGAAGTAGAAATAGAATAGTTTTTTCTTTCAAAAGAATAAAATTTTTGAAAAAAGAGTTTGCCAATCCAAATGCACTCTGAAAGAAGACAAAATGTTAGATTAGTAGGATTGGGTAGGTAGAAAGCTTGTTCGATAGAGTTCCATTGTTTTTCATGGCTGCTAACATTATCAGAAAAGAAAAATATCATCCAAGTGAAGAAATTTGCAGCCCAATGGATCAGGCATTGATCACCCCCCCAGAGAATACAAGTTATAAGTTCTTGACACCTTCAAGAAGGCGCCATCCCCATGTGGAGCCACTCTTAGCCACCTATAAAAATTTTCATATCAAATGGTGGCTAAATCATTTTTCAAGCCTTCAAGAAACAATTTTTATTTCCAAATTGTTAATTCTTGAAGTCTTATGAAGATGAATTATCCTTGAGTTAATCTTCACTGTTGTTTCCCTCTCAATTCTGAAAAATCTATTGTTTTCCTAAATAAGAGATTGCTACAAAAACTCCATTTTTCCCTCATTTTACTCCTTCTTCCACTCAAAATTAACCTCCATTTTCATCCTCTTTTTCCTTATGAAATTCCTCTATTTTCCCTCATTTCTCTTTTTCGCTTCATAAAAACCCCTTTTATAAGGTTTAAACTCCTTTTAAACCTTACCGAAACCCTCAAAATCCTTTGAAAATCATTGAAAAATCATAAAAACCCCACTTTTTCACATTATAAGCTTAAGCCCCTTAACCTAAGCCCTAAACCACTTCCCCACCATCCGACTTGGTGATGGAACCAAGCATTAAGGCCCAGGGCACTTATCGCATCGGGGCATTCATGAGATAAATAAACCCTCCCCGAAGCAAAATTTCCTTTGTATTTTATTAAAAACCCCATTTTCATATTATAACGAAACTCGATGGTTTATTGGTTGGAAGAATCCCAAACATTGATTTAAACAAATCAAATGATCATCGGGATCTCGCACTAAAGATTTCATTGGATGTGTTTGAAGATTTTATTGATCTCACATTAAAGTTTTCATTGGATGTGTTTGAAGATTTTATTGATCTCCCCCGATTGGAAAACTTCTGATGGCTTCTCAGTTGTTGATCTTCCCCTCCAAGCCCAGATCTAACGACCCACATTGCCTTGATTCATAAGCCCATCCCTCTGCCTTTGGACCTATGATTCATTCCCCACCATTGATCTAGTTCTAAGATCGATGGCCGTCGTTCAATCGCTTCGGCACTTTGATCCCTTTTCCCCCATCGATAGCAATCTTCTGATTGGATCTAGGCCATCCATTCTTCTAAATCCGATAGTGTAGATGAATCTTCATTTTCCTTGGTTATTCCTCAAGCCCCGTTGTATAATGTTTTCGGTGGATCTTCGCCATTCATCTTTGTAGATCAATGGCCCACAATCACCCAATCTCCACCCACCCCTCACCTCATATTTTATTGCATTGGTCCCAAGATTAAATCTGGGCCATTCATTCCCTGATCCAACGGTCCAGATTCAGCCTGATAGGCCCAAATCCTTTGCGTCATACCTTCCCCCAGATCAAATCTCCACCATTCGTTCCTTTGATCTGACTGTCCAGATCAATACCACCTTGGATCTACCCCACCTTCTTCCTCCCACACAACTTGTTTTATCGCGCTCTCACCTCCACCGTTTGATCTACCCATCTGAGATCTGACGGCCAAGACTCCATATCGCATGATTTTTAAGCGCGAAGGTTAATCTTCCAAATTTACGCTATATGGGCGGCTTTAAAAGGCCACGTGTTAATCAGTAATGCATATCGCGTTCAAAAAGTTAAAATTTCCTTTCTACCTTTTTATTGTGCGAAAATAGTGGTTTATATGGCCGAAACCACTTTACCCCATTTGTATTGTATTCCATCACATTTAATCTCCGTCGTTGATCTCTGTAGATCAACAGTCCTAGTTTAATCATCGCCCTCCACCCATCCTCCAAGGGGATTTTAAAGTAAATCTTCATCATTGATCTCTATGGGCAATCTCATCTGACGGTCCATAATTATTCCGAAACCCCAATTTAATTTTTAAACCTTTTTCCCTCTGCCAAAGGTTTTTAGCCCATTTCCTTCGTTTTTTCTTCCATTTCGCGATAATGTAGCCCCTCTACATTATATTTCTCCAATCGATATTGACTGTTGATCTTCGTAGATCGACGACCCCGTCTTAATATTCCCACCGTATATCCAACAACTCCCCATCTGACCCCTGCGAAGCAATCCTCACCATTGGATGCTTTCATCCAACAGCTGTGATCTAACCCCGGTCTCCAAAGAAGTCTAAACCCAAATACGCAGGATTTTCTTAAATTTTTCTTCTTTGTTCAGGTTTTAATGGTTTATCAATTATTTTAAAAATAAAATTGAAGGTCGGGGATGACAATCCCTCGGGCCATTATTCGTCAAAAGGATCATTCTATATGGTTTTTCAATATCATGATTCATTCAGTGCCTCATGAGCACTGACGCCATTATAAAGCCCCTGTAACACCTGTGCATCAACAAGACATAGTAAAGTTTAATAAAAAAGAGAGTATTAGTGTTGAGAGATCCAACCAGAGCATAAATGAAGAACTAAAGATGGTTTACACAGTTTTGAGGGATTATGGCCTAAATCGACTATCTAAAGCCTAATCGTATGAATTAAACACAGTTTGAATAACAGAAGACAAAGATTAGCCCTAATTATGCTTAACACATAGATTAGAAACAAATTAAATATTTTTTAAAGAAAAACAATAATATCTATCAGTCTGAGAAGCCTTTGCTACCACATCAGAGGCTAATTGAATCCTCTCAGCTACCAAAGCCACCTGTAGCCTCAAAGAATTCAAAAGAGGCCATAGTTATTTCCAGAACAGAAGATATTTGCGTGAATGTAGTTGAACAGTTATTTCAATCAAAGGAACTTATTGTAAACTATCAGCAGAGTTATTACAAGGATAACGAAGAGCCTTAAAGTCAATAAAATCTTCCCAACAAGCTTAATACTTAATGTAAACAAATTAATACAAAGGAAATATCAGAGAGTTTCTTGATTGAACCCCTCAAAGGCCGAAAAACATTAATTTGTATTAATTGAACCTGGAAGATCTTTTATCCCATCCCACCTCCCCTTTTTTTTGAATAAATATTTCTGTAGAAGATGAGATAATGTTGGTCACTGCATATCTGTTGCATGTAAATAATTTACTGAAGTTGTTGTAAGCTCTATTTGTAATTGAAGATACCTAAGTTAAGATGAGAAGTTTGACGCTGTAGAGAAACATTGGACTTTAATATTGTAACTGGTTTGAAGCATCAAATACAAGGTGATTTATGGGATCCTGGTCTATGTCAACGGTGATGTTTTTCTTATTGTAAATTTTTATTTTATTTCTGTTTCCATTCTGTCCTTCTTCTCTAATAAAGAACAACAATTATAGAGTTATGATTTACTGTCAAAGGTACCCTACTCTTACTGATAAGATTTATCTACATGTTTTCTTCCAAAATTGTTTATTTAAGAATGATTTAATACAGTCCAAGCAGTTAGGAATGCTGGCATTCCCTCGTCCTACTGTATAAACTAGACATTGTTCTTGAATGTTATTTTCAGTTTCTGCCAAGTAAAGTTTAACTAGGGAAGTCTATGGTGAGCCCTCTCCTCTAGTTTTATCTCTAAAGGTTGTCTGAAAGTTTCCCTAAGAGTATGTTGAAAGTAGGCTAGGTTCAAAGTCCTTACCTGATCTTAGACTATTCTTTGTTATCTTATGTGTTGTCTTGAAAGTTTACTAAGTAAATCAGAGCTAGGGAAGTCTATGGTGAGCCCTGTCCTCTAGTTTCTTCTCAGACAGTTGCTTTGAAAAGTTTCCCTTAAAATATGTTGAAAGTAGGATAGGTTCAAAGTCCTTACGTGATCTTAAGCTATTATTTTTGTGTTTTAAATGTTTTCTATTGAAAGTGCATCAAAAGCAGGCTAGTTTCAAAGTACTTACCTAATCTTAGATTACTTTTATTTCTTTCTTAAGTGTATGCCAAAAGTAGGATAGTTTCAAAGTACATGATCTTAGGCTGCTCTTTGTTCTACGTTTGTTTGTTTCCCCTTCTTATTGTTTCATTCCATTCCATAAAATCAACTTTAAAGAGATACTTAGACATAGATGAATTTTCCCATGGACCACTCTTGAACCTTGTTGTTTCAATTAAATCCTACTATGACTCCATAGCCCAATGGATTGAAGCTATTTCTTTCCTATATTCTTAGCTGAATCAATATTTCACTTTCATTCACCTTCACCCTTCATTTAGACTTCCTTCACCTTCACATATCTTTTCCCAACCAAAACAAACAAAAAACTTGTTCTTCATAACTAACCTAATATCACATTTCAAGACTTAAAGATAAATCAATCTTTGCACTTATAGAGAGATCCCTCTCTAGATTCAGGAGGGCTAGATCATAGAATCCCAAAGTGGTTCAAGTGTACTCTCTGCAGTTTTGGTCTCACCAATCTGCTAAAATTACGGGGAGCTCACAAGTGTAGCCCCCTTATTGTTATTATTGTACCCTTGTAACCCCCATATTGTTATTATTGTGCCCTTAAATTATGATTGTTAGGTCAGCTAGGATTACATTGTCGCCCACTAGGATTACATTGTGGCCCTATTGAATCCTATATATAGAAAGGAGCTTTTTTAATTTGAATCATCCAAGAATTGTTCATTCATGTAATGTATTGGAGGTTGCCCCCTCGAAGTGGCTTATTTATAACTCATTGATATCTATTTTCTTCTATTTTTGGAGTTGGTTTCAGAACATAAACATATGTACATTTTAAAAATATGTAATATTATACTTAACAATGTATATTCATTCCCACTTTACCATGGGGATCCTTAATTTCTAAATTGGTTTTATCACAATAATTGGGTTTAGATATAGCAAGTACATGTACATGGTGGACCTATACAAGCATCTCAAACTTTTTATTGGTAGGGAACTCATGGATAGAAATGCTACTAATGATAAAAAAAATCTCTCCCTATATCATATGCAATGACACCTACCTTCCATGAACAAAACATTGGAAATAATTGAAAGAAAATGGGTCATTCTTCCAGAGCTAGATTTCTCTATTGATAATAGCAAGGATGGCATCCAAGTATATGTTACGAAATATAATCCTATTTCCTATATGCTTTTTTAATAAAATCATTTTCGTGTCATGTGTTATTTTTGTAAGTCTCCATTTTTTGAAGATTGTTGAAGTCCAGCCACTCATTTTATTTTTCTAGATTTAGTTAACAATGTTATAGTTTGGACAGGGATAATTTCGAGAAGTTTATATTTGTTAATCTAGTTGGGATTAGGTATTGGAAGACCATTCCAAATATAAATTGTAAACCACTTGTGCAAGATATACAAAGTTGAAGTTTACAAGAAAAACATAACATAATTGTTTCAAGAAATAAATAAATGAAAGAAAGAAAAATATAGTTAGTAAAGTAATAATTTAGTTAATTGTTATAACATTTTCAATATTTCCAGTGTGAGATTTACGATGAGATAACTATTTTGATGTTTTCTATGCATTGATGTATATTCACATTTACCAGTGATTTACTTTATATGGGATATATGCATATTACAAATTTTATCTTAAAATAATTGTGTAATTTTATTAATAAAATAAAAATAAAAAAATAAAAAATATTTATTAAATTTTTATTGAACAACCGTTAATTTTAATTATTATTATTTGTTTAATTTTTCATGTAAGTGGGCCCTAGAACATATCCCCATACTTAATAAATAAATTTGCATTAAATACATTAAATATAACAAAATTAATTAATAAATATACAATGAAAATTAAGAAAACAAATTATTATAATGAAAATATCAATATATATATAAATCACAATTCATTTTTTTCATGAAAATAATATATTGTTAGAAATGAATTTAACTCAAAAACAGATTGCAGAAAACACAGATACAAAATCAGACAAAACAATGGCGGAAGACAGACTTCAGCCTCATGGCATTCTCATCATTCTCTCTTATTAAAAGAATTTAATTTGCAATTTAAATAGATGAGAGAAAATGTCTAATGTAGTCCGTACTATCTTAGAATCCTTTGGTTGAGATAATTTCTCACCAAAAACCCACCAAGATAGGAGTTACTAAACAAACTCCAATATTTAAGGAACAACCCAAGAGTTAGGCACATAATCCCAACTTGGACTAATTAATTAATTAATTTATTATTTTGGATTTATTATTGTTATTTGAGAGAGGCTAGCATTCCCCTCTTCAATTAAAAATAAAAAATAAGAACGAGGAACCATCTTCCAAGCTCTGATGTTGATCCTCAAAAAACATTACCTGAAAAATCACCAAAGCTGGATGCTGAAAAACTGCAATCTGAAGAGACCATGAGTCAGTTGTATGTGTGATTCATCTCTGAATTTCTCTTGAAAACTCCATCAAGTGACAAGCTACAGAAGGATCCATCTTTCCTTTGCATGAAATCAACATCCTTTGTGCACTGAAAAAATTTGTTCAAATCCCACTGGCTGATGATGTCAAAAACAACTCACTATTGTTTTTGCTGTGATGAAAATTGTTGACTGCTTCTTTGTTGTCAACTGCCCGCTAGAAATTTTTTTGATGCCCACTGGAAAATTTGTTGATGCCCAGTGGCTGTTGAAGATGCCCACTGGCTACTTTGCTGGTTTTTTCGATACTTTCATTCTGACAACCATGGTCAATCTCATTGAAATTTCCCCCCCTTTGGCAACTGAAAGGAGAGACACTTCTCTTGGAAAGTATTCCTGAACTCCTCCCCTTCAGGTGTAAGAGTTTTACACTAGTGTACTCCCCTATTCAACTACATGAGAGTATCATCATCTTTTCACTGTTGGTTACACTATGTGTGATTTTCTGCGATTGTATAATTGAGACAATCATTTGACTATGGATGACCATTTCCAAGGGTTGATACATTCATAATGTATCTTCAATCTCGTTGATTTTTGTTGGTTGCAACATTTTTCTGAGGAATGGTTGGGCTTTCCATAATGGCGACAAGGATTCAGATCAAAACACTAATCTTCCATATGATCAGTCCTTTGACAATGAGAAAATTTAGGTTGAACTTCAACTTCAAGTTGCGTGAAATTCTGGTTGTCTGCAAGTTTGGGTTGCATGCATTGTTGGTTGTCTACAACTTTCTCAGAACTTGCTGAGGTGAGTGGTGCAAGAAATTCCACACTAAAAAAATTAATTGGCTTGGAATAATCTGGAATATGTAAGTTGGTGTCATTGTTGACATATCCTAAGCCTCGTCGATTCTTGTTATTCTGAATTTCTTCTCAGGGCTTGATGATGGGCTTGGAAGAAATTGGAACTAGAACAACTTTGACACTTGAAGTTTTTTGAATGAATGACTTGTCATATGGATGGTTCAAATACTTGAAAGTATCACTCCTTTCTTGCAATTCAATCCTTTGAAGTTGTGACCCGAGTTGAAGAAACTCAATAGTTTCATGTGTTTTGTGTAGATGCCATGAAAGATCAGTAAGAGTTTCTTTTCTAACATCCACCATGTCTTCATCAGTGGAGATGATCAAACTGTGAAGAATGTTTAACAACTGAATATGTTGTGCCATCTGAACTTGCTCACTTGAAATCAGGCTCTCTTGTTGTAGATGTCGTACTTTGAACTGTTTCAATTGGATGAGAGGCTCGCTTGAATGTGGCTTGAGTGGCACACTCGCTTGATTGATTGTTGATTGTGTGTGCTTGGAACACTTGATAGAATTGTAGAATTTTCTCACTTAAACTCTGGAATTCACGCTTGCTTGGTGACGATCGCGTTTGTTTAAGTTCTCACTTGACTTACTTGATGACTTCACGTTCACTTGAATGAATAGCCACGGTCGCTTGATGTCGATCTCAACTTTCTTGATTGTTTTAACTTGTTTGGTTGCTTTGATGGTTGCTATAATGAACTTCACACTGGCTCGCTTGAGGGTTTCAACATTGTACTGTCTTCACGTAAATTTCTTGAATGAATAATCACGCTTGCTTGCAGGAGATGTGAACTTGTTGCTTGTTTCATTTAAAAACTCATGCACTCACTTGATTTTGCGTAAGGGGAGGGTGTCAAACACTGTCGAAAATGCACCCAAGAAAGCTTACAATAATTTTAATGATTCACTTGTTCTCTTAAAAATTCATTAACAATGAATTTTTAGTGATTCACTTAAAACAATGAATTTGATTACAAGTTCTGGAATGGATTTGTAAGAACATTGATGTAGACTTTTCTTTGAAATGCATTAACTTGAATAAGCGAATTTGATTGTTGATGTATAATGCTAATGTAGACAATATTTGATTATATGTCGTAGTGGCGTAAATGCATATGTTGATCTTGCAGCTATTTCGGTACATGTGTTGTGCTTGCTGATATTGAACTTTATGTATGCGATATTAAATGAAATTATTGATATGTCACAACTAGACACAAATCAAAAACAACAACATGAAGCCATACAAAAATATGCCATCACAAACACACATGGTGTACCTAAGATCCTCTTATTCAATTTCGGGCAGATCTAGGACACAATCACCAAAAAAATGATATCTTTATTAAGTATTGAGTACATAATAAATCTCCACATTCAAGTAATTAATATGCCAAGCTCACAACCCTTGGAAGCAATTCGTCTTCAAAATATAGATATTCACCGACTCAATCTCTCTAAAAGTAAAACAATACTTTGAATTACAATAAGGAATTGCTCTAAAAAATTCCACATATCACTCTAAATACAAAACACTTATCCCTCCAAATTTACAATAAATCATCTTATCTCTCCAAATTATAAAAGATAGCTTGTCACTCCAAAAAATTATCACAATCTTTACCCCAAATGTAAAAAAGAAATTTACCTTCTCACTCCAAGCATTAAAAAATTTAAATGCACCTTATTACTCTAAGGATTTCAAAACATCAACCTTATTACTCCAACATTACAAATAGAATTCTCCGGATGCGGATGTACAGTAAGAAAATGGCGCTCGTTGGCTCCGGCCAATTCCCAAGGCGTTCGGCGCGTGGTAGCCACATGGGCCTCCACGGCGCCACAACCTTTGCATTTACTATGGTTGCAGGCTGCATTTACTCGCTCCAAAGCCGGCATTACAAGCCTTCTGTGCTGTCTGGCGTGAGCATTATACCTCTCCCTCTCTGGTTGAACGAGACCACCGTCTCTCGACATGCTCGCATGGTGACCTTGCTCTGTGTTCTGAGTGTATATATGGTGCCTTTGAATAGTGCTTGCCCGCCTCACTGCGCGGAGCCGAACGCACGCACAAGCACGGGCAGGAGATGCTCAATTTACAGTTGCATTGAGTTTGAATCGGGCGCTCATTTCTCCCACAGTGATTTCTGTTCGGGTGTGCACAGTGCTACTCAGCATCCTCCCTGCGCTCCTTTGCAGATTGGTCCGAGTTCTATCACTGCTGCCGACTCACTCCAGCTTTCCCAGCCTCGCGACATTGCAATGCCTCGACTCAGGCCACGCATGACAGCGAGGCGCGGAAGCTCCAGAGGCAGCTCGACAAGCGATAACCCCTCTTCCAGCATGCTCTTTTCTGAAATTCCCCCGGCTTGTGACTATGGCCCTCCCCCTGCCTCTCATACACCCATTTCTCCTCAATGCACCACCTCCCCTGCAACTCCATCTCCCAGTAGTCGCCTTATTCGGCAAACCACTCAAAGAGCAGAATTGAAGTTCGATAGCGCCTTCAATCGGCCAACTATAACTGCGTACATCACCATCACATTGCGTGAGGAAGCCACACTTAATCCGCCCTCCTGGACTGATGCTCCTCTGTCTCCTCGTGCCCCCCTTCCTGGCGAGCCTCGCCCCTCCCCTGCTCCCTCTCATAATGCAGCCTTCCCTGAACCTACAACCTTTGCCACACCACCCTCCGATGTAGCGCTTCCCTCACCTTCGCAGGGCAACACTGAAGCTGAACAGGCTGCGGATGAGCACAACAAGCAAAGCGTTGAAGAAGATCCTGGAGCTGCCTACAGCTGCCCGATAGTGGAGGAGCAGCCATCGCCTTCCTACTCCATCTGAATTTGCAATGTCTGAACGAAGTAGGCTCGTTCAACCCGTTTTTCCTGTTAGCAATGTTGGTTTTTTACAGTACATTACAGTTCTCTGGCTTCTGTTTATGTCAATGTTAGTTTTTTGCTACTGTGATATAACAAACACTTATAATCCACCGGTTTCCCTGCACATGGGCGGTGTAAATGTTGCTCTCGAGCTGGTTTCCCTATATGGGCAGCTACGAACCAGAACTATTTTTGGCTTTCAAGCCCAGTCTCAGGCTAGTCCAGCTGAGCTGAGGCAGTTTTGTATCATTATACTTACATAAATAGAATTAGTCAGATTTAGAAAAAAAAAAAACATTACAAATAGAATTTCACTTAAAAAAAACTCTCACTCCACTTTTTGTTTTGTTGTTGTTTAAAAAAAACTTATCTCTCCACACCTTATTTTTCACATAAAACCAATATCAACTTTTCACTTCAAATATTACAAGAAATGTACACTTATCACTCCAAAAAAAACATAGCCTTATCGTTACACTCCTTTTTCCTAATTCCCTCACCATTCACAAAAAAAACTCATACTAATCATCTCTCCACTTATTCTCTCCCATGACTATATTAAGTCTCTTTTTCAATTTACATAAAGAAATTCATGATTTCACTTTTAAAAGTTGACTCTAAAATTAATACTTCATCAAGAAAAGGATGTGTCACATTGTTGTTTTAAGAGTACTTTGGAGATTCAATATACATGAGGGTGGGGGAATTGAGTTTGGAACATGGACTTCAAGCATACAATCTCCACGATGAAGGCATGATATTTTTCAAGCTCATGTGGAGCATTACCCTAAGGAGTGTGGAACATTTCATTAAATATTCTCAAGATTGGGTTAACGTTTACAACATGACTACAAAGATCAAGTCATCGGAAGTCAAATGATTGATAGGTTGTAGGTCTCCAGCTGCACGAAATTTATCGTGACGAGGAAATGAGAATGAGAAATTATCTTGATGTGAATTTCATTCTAGAAATTTCGCATGGATTATATATATTGAACTGATTGTAGGAAATTGAAAAGGTAAATTGCATAGAAGGAATGAATGACCACACGGATAGAAATTGATAATGGCACCAAGAATTGTAAAGGGGAATTAAATCATTATAGAATTAAATGCATATTTGCAATACCTGAGCATGGGCCGATCTTGAGAAAATTTGATATTTCTGGGGTTCGATCATTCCATCTCTGAAGCCCAATTAGTGTGGTTTTAGCTGTTTTATAGATTACAAGCTCGCTTCGTTGAAAATTTAGAAAGAATCTTGTCTCCTCATGGCTATGAGTATTTGGTTTCATGCAAGAGTTGTCCGGAGATCGTTGACGTAGCTCATTTGAATTTCTTGACTTTTTCACAAGTTACGCAACAGAGAAAGGAATTTATCACTGGTGAGTCTCTAAGATATATGTCCTCAGTGTGGTATCGATCCGACTGTGGTGGCATTCTAAACAATTTTGAGTAACAGATTTCACTGAATTCAAAATGTGTGAATATCATCTCATTCATTCCTTATCAGCAACAGCCATGGGATTGTTGTCCAGAATATTTTACGTGATTTGATTCCTTCCACGATCTATATATGACAGATACACACTCACATGCTGAGCTTAAATCTTGTTACAATTTATGTACCCAACATGTTCTTCACTTCCCCGACTTCTCGGTTTCCCCAGCGCGCTTCAGAATTCGATGGTATAGGTACAAAAAAAACCTCTGCTCAGCGAATTATATAATTCGCGACACTTATAACTGTAAATTTATATGCATGAATGTTAGCACATAGATCGATGGCCACATGAATCACTTCTCTCCAATGCATGGCAGATCACGCACATGCTTCAATCTTTTGACTCGGCCTTCTGCAACTGTAGGTCAGACAACTCCTCCATAGTTAAATCTATGTATATTCAGAAACATCTCTCAGTAGTTGAATGATTAATTCACGTTGCAACAATATTTCCATCTCCATTCATCTTCTTCATCCAACGCTTCGCACTGTACCTTAGTTAAATACCTCCATGCTAATTGTATTACTCCAAACAGATCACTGCCTGATCTTCTCATCTCAAAAGGATTCTCCCACATGCTACAAAATATTCTTTTCGAGTGTGATGGTTCCACGATGGACTGTGAGAGTATCTCTTTTTCACATTGTTATACCCATTCTATAGTGATAAGTGGCAGCTTCTCTTCAAACTTGAGTATTGTCCCAAGCACAAAGTTCTGCACAGTGTTTTCTCGACCTCTGGTGATTGCCCTCTACCATCGCTTGTTCCCTCAAACAAACCTCACAAACACTTAGAATTTTTGTATGCTCTGATACCACATGTTAGAAATGAATTTAACTCAAAAACAGATTGTAGAAAACACAGATACAAAATCAAACAAAACAATGGCGGAAAAGAGACTTTAGCCTCATGGCATTGTCATCATTCTCTCTTATTAAAATAATTTAGTTTACAATTTAAATAGATGAGATAAAATGTCTAAGATAGTCTGTGCTACCTTAGACTCATTTGGTTGAGATAATTTCTCACCAAAAACCCACCAAGCTAGGAGTTACTAAAAAAACTCCAATATTTGAGGAACAACCGAAGAATTAGGCACATAATCCTAACTTGGAATATTTAATTAATTTGTTTATTATTTTTCATTTATTATTGTTATTTGAGAGAGGCTAACATATATTCCTAATTATTAGTCCAAACTAAACTTATTTAAAAAAATAATGATTATATATTATTTACAGGGATAACCATCCTCTATTCGAAGCAAACATATTAACCTTTTTTGTAGTTATAAATTCCAATCCAAGAGTTGAGAGTGAAAGGTGCTAGCATATTTTCATGATATCTGTTGAATCAACAAATGGAGTTCTCAATAACGAGCCTAAATCCATATTTACCCTGAATATATGAAGAGTCGAAAGGAATTATCTCTCTTGAGGTTCAACCCTTCTCTTTGTGTGAAAAATATGAGGAAATATTTTCACTTCTAGAGACTTGTTGCCTCTTTGCACTTCATTGATGCGATTTTAAGATGGAAGTAGGCTATTTATATTTATGTGGAGTCACAAAAAATTGTTGTCCATCTAATTATTTTGATAGTTTTAAATATGATTTATATTTCTGATATTATTCTAATCATTTCAATTTAAATCTACTCAATTAACTATATTTTTTGAGATTATAGAGACTATTAATAACTTTAATGGTAAAAAATGATGAAATATTTTTTTTGAATGAAAATTTACAATGTAAAAGGGTTTAATGATAGGAAACGTGAATAATAATAATGCAATCACTTACAAAAAGTATTCATTGTGATCATTATCACATTATTTTCCTCTACTGTTCTTATTGTTGCACATGTTATTTCTTCCATATTTTCATATAAATCATATGCAATGGGAAGTTGAAATCATAGACCATTCAAACCTTTAACTGAAACTATTGTAATAAAAAACATACTTTCTCTCTTTTTTCTTTCCAATAATATAAATACCTTTCTCCAATGTCAATAATTGTGAGTTATGCAGTGTTAAAAGCCAAGTGATATTTAATAGCATTTGTTTTCTATTGAATCATTTGAAATCAAAGTGACTAACATTGTTGAATGACATAAAATGGGAATAATAAGAATGTAGTCAAATGCAAATAGCTTACAATATCAAGAAGAAAACATTTCAGGTAAGTTAACATCTCCTTTAAGATGAAAATTAAAATATTTTATTTATGATTCAATTAAAATAACACAAAAACTAATGCATGTCGTCAAAATTTTCTCTTGGTTACAATAAAATAAATGCACACTATTAATCTAATTACTTTGCAATTAATGTAAAAAATACATCTACTTACATCAAATTATAAATAAACATATACATTAAAATGAAAGGATATATTTCAAGAAATAAAGTAGCTTTATAGATCAAAATATACAATACATATAGTGCAAACAATCAAATAGGACAAGGAATTAATATCTACATTGAAATCAATGCATCTAGTGCAAACAATGAAATAGGATTAGAAATCAACATCTACACTAATATCAATGAACCTACTCTGAGTAACCAAATAAGATTATAAATGTCTAGCTACACTAAAATAAACTCATCCATTACAATCAATCAAATAGGAACATCAACCAAAATATACATCAAAATAAATACGTATATATCAGTGAAAAAACAAAATTTCTCGGGATTTCTAAATCCTACTTCTTTTACCTTTTTGTAAAATCCTACCAATTTATATATGGTTAATAATGATCAATATTATATAATAATATATAATATATGTATTTTTTATTTTTTTGTCTCTTTATTCTACCCTCTTTCCCTCCCCTCCATATATGTGTCTATCACTCTCCATCTCTCCTTCTCTCTCCCCCCCCTCTCTCTCTCACCTATCTCTCTCTATCTCTCTCTAAATCTCCCTCCTATTTATCTCTCTCTCTTTCCCTATCTCTACCGATGCCATTTATATTTATCCATCCCTACATATCTCCTTATTTTTCCTTTTGTATCGACCCCCAAAACACATGATCTCCCTCACCATATATGTCTATCTCTCACTCCCTATGTGTCTTTGTCTCTCTTTTATTTCAACTCTCCCCAAACCATATATATCAATATCAAGCCTTTTATCTCCTTATTTTGGTCTCTATATCACCCCCCAAAAATACACATGCTATCTCCATATCCATCTATCTCTCACTCTGTCTCCATAGCTATATGAATTTTTCCCTCTTTCTCTCCCTTTTCTCTCTCTTCCCTCTTGATTTCTTCACTCACTAACTCTCTCTCCATATCTCCCTTGTGACCGTCTCTCTCTCTCTCAACAATTCTCTCTTTATGAATTTCTTCTCCCCATCACCTCTATCCCCTTATAACGCCATCTCTCTCTACCTCCCTCTCTCCTTTTGTCTTACAATTCCTAACTCTTTTCATTCATCTCTCTCCCCCCCTCACTCTCTCTCTTCCTCTCTATCTCTCTATCTCTGCCATCCAAGTCTAAGTCTATCTTCTTCTCTATATCCTTCTATCTTTCAAAATTTTCCCATTAAATATTTCTTTCTCCCTCTCTCTATCTCTTTCCCTACTCTTCCTCTCTCTCATTTTCTTATCTATCTCTCTTCCCCCCTCGCTCCTCTTCTACTATTTTCCTGGTTTGTGTTTGGAATATTTTCTTAGTAGGGGCTTCTATGTTCTTTTTACTTCTAAGGCTATATTGTTTTTGAACTTCGTATATTTCACATTTATAGCATTTTTTATAGTTAAAGGACTCTCCAGATTCTAACTGTAATTGTTGCAACATGTACTAATTATTTTTCTTCTTGGGTAAGAAAAATAGTATTTTCATCATTTATTATAATTAAGTTTATCTAGGTGTCCTGGTCTTCATAATTTTTTTGAGAACTGTCAGCATAGTTTTCTTGGAGAGGTGGTCTAATCAATTGATCAGGTGTTACTGTTGTGTAAACAGCTCCAAAAATAGAAGAAAAGAGATATCAACGCCTTAGAAATAAGCCACTTTGAGGGGGCAACCTCCAATACATTACATAAATGAACAATTCTTGGATGATCCAATTTACAAAACCTCCTTTCTATATATAGGACTCCATGGTGCCATAATTTAATCCTAGTGGGCCACAATGTAATCCTAGCTAAGCTAACATTAATAATTTAAGTGCACAATAATATTAAAATGAGGGTTACAAGGGCACAATAATAAAAATAAGGGGGTTACACTAACAACAATAAGGGACTATACTAGTAATATAGGGACCTAACATGTCCCTCTCCTTCAAAAAATTGTTTTCTCAACACTTGAGTAGCTCTAGGTACTTCTATATAAAATTCTCATCCTCCCATGTAGAATCTTCACTGGGTAAATTCTTCCACTTGATGAGATACTCTGAAATTGATTGATTCCATAGTTGTCGAGTTCTTGTTTCCATGACCGCTTCAGGTTCCAATATGATTTTTCCTTCCTCATCAAGTTCTGGTAATATTGTTTGAACTGGAAGATTTTCACCGATAACCTTCTTTAAGCATGAAACATGGAAAATTGGATGTACTCGCGAAGAAGCAGGAAGCTCCAATTTGTATGCCATATTACCAATCTTTTGCAACACCTTGTAAGGACCATAGTACTTTGGCGATAATTTATTATCCTTCTTTGCTTGCTTGAGGGACATTTGTTTGTATGGTTGTAGCCGTAAAAATACCCAATCTCCTACATCAAAACTTCTCTCGCTACGATGTTGATCTGCCTGTTGTTTCATTCGATTTTGTGCCGAATTCAGGTTATCCTTTAAGAGTTGGAGAACTTCTTGCTGATGCTCGATGTGATCTTCCACTGCTTGAACCTTCGAATTTTTCCTTAAGGATGATGTGATGGATGGTGGATGATATCCATAAAGTGCCATAAATGGGGTCATTTTTGCTGTAGTATGGAAGGAAGTGTTATACCACCATTCAGCAGGAGGTAGCCACTTGACCCATTGTGTTTGTTTACCAGATACAAAACAAAGAAGATATCCTTCCAAACATTTATTTACTATCTCAGTTCGACTATCAGATTGAGGATGATAAGGTGAGCTATGAGCTAATTGAGTACCCAAATAAGAAAATAACTTCGTCCAGAAATTTCCAGTAAAAATGGGATCTCTATCGCTCACAATAACCCTTGGGCTTCCATGTGGCTTTTGAATTTTGTCCTTAAATGTAGTAGCAACTGTACTTGCTTTAAATGGATGAAATAATGCACAAAAGTGTGCATACTTTGTAAGTCTATCAACTACGACCATGATGACACTCTTTCCTTCGGACTTAGGTAAACCTGTAATAAAATCCATTGAAATATCCTCCCAACGTTGAATTGGAATGGATAAAGGTTGTAGAAGTCCCGGGGTCTTAATTGTTTCCACTTTATTCTGCTGGAAAACCAAACATTCTGCCAAAAAATTTTGAATATCAGATTTAAGGCCATCCCAAAAAAATTCTTTCTTCACCCTGTGGTAAGTTTTTAAAAATCCTGAGTGTCCTCCTAAAGGAGAAGCATGCAATTCCAGAAGAATCTTTTGTTTTAGTTGCGAATTCTTAAAAAGATATAAGCGATCTTTGTACCATAAGGAATCATTTTTCCAACTAAATGTATCAGATGTACTAGGATCTTGCTGCAACTTTTGAATGAGTGTCCATACATCTTTTTTCTTCTTCCATTCATCTCTTGCTTTGGTTATCCAATCTGGTTGGATAATAGAAATGGCACAAAGCAATGCTTCCACCTCTTCATTCTTTCTTGAGAGTGCATCTGCAACAACATTAAGCTTTCCTTTTTTGTAGATTATTTCAAAGTCATAACCCAACATCTTTGTGACCCATTTTTGCTGCTCTTCTGAAGATAGTCTTTGTTCCAAAAAGTGTTTAAGACTATCATGATCAGTTTTTACCTTGAAGTGTCTTCCCATTAGGTAAGTTCGCCATTTCTTTAGTGCAAGTAGTATTGCTAACATTTC
Source organism: Pinus albicaulis (assembly GCA_034641835.2). Lineage (NCBI taxonomy): Eukaryota > Viridiplantae > Streptophyta > Pinopsida > Pinales > Pinaceae > Pinus > Pinus albicaulis. The sequence goes on along the minus strand of CM076584.1, from coordinate 1,329,910,929 downwards.
CTTCTCATAAATAGGTTTCTGTAAATACTTTCCTTTGATTGGACGACTTTCAAAAGCAATGGGTCTTCCTTCCTGCATTAAAACTGCACCAATTCCATTTCCTGAGGCATCACATTCCACAATAAAGGTTTTTGTGAAGTCCGGCGTAGCTAAGACCAGTGCTAGGCACATTGCCTCTTTAAGATGTTCAAAGGCCTTAGTTGCTTCAGGAGTCCATGAAAATGCATCTTTCTTCAATAATGTTGTTAGAGGTGCTGCTATTCTCCCATAATTATTAAAAAACTTTCGATAATACCCTATTAACCCAAGAAATCCTCGCAACTGCTTTATGGTTGTGGGGACTTTCCATTCCTTAATGGCTTTAATTTTGTTAGGGTCTACTTTAACACCATCGTGAGATACAATATGACCCAGATATTCCACCTCTTGTACTCCAAAGAAAAATTCGGATTTTTTTGCATATAATTGTTTCTCCTGCAATAGTTTGAGCACCCTGTCAACATGTTCAACATGATCCTTCCAAGACCTGCTGTAGATTAGTATATCATCAAAAAATACTAGCACAATTTTCTAAGGAAGGGTTTGAAAATGGAATTCATCAACCCTTGAAATGTAGAAGGTGCATTGGTAAGGCTAAAAGGCATGACCAAAAATTCATAATGACCCTCATGAGTTTGAAATGTTGTTTTTGGAATATCTTCAGTCTTCATTCTAATTTGATGATATCCTGAACGAAGATCCAACTTGGTAAAATAAATTGCTCCATGTAATTCATCCAATACTTCATCAATCACAGGAATGGGAAATTTATCTTTAATGGTGAGCTTATTGAGCTCCCTATAATCTAGACACATTCACCATGATCCATCCTTCTTGTGTACCAATACTACAGGAGCAGAGAAAGAACTTTGACTAGGTTGAATTATACCCGCCTCTAACATTTCTGCAATCATACGTTCAATTTCGCTCTTTGGAAGTAAGGATATCTATAAGGCCTGATGTTTGGAGGAACACTTCCTGGAATCAAATGAATAGCATGATCATGATCACGAATAGGTGGGAGTCCTTTTGGAGTTTCAAACACCTTGGAATGATTGTCCAAGACTTGTTGGAGATCTGCAGAAATAGATGATTTTGATGTTGGAACTTCTAGTGAGCATAATCGTGCAATTACGCCTCGTTGTTCTTTCTTTAGAAGCTTTGTCATGACATTAGAGCTTATTATCCTTCCTGGCTTCCCTTCAATACCCCGTAATTCGACTTCCTTTCCTTCTGAAAAAAAATTCAAGAAAAGTTCTTGAAAATTAAAAGCTACCGTCCCCAAAGTTTGTAACCATTGTACTCCTAGTACAACATCAGCACCTCCCATAGGAATGGAAAGCATTGGACTAGTCAATACATATTCCCCCATGGTTAGCTTGATATTATGGCATTTTCCAGAGCAATTTATATTTCCTCCATTTGCAACCATCACTTGACATTCTGGTGCTGGGTATAGGAAACAATTTAATTCCTTGGCTACCTTACAATGAATAAAATTATGGGTTCTACCTGAATCAATCAACACTATTACCTTTTTCTTCTTGATTTTTCCATCTATATTGAGAGTTTGAGGAGTGGTAATTCCTGCCACTGCATTACACGATATGGTTGGATTCATTTCTTCCTCTTCTAGGGTTGGTTCCTGGTGTATATCCTCTTCTTGTTCATTTTCTTCTTCCTCTTCACAATCTATGTAAAATAATTTCTTCTCAGCACACTTATGACCTTTAGTGTATTTTATATCACAACTTTAGCAAAGCCATTTTGCTCTTTTTTCTTCCAATTTTTGTGGTTTCAACCTTGTAGGTTGTGGAAATCTAGACATAGAAACACTTCCGTCTTTATAGAATTGAGTGGTAGGCTTCCTTGTTGCCATAATTTTACATTCAACTTTTCCTACCAACCTGAATGCCTTCTCCAATGAATTATATTCCAGAATGCGAACTTCATGTTGTATGTTATCCTTTAAAGTTCTTATGAAGAGATTAATCCTGTGTTCCTCTGGAATATCAGTTACCCTTATATTCAATTTTTGGAAGTCCTCAATGTGCTGCCCCACTAAAACCTTTTGTTTGAGATTTATCAATTGGATAAATAAGGTGTTGCTCTTTGTATCCTCATAATGTGCTATCATTTCTTCCGAAAAAATTGACCAAGTGAAAATTTTTTTACGGGAGCAAAGCCATCGATACCATACAAATGTATTTTGTTCTAAATGTAAAGTTGCAATGTGTACCTTTTGTATGTTTTGCACATTATGGAGATCAAAATATTGCTCCATCTGTAGTATCCATGTTACATGATCCTTCCCATCAAACTTCCTCATATCCATTTTTGGAATATGGTGGTTCTTCCTGCCAACATTAGAGTTTATGAAATTACGATTAACATTTATTTTGTTTCCATCATGAGGTTCTTATACTATATTTTCACCATTAGGAAAAATTTCTTGTATCAACTTGGTCAAACCTTTGATGTATGCTTTTAGATCATTCTTCATGTTTTTCATGTTTTTTTCCATGTTGTCTTTCATGTCATCCATCTTAGCTTCTATGTCAGTTTCCATGCCATCCATCTTAGCTTCCATGCAAGCTTCCATGCCATCCATCTTATCTTCCACGCCTTTCTTGAAACCATCCATCTTCTCTTCCATGCCTTTATTCAAAACTTCCATTTCATTTTTTGTTGCTCTTTGCGACGGTGAAATTTGTTGCACTTGCTCTTGTAATTTTGATAGATCATGTTGCAATTCTTCATCTTCATGAGTCATAGTAGACCCTTATGAAGGCTTAGTGGGTGTTGAATTATTTTTACGGGGTATCTTTCAGAACCCAATACTGATATCTATTCTACAATATGCCCTTGGAGTCAATTCAAATTGATTCTTCAAACAAGACTTATGCAATTCGGAAAAAAATGCACACCTTTTTCTTGCTTTTGAGGAGCTCGATATTGAAATTGGATTATCTCTATGATTGCAGCACTTCAATATCTAAATTTTGGTACCAATGTATCCCTCTAAATTATCTTTTGAATTCCACAGGTCTGACCTGATTTGGATTCTCTAAGACAAAGTTGTGTCCAATCTCCCACAATGACCTAGTTATGGATTGGTTCAATAGAGCGAACTTGTACGAATTTCCACGTGTCACTATTTTGTTCTTTGTCTCTGAAATTGATAGCCAAGAAACTAAAGTCCATGTACTTGTGACCACTTTTTACGGCACTACAATCTGATGCCCAGAGAGAGCGTTATTGAACTTTTCCCACAATCACCTCTTTGAGATGAAATTCAGGAGCCTGAAAAGGCACTACTTTCCATAGATCATATCTCTAAAAATATTGCGAAACAAGCTCTGAATTTTTTTGAAAACTTTCCTCAGGCTTTCAAATTTGCACCATACGAATTTCAGATTTTGAACCTTCGTAGAAAAAATGTTATAGCACAAATTCCACGATGACCTGTTTAGGATCCTCACCAAAGACCTAACTTCCACAGATCATATCTCCAAAAATTTTGCGAACCAAGTTCTGAAATATTTAGAAAATATTCCTCAGGATTTAGGCTTCGCACCCTAAAAATTTCAGCTTCGAAAACTTCGTAGAAAAAAATTTATAGCGAAAATTCCACGATGACCTCTTTGGAGCAGCGAAACCCTAGAATCCAAAGCTCCAATACCAAATGTTGTGTAACCAGCTCCAAAAATAGAAGAAAAGAGATATCAACACCTTAGAAATAAGCCACTTTGCGGGGGAAACGTCCAATACATTACATAAATGAACAATTCTTGGATGATCCAATTTACAAAAACCTCCTTTCTATATATAGGAGTCCATGGGGCCATAATGTAATCCTAGTGGGCCACAATGTAATCCTAGCTGACCTAACATTAATAATTTAACGACACAATAATAATAAAATGGGGGTTACAAGGGAACAATAATAACAATAAGGGGGTTACACTAACAACAATAAGGGACTATACTAGTAATATAGGGACCTAATAGTTACTTCCCTTGATTTACTAGTATTGGGATTTTTCCTAAAGTTTGGGTTTCTAATTTGGGGACCTTGTTGTTGATTTTCCCATTGAGGATTTATTTCCATGTTTTCTAATCTATCCATTATTATTTCCATATTACTCTTTGCTAAACTATCTATCTTAATTTTTGAAGTTGATGATAATGGTTAATCTTCTTTCATTTCTCATTCTAGCTCTTTTAGCTAACAAGTTGGCTTCTACACTAAATGCGTTACTTTGCATCTGTTCTAATGTTTCAGGCTTTCTTCATCTCAATTCATAAGATATATCAGTATTAAAACCAACTCAAAATTTTATTGGGTCCAATTCTGGTGGAGTTTTGATTATTTTAGGAATTTCATTGTAAATGTTGTTGAACCTAGTATAATAATCATGAACAAATTCATTACGAGCTCTGCTAATTTTTTCATATTCAGATAATATTTGTAAAGGGTTTTTCTTTATTTCCCATATAATGATAAATAATTGATTAAAATCAGCTAACCCAACCATATGATTGGCTGGTAAAGCTTTAAACCATTTCCTGACATCTCCTGCTAAATTTTGTGAAAAAAATCTCATTTGTACATCGACTTCATCAATTTCATGTAATTCAAAGTATCAGTCATTTTATTTACATGTTGTTGAGTAGTATATTGACCAGTACCATCAAACAAAAAAAATTTACTCTAGTAATCCTGTGGCATGGCATGTAAAGGGGTCGGCAAGACCAAAGGGGCACATATGGCTGCCATGGCTAAGATGCTTGCTTGAATGGGAGATAAAGTGGTGATTCCTGGAGATGAAGTGGAAGTGCTAGAAGATGTACTTGGAGATGAGCTTGAAATGATAGAAGATGAACTTGAAGTGCTCGAATATGACCCTGAAACACTATAAGATGTACTTTGAAAACTTGAAGATGGAAATAAAACTTTAGGTTGAAGAGGAAGCTTGGGGATGAATGGTTCTGTGGAATTTACTGTGGTGGATATTATAGATGAGGTAGCACTAAATAAAGATGTATTTACAGTTTCAAAAGAAATGGTATAATTCTTAGGGGTGGTAGAAATTAGGGTAGCTAATTCAACAGCTTTTTGAAAACAGGCTTCATCTACATCCTTAATGAAAGTTGCAGTCAAACTATAAAGCTTATCACAAGTCTCTAGAACTTGTTGATCTAAGTGTAGTTGTATAGTTTCCTTCTTTTCTTCAATAAATTGAATAAAATTAGGATCTATTACACTATCATAGAATGAATTTTTAGATTTGGCTCTAAATAAAGAATTTTCAAATGATAAACGAAATTGAATATCTTGTATGCTTGATAATTATTTAGTAAGTGAATTTGTTTTGATTAATTGACTACTACTTCCTAGACTTTCTAGTTTTTTTGTTTTTCTTAAAATCCTGTCAAGATCATTAACAATTATAGGAGGTTGTGGATCAGGATGAGCCCTGGTACAATATTTTCTTTTAGAAGCTAGAATTTTAACTTTTAATGAGAATTTTTAACAACCCTAAATAAAACTTAAGGTGAAAAGATGAGGAAAAGTGTTTCCTTTAAGATTTATTTAAACTGATGACTGATTTCCCTAGTATGGTCACCAGTATGTTATCACTCTAAAATTTCCCTAGGGTTATTGTTTTGTGTTAAAAGAGATAACATAGGTAACTATCAACCACTTTGGAGAGTAGGATCTAGCCTTCCTAACACTCAGAGAGGGCTCTCTGTTAATGACTTAAGTTTGTTGTTTTAATTTATTTTAGGCTAGTTATGTAAGATTGATTTGGTTTGATTTTGATTTTTTGGTGGAATTATTGATTTAGATGGATAGGTATCTGTCTAATTTCCATTTCACTATGGAGTCAATATCTCAATAAAACATAGTAGAAAAAAATTATAAAAGCAGTGTTACAATGCAAGGTAGCTGAGAAAAATCAGATATTTAAGGTTGAATGGTTAAGTGATTTTCAATCGGGATCAACGAGAATTTAAGGATTTCTTAAACCTGATAATGAAGGAAAATGGAGGGAAATCAGGATTAGAGGGAAACTAAGGATCCTCTTAACTAGATATCAAAATAAAACTTTAAAATGGATAATAGTTCAAAACAGAGTGTACTTAAACAAATTTTGCAATAAAATTCCGGTTATACCATTCAAATTTAGAAAAAAATGCAAGTTTATGGAATACTTAAGAAAATAACATGAACAATTGAAATATACTTCACCGAAGTAGCTTAAGAAATGAATCTTATATAGAAATTCCTTTATTATTGTCTTGTCTATCAACTTGGAAAAGTTACAATAAACCCTCTGGTAGTAGATCAATTCAACTATAGAAATGTTCAAGAAACCACACTCAATACTTCGAATTGATGAAGTATTTATACAAAAATTAATACAAAATATCTTGTAAAATAGCCAGGAATTATTCAAGGGAAATAAAATATCTTCATGCAAGAAGATAGAGACACCTATTTAATTAAATGCATGTTGTCCATGTTTATTTGATTTGTTGTTTGCTTCTTTGATATTCTGTTATCTTATCGCTCACACTTGTTTTCTCTTTCTCGTTGAATTATTTTTCACGATGATTGCCATCTGAAATTTCCTTAACTCTATATTTCATCTATATTCATCTCATATGTTACTGCTTTATCTTCTTGCTCTATTTACTCTTTACCTTTGTGAATTTTCTTTCACTATACTACTCTGTTACCTATTTTTACTTTTACCTGTCACAGTAAATCACACCATTTTTCCTAGGCTTATTCATCTGGAAGTTTGATTTTTACCATTTTCCTGTAAATGTTATTAGCCTCTGTATATTTTGAAAATGTGGGCTTATTAACAAAAAGGTGATTTACCTCATGCTGGACGTAAAAGAAATTCTCTAAACACTAAAGGAGTTCTTCAACTGTAGGAACTCCTTTTATTGATGAAATGTCACAAGTTTCTTTAGATACTTCTCTTATATTCTTATCATAACCTTCATTCCTCATTAGTTATCATTAATCACCAAAGGATTAGGCAAACCTTTATTCCTTAAAACATCAAACTTATTCATGAATTTTTTCACTGCTAGTTCCATTACTTGGCATTTGTCTTCAAGATGTATCATCATATTTCTCTTGGAAATCACTTTCTTTACCTCTAAGATGTTCTTTGTTCTGTATGTTATTCCAAGTTATTCAAATTATTTCTTGTTTTCAGAATTTAGGAACTTTATACTCTTAGTGGCTTCCTCTGGTTTCTTAGCAAGCTCTTCTTTGACCTTTTGAATTGCATCACTAGCATCCTTTATCAATTATTTATGCTCAAATATAACTTGGATAGAAGGCCAAATATAATTAACAGAGTTAATGATATTGACCCACACCTATTGCTTTTCTTGGGGTAGTGGCTCTTTCAGTGTCAATTCCTTTTCTAACTTATGAATTTTATCAGTCAATCTGTTTTGTTTCTATGTTTCGACATTATACATTACCTAAGCTAATTTATTTTCATCTTCTAGATTTTCTACTTGTTCTTTAAGTCTATTAATATCAATAGTTTGGTTTGACATATCCTGCATGGCTTTAATCAATTTACTTTCCTCATCATTGGGATGAGCTAATGTTGTTGTTGGTGTAGTTTCTGGAACTTCTGTTGTGAGTGGAACTGTTGTGGGTAACGGAGCTAATGTTGAGGCTATATGAATGGCTGTAACATGAACTACTTCCATGACGACCTACTTTTCTTGTACTAATTTTTCCATTTCAATATCCATCTCTTTCAGTTGAGATGTCAACTGAATGATGAGATTCATTATTTCATCCCTTTGATTTTCATTCTCCAAAACTGCTTTTCTAATTTTTTTCTGTTATGTTTTCTTGATATATTGTGTTAGTATGAATATTTTTTCAAAGTGTACGAAAAAATACCACTTTAGCTATGCATAACAAATAGACCTAACATCAAAGATGGCTGCCAATATCTTCAGATCTGCGATTAGTTGATCAAGAAAAATGCTGCAAAAATCCAGATCTATGCATAAAAAGACATTAAGCAGTAAAAATAAGGTTTTTCTCCATGCATCCAATAGACAAGACAAGTTTGAAAGAATATTTATATTAAGGGCACATGAGAGGAAAACAAGAAAGGTGCTTCCGATTCTCCTCAATGGGATGGGTTCTTGAAAGTCCTTAGCACTTCAGATCTAGCATTTCTCTCTCTTGTTGGTGTAGAAAACCCAGATAAACATAGAACTCAAAGGGAGTTGACAAAGAAAATAATGGAGAATGTGACAATGATAATGGCTCAAAGTCAAACCAAGGGTATAGATCCAGAGTGATCTAATGGGTGACAAAAGGTGACAAATTAATGGGAAAACCCTTCTATTTATAACAAAACATTGGGTCATTCTAGATCTTGGTGCATAGTTAAAATAATATTAACCAAATCTAGATCCACCTTTTATGGAACATTTTATTATATTTGTTGGAGGGAAGAGGTATTTGACTTGGGTCAAATCCCTTTATTTGTAAATAATAGATAAATAAATGATTTATTTATTATTTTAAGGAATTGGTTGAATGATAACTAAATAAATAATGATTTATTTAATTATTCGTAAATGATTTAGTCATATTTAACAAGAAATATTATTTAAATAAGATTTAAATAATTATTCCTAGAAAACAATAAGATAAATAAGGATTTATCTAATTAATTTCCTTGTTTTGGGTTAAATATAACCAGGAATAATAATTAAATTATTGTTTAATTAATTATTCCATGATTAAAATCAAACAAATATAGATTTGTTTAATATTTCCTTTTGGGGTTTCCTATTTAGACCATAAAAAACCTTAATAAATGTGTTTTATTAAGTTATTTTACATAGTGAAAGAAATTTTACTTAGGGTAAAATTGGTCTTACATGGTGTACTTGGGTCCATCTAACAATAATAGGTTAGATGAACAAAAAATGGTGTAAAATATTTGTTAGTATGAATTCTTCGTCGAAGTGTACGAAAAAGAACCACTTTAGCTACGCATAACTAATAGCCCTAACAACAATAGAGGCTGCCAAACATCTTCAGATCTGCGATTAGTAGTTAAAATGCTGCAACAAACAGGTCTATAAATGGAAAGACATTAAGCAGTAAAGTAAAGAGTTTGCTCCATGCATCCAACAGACAAGACAAGAACACGATTTTTTGAATGAATTTTTATATTACATGGCACCTGGGAGGAAACAAGAAGGTGTATCCAGATATCCTCAATGGGATGGGTTCTTTGTAGTCCTCAGCACTTCAGATCTAAGCTTTCTCTCTCTTGTAGATGTAGAAAACCCAATGCAGAAAGTAGAGCTCAATGGGAGCAAATGGTAGAAAAATGAGACCAAGTGTATAGATCCAGAGTGATCTAATAGGCAAAAAAAGGTGAAGAATGATGGGGAAAACCCTCCTATTTATAACAAAATATTGGGTCATTCTAGATCTTGGTGCATGATTAAAATAATGTTAACCAAATCTAGATCCACCTTTTATGGAATATTTTATTATATTTGTTGGAGGGAAAAGTATTTGACTTGGGTCAAATCCCTTTATTTGTTAATAATAAATAAATGAATGATTTATTTATCTTTTTAAGGAAGTGGTTGAAGGATAATTAAATAAATAATGATTTATTTAATTATTTGTGGGTGATTTGGTCATATTTAACAAGGAATATTGTCTAAATAAGATTTAAATAATTATTCCTAGAAAATAATAAGATAAATAAAGGTTTATCTAATTAATTTCTTTGTTTTGGGTTAAACATGACTAGGAATAATAATTAAATTATGGTTTAATTAATTATTCCATGAGGAAAATCAAACAAATATAGGTTTGTTTAATATTTTCTTTTGGGGTTTCCTGTTTTAACATAGTGAAAGCAGTTTTACTTAGGGTAAAACTGGTCTTACATGGTGTACTTGGGTCCATCTAATGATAAAAGGTTAGATGACCAAAAAATGGTGTAACAGATTGCCCCCCAGCGTACGAGTGTCAGGAGCAAATCGTATGACCGAAGTACGTTGTAAGAATACAATCACTAGACAACAAAAGGGGATGTCAGAGAGAGAAATGTGAGGTAGATAGTGTGCTGAAGGACTAGACCCTGAGGAGACGAGACTCGCAGGTGCAACAAGTCTCTTTTTATGAGAGGGTGCCTGTGCTGAAGGCGGCGGGGGAGGCATACCTATGCCCGCCGAGACAAAGTACAAAAGAATAGTGTGTCCAGTAAACAAGGGACCGAACCATAGAGTACAGCTGGCGTAATCAGGAGCCAGATAAGAATACAATGAAGAGTCTCACATACATGTTGTGCCTGGGATAACAGCCAGGACTAGTACAATAATATCTGAGTACATGAGATAAATACAACCCAAATTCCCCCTGTAAATGGGGAAGGGCTCACAAAATCTGACTGATATATGCAAATCAAAGAGGTGCTACAAGTGTCTAAGGCCAACATCATCAAAATCTGGAGCAGCATCGAAGGCTGCAAAGAAGAGGTCATCTGGGCGTGTGGGGGGCTACCTACAGGGCCACCCCCTCATGAGGGCTGAGACATCTCACACACACCCGGGAATCATCAAGAGCTGCTGCTGGATCACTGAACCATCGAGTATACGGATCTCGATCATGCTGAAAGGAGCTAAAGAAACAATCAAGTCAAAGGGGAAGAAGAGATCCCTTTGCCTGATCCGAGGCACCGAACGATAGTGGAAGCTGGAACCAAGGTACACTGCCCTCTAGACCTGGCTTCTAGAATGGATGAGCTGATGTCGACAGAAGGAGGTCCGCCATAGGTGAGGTAATGAGAGACCCTCAACAAAGGCACGAGAGAAAATAGTAGAGCGACGGACAGACTGACACTAATGATGATGGCGGAATGGACAGAATGGGGTGGCGAATGGACGACTTCCCTTGTTAGAGAATAAAGGGCATGAATGACATGGCAGCGACTGACATGATATCAGAAGGGATAGGGGACAGTGGGGCTGAAGGTCATAGTGTGCGACGCAAGAGAGGGACCAAGCAATGAATGATGGAGAGCAGGAATGGTGTACAAAGGGATATGGTATAGACTCTATGGAGGCAACGATGACTCAACTTGGATGCTCTAAACAAGGGTGACATGATAGTGCTGCCACACAATAAAGGCCCCAATGGGGGACCATGGAAACATGAGTACAAGGTGGGCACTCATGACGAAAATCGTCACGAACATGGACAAGTAAGGGGGCATTATGGTGCCCCAAGTACAAGTGTCGTAAGTGAGGAAATTCGATTTTAAGGAGCGGTAAAGTGACCCTTCGTGGACAAAATGTGTCCGGGTGAAGTATCAAATCACCAGAAACTAATAGAAACCCATTTGAGAGCTCGGTGAGATCTTTCTAGCGGTTCTGACGGTTCGTCGAACGGGGCTACGGTGTGGTCGCAGCAGTCGAAAGAAGAAACAGGGGTTCTCTTTTAATAAGGCAGTTTTCCCTCCAAAATCATTCATTTGCTATTGTTGATGTGGTGAATGTGGAGAGGAGGGAAGGCCCTAAATCTTGCGGCGAACGTAGCGGACAAACCGACCGTTAGAATCGAGATCTGTCAGTTGGAGGTAAGAGGCCTAACCTTGCTCTTGCATTTTGATGGAGTACTTTTTCAGTTTAGGGCCCAACCTTCCAGAAACCGCCCCTCCTTCATCTCTACGGTCGGGTCACACTTTTTAGGGAAAAAATTGCGACCCAGGACGCAGGTTTGAGGGCAAAAAGTGCGACCTGGTCCAGAAAATGGCAGAAAACTGCGACCTGGGAGATGAGGGGGTTTTGGTGCTGTTTTATGGCTGGAAGATGGGTTTTGGTGTTTAGTTATGGTTTGCCCGATCTGAACGCTGACAAATGTGATGTGTTTGTGCAGGTATGGCACAGTTACGGGTCAACTGGAGAGAGAGAGATCTGGGGACACTTCGGACAGAGATCCAGGCGGATCAGGGCGTCCGTCGTGTGTTGGCCAGATTTGGGGTTCTTAAGTTTGTGGAGAACCCATTGATGAGAGCAGGGGAACTGTTACTGGCCCGGATTATCAGTTATTGGGATCCAGATCAGGAGATCTTTGTGGTGCAGGGGCACAGGATCGAACTGACGGTCCAAGACGTGTACTTCTTGACTGGTCTCCCGCCACTGGGGATGGTGGGAAACACACAGCCAGTGTTGCCGCGGGGGCAACATATCATGGAGTTCGTGGAACGCCATGGTCGACCGCAAGCCCCGAAGTCATGACCTCGAATACCGACCTGTGATCTAGAGGCTAGAAAACCCTGCGCAGTCAGCACCGTGCCGCGAACTCGGGCAACAGAGCAGCCCATCACATCACTCTGGGGCAGACAGATGTTAGGTGGAAAGTGTATCGGTGGGACCTACTATGTGGTCCAAATGTCAGGCTGTGTCGGCGAAAGCGTACGCTTGCTTCACTAATATAAGCAGAACCATGACTGTGCATATGGACTTTTTTGTGCGCTCTTCTTCTTTGAGAAGATGCCGACCTTGCGGCCTCATGTACACGCATGGGGGGCCCGAGAGAGCCCAGGATGCGCCGTCGGGGACGGCTACTGCGTGCAGGAGGAGGAGGCTGGCCTCTAAGCACCTGAATCCAGGGAGCCGGATGGCTTCATTGGGATCAGATGCCTTTGTACATAGACGACTATCCCTATAGTGGGATGAGTTATTGTGGGGATCCGGACCTGCCACTTCCGCCTGGTCGAGTCTGGGGGCCCGATGGTAAGTGACATATTGCTATTCTTGTATGGGCATGTTAAAGTATTTTGAATAGTAGAGTAAGGTACTGATTCATGTACTTTTGGTATGCAGATATAGCACCGGTGAAACCGGCCGGATATATGGGACGACCGGCAGCGTCTGGGGCTACAGGTCCAAGTGGTTCAAGAGCAGCGCAAAATGAGGATGCAGCTGCCCGACTGGAGGATATCCGATGTAGATGTGAACGGTTGTTGACCGGAGTATCAGAGCACGGGTGGCAGGATTTGGACGACCAGTTCATAGAGCCGTGTGTTGGTGTACCCTCGGAGTGGCGAGGTGTCATGCGGCGCATGGCGATAGCCGGTCAGGCGATGCGCGATCTACAGGCTGCAGGGGCAGAGCCATTGGCTCGGGATCCGCCAGATAGTGATTAGGGGTGGGGCATGTGGTGCCCCCTCTGATGTATGTAGGGGCAGGTGGTGCCCCCTATGATGTATGTAGGGGTAGGTGGTGCCCCCAATTTTTGGCTTTTTGTCTGTAACCATGCTACAAAGGCCGATGTGGAAAGCAGTAGCAGATGGACTTGAAGAGAGGTTTTGCTAATAATATGCTGTGGATATGGTATCGTCTTTTGATGCTGAGTTAATGTTACCTTGTATGAAGTCGTGATAAATGCCAATCTAGAACATGGTTTGCAATACTATCTACATAGTGATTCTAGTCTCGGGGTACATGGTTGAAAGTTATGGTTTCAAACGCACGTATTAAGACTTTCACTCGTAAATAGCATCTAAATAGCACAGGGTTATGCACACGATAAACACCATTTAGTTCCATTACAAGAAGCAGGGAATCTAAACGAACGTGCAGATGGAGGATGCGATGAAAGAGGGCATCAGCTAATAGTCCACGCACTGCATCATATTCGGCCTGATTTTTGGTGGCAGGACCAATGCATACCCCGTTAGAAAGAACAAGGTCATGCAAGGGGGTGAAAATGGCCCAACCTGCCGAGGCAAGATTCCTGGAGTAGCGACATGCACCATCGGCGTAACCGATAAAGGGTGTGGACGGGGGGTCCTGCAGAATGGTGTGACAAGACAATAAATGAGGGGATGAAAGGAAATGATGGCAGCGTGAGGGTACAGAAGTCATCGGGCGGCACCGGCGGGAGGAGGGGGAAGTGGCGGGATGATCAAGACTCAAACAAGGTGGTGTATGAGAGCTATCGGAAACATGATGAGGACTCGGGCTGCGGAGGTCAACAGAGACACCAGTGGAGTGATCTCGAGTATGAGGTGGAATCGAGTGATCTAGGGTCATAACAGGGGAGGAGGCAGGCGGGCTAGGCTCCGAGTGTCTTGCAGAGGAGGATAGGTAAAGGATGGTTACCGTAGACTCCGTCATCTGAACATCAGGGGGAGGGATGACAATGGGAGCGGGAGGATCCTCGGGTTGGCCTGAAGCATACTGCGCGAGGATGGGAGAGGCAGATTGATTCTGTTCAACCTCGTACTCTCGAATGACCTCTAAAGAGGCGCGATAATGCGTCAGGTGAGGACGGCGGTGGGAGTAGTGGCCATAGACACCGCACAAGGCGCACGGTTTGTTGGTGCGGAGAGTCTTGGGGTTCTTGGTTACAGACGAAGAGGAGGCTTCAGGGGCCGTAGATTCGGGGAATGCGACTTTAACCATGGGTTGGATACGGGGCAACTCGGGACAAGCATGGGTGGCATGACCGGCGACATCGCACAAGGCACAGGGCTTGGCAGGTTGGGGAGGGGTCGGGTCAGTCGTGGTGGTCTTATCTTTTGGTGCCCCCTTACGGGCTTTTCGTTTCTTCTCAGGAGCTGTCATGACAAGAGAGGGATCCTGCGGAGGTGCTGGAGGCACAGTAGCAACGGAAGAAGCGAGGGGGACCGGTTGGACCGGTGTCAAAGCCATGTAGGGTTTGGGGTGACCAGGAGGGGTGGCGGCTGGGGGATCAAGGTACCATACCGGAATGCCCAAGGTCAGGTTAGGAAGGGAGAGGGTGGCCATGATGGGGACAGAATATACGCCAGGAGGGGGAGCCAGGAAGGGGATCTGCCCAGCAGGGTAATGGCCGGGAGGGACGGCTCCGAGATGGTTAAGGCTAGGGGGAACCAAGCCAGGGGGGTAAAGGGGTTCAGGGATACCAGCTGTAGGAGGAAGGCCAGAAGGAGGAGGTCCGGTTGGCAGAGAAGTATGGCTAGGAGCGGGTTGCGGAGGGCGAAGGGGCGGTTGCGGACTAGCCGAAGCAGGCCGTTTGAGGGCGGCCTGAGACGATTGCATCATGCAAACATTTGACAAGTTGGGATCAGGGATAGGAGGAGGGGGAAGACAAGGAAAAGTTCCAAGCAGGGAGGAGTCCTTGTAAACGCCGGGGGAGACACTGGTCAGGGAATCGACGGTTTGCTTGTTGGCTACAGAAGAGATGGTGGTCTCAGGGGAGGTCTGAGAGGGAGGCTCATGATATGTCAACTGGTCAATGGTGACTATATTTCCATTATGGGGGAAAGACATCTTGCGAAAGACCGCGGATGGGACAGCAGACATAGCATAGGTGTAGCTTCACCCCAAAAGAATGTTGTAGTCTAGTGGGGCGTCAATGACTTCGACGTCAATGCAAACAGTCTTACCGGCGAGGGTGATAGGGCAATTACGAAACAAGCCAATGGGCTGGGAGGCATGACCGTCCCACGCTCTAAGGGTGATCGTGGAAGGGGCCAGCTCAGGGGATCCGAGTTTCTTCCAAACCGAAGCGGACATCACGTAGGTGGATGCCCCCTCGTCAATTATACACCGGGAAACGATGGCGTTCCGTAGCTTGACTGGGATTTGGAAGGTGACGGAAGGAGGGAGGGGAGGGTGATCCGATTGAGTGGCGTCGAAAACAATCATTTGGTCGTCAGCAGGATCTACAGCGCCCACGGCAGATAGTAGAGCCTTCTTTTGGGAAGGGCATGACTGGAGGAGTTCCAGTGTGGAAATGGCAGCAGGGGACTGTGCCAAATCATCTACTATGCTATACGACTGAGCGGCTCGACCGGAAGCAGCATTTCGGCGTAATAGTCCCTTTGGAATCTTTGGATGAACCTCAACTTTGGGTTGAGGGATGTGTAAGGGTCCATTGGATGTCGAAAGAGGCTCTGCAGAACCTGGAGAGGGAGACTCGGGAGCAGACTGAGCAGGAGGTTTGTGGTACTGGCGAGACCGAGTTTGAAGGTGAAGATCGACGGAGGGGTTGGGATCAGAATTCATCATAAGGATCTGGTAATCAGAGGAACCAGAAAGGGAAAGGGGGGCAGCTACCTGGTTGTCAGGTGGTTGGGTAGCCACGAATCCTTGCTGAGGGAAAGGATCGGTAAACACAGCTGGATGGGTAGTGGCCACATTAGGTGGAGCATGAGGGGAGGCGTGCTGTCCGCGCAATGTGGCTTGAGACTCCCACATCTGTCGCATCTGGGGTAAGAGGGGACAATCGTGGGTGTAATGACCATAAACACCGCAACATGAACAAGGCTTGTTGGTGCGAAGCGGCCTGTCCGGCTTGGGCTGACTGCCCGGTTGCTGGTTGCCGGTGCTAGGGTCCACACCGGAATTGGGTCCTCGGGTACCAAAGGCAGATTGGTTTTGGTTGCCTCTCCGCCTTCTTTGAGAAGAAGGGGGATTAGTCGCGCCCTGCTGTGCAAATACTTGCCTTGGAGGGGGCTGTAGGTGCTGTTGCTGGGGTTGAGGAGGCAAGGGAGGAG
Source organism: Pinus albicaulis (assembly GCA_034641835.2). Classification (NCBI taxonomy): domain Eukaryota; kingdom Viridiplantae; phylum Streptophyta; class Pinopsida; order Pinales; family Pinaceae; genus Pinus; species Pinus albicaulis. The sequence continues at coordinate 1,329,894,307 of CM076584.1, read as the reverse complement.
GAAGCGCATATGCTGGAGGAGCTGGCGCACCAGGCTGCGGATAAGGGTAATGGGTAGGGTGGGCAACATTAGGGTAAGCAGGAGGTTGGGAAAAAGGAGGAGGCATGCCGTATCCTGGGTACATGTTACCGGGAGAGGGAAAAGTGTCGGAGGAGCTGGCCCCTCCCTGAGGGAGACCATAGCCCATAGGAGGTTGGGCGTATGGATGGGAAAGGGCTCCAACGATACCGTCGGCGGAATGAGATGCCCCCGGGGCGTTAGCGCCACCGGGCCTGGGGATGTCAGGAAGGATGGTATAAACATAACCAGACTGAGCGTAGATCAGGTCATATTTCAAAGCTATTTGGAGGGCGGCTTCTTCAGTTTGGGGAAAATGGGAGGCGACATCTTTGCCGATGGGAGCGGGAAGGGTACGCAGGAACCAGTCCATGTAAACCCGATCTTTGAAGGGAGGGGCTCGACATAAGCTCCGTCTTCGTCGCCATTCCTGAACATAGGCGGAAAGGCGTGTTGAAGAGGCTTGCTTAAAGGAAGTCAAGAGCTCCGTGCCAGTATCGTATCGGAGGGGGAGCTGGAAGTACGACAAAAAGGCTTGGGCAAGAGTCTCAATGGTGGTATGGGTAGAGGTGGCTTGTTCAACATACCATTTAGAAGCTTCGCCGGTAAGCGTGCGTTGGAACAAACGAAGACGGATGGAGTCATCGGTAATGGAATTAGAGGAACACCACATATGGAAAGATCGGACATGATTGGTTGGATCTTCTCCATTAAGGCCCTCAAACTTAGGGATGTCTGAGGGGAGCTTGGTTGGCATAGCGGGCCAGTTAGCATTGTGGTGAATGGGGTCATTGATCAACTGATGGAAATCGGGGAGGCTGAGGCCTGCAATGTACGGCAGCACAGGAGTGGCCGGGGTAGTTCCTGTGGTGGTTCCGCTAGTAGTAGGGCCGGCATTGGGGCCGGGAGAACCACTAGCGTTAGGCCCTGGACCAGACATGGTGAAGGGGGCAGGAGAACCGGGAGGAGAAGGAGGACCCGAGGAATCAGGGGAGGAGTCGGAGTGCGGACTCGAAGGTGGACTGGCTCGAAGACGGCGGTGCGGAGCAGGTCAATCAACCGAAAACTGAGGGTGAAGGCCAAGAGGTCTCCGGGAGAGGCGCCTTGGGGACGCAATGATGACAGGAAGAAGGGAACCGACAGGGGCAAAACGGGGACAGAATCAATTACGGTCAAGGGCAGAAAAGGTGCAGTGACAATTGATTTTAGAGTCTTTGCCAGGCAGTGTTAACCAGGCACTTCTTCACTTAGGGTCAGTGTGTGGCGTGCGTTAATTTTAATTTTTAAACCCTTTCCGTTGTTGAGAGCAAGAAAAAGTGTGCTGCGTAGCTGAAAATAAACCTACAGAGAACAGAGTATAAAGCTGAAATAACAGAAAAATAATAGCTACGTATGCATCTATCTAACCCAAAAAGGTGGGTCTCTCACAACTATGCTAAAAAGAAAGGGAAAAACTATGTAAAACACACATAAATGGAGCTCAACAGATCGAGGGTCAAGAGGGACAAAGATCTGGAGGATAAAGCTGCAGGCAAGAGGTGCAAATCACAGCCAAGAGACAGAGGCAAGGTGGCTGGAAAAAGGGAAGGAAATCATCAAAAACCAGAGGGGGTGAGGCAGAGGCCGTCAAAAGGAGGTCCAAACAAAATGACAAGAGGTGATTTGAAAGGAAAAGAGGCTGATTTCAATGGATCTGAACAGGAGGTAACAGATCTGGAAAAGAGGGGGCTGAAGCTCTGAAACCGACGGTTGAAACAGCTAAAAATCTTCCACAAAAAGTGGAGGGTACTAAAGCCCTAAGGGGCTGGGTTCCCCTTGACCGATGAAACGGATGGGCGGATCTTGAGTCGAGGCGGTGAGACGAGGAGGTGGAAAGACCTGACAGTATGACAAAACCCCGGAAAAATTAGGGAAAAATCTTTGGAAAAAGGCGGTGAGTTTCGGCACGATCGTGCGGTCGCGATTAAACGGTGAAAAGTGCGACCAGGAGGTCCAGGTCGCAGTTTTTGGGCCAAAAAGTGCGACCCCCCGTTCCGGTTGTCTCGGCGGCGATTTTCAGAAAAGTTGCCGTCTCAGTTGCGGCTGGTGTCGCTTACCTGCGCAATAGGGCCAGAAACACACGGAAGTTAGAAATTTTAATGTTTTAGGGTTTTATGTGAGAAAAACAACATAAAAATAGGAAAAATAAACAGCTGAAAAGAAACCCTAGGGTCTGAAGTAGCTGGATATGCAGGAATATGAAAAACGACGGCGGTCGTAATTTAAAACCCGTGTGGAGTCGCCATTTGTTAGTATGAATTCTTTGTCGAAGCGTACGAAAAAGAACCACTTTAGCTACGCATAACTAATAGCCCTAACAACAATAATGGCTGCAAAACATCTTCAGATCTACGATTAGTAGTTAAAGTGCTGCAACAAACAGATCTATAAATGGAAAGACATTAAGCAGTAAAGTAAAGAGTTTGCTCCATGCATCCAACAGACAAGACAAGAACACGATTTTTTGAATGAATTTTTATATTACAGGGCACCTGGGAGGAAACAAGAAGGTGTATCCAAATATCCTCAATGGGATGGGTTCTTTGTAGTCCTCAGCACTTCAGATCTAAGCTTTCTCTCTCTTGTAGATGTAGAAAACCCAATGCAGAAAGTAGAGCTCAATGGGAGCAAATGGTAGAAAAATGAGACCAAGTGTATAGATCCAGAGTGATATAATAGGAAACAAAAGGTGAAAAATGATGGGGAAAACCCTCCTATTTATAACAAAATATTGGGTCATTCTAGATCTTGGTGCATGATTAAAATAATGTTAATCAAATCTAGATCCACCTCTACGGAATATTTTATTATTATTTGTTGGAGGGAAAGGGTGTTTGACTTGGGTTAAATCCCTTGATTAGTGAAGAATAAATAAATAAATGATTTATTTATCTTTTTAAGAAAGTGGTTGGGATATAATCAAATAAATAATGATTTATTTAATTAATGGTGGTTGATTTGGTCATATTTAACAAGGAATATTATCTAAATAAGATTTAAATAATTATTCCTAGAAAATAATAAGATAACTATGGGTTTATCTCATTAATTTCTTTGTTTTTAGGTTAAACATGACTGGGAATAATAATTAAATTATGGTTTAATTAATTATTCCATGAGGAAAATCAAACAAATATAGGTTTGTTTAATATTTCCTTTTGGGGTTTCCTAATTAACATAGTGAAAGCAGTTTTACTTGGGGTAAAACTGGTCTTACATGGTGTACTTGGGTCCATCTAATGATGAAAGGTTAGATGACCAAAAAATGGTGTAACAATATTGACTCCATACCCTGATGCAAAATAGATAGGTACTTATCCATATAAATCAGTGGTTGCACCAACAAATCAAAATAAAACAAAATCAGTCTTACATAACTAGCCTAAAATCAATTAAAACAACAAAGTTAAATCATTAAGAGAGATCCCTCTCTGAGCATTAGGAAGGCTAGATCCTAATATCCAAAAGTGGTTGATAGTTACCTCTGTTATTTATTTTAACACAACACAACAACCCTAGGGAAATTTCAGAGTGATAACACTAACAAATACCAAAGGTAGGTCAAACAAGATCCATGTCCTTAGATTAAGTCTCATATAAGTACAATAACTTTAGCCTATTCTAGAATCGATCAATTTGGTTGTGCAACTTAATTATTCCCACAAAATTTGGTCTGGAAAAAGTGATAACAACTTCAAAATGACGTGCTTCAATTCATACTCTTCACTATCCTCAAACTTAAAATTTTCTTACCTCAGACCTTCGTCCTCTTTCCTTAAACCTTCATCACCTTTCTCTAACCTACGACCTATTTTATTCATGCCTTAGATCCTTTGAAATTTATTTTCATAGACAAAGATGAATTATTTACTTTGAGGGAAGTCTAATGGTACATATTTATAGTATACTGGAATCTCTGAATGGTTTTGTCTATACAGGGGCATAATTGAAATTCTTGAGTGTCAAATTTACAATTGGAGGAAAAATTTTGATTTTATACAAATTCAAAAATTTTCTTCTTGTATCCAACATGTATAACATGATTGGAAGTTATCATTACATACATATTAAGGGATACAATGTTTATTATGAACACCAACCATAGATACAAACTTGAAAACTCCATGTTATTTCTAAAAGTATTCATAATGAATATCTATATGTTATCATGCTTACAAATTTAACTAAGAAAGGGTTATAATAATTCATCTTCAACATAGGTATCCTCAACATCATCATCATCCAATTACCATAACCTAGTCAACAACTCTAACATATTGTAAATAATTACCATCATCTAACTCTCACAACTAACCAATACTTCTAACCATTAAACCTCATTTCAAAACCTAACATATGAGATAAAATTTAGCATGAACTACTCATCATAACTTTGGTCGGTACCACGGACCAATAATATTTGTTGATACACCTAACTTAAAAAAGTATTTTTTCACCATTGAGATTAATTTAACTTCACTCATGGTGAAACTCTAAAAGAAGTACTCTACATGGGAAAATATGCCCAATACTAAGTGAGCTTCTCATCCTATCTATAGATATCGAGCTTGATTTTGAAAGCCATGCACTCAACTAAGTGATCCAGGAATTCTACGAGAATTCTCCATAACTATTCAACATATATGATATAGGGAGAATGATACATCTACTTGACCATTATCCCCAATTGGTCAACATCTTTCACACAGGGACAATGATTGTCCATGATGATATCATATCAAAACTATCTTTGATAAAGACGTGTAAGAATATTATTTATAAGAATTACTATCCTTTTATGTTCTTATATTATCACCCCCTCTTTCTAAGATAGACATTCTCAACCATGCCAAGAATTTTTGATAGAGAATTCTTTATGATATTGGAGCCATACTAATCTCTTCTTCTACCATGCACTGGTACTAGGTCTTAAGGTGCATTGACATAACATCATCTACTCATCTAGACCTAATAAAAAATCCCACAATAAACTTTCAAAGAAATACCATTTTTTACTTCCTAAAGTATTGAAGCACTTTTGAGATCAAACTAAAATCATAGTAGTATTCTTTCTATCGTCTGCACTCCCTTCCTAGTCAAAATATTTATATCCCTGTAGTTGTATATCCCTGTTTTAGTGACATTTCAAATCATAACTAATTTTTCTATAGAAAATCATACCATGTTCGTACTTCAACACAAATTGAGAAACATGAGATGGATCATAAATCTAGGTTCATCTCAATAGTTTCATTCCTGTCTCCCTAACTAGATTATCCCTTTCAGGTTGAAACACTTTGTGTTGTCATAATTTTGGATACTCCTTCTGAAATTGTTTTCGTCTATCATATCAACTATCTAGTATAAAAATTTCAATAATAGTCTATCATCTCAAACTCAAAGGCATAATCCCTATCAAGCCAAAATGAGGATATTTGACTACTCCCTCTGATATAGAGATAATTATTTAAACCATTGTCAGAAAATAAACCATATATAAGACCAACCTTGATCAAAGTGTATAAAATATAACGAGCCTACAAAAATCCTTCTTTCTTCTTACAAGTATAAGACCTATTCATGTAACCCACAATCTTTAGGTAAATCTTAATTACACTTCTTTCATTAAGGAAGATGATTTCTACATCTATCTAATGTATTATTCAATAGAGATAATAAGCTTTAACATAAGATTACTTGACAAGTTTTCACTTCATAATATTATCCCTCTTATTTAGGTAATCCTTCACTCTTTACTTCTTTCCATATAATTTATACTTTTTTATGGAATTCAACCCTGACTTCTTTTCAGCATAGATCAAGGCATATTTCAATCTTGCTGATATGTTTCCCCCCTTTGTGTGTAGATCTCTTCTAGAATAATATCTCTCATCAAAAATTCATATTTCCAGGAGAATTATATTCTCACAACTTTTCATTATTGATTGATCTACTCTTATAGCTTAGGAATCCTTTAATACATACCTAAGGCCATGGAAGAAAAATTACAACCAAGCAAAGAATTCAAGGACAAGAGACCATTTACTAGTAAACTAACAACAATAATAATAATCAAATAAGAGATATATAAAATACTCATCTCTTCAGAGGTGTCATATCTCTCTTGATATTTATTCTTATTACATCCATAAACCTCATTCACATCACTTTCATGATGTCATTACTTTCAAGAAAGAATTATATTTTATTCTTTCAATAGAAATGACCAATCCAAGGGATTTCTTATCCAAGCCTTGTTTATTGATAGGTTTTACTAACCATATATATGTAATGATCGTAAGACCATATAATATTTGATATCAAGGATTTTAATCTTCCAAATACTATATTTTTATTTTATATCTTTTCTCAAGTCCAATAGTCTCAATATCTGCAAGATTCATTTTTACAAATGTTGAAACACCATATAATCTCTATCTCTTAGAAAACAAATATATCAAACTAAGGAAATATTTATAAATCAAGGATCTTCCACTAATATGACTTCATGATGAAATAAATGGTTTTTAATTATTCGAACTCCTGGGCTTATTATCATAGAAATATTAATAATAATAAGGCCACATAAATTTCTACAAATCACTCACGTTTATTCAACCCTTTAGTTTTTTCAACAACTTGTGCTATATGATAGAGATTGTTTTTCAAATTTTGACTGTAAGAAATGGACTTTAGGACTGAGAAATGAAATATATGAAATTAGTACTTCCTAAAATATTATAGTGTACATGAGATATATGACATTAGTGTTATTTCTCGAGCTGGGATATTCAACATAAAAATCCTTGCAAAAACATCTCTGCCTCCAATAAATAATATATGCTATGTTACAAATATTGAAATATGAATCAAAATATTTTAGTGCATTGACATTTTAATGACTAATATTAGGTTTTCAAAATAATATCCTTCTTATAAGAATATACTACATCATCCTCAAACACATATTATACTTGTCAATACCCCAAAATATGATACCATAATTTGAAATATCAATTTATGGCTTTATTTAATATGTGATTTGCATCATGTGGCTCTTTTAATAGTCATCATAATCATCCTTGATGGTTCCTCAAAAATCCTTATGCACCTATGAAAAGTTGTCAATGATTTTTTTCAAACATTAAGGTATGGATATTTAGCCTTACTTTATTTAACTTGAGATTAATAGATTTAAAGAGAATATTTGATACATGTATTGAAATAGACCTTTGGCATGGTCCTTTAAGGAATATTTCAAAGGAACTTGACCTCAAACAAAAAATTGTTGTTAGAAAATTATGTGATTGATACCTACCTTTTATTTGTGTATGCATAGTTTTTTTGATCTATTTTCATATGCTTGACTTATCATTGTATCTTGTATGAACATAAAATATGACCCCTCTAATTCTAAAATACTTCTTGTACACTTCCTTCCATAACTAAATGATTGAAATTATACATTGTGCATAAATGACAACAATTCTATCTTAAGTTCTATTGTTCTATTCAAAAACCCCCATTATTTTATCTTAATTGACTTAGAAAATAATGGAAACCCTTTAAAATTTTTAGAATTAATAAAATAAGACCCTCAAAGTGATTCATTTAGATATAAATAGGAGTCAAAGGGGTGTAAAAACCTTTAATTTTCACCTTAAAAATATTAGAGCAGAGAAATATCACAAAATCACAATCACAATATTGCAATGTGACACATATGGATCCTAAAAACCATTCAACATGTTATGTCCCTATATTAATAGTGTAGTACCTTATTTTTTCTAGTGTAGACCCCTTATTTCTATTTTTATACCCCTATAGCCCTCATATTGTTATTATTGTGCCCTTACATTATTATTTTTATGTCAGCTAGGATTATATTGTGACCCCATGGACTCCTATATATAGAAAGGAGGTTTTTCCATTTGTATCATCCAAGAATTGTTAATTTATGTAATGTAAAGGAGGTTCCCTCGAAGTAGCTGAATTATAAGGCATTGATCTCTCTTTTCTTCTATTTCTAGAACCAGTTTCATAACATTTCGTATAAGAGCTTTGGATTCTAGGGTTTCACTTCTCCAAACATATCATCCTGGAATTTTGGATATAATTGTTTTTCTACGAAGGTTCTGAAGTTGCAATTTTCACCACGCTAAGCCGAAATCCTAAGGAACTTCGTGTAAATATATGATCTATGGAAGTTAGGATTTTTGCAGGCTCCTGAATTTCATATAAAAGAGATGACCTTGGTAAAATCGCCATAACTCTCTCTCTGAGCATAGGATTGGAACTATGTAAAATGTGTCGAAAATTAAACAGACTATAGTTTCATGTGTATTAATTTTAGAGCCAAAGGAGGAAACAGTGACATGTGGCACACTGTACAAGTTTTCTCCAGTGAACCTGTCCATAATTAGGTCATTGTGATATATTTGCATTTGTATTGAAGAATCCAAATCAGGTCAGACATGTGCCATTTGAAACAAGATTCAGAGGGCTATTACAGGACCAAATTTCAAATATTGAAGATTGTAAATCATATATATAATTTAGTTTCAATATCGGGCTTCTCAAAATAAAGAAAAAAGTGTGTACTTTTTTTCAAACTGAATAATCTTGTTTGAAAAATGAGTTTTAAGTGATTCCAAGGGAATATTGAAGCATAGATATGAGTATTTGGGTTATATAATGCCTCCCAAAAATAATTCCACACTCATTAAGCCCTCTTAAAGCTATACTCTGACGCATGAAGAGGAAGAATTGCAGTATGGCATATCAAAATAAAGATACCAAGTGCAAAAAAAATTGATCTTACAAAGAGCAATCAAAGATAAGATAGATGGTTTAAAAGAAACAATGGAGGCTAATTTCAATGGTTTGAAGGATCGAATGAAAGCTAATATGGATGATAAATTAGTGGAATATGACATCAAGCATCAACAACAAGTTCTCCAACTGTCAAAGAATAACCTAACATTGGTGCAGAATCGAATGAAACAACATGAAGATCAAAATCACGTCGAAAGAATTTCTGAAGAATTCACAAAAAAAAGAACTCGACAACTATGAAATCGATCAATTTCAGAGTATCTTTGCAACTGGAAGAACTTACCCGTTTAAGACTACACATGGAAGGATGACAATTTTATATAGAAGCATCAAGAAAAAATCAAGCGTTTTTGAAAACACTTGTTTGAAGGAGATGGGCATGTTAGGTCCCTATATTACTAGTGTAGTCCATTATTGTTGTTAGTGTAGCCCCCTTATTATTATTTTTGTACCCCTATAGCCCCCATATTGTTATTATTGTTAGGTCAGCTAGGATTATATTGTGACCCCATAGACTCCTATATATAGAAAGGAGGTTTTGTCATTTTTATCATCTAAGAATTGTTCATTTATGTAATGTAAAGGAGGTTTCCCCCTCGATGTGGCTGAATTATAAGGTGTTGATCTCTCTTTTCTTCTATTTTTGGAGCTAGTTTCAGAAGACAACACATATTCTGATGCAATATATATCAAAGAGATTTTATAAAAGAAAACTGTGTTTTCTAAATAAATTGTATAAGGAAAAGGTTACGAGACCCACTTCTGCAAAATAGACTATCGCAAATCGCAAATATCATTTGGAAATTTCTACCCCAATGGTATTAATCTCACCCTCCACATTTTTTCGATGTGATATACTGATCAAATCACACTTTCACAACATGACCACTCTTTATGTTCATCCATTTTTTCTGATATTGCAATTTCAATATCATAATCGGAAAAATGAATTCGATTGAAATTTTATAAAGATTTACACATGAGTAACACTACGATGCGAAAAATATTGTTTTAATTTTATAATGATTAAATGGGAACATCAACCCATACCGGCCATTAATTCCATAAATTAGCAATTTTATATCCCATTCCTCCAAAATGATTTGAGTGAAAGAAGCATTGAATTCGTGTATTAACAATGTGCCAAGTTTTATTCGTATGATTGCTTCCATTATTACGATACTTGTGCATTTGTAAAATCAAATTTCCTCTTTCTACTTATCATTTTTCATTCTTCACATGTGGTTCCAAATAAGAAGAGTTCTTTGGATATATCGACAAATATTAAGAAAGCTAAGAAACCTATGGCCTCTGTGAACTTGAACTACGGTAACCGAAAGAAAAAATATGGTTCCCCTATTTACAAACACAACATGTGGATCGCAAAGTGCATCTTCATCCTCGGAATCCATGTACAAGTTATTTGAGTATGAGAAAACCCATATAGTTCAAAGGAAAGTTACTATTTATGCTTTTGATTCCTCAGAAGCTACTACAAAAGAATTGGACAATTATTTTCTGCATCGAATTGTTGTGCCTCCTAAAATCTTACCATATACTGATATGGTAATATGGATAATTGATAACCCTAACATTGGGGACATAACTTTCCTAACTAGAAAAGGAATGATGATAGGTTGCTTTAAAGACAAATAATTGGAGTTGATGTATCACATCCTAGACCCAGAAAAGATTTACGACAAAGAATTTTTGGTGCAATTCACCAGTGAGAACGAGTTGAAGTCAAATCCAATTAAGCAATGGAGAAGAAACCCAAATATCCAAAACAATGATGACAAGGGTATATATTCTATTGACTCCCTTACTAATCCCTACTTCTATGTTGTTGCAATGATGGCTAGACTCTTTGCTTGGCTTGAAAATACCAAATTTTGATTTGAATGGGTTCCACTAATGGAAATAGTCACAATATCTTATATTATGGACCAGGGAAACATTTTCTCCAACAATATTGCTACTCAAATTTTGGAATACACGAAAAACCGTTCTATTTACTTGAAAATATTTCCCCCATTTTATATGAGGGATTATATGATGGAAATTGTGTGTCTCACTTCAGATTTTCCATCTATGGGTTGGAAATGGACTACTCGGGACCCTCTCCGCATTCATGTTTATCATAGCATGTTATGGGAGTGAAACTTTGAAAACCATTTTTATAAAATCTTCTATGGAGTTATTCTACTTTTGTTTGAAGCCGTGTTCAATGATAAAGTCCCTATATTGTTAAAAGAAGCTCACGCTAATTTCTCCTCCATTGGAAAATGGTTGGGAGAAAAACATTTTACCTATGTCAGTGTTTGGTTGTATGGATCCGCCACACGTTTTACCATTGTTTGTTCCTGATAATATTCTCGCAAGAGAAAAATCTAATCAAATTTTCGACAACGGATTAACCAGGTTTCTTAAGGAAGCTAAGAAAGCATCATGGCCCTCCTTTCCAATTAATTTTGGTGTTTACGCCTTTGAAAATCACAAGAATATAGTTTTAGAGATGATTCAAATTGAATTGTTGAATTTTATTTCAATCTGAAATAGACAATACGACCCGAATAATGTTTCCAATGTTCTTACCACCCAAGCTAAAATGACACCTTTTGTACATGAATATGATGATTTTGATGACTTATTTGAGTCAACTGATAATTACTCTGTGGTTCAGTAGTTATACACCCTACGCCTCCATCCACATCAATTACCAAAGTTTAAACAGTACAGGAACAATATATTAGAAGGAATTTCATTGAAAATGAGGGAAGTCTCCCAACCCTAAACATAGAAGGAAAAGGGAAAATAATTTACACCTAAGGATATTTAAGTCCTTAGTAAAATTGGACAAGATAAATATATTGATGTTCAAACCATGGAATTTGATTTCCCAATAAATTTTGATGATGTCTGGAATGCGTTTAACCAAAAAATATGGGGAGACGAAGAATTCATAATTGATAGTCATCAGCAGACTGTGAAAACACCTAAAAGTAAAATATATGACACATTCACTGTTGGGCCCTCTTACAAATTAGTTAGAAAAAAGTAAGCATAATTCATCTGGATTTCCCCACTACAGAAATTGTACTCAAAATTAAGGAAATCCCTCCTCTGGATATATTTTATTGTCCTAAACATAAAGAAATTATGAGAAAACAAAGGAAAATAAGGAGAACAGAGGAATCTCAACTCCTTGTCAGAGGAGATGTTTCAATGGAAGTTGTATGGAAATATTTACAAGAAGGTCCTTCAGTGGATCTAGCCTGTCTGACCTTGTTTTTCAGAGCTTATGCATTTGCAGCTATAGATAAATCTTATGAGGTTCAAGAATTGATGAAATAAAAGGCTGAAAGAATCATCCAATTAAAGCACGAGCTACAGGAAGATAAGAAAAATGTCAACCAACAACTATGGGTACAGGTAACGTAACTCTAAGAGAGCATGTACCAATTGAATATTTGTCATCAAAATGAAATAAGTTGAAAGGACACTGAAATTAATTAATTTAAGTTTTATGTAGAAAAATTGAAAGATAATCTAAAGATACATGAGTTTAGGAAAGAGGCCTTGGAGCAAAATACCCTACTAGAAGAACAGAAATTTATTTTTATTCAAAATTTGTGAAATATATTTCAATTGTGTAAGTAAAGAGAATCAATGATGAAACACATATTAGATGAGATGATTAGTTTCAATGATATTGATGATAAAGTTTCACATTATGTGACCTAGTTGGATTTTGCTGATGGTCAAAAGTCCAACCTGCCCAGGGTTAATGACTCTAAAAAGGAAATATTATTTACTAACTAGGACATAGAGTTGAAACCCGTCGAAAGAAAAAGTTGTAGAGAAAGATATGTGGATAACAAAATCGTGGAAATTTTCGTTCAGAATCTCTTCTCTACAAATCATATTGATAGATTCCCTCCTGATTCACTTCCTATTCTGAAATAATTAATAAAGATATGGAAATAAGTTTCAAAGGTCGAAGAGGGACACATCAGAAGGTTGGAAAAACTGGATTGGGATAACTATTGAATATACTTGGTAAAGCCACATAGCCAATGGCTTATGCTGCATTCTCTTATAGATAAATCCTCCTACATGTTTCCTCCACTTTCAGATACAATATTCACTGGAGAGTTTCACATCATTCTAGGCCAACCTTCCCAGGTTAATATTATGCTTAACATACTTCAGTTGAAGGAATGAGTGGTTGATGAGACATCAGGAAAACCATCAACAAAGTCACCCCTTTAAATTATGTTTTTGTTTAATTTTCACCTACTTTAAAGAAATTTGTTTTAACCTCCTAATATTTTATTGTAATTACTATTTTTAAGAATTTTATTTTATTATGTAAACCTCTTCCTATATTTTAAGAAAGGGTCCTGAAATTTTGAAAGGAAGATGTTACAGAATTCACGCTTTTGTACTCTCAAAGTTTTCTTAATAGAAAGGGCTAAACCGAATATTGTTTCTCAAATGAGCAGAGTTAGTGTATACATGGTACTTTTATCCTATATGTTATATTTTTTTTCCCAATGAGAAATTAATAAATTTTCTTACGATGTTTTGTTTCATGTATATATTTGAAAATAATCAGGCATTAACTCACTTTTGAACATGTTAGATGTTACCTATTGGTACATATTCAATACAGGAATTAAACAATTGCGATATAACTTATCAAATTTATTTAATTAACTATTCAATTAAATCAATTATTTCAAATCATTTTCATATCTCTAAGTGTTTGTATAATCACTATTTTCATTTGCTAATAGATCATCTTTATAGATTGTATAGAGGATATATTTCATCCAGGGATACATATAGATAGATATATTATTTACTTAAATCTTGGTATTACTTCCATCTATGAAGTTACATAGATTTATAATCCCATATATTCACCCAATTATATTTCACTCAGAAAATGGTCCCATAAATCCAGTCGGAGCCACCATACCAAACAGAAAAGGGATGATTTTTAATTCCCCAACTGGGTGGCTTTTCCCAATGTTGCTGCAACAATTTTTAGGGCCTAAACACTTTTTTCTCTAGAAGGAGGGCCATTGGACTATGAATGGCACCAAAGCTTAATATTAAAATCAAATAACATTAAAAAAGTCGTTCTCTGTCCAAGTCTCGTACAACTTGTAGTCCTCACTCGAGATCTCCTATTCTTAGAACAAAAATTGTTCAATCTCCCCCCAAGTTTCCTAGTTATATTAATAAAGAACTTTCTTTAGATTATACTCTAGAATGACATGATGTAAACACTTAAATAAATAAATTGGAATAGATTTCTATTTCGTCGAAGAAACCTGTACTTTCTGAAGCCTCATAAGGAAGTGTTACTTCAAGATTTGAGGGAAGTGCTGTATTAACCCATTCTAAAAGTGAAAATATTGCAATAATCCCTTTTCATTTTCCTCTCCATTCCCACTAAAGGAAATCTTAGATATATAAAACTCAATCATCTACTAGTGAGATTCAATCCTCTTCTACCACTCAAATTCCTTCATTTATTCCTCCGTGTTTTACACCTTCTCAAACAATTTCGTCACCAATTCATATTCCTTATTATTCTGAGTCTAAAACTACTATCTCAAGCATTATTGATGTCTTCCTTCTATTATTGATGTCTTTGTAGATGTATCTAGTAACGATACAATGGTAGAAAATATGAAAGAAGTCATTTCTGTTGAAAAAATAATTCTTTCTTTAGAGAAGAAAATTGCACCGGAAGATAGAAAAATTAAAACAGTTTCATTTAATGATGAACCCAACAAGAAAACATCTAAAGATACTTATGAGCTCGAGGGATTACAAAAGGTTCTCAAAACTATGTCATATGATATGGTCGAAATAAGGAAACAAGTAGTTGAGTCTTCTTCGAAGAAACCTTTTAGATCCTTTAAGAAAACTCAAGCTTCTCAAACTCCAAATGTAATCTTGAATGTTGAATCATATCAAGATGATGATTGAGATGAAACTATATAATACGCAGAAGAATCACAAGGCGAATAATTAGTCAAAGTTCATATATTTTGGTACTTATCCTTACAACATTTCATAATAAATATGAACATGGGGCTCTTCAAGTTAACACTAGAAGTAAAATTTCTACTGAACTCTCTTAGTCTCTTCAAAAGAAAAAGTCTTCATCCTATGCTGCTAATGATAAAGTTGTTAACAAAAGAACTCTTTCTCCTCAATCGAACTCAACTTCTTCTACACTTCCATATATATCCAATAAATTAGTTGTCTTTGATACTATATAATATAATATAGTGAAATTCATGAAGAATATAAAGGAAAATATCTCCATACATAAGAAAATTGAAGAAAAAGAAAAAAATTTTACTGAAAGAGTTGAATGCAGTCCCTAATTCATTCTTACTTGTGCCTATTACTTCCAACGCTTCTAAATAAGTTGGTAAACCTCCTAGAAATTCACCTGAAAAAATTGGTGCAAGTGATGATATTTTAATTTGAGACAGATCTAACTTGCATACTCCTGCTTTCCTTTTAACTTTTGAAGTATTCAACAAGAATGTGAAATTTTTTCTAATTGACTCTTTATGCTCTTCAAATATCATTCCATATTGTATTTGTTTGAAGTTGAATATTTATCCTTAAAATTCTCTAGTACACATTGTGAAATTAGGCAGAACAAAGGTTAAGGTATTGGGAGAATTGAATTTATTCCTTATCAGACTAGCATCCAATTCAAGATTTTATCAAGTTATTGATATTTTAGTTGTGAAGATCGTTGAATTTTATGGTTTAATCCTAATTAGAGATTGGTCAGAAAATCTTCATGGTTACTTTTCTACTAATTGGTCTCATATGTGGCTCCACTATAATGGTAAGACAAATCCAATCTGAGTAGACTATGAAAAACACTTGAAATACTCGCTGACTAAAATGGAAGATGAGAATGAACCCATGGATTTTATTAATACCATTCTCGAAAATTACTCCATTGAATCTTTTTTGGGGAATTTTAATGCTCATAGATCTCCATTTTTCCCCAAGTTAGTTAATTCTCAGATTGAAAATTTTTTGCAGTCAGACTCTTCCAAGTGTATAAATATCATAGATGAACCTTGTATTAATACTTTATTACAGATGTTATACTTTGATGGATCAAAATCTCATGAAGGTGCATGAGCTGGTTGTATTCTAATGAATCTAGAAGGTGAAAATACAATGCTGACATGAATGCTTGAATTTGAATGCAGAAATAATACCATAGAATATGAGGCATTGGTACAAGGCTTATACAATGAAATTGACCTTGGTGTAAAATATCTTCAGGTATATAGTGATTCTGAAATAATTTTCAAACAAGTAAGAAATAATCTACACTATATTTCTAGTTATCCTAAACATTACCAGTCATTGGTACAATCTCTTACCTCGCGTTTTTTAGCATTCAATATCTCTTCTATCCCAATAATTAAGAATGCAAGTGCTGACCTTCTAGCTAATGTAGCATATAGACTTATCCCTTCAAAATATTATAGTCTAGTTATATTTTCTATAGAGTTGATTTTTGACCCATCTATTCCTGATAATGTCACTAGTTAGAGAGTATTCAACGATGATGAGGATGTTATAAATTTTCTTACATTAGAAGGGTCATATGATGATGAAGCAATTCATGAACATGAACATGAAAGGCAATTAAAATAGAAACCTGAAGAAAATGGCATACCTAAATCTGTGGTTAAGCTTGAGTAGGTTCAAAAAGGTTACTAATTCTAAACTACATAGTTCAAATTTAAGGTTTGAACCAGTAAACCATGGCACAGATATTAACCCTCATAACATTAGCTTAGGACTTGGTCTTTCCTCTCATAAAAGATTAGCCTTCATTCACTTACTAAATTAAAACAAGAACGTATTCGAATGTATATATGAAAATCTCAAAACTTATGATACCTCCAGCATTCATCATATTATCCCTATGATATCCATTAAAGAGCCTATACAACAAAATTTAAGGAAAATTCACCTTGTTATTTAAAGTCAAACCAAAAGTGAATCAAAAAAAATACTTGTGGACATGATTATCTTCCCTACTAGGAATTCCAAGTGGGTCTCAAAAATATCCCTGCTAGGAAAAATAATGGTGATATTCATATTTGTATAGATTTTAGAAACTTAAATAAAGCTTGCTTAAAAGACAATTTCCCACTACCACCGATGGAGCAAATTTGGAAATTAATTTTTTTCCTTGATGGATTTTCAGTCTAAAATCAGATTTTGGTTCATCTTGAAGGTATATTAAAGACTACGTTTAGAACTAAATAGGGCACTTATGTGTACTATAAAATGCCATTCGGTAAATCAACGGAGGAGCAACTTCTCAAGTAGAAATGGAAATTTCTTTTATAGGACTCATAAATAAAATTGTGGCTCTATATTTAGATGATATAACAATTTACTCCAATAAAAAAAGTGACCACTATCATGATCTTAAGGATATCCTTGAACGTTGTTTGAAATATGGAATTTCTTTAAATCCCAAAAAGTATTGTTTATCTTTAAGTGAAGGTAAATGTTTAGAATTTATTGTCTCAAAAGAAGGTATTTGTATAGATCCACAAAGGATAGAGAACATTTCTGAACTATCTCATCTCCACAATAAGAAATATTTGTAGCCCTTCTTAGGACAGATAAATTTTGTCAAAATATTTGTTCCAAACGTTTCCCAAATTGTTTTACCATTACGAGTAAGGATTAAGAAAAATGCACTTTTCAAATGGAGACACAATGAAAGAGAAGCTTTTGATATAATCAATGACAAAAATATTGAAGCACTCGTTTCTTTCTTTAGCTCAAACCTTCAAGGTGTTGAACTAGATTATTCAAAAGTGGAAAAACAAGTGTTTTCTATTTACAAATCTTTAAATAACTTTATACATTTTCTCCTAAAAACACACAAGAAGGTAATAGTTTCATTTTTTGTGGGAAGGAAACTACTTATTCAAAAATAACTGTGATAAAAGAAATAAAATTGGGTAACGCTTCTTGAGAATATGAAATTGAAATAATACCATCCAAAATAATCATAGGGAAAGGTCTCTACATAATACTATCTAGAGAATCTAACATATGAGATGATGAAGAGTTAGGTAACACTAAACACATTGTTGATGTAAGCATGAACAACTCTAAATCACATTATACTAATCTTAAATTTTATTTAAAAAATGGATATGCTCCTACAGAAATAAATTAAAAAATAAAAGAGCTTCAATTGAAGGCTAGTCAATATCATGTCATAGACAATGTTTTATTTAGAAAAAATTATGAATCTATACTACTAAGATGCCTTGAGAAATCTGAATAGTAAAGAGTTTTGCAAGAAATCCATGATGGACCTATAGATTCGAATTTTAGAGGAGACGACACCACACATAATATCCTTCATGCAAGATATTACTATCCCACATTGTTTAAATATGCTCATGCAAATGTGAGAAAATATAAAACATGCCAAACTATTGTTGGAAAAAAAAGAAAACCAGCCTTACCTTTCCATCCAGTCAACAATGAGAAACCTTTTGACAAATGGGGAATGTATATAATACGTGAGATTTTTCCTTACTCATACAAACATCATAAATACATTATCACTACAACAAATTATTTACTAAGTGGGTAGAAGATGTTCCAGTAAGGGTAGTTAACTTTGAGGTCATTATGGAATTTATCGATCAACTAATTATTACCAGGTTTGGCTTACATAATGCACTTATGTTTAATAATTTATATTCTTTTTTGGGAAATATTACGCTTGAAATTACTCTCACAAGAGGTTTTAAACTTAAATAATATTATGAATAATATCCCTAAGGGAATGGTTTAACAAAATCAACAAATAAAAATTTCATAAGAATCATAAAAATGACTATTGATCAAAGCTAGAAAAATTAGCACAAGTCTTTAACATTTTCACTATGGGCAGAGAGGATTACTCATAAGGCTTGTATAGGAACTTCTCCATTAAATTTAGTGTATGGGAAAGAAGCTGTAATTACATAAAATGTAGCTCTTCCTTCATTAGCCCAAATTTAATTTAATCATGAAGTATCTTCCTCTTCCTTACAATAAAGAATAACTCAGATCCTTAAAATGGAAGGGGAAAGAGGAAAATCCAAATTAACTCATGCTCCACACCAACAGATAGTAAAGAATTATTTTGATGCAATTTTTTTTTCGCCCAAAAAATTCCAAGTTGGATTCCTTGTATTTAAGTGGGAGAAGGCACATGACGAAAGAAAAAATAATAAATAATTAAAAATAATTTGGCTTTGACCTTTTCAAATAATAGAACAAATTGGCCATTCAACCTTCATGTTACAATATCTACAAGGGAGAAAATATTTTCTTCCTATCAATGTGCTGATTTTGAAAAAAATCTTTTGTTAGAAATTTTTTTCTTCTAAATGTATTATAGTTATAATTTCACATTTTTAAGAAAATAATGTTTGGTTATATACCTTTGGGTTTTCACAACACCTCTGAATTATTTAAAAATTAAATGAAAAATTGAAAATTGAAAATTGAATGAATGTTATACAATTTGGAAATATTTTTCCATTGAAATTGTATATTTTATAAACATGAAGTTTGTAAAGTATTTTTACCTTATTATCAATTAAGAAAAGGTCCATCCTTACAAAGTAAATACTTGTTGTTACTAAGTATATCTAACTCTAAAATTTTCATCCAAAAAATTAAGGAGTCAACGATTCTCCCCATCCATTAAAAATGTTTTTTTAGAGTGTAATTAAAAAATATAAAAAGCTTAAAGGGATAAGGGGTCTCATCATGAGCCCACTTACCATGATTATATGTAAATGATAAACTAACATGATCACTACTACATATCCAACCAGGGTAATGGCCCATTATTATAAAAATCATAAGACAAGGGGTCTCATCATGAGCTAGCTTGTTAAGTTCAATTATAACAAGTTGATAACATTGCCACTTTATTGTCATCAAGCTAGGAAAATGTCTTTTTAAGAAGAAGGAAAACAAGTTATGTGATTAAGGATTGATATCAAAATATTGTAATAATAAATGTGTGGCATAATGAATCCTTGATGGTTAAAATGTAACCTTGTCAAGGCTATGAATGCCTACTAGAAGCAATGGCTCTACCTATGAAAAAAGGATTAAATGAAAAGGATAAGTTACAAAGAGACACTTACATAAAGGAATGAAGATATTTATCTATGAAATGATTCTGAGACAATAACAATAAAGATCATTTTTTTTATTCAGAGTAATTTTATTCATTCAAACATTTCAAAAAGAAAATTTTGTTTCTTTAAATTATTTTTACTTATTTAAAGGTACTAAGAAATTTATTTTCAGATATAACTGGTTCTTCCAGTGAATCATTGTAATATCCCTATTTTTAGCATTTTATAAATGGTCAATAAACATAAAGGTTAGGTGGACCAATGAAAAAAATTAAGTATCGATATATTAATTTTGGAAATTTAGATATAAATGTGGAAATTACATTATTGTATAAAGACAGAGTAATTTGAGACCATGAATTCTGATCTATGAGGATGGACTAGATTCCGAAAACTTTCCTAAAATTCTACAGAAATCCTTGGAGAAAAATAAAATAAAATAAATTTTATTAGATGGGAGAAAAATATCTAATAAAATTCTCAATAAAGCGAAAATTTAATGAGAAGGGATAAGATTAAAACAATCATGAGGAAAATCTAGTTTTAAAAGAAGATTTTGTGGAAGAAACAAAATAGAATACTAGGCTAAGCGACACAGCATCCAAAAATAGCGGGACACCGTTACAGAAACAAGCTAAGGGAAAGAAAGCTTAAAGAATTTGTTCCCAGTTTGACAAAGGGGTTGTCTAGACTCAGGAAGAATTGGTCTCTTCTTGGGGGAGAGCTGTGGAATAAGCTCAAGGTTGGGAGGAAAATAGTCTTTATACAGTGGTATGTACCTTCTGTGGAAATTCTCAGTATATTAGAAATTCATATTTAGCCTATTGTTATTACTTAATAATAAATCTAAAATCGAATTCAGGAAGTTTACTGTTGTTGTATGATGTTTGAATGATATTTTATGTAAATTAAATCCATATATTTTATGTGCATTGTATGGTGTGCTTTTCATAAATTAAAATTCCATATGTATTTGACAGAGTCTTAGCTATAGATAAATATAGTTAAGTTTCTTGTGTTGTTACATAGACTTTGTAGAATTAGGGGACAAACAAACAAAATCTCTAAACCCATTCCCAGGGTCTAAATCTGTTGTTTAAGTCCAAGTTAAAATATGGAATTAAACTCAAACATTACAATACATGTATAATAGATATTGATATATTAGAGTGAGATATATATCATAAATAACTCTATGTTAATATCAATCATTGAAATACTCATCTGAATTAATCCTATGATGATATCATATATTAACATAAACATTTCAAATAATTGTATGCTCATATAAATATCAGCTATGAATCTAAAACATAAGTAAATATATGATGTAAATTGGAAACTATAGAAAAATAATACTCATGAAAAAAATCAACGATACATACGATAATATAAAAATAGATAAGCATAAGATCTGTATTATATAACTTCCATGTACATAAAGGTCCATTCAAAATCCTCCAGAGGAATTGAGGATGACACTGTTCAAAAATAATTATAGTTGAATTGTATTGTATGATGTTAAAAATACATCAGAACCATAATCCTAACAATATGTATAATTAATAACAATAAAATATGCAGAGTGGAACAGATGGCAGAAGTGTCTTCATTGTTTTGATGATCGACCTGCATAAGTATGATACCGATTGTCAGACACTCTGACTAATGATCGTAAGGAATACCATAATTCTAGAATATAGCAATTTAAACCTAAAACAAGTGATGTGGTGAAAGTTAGAATTTCAATTGCGAAAATTTAATAACAAAGTAAGGAGTATGTACAATGATATAGAATACCTGTAAATATCTCTTTAATTTTGAAGATTTCCTCATTGCAACGAGAGTAAAGGGGCTTTCATGTAAAGATGGGATAATAAACATAATAAATGATTTTATTATATAGTATTGGAGTTGAATGTATAACAAAATTGGAAGAATGAGAGGTACGTAATTGTCTAACCTAAGAAAGAACAAATTGTTACTTTTAGACCAATTAAATGAAATATGTGATAATATGTATAATTACTTGTAGAAGGAGAACACCAATAATAAAAGAAGAAGTGAAAATTCAAACATGTGTTTGAATAAACTGACGAATATTATACATATTTTTCACTTTTGAAAATTATTCTGCAAATGAAATGTTATGATGAGTATGACCAAAATAGTGGTATAACATCTATATCTAACAATTAGCAAAATTGTGAACAAAAAAAATTAGCTGGAAAATAGGGGCACATTAAAGTATTCGAAAAAAATGATTTATCAGAGGTAGAAACATTTATTGAATTATGGAAGAGGGGAAATCTCAAATTTTTGGTATATGGATATGGCTAGCTATTATCAATCAAATTCATTAGAGAGAGAAAAAAAATTAAAATTATATGCATTGATGTTTACAGAACGGCAATGCATATAAAATGAATTATAACTTGAAACACAACATTTCTTTATAATTGAATAAACAATGTCATATTGTGGTTATATTCAAACATTTGTAGGTATGGAGCATCTATATACGAATACATTCTCATTTTCTTCTCCTCATGTAGATAGAGGCACTGTATGATTTATAAAAAATATAATCATATAAATTCAATTTAATGCCTTTACGTGAGTAACTAAGAGAAAAATGGTAAGTTCGGAAATATGTTGGAATGACCACACACAGAGAATCAATGAATGGATATTTTATTGGAAAATACTGACAGCAAAATTGGCGACGTGGCAACAATTAAAAAATTCTGGAATGTAAGTATACTATCATTTTAGTGCGCAACTAATTAAAATTTAGGATACTGAAATTTCATTACCACGGAGATATATATATCAGTTCTCTATATTGGAAATGTAGAGAAAAAGAGCATACAATAAGCACAAAAATTTATATTTCCTGTAGGAAATAAATTATCCATGCTCCTAAATGATAAGAGCAAAATCATTACATATTAATAGACAAAAAATTTCAGAACCATAAGTTTGAAATTATAACCAAGGGGTGAACAATGCATATCCAGAATGCTAAACTCATATGCAATGAAAATAGGGATAAACTATGGGTTATATGAGAGGTAAGATAGGGTATTCCTCAAGACATATTGCCAAGTTGATAACTATGATATAACCTCACATAAAATGAAAAAAATAGGGGTTTCAAAAGTTGAAGTGGGGATATGACAAATTTGGGGAAGTATGTAAATGAAAACTAAATAGAAATGAAAAACAAGAAAATTATCATGGTCATTAATAGAAATGAACTACAAAATTTGTTCACGAAGCTAAGCCTTTGGCACTTAGTAACATTCGAAAAAAAATTAAGAGAAGGAAACGGTGATAAAACCTTCCCTCGTTATTCATCCAGACTGGAGTCTGTGCCTTATAGAAGGAGGAAAAAATGTAACTTTAAAGATACAATAGAGTGTTTTAAAGAAATGTAAATTAAAAAATTCAGCTAAACATAAGCTAACAAGTCAAAAATTATAGCTGTAAAAATTTTTGAAACTAGAGATGGAAAATAAATTGTATGCTGGAGCACTAGCTGGATTCGATTATTAAACCTATATTCTAGAATTTAAATCATTTCAGAGACTAAATCAAGCTATGATGGAAATTTTCACCTCCAGTTATTAAAATTGAAGCACACCATTTTTTACAAAGGTAAATGTAATAATGTTCTTCGATTTCAGTGGGATGTCTCATGAAAATTCATGAAATTTCCAAAATTTTTACATTGGCTGCCTTAAGAGGAAATTATAGCTAATTTCCCAAACAAATGAGCTGCAGAATGCCTAATGTTGGGATGAGTCCCAAACCTTAGGTTTTGAGACACAAAACCCCACTCTTAAATTTTCAATTGATATGTTGCGTATAAGTAGCCAAGAGGAGTAATTTCGATCACATGGGGGCATGTGACAGATAGTACCAAACTTAAAATCTATGACAGAGATAAGGTATGACTTCAATTAACAGTTAATGTGAAATGGGTAAAAAATTCCGTGGGTTGAATACGATAGAAATAGAATTAAATTCACCACGAATAAATTTTATTTAAAAAAATGAAAACCTAAATGCACATCGAATAATGAAATTGTACGATATGATGATAATACAATCAAGTCATACATTGACTTGGTTTGTGATTTTAATCATATGTCTTAAGGATAAAGAGGAGTTTCCTTAAGGAATTGTAGGTTTAAGTGTTATTCGTTTAATTTCATAGTAATAATAGTTAGCATAAATCTTATGTAAGGTGACATGTGAAGGTAGTGATAAACTAGGTAAAATAAAAGGCTATAGGTAAAGTAGATTAAATTGTAAAGTGGAATTGAAAAAGTGATAAAGTACATGGTGGAGACATATATAGTGACATAAGTGATATAATATAATTAAGTGTAATATAAATATAATTATAAAGAGTAATTAAT